>CM033282.1:11925136-12600136 GCA_019343175.1 Oedothorax gibbosus | reverse complement strand
GTCTACATGGCACCGTTGTAAGAAGTAGTTCAATGTGTTTCTACATCAAGAATGGAGAAAATATGTAGAAATCTTATGCTGGTCAGTTTAAAAGAGTCTCGAGGGCTTGAATTGATGGCGATTTTTGAGTGAAGCTTGTCATTTGGGAGGAAAAGGAGCCAGCTTGAGTGTTATGTGAAGCAACTGAAATAGTGAAGTTTGCAAATGCAGATGAAGTTCTTTGGAATGAAAACTATATTTTGTTTTTGATGCATCTGTATTTAGATTGTATAATTCTTCGCATATGTCATTAGGTTTAGATTTAAAATTGACCTCAAGAAACTCATTTTTGTAAACAAAAATAATCACGAAATGAAGTACAGAATAAAGTTGGGTTTTTTTTTCTCCTTTGAGCTGAAATTGAGCCAATGAAATACCAATAGGGCATAGCTAAATAATAAAAAAATATATGCAACAGGAGATAACATTGAAAAAAAAAGTCAAAATAAAATGCACACAATGATTTTTTTCAGAGTTCCGGGACACCCTTATTTTGCTGCTGTGACAATAAAAACTTGGCATCAGCTTCGAAATAATTTTTACACAAATCTCATAATTAAATAAACTTTCTTAAATTTAGTTTCAAAAAAATTATATCTTATCTGAGTGAATATTAATTATTAATAATTGTTTTTTGATACTAATGAAGGTTATAAATTTATTGAAATGACAAAGTCACCTACTTACTGTTTGTTGCTTTTGAAACAATTCAAATGAAGAAAAAGTATTAAATTTCAATAAAATTGCTTCTCACTATAAATTTGATTTTCTCGAAACTAAAGCAGTCTTTGAAATTATTTCGTTGAATATACAAATTATTTTAAATTTTAAAACATGAGAGTTTTATTTTATGCTAGAAAAGCCAAAAAATAGTTATTATTAAATCCTAATTGAGAATTTATTAGTAGTGATAAATACAAGTAGTAATAGTTCGTAGTAGTTAATTAGCAGTTATAAAACAAATAAAATCTATATTAGTTTTTGACATTAACGGCTATTAATTTCATTCAAACAAATTCATTTAATTTAAACATTAATTATTCAAAAGTAAAACTTTACGAACTTCACTTATTTGGTATATTCAACAGGTTAATTCCTAGAAATCAATCCACGTATCGACAGTTAATGTTAATCTGTCCAGTAGGTTTTGGTAAAGATCTCAGTCTCCCATATAAATATTCAATCGTTTTCCTCAAGTGCTTCTTGATTAAAGTGCATGTCAAAAGCATTCCACAACTAAGGTTTGAAAAATATGTAACTGATACTACATTACAATAATTACATAAATGAATTATAAGGCCCTACAATTTTATGACGAAATAAAAAAAACCTTCCTAATTGACCAATTAAAAATGATAAAGATAAAGCATAAAATAATTATGTTTATTTTACTCCAGGCAATTGATTAAAATGTAAAAACCAATTATGATACCTCTGAAGTATTAATCACTTACGGTTTTGTCAAGCCAAACTAACGATTGGATCACACATGTCTCAATCACGTTTGTGGCATTAATGTTTAAACAATGTGGGATGTTGTCCTTTGCCGAAAGGCCTCTATAGATGATTAGTGTACTCCAGATGTGACTAACTGCAGTGTCTTCATGTAGGCTGAATCAAAAGTCCCTAGACAAATTTAAGGGTTGGTCAACCATAACTTGACGATGGAAATTGTCTAAAGTTATAAGTTTTCATTTTTTCCCTAAAGAACCCCTGTCTAGAAATTATTTAAATTATCTCAAATTATCTACATTTAACAAAGAATTTCTTTAAGTGTTTGATACAGGCTAATTCCTAGTTAAAAATAAACAACATTCAATTATTACAAAATATATTGAAGCTAGAGTTACCAATTTCAAAATGGATTGTATTATAGTACCAATTTCAGCCCATTGTAATGTACTCAAAATTAAATATTTGTTTTATTGGTAAAACCATTTTAATTAATATAAATATAATTAAGTAATGACCAGAAATTAGCCCAGGGATAATGCAATTTCTGCTACTTTCTAGATAATTCCTATTAGAAAATTCACACTCAATTATTAAAAAATCTATCAGAGCTAGAGTTACTAATTTAAACATGGATTAAGTACACTGTGATGTTCTCAAAATAAAACATTTATTTTTTTCAGCATTTAATGCAGTTGTAATTTAAATAATTATAATTAACTAGTGATCACGAAATTCCCCCCTGGGATGGGACATTTCCTGGACATTTCCGGAGTAATAACTGGTAACTCACTCATTTCATGCCAATAGATAATTTTTTATGTATAATATTACTATTTAAGGCTAAACGAGTTGTAGATAATCAATATCAATTAAATATGACAATAATAGGCAAGTTAACAAGCATGAAGGATGAGAACAGCAAATTCCCAAGTGACCAAGAATTAACTCAGGAAAATGGTATAGTATTTGATGCACTCTTGCAAATTATTGAAAATAGTACACTGTAAAAATATATAAACTTAGATCACTTATTTGCAGTTCCTCTTTACATCACAGTACCGTGACGTTAGTTTTACGTCACATTGATGTAGAGATGGCGTAAAGAATTACATGAATATCTTACTCCAATAACATTTAAACAGCGAAAATAGGTGCCCCCAACCACTGATAGTGAAATAATCACTTTCGCCGGTAGAGCACAATGAATGCTACATCAAATGTAAATTGACAGCACAGGGTCATGGCAGCACTTATACCATCACCTTGTGGTGGTAAACTAGAATATTTTTTTACAATACATAAGAATATCTGAAACTGTTTTTTAGTTGCAATTTTTTTTTATAATTTAAACGAAAAGAGAAAAAGAAAGTATTTAAAACTTTAGTTGTAACTAAGATATTCATAAAATGTTTTTTCATTGAAATGTCATTTCATTGAAAATATATTTAATAATGCTTGTATAAACATTATTTTAGAATTCAATAAATACATCGTTTCGTCAATTACGAATAACAGAATCCCCAGAAGTGGTTGGCCCGAAATGCCATCCTTTCCTACAGACAAGCATTCATCAATTACAATCAATAAAGAAGCAATAACAGCAATGAGCAGACAGCATTAATTGAAATCACAATAGGTCTAAATAACTTAAACATCATAAATACTAACTAAAGTAAGTTAGCATTTATGATGATTCTAACACAGGCTCAATTTTACTAAAACTTAAATTGAGTAAAATTAGTTAAGACTGTGTTTCGTTTATTTTTTTCCTGAAACTGGCAGACTTAGAATTAAAAAAAGTAAGAGAGGAGGACGAGGGTAAGAAGGTGAGAGAAAAACTTCCCTGAATGCAATTTTTTTAAAATAGAAATTTATAAAAATAGTCAAAGGCCAAGGTCCAACCAAGGCCAATGTTATTTTACAAAAAATTAACAAGCACTTTCGAAAAAAAACTTTTTTTTCAAAATAATTAAACAGTAAACTCATATTTCAGTTAAAAATGACGTTGTTTAGAGTATATCTAGATTTTTTTCTTTTGAAGCAGAGTTTTTTTCAAACATATAAAATGACTGTGCCCAGGAATCAACCCGGATACTTAGTGACCATGATTTCCCACGTGCGACCCTAATACACATATTTTTATCACATTTTTTTTTCAAATCAATTTTACACAAAGAAGTTAATGCAACACAAAATAAAGTAATCAGTCATAATTGTCACAAATGCTCACAACAAAATCAATGTTTATCTCAGACATTTATAGAAAAATGTTTCCTGAGTACAAAATAAATAATTTGTATTTCGATCTAAAACGATTTTTTTCGCGCTTTTAAAAAGAAAACGATTGAAAAGCAAATATCTAGTTTAAACTACTTCATTTCCTACCTTCAAAACATGTTCTATTATTCATAATTCCTTACAAATGCAGATTTTGAATTGAAACTTATAATTAGTTTTATTGAAATGAGTAAGAGAGTTTTATTGGAAAAAACTAATGAAATTTTGAATAAAATAAAAATAATAAAACATAATCATGTTTTTCGAGTGTAAATAGTTAAATATTGGAAAATATAAAACCTTAACCTTTGCACAAATGCTTAAAGGGCAATTTACTAGCAATTGACTTGTGTGCAAAATATTTTTGCATAATATATACAAAACTATTTTTATAAATTTCTATTTTAAAAAATTGCATTCAGGGAAGTTTTTCTCTCACCTTCTTACCCTCGTCCTCCTCTCTTACTTTTTTTAATTCTAAGTCTGCCAGTTTCAGGAAAAAAATAAACGAAACACAGTCTTAACTAATTTTACTCAATTTAAGTTTTAGTAAAATTGAGCCTGTGTTAAAATCATCATAAATGCTAACTTACTTTAGTTAGTATTTATGATGTTTAAGTTATTTAGACCTATTGTGATTTTAATTAATGCTGTCTGCTCATTGCTGTTATTGCTTCTTTATTGATTGTAATTGATGAATGCTTGTCTGTAGGAAAGGATGGAATTTTGGGCCAACCACTTCTGGGGATTCTGTTATTCGTAATTGACGAAAATATGAATTTATTGAATTCTAAAGTAATGTTTATACAAGCATTATTAAATATATTTTCAATGAAATGCCCTAAACAATATCCAAAACAAACATGCAGAATCACAAAGAGTTAAATTGCAGTTACGTAATTTTGAAAGCAATTTATTAGGAGAGGCTACACAATTATGTACAAAAAAATTAGTTTCTATAAACACTAGTGTTGTCAGATTGAGGAAAAATAACGCGAGAAAATTAATAGTAGGAAGACCGGGCTAGTTTTCAATGATTTTTTTTATTGTATATTTCTTACTTTTATACTTTTTTGTTTTGTTGTTGTTAAAAAAGATATCACTGCCCTCCTAACACCTTTATTTACAAACTAGCATTGTTAATTTTCAGAATAGTAAATATAATTTTTCCAGGCAAGTGATTAAATACAATAATGTTGATCTAAAAAACGTCCCCCATATTCGGGGTGCATTTTCCCAGCCTCACAAAAATGCATGGTTAAAACTTTTCAACAATTAGATTAAACACGGTAAAACATGTTATTTTTATGCACATTTTATCATAAACTAAAGTAACCACGAAGAATATACACACAAAAGATATACATATGCTATACAAAAAATTATATACAAAGAAGAATATATAAAGAAGAAGATAAAAAAGATATACAAAAAATGCAAGTTTATCACACCAAAACTTTAAAAAATTTCAGAAAATATTGTTAATATCTGGATAACTTTAAACTAAAACAAAATATGTAACTTCCTATTTTGTGGAACTATAGTTTGGTGCTCGTTTCTAAAGGTTGCCTAGTGTATGGCTAAAGGTTGCAAAACAAATTCGGAGTTATCACATGCACTTAAATTTAGTTATATTGTTTCCCATTTTTTGGAGATAATTTTGATGCAACATGACATATATTATTTCTATAGTGCAATCATTGAAGTTGCATAGGGAATATTTAGGTTCTTGTATGCTTTTCTGCTACTGTATAATTTCCTGATAGTTACTCGAGTGGCATACGTTGCTTCAAAAGTGTACGAGCTTCTGACAACTTTTTTATTACTATGCAAACAATTATAAAACTAGAACAATACAATTTAAAATCTAGAACTTTTAAATCTAGAAAAATGAGAGGAGCTTCGAAAAAATATTTACACAAATAAATGTTTAATTAAAGAAAACGTACTTAAATTTATTTTATAAAACACTACGTCTTATCTCAGTGAATATGTAGAATTGTTTTTTGATAATCACAAATAAAATTTTTCAATATATATATCAATACAAAGTTACCTATATATATATTATCCTCTTTTTAATACAATTAATTAAATATATAGATTATAATATTTAATTTATATTAACATTGTAGTTTATATATATATATTATTATATATATATATATATATATATATATATATATATATATATATATATATATATATATATATATATATATATATATATATATATATATATATATATATATATATATATATATATATATATATATATATATATATATATATTATATATATATATATATATATATATATTTTATATATATATATATATGTAATGACAAAGTTACCTACTTATTATTTGCTCCTCTTTTTGAAACAATTCAATTAAGAATTCAAGATTTAAATGATTTAATTTTGACTTGAAGCATTGTGTTTGGCATTACCTGGTTAGATTTAAATTTTATAAACAAAACGATAATAATATATGTAAAAAAACCTTTTGGGAAAAGAACTGTTATGAGTCCAAAAGTTTTCAAGTAATTTTTTAAACAGAAAAATCTGGTGTGTGATATGATAGACTATTTTTTTCGTACGTATAAGAAATTTGTTATTGCAATTACTTTCAAAACGTTCGGCTTGGTCTAAATAGCGTAGGGATAGAACTATAAGAGGGTTATTAGCAACGAGCCATGTTTTTCTAACTACAGTCAAGTTACAAAAGAGCGATCCGACTGCTGACCTGGCACCTAACGACTCAACCTTATATATAGTGACATCTTAGGCGGCACGGTGTCAGGTTTTTGGACCAACAGTGCACCAGTCCCATATACCGGACTCTATATATTGGTAGAATTTTTCTTTGTCCAATACGATTTAGCACAATTTTTTAATTAATAAAATTTTATTGTTTATCAAAAAAATACAAAGTAATAAACTTTCTTATAGAATAATCTGAATAATAATCCAACTTGTTTGTGTTTTCGGCACATTACTGAAAAAAACCTAGATCTTTTTCATGTCAAAAAAGGACCGGGGAATCCAAAGGGCCCTGTTTAAAATCCAGTGCCTACAGGCTCCTACGCTGTTTAATACGTCCCTATACAAAATAGTTTAAATTTTAAAACAAAATATTGCAATATAATGATTCAAAAACATCAAAATTTCAAATTATTATTAGATCCTAATTAAGTAGTCATCATTTGTGTTAACAAAAATATATTCTTTTTCGTGTATTTTTGATAAATTTATTCATTTGTTGTCAATTCAAATGTATTCCAAATAAGAAGCTCGGATACCATCTAACGGAATTGGAAATTTCAGAAATGTAAGATTTCTACTGTTCAGTTTTCAGATTTGTCAACAGTAAGTATCTAGTTTTAACAATTGTTAACAACAATTAACCAATTTTAACAATTGTAACAAAATTATATAATTCTAGCACTTGGAACGTAGTATTTTATGTGATTAAATGCTTTTCGAAATACGAAAATTAATTTTCAATACAAGCAAAGAAATATTCTCAATGTTGAAAAATCACAAAATAGCCTTTAACCACAATATGACAACACCTAGGAGGATAGAATGAACAGGAGTCGTCGCGTGGATTCAAACGTACGGGAACCGAGTGAAGCGAGAGGTGGAGGGGAGGTGGGGGAAGGCAGCCATCTTTGTCTACCTATTGTTCATATAGTCTTCTATGAGAGAATTTAAGATTTTTCTTTTTAATAAAAAAATTTGATCACATTACGGAAAACGAATACACATATGTATATTTCTAATATGCTCAGTAGAATATATCAGTGTTGGGCAAATTTTAATTGCACAAACAATTTAATGACTAAACAACTAATTAATTGTTAAATTGTATTACAACTGCAATTAACAATTATCAATTGTAATTGTGGAAAAATTGCAATTAACAATTAATCAATTTAATTGTTGGAAATATACTTGTTATTGACAGTAGCAACAATTAACCAGACCGACAGACCGACCGACAACCCGAACCGACCGATCAAGACCGGTTGGTCTGGTTGTCTAGTCTTGGTCGGTCGGGTTGTCGGTCTTGGTCGGGTTGTCGGTCTTGGTCGGGTTGTCAGTCCCCGGATTGTCGGTCTTGGTCGGATTGTCAGTCTTGGTGTAATTGCAAGGTGCAATTAAAAGTTCAATTGCAATTAATTTCATTGCAATTTATTTAATTGCAAGGTGCAATTAATTTTATTGCAATTACTTTGTACAATTGACAATTGATTAATTGAATGCCCAACACAGATATATATGCATTATTTAAAATACAATAACAAATAAACACTTAAAATTTGGCGATATTAAAATTGGTTCCTCTGGAAATCTTAAAATTAGTTTGTTTTAATTTGGGAGTTATTAACAACTCATATTTACAAAAACAAATACTATTTTTAATTTTAAGTAGTGTGAGAATAACAAAAAACTACTTAAATAAATTCGCTTATCTCAAAATAATACAAGCCCACAGATTTGACAAGCCAGAAATCGCAATGTTTTGCGTTAATCAATATGGCTGCCGATATCAATCAATACGCATGCGCGTCTGAAAGGGAGAGGGGAAAGCTTTTTCGCTTCATGCTGAGGCCACATGACTACTCCTGTTCATTCTATCCTCCTAGGACAACACAACTGAACTAAGATTCTTGTGGGTGGCGTATTATGCTTGGCTTTATAAACCAAGTCACCAGTTGGCGCATTTAAGGCTCATTTTCAATATAAGGACATGTGAAAAAGGTCCCATTGGAAAACTAGCCCCGGTCTCCTCTCTAAGTTATAACTTGCACCACTTTATTCTCTAAGTTTAAAAAAATCTCATTGTATTTGCTTTTATACTTTGCATTTTTTTTATATATTCACTTTGCTTGAGACAAATTATTGACTAAACAGACTTTACCTTAATTACTTGATAATTATGTAGCATCGCCTATGCTTTTTGTGAGATAGTTAATATTATACGTTTATGAACAGCTACAATTTTTTATATAAAAAAATCGAACTTAACCAGCCATTATATAGCACTATATACTTCGTTTATTTTACCAGTACATTATTTTCTTCGATTTATACTTCTCGGTTTTCCTCTCCCAAAACGATTATTTCTGTATAGCTACAACCCTTCTTGCTTTCTTACGAAATCTACTTAGTTAAAAGGTTTTCCTAACCTCTGAGAGACTATTTTTCTCATCGTTGAAATTCATACGTTGTTCCAAATATATTCCCTTATTGTATGGGTTGAAATCCCCAATGCACTTTTAACGTAGTGGATAGGCTTGGAAATGGCTTAAAATTGAATTTATACGAAATCATAGGATTTCAACGCTGTGTTACTTTCTTGGCGTCTAAGTAGTACACTTTTCTAAGAACCATGTGTTATCATACTTATGAAGCGAGTTCTATTATTAAAATGAAGGATTTTTCATAATTATTTTATGGAACTTCTGGAAGGTAAGTGTCAAAACAATGAGGTCTTAAATAGTGATTTTTATATTCTAAAAAATAGTTATAGGTTAATATCAAATATGATAATTAATAATCGTATTAGTTTTTTAAAGTATTGATTAAAAATGTATCCGAAACAATTGGGACCGATCCAAACCCAATTCAAAACTCAAAAATTTGGATAGTAAATTTTTTTCCCAAAAAAGGTGCATATTTTAGGTAATTAAAATTGTATGTTGAAAAACTAGTTTAAAGAAAAAGAGTTTTTAATCAAATGAAAAGGCAAAACTTTTACAAACTAAGCAAATGTTTGGACAAAGGATGGACAATGGCAAAATCAATGGTTCCATTATTAGTGGAAGTTCTGATAATTGGTGTACTTCCCTATTATATAGATTGAATGAATTTAATTACATGAAACCTTATAAAAACCTCATTTATTCTCATAGCAGGAATTCTGAATTTCAATACTCAAATTCAATCATAAATTACTGAAACTCTCCTTACGATAAATTTTAATTTAAGTAATTTAAACTTGCTTATATGATTTCTCCCCATATTATTGTTTAATTATACAGTATGTGAGGAGAAAATGCAAACGCTTTGTTGAGTGCAATCACAACTAATTTACCAAATAGTTCCCGTGTATTCTGACGCAGAAACTTAGCTTGATCATTTTCATTTCCTTTTTACTTCCTATGAAACCCATCAATATGGTAATCACTGGTTATACCCGATTCATTTTTCTAAATAGAAATATAGACGTGCAGATTTTCAATTAAAATAAGATTTTCTTTTTTACTTTTAATCAGATTTTGTATTTCTATTTTTGTCGCGTATTTCATAGGATATGATAAAAATGCAAGTGTTTTTGATTTTAGATTTTATCATTCATCTGATTTAATAGTAACAGTAATAAATTTGGTTTGGCTAAAATAGCGTTTTACTAAAGCGAAGCAACATTTTAAAATTGCGTCAGCATGACTAACCTTCTTGCAATCAAGATTTTTTTTGAAAATAAAATAATTTTGAAAATATAAGTACTATAATTATTTTTAAAAACTAGTCATCACATTAAAAAAAATGTTAAGCCGCTTAATACGAAAGATTGCGTTGAAGACATAAACAGAAAAAAGTTACAAACAAGCATCCAGAACAAAGTTGTGGGTGGTAAACATACAACATATAATATATTTCCAATAGTAATATCTGGTTGTTTAAGAAAAATTAATACTCCTTTTTCAACCTAATCACTTGAAATGTCATCAAGCTTTCAAATACCTTTAAATAGCAGTTGGACAATCGGTAATCAATAACAAAGCAGTGATAACATTTGTTCGTAATTATTGATCAGTAGTTCATTTTCTGTAAATATAAATCATGAAACCATTAAACCCACCCGATGTTGTGACAACTTTAGAGATAGTTGTCACGCCTACTCCATACCTTGTATATTAATCATTTCCTGTAGTCTCTTTTCTAAGTGATACATTGACACTGATGCTAGTACGCTAAATACACGTGGACTGTTAAAAAAAATTAAAACAGGATTTGTAAAATTTGTGCTTTAAGTTATGAGAATATATGTGGAGAGTAAAACAGTTAATTTTTTTAAGTTCAAATTACAATAAATCTTATTCAATATTTCGAGAATCAATATACAGTCCCTGGACAAATTATTAGACGCACTGTGACCCGTCGGGATACATGACCCAATGCCTTTTCTCAGCATTGGAAAAGTTTTATAAGTTGAAAGTGGCATCACTTCTTTCCTTTAAGTCAGCCGACCACATGGTGAAAAAATCCAACTGAATCATTGCGTATATGCTTAGCTATACGAAGAATAGAAACACCCGAAATCTTGCAGTGCGTCTAATATAATTTGTCCAGGGACTGTAAAATACAGCGTTAACTCTCGTGTCTTACATTAGGAAAAATTAAAATTTTAAATTTGATTTTTTTAAACCTCAAAAAACTAAATAGATTTTACAGTTAGGCAAGTCGCCAACTAAGACTTAGCATATTTTAACATATTATTTTTATACTATGCCTTGTATTCTCATATTTTTATAGATACATTAAAAATTATGTAGATATTCCTTTCTATATTATGTAGATATTCCTGTTTAGAAAATAGGTTTGAGAAACTTTACAGAATTTTATTCAACATCATATTCAATATTTAAGACACCTTTGAATCTTAAATTTATACCCTTTACTCTATAGTGAGTATGCGAAATACGCAGTAATTTAGTGTAATTTTCATTCTGTGTCTAGTATTTGGGTGTATTACTTTCGAAGTTTCTTTTATACATATTTATACAGGTGGGCCTTTGAAATCGTCATAATATTTTTTCTTCATTAAGTAATTGCAACAAATTTAGCACAAATATTTCAACTGACATATGTAATAACTTCGAAATAATTCTAAACATATTACAGATCAAATAACGAAAAATACCAAATAGTTATAAATTAATATTAATCAAAGTCTACTCACAAAAGCTTAATATACTTTATTTGAAAAGTTTCCAATTCTAAAATTTTCATCCCTATAAAGACTATAACTTTTATTTAAAAAGATTTGAATATAAGCAAGGCCTACGCAACTACTAAGGCCGAAGAAGCTTTCCCAAACAAGCTCGTGGACGGAAATTTTGACGTCATAGTTCCGAGTGACGTTGTTCCGAAGATGAAGATAACCTGTCTCGAAACCTGTTCGGAACCACTCGTTCACGGCTGACCACAATTTTAGGGTTCCGAATGCATCCGAACTAGTTTTTCGATCTTCGGCACTGGGAACAGTGACGTCAATATTTCCGTCTACGCTCATGTTTGAGAGAGCTTCTCTGGGGCCTTGTTATTGAAGTTGGCCGTGATATAAGCCATATTAACTCATATTTGTCTGTTTTACATAATTTTCAGTGACTATATTCTTCAGTCACTCGGTAAGTTTTTCATTTAAATATTAATGTTTTTAGACTTTCTAAAGGTTCAATTTCTGATAAAATCTTTCTTTTATAAAAAAAATTACTACGTTTACTCCCCGTATTCGATGGAACTTCTTTTCGCAAATGAAGGACTCAAACTGCACTTTTTAAAAGTCCTACGAACTTTATGCCATCATAATGGGGTACTATCAGGCGGTAATGTCGACTAAAAACTACTCATTTTAACTTTCAAATTGCTCTTTTTGCTTCAGTTTTACCTAAGTACAAAACGTTTCACCTAAGTATATTGAAAGAAAAAAAATACTCGCCCACTCTTTTAACTCAATTCAATTCTCCAAATCACACATTCTCACTAATTACAATCCGTGCGCACTTATACAAACTCAGAAGGGCTCGTGCGGTTGAAAAGTTTGGCATCGATATAATTTGGGCCAATCAGAGAGTAGTTTCGTGGTCATGTGATTCGCATCACTAGAGTTGGACTTTCCGAATAAATAATGGCAGAATCTCTCTTGTGGGGATCAGATCTTTCAATTTCCAACGAAGCAACACGTAGCTTGGGCTTGGTTTGACAGAAAACGTAAGTATAAAATACTATATTTGTGCTTGAAATACCTTTTAAGTACAATTCTTATGTTATATGTTCACTAGACTAAAATATGACAAAATTAGTTTTCTTGGGTTTTTTTTACATAATTCCTTACATTTTCCATCAGTTAAACAAATAAATATTTTGTTAACATATGTTAAATATCATTTAGCCTATTAATTATTAATATAATGTAATTTTATTTCTGTTTAAAAATGTTTATTCTCCTAAACTGTACTTTAGTTTTATTTTAAATTATTTAGTTTATAATTATTATTTTCCTTTGATTTAACGATAGGTATTCACATGCAACTTAATAATTGTTATTAACCTTTAATTCAACACAATTTTTATTCACATTTAACTTTATAATTGTTATTCTTTTTGAATTTAATACAACTGTTACTCGCCTTTAATTGAATATTTGTTTTTTATTAAAAAATTAGATTTAAACTTTTTAATGTTAGAAAACCGTTCTGTCTCTCAAAGTCTTTGAAAAAATGTTGATTTTGTCTTATTCTTGGTTACTTTAAAAATTTTATCGATTTTTTTCTAAAACTTTTTGACTCTCTCCAATCCAATTGAAAAAACTCTTAAACCTAAAGAACTCTAAAAGAAAGCAAAAAAGTGGCATTAATAAAAATTGTCATGGAAATTTCTTTACAAAACGGAATGTATTGTATAATTTAAAATACAAGCCAAAAAAGTTTAAAACGTAAATTTAATTTAAATTCTTTCATTTATTATCGTCCTTTAGCAAATCAATGCAATTTCTTAATTTCTCATTTTTTAAAATGCAACTTTGTTTTAATTCTTTGTTTTAGAAATATATGAATGTAACTAAAAAGGAAAATATGAAAAAAATATATAAGTCGTTGAATTTTGCAAGGGATGTTTTCCCTAATGGAACTCTTTTTATTTTCTTTGAAATTGCATATTTTGTTTTTTCTGTCTTTAAAATGACAATTCAATTTAAAGGTTGTTTCACTCTCTTACTACGGCAAATGTATTTGGTAAAACTGCATAATTTTCTTGGTCCCAAAGAAACAATAGGTTTTATCCTTAGCATCCCAATAAGTCTACTTTCTTTAGGTAGGGATATCCATTGAATTTGGAACAAAAAAAATTTATATGAAAAGAATTTATTAAAAATAAAAATAGAATAACTTAAGGGGACGCATTACTCAAAATTTAGGGCTGCCCAGAAAATAATTAAACATGCTGTGAGTTAAGAATATTGCAAAAAAGAAGGAAACCTTTATAGTGATGGAGGTTTATTGAAAATGATATAATGGTTTCGTAAAATGGTTTTGGAAATTTTATGATGATTTTTTTTAATTTTTCATTTTTTCAGCTTGTTAATCCTAAGGCTTTTATGAAAATTTATGTAGAGCTCCAAAGTTTTTTCCCTGTGTTGAAACATATACGTTTAACAACAGTTGGTATGTAATAAGGTCTAGTGTGGATAGATTTTTTTTTTAAAAATGATGAAGTTGAAAATTTACAAAAAATCTTAATTTTTGGACATTTTTATACATAAAGCAACATAACTTTTTTTGTATAACTGATAGCTCAATATCCATACCAACTTTTATTAATAGATGTTGTGAGAACATTTTGAAAAAAATCCATTAAAAAATTCTTTAAATTGTAGAAGGAGTAGCATTTTGAAAAAACGTTAAAATTTCTAAAATTTTTAATTTTTTAAAAAAACTTACGTTTTAATACTTTTCATTTTTTGTATATCTTTATTAAATGTTAGTTCTTTGTAAAAATAGTTTAATTTGAATACTAGCGATAAAAATACTGGATTTAATTTTTGGGGTACCGCGTCCCCTTAAATATAAAACAAAATTTTTAACTCTTCTTGTTTATGTATTTATAACGGGAATAATTAAGGAGATACAAAACCATAAAATACTATTTATTACATCCTATTGTTTTACGCAAATTACACAGAATTTACTGTGCCTGATATTTTCTACTCTTTTGCTGCTGTAAATTTTGCAAGATTTATGAAAAAACAAGAAAATTTCTAAAATTTTTCACTTGTTTGTAAAAACTTATACGTTTTTAAAGTTTCATTCTTTTGATATACATTTTCATAACAAATCATTACGAGTGATTTTGATCAAAAATATCTTTAAAGTTGAATTCTACGCGAAAGAATTACTATTAATTAAAGGGTCCCCGGATCCTCCATTAAATATAAGAAAAAACTTTTTCACTCTCTCTCTCTTATGTATTTATAACGGGAATAATTAAGGAGATACAAAACCATAAAATACTATTTATTACATCCTATTGTTTTACGCAAATTACGCAGAATTTACTGTGCCTGATATTTTCTACTCTTTTGCTGCTGTAAATTTTGCAAGGATAATTATGAAATTTAGAACAAAGAATAATTGTTAAAATTATAGTCACTCTCCGCGTATGTGTATGCTAGATACTTTATAGGCTTTTTTTTAAAGTTTCCATCTCTTCTTGATAAGTTACAGGTTTTCCCCAGAAACATAACAAAATCAATTAACGAGCATGATTTTTAAGAATTCAATATAATGCATCTTTCAACAAGTAACCATTTCCTCAACGCGCAACGCGCAGTTGTTAACTATAATAAAGAAGGTCGAATCCTAGAAAGCCGTAGTTGAGAAATAAGTGGAATATATACTGACTCTCTCTCTCACTCCCCTCTCTCTCTCCCTCTCTCTCTCTCCCTCTCTCTCTCTCTCCCTCTCTCTTTCTCTCTCTCCCGTGTATAATTTTTGTAAACCATAATATAGCAATGCCGTTGACTATGGTGTTTTGCCTGGGGATTTTTTTAGCATTTTCAGGGAAGTTATTTGCTTAATATGTGATTGTTTCTAAACTTTTAGAAACGATTACTGAGATATCCTATGAACACATAACTGATAGAAATTAGACACATTAATTGCCCAAAATTTTCCATGAAAGTTCCTGATTTTTACAGTTAATGATACATTTTACAAAAATATTAAAAAAAATCTAATTATATAAATTATTTACAATGAATGAAATGCATTTAAGCTAATGATATTTTTTGTTCTAAGATGATTAGAAAAACACGAAGGATGATGATGATTTGAAACGATAATTAGAAAAACAGAAGCTAAAAATTGTATTTCAATAAAACTAAAATTAACTATATTCTTATGATCAGCAATTAGAAATTCTGGTTTTTAAGAGCATTTTGGTATACTTATTTTTAAGCTATAGATGTGAGCCATAGTAATTAAAGCTATTGACACTATTTTTATCTCAGATGTTCTTGTTTTTTTCCCACTGTTTTACTTTCAATTGCCTACTATGAAATATTAGGTAATGAAAGAATTGCGATAAGGGCCAAAATGGAGAAATTAGATTTATTGGACGAAATGGAGATTTTATGTTTTCTACACGTTTTGGAGGGTGCTGATTCCGAAAAAGTGTGTTTTGACCATTGGTCCGTCTGTCTGTCTGAAACCACTCTTCAGGCAGAACTAAAAGAGCTACTGGCATCAAATTCTGTACACGAATTTTTCTAGTATCTGTTGGACGTCATAACAAGGTTTTCGAGAAAATTAAACAGACGCAAGGGGTAGCTGCCATAGAACTTTTTGGTTTTGCAGGTATTGCTGAAAAACGAAAAAGATACAGACTCCAAATTTGGAACACGAGTTCCCAGTACCTGTCATAATAAGGTTTTTGACTAAAATCACACATGCGCAAAGAGTAACTGCCAAAAAAAACTTTTAGGTTTGAAAGTTAAAACCTTTAAATGTGTGCCTTGATTTATTTCGCGGCATTTGAAAGTTTTGTAGTGTTATACATGGTTTTTTTAAATATTTTTATAGTAATTATCTTATAATAAATATAAACTTTATCCATCTATATTTCTAGGCCTTCTTTTATGGTAGCAATAAATATGAACAGCACTATGACACTCCTACTTCTCATTCAAATTGCCATGCTGGTAGTTGGGCAAACATATCAGTATAGCAGAGGATGGACGAATGGAAAAAAGAGGTCTTTATCCAGTGACAGAGATATTGAACAATTTCCAATCAAGTATAACTTGGAGGGTCCAAAAGACGGAGAGGAGCAGCCTAGCATAGATGGTTTAGTAAGTACCGTATACACTGAGAAGCTATTTTTTTATGACCACCACCCTATGGTGTTATGCAACCACAATCCTCAGGTCTAAGCAATCCATTACACTTCAAGTCGGTAGAGGCCATATTATGGTTTGATAGATGTTTTTGGGGCATTTTATGGGTCGTTTGATTTATGACCACCCAATGGTGTTATGCAACCACAATCCTCAGGTTTAGGCAATCCATTACACTTAAAGACGGTAGAGGCCATATTATGGTTTGATGGATGTTTTTTGGGCATTTTATGGGTCCTTTGATTGCTGTTAAACAATATCTGAATGTCTAAGGGCAATTAAGTATTATCGCAGATTAATCACCAACAGAAATGTTAATGGTGTACCCTGGAGGGGATGGATACTTTCAGTAGTACAAACCTTCTTGTAATAAAGCTCGCAGTGTAATTAGGTGGTTCGAAGAGCATGATAGAGACTTTACCTTGCTTCGTAGGCCTTCACAGTCACCAGATATCATCCCTATTGAGAATTTGCCTAATGAGATTGAACGGGGCATCTGGATCCCTCCTGATACCATCAAATATTAATGAATTGGAAAGTAAAGTTCATTTAATATGGTCTCAAATTTCTCATACCACCTACCAAAATCTCACCGAATCTATGCCAAGAAAAATTCATGCAGTGCTAAGGACAAAATATGGTCAAATAATATATTGAGGGGTGGTCATTATAATTTGGCCACTCAGTGCAAATTATAATTTATAATATTTTTTAATAAAAATATTCTACTATTTTTAAGTCTGAAGATCCAATATCATTTTGATATAAATAAAATTTTTACAAAATTTTCGCTTTTAAAGTCGTTGACATCAAACGTTCGCTTTCTGTCTTATTTTTGAACTCAAAATTCAGCACTTTATAAATCATCGTTAGAGTTTTCAAACAAATTTGTGAAAAATCTAGGAAAATGGTTTTAATTCAATTAAGATATACTTATTTGTTGCAGATGCTTGTTGATTTGAAATACAGCAAATTCCTTGGAGAATCTGGGCAAACTAATAAACAGGTGGTGAACGATGAATTGACTGAAAATTTCAAATCAATACATATTCCTTCATCTAAGGTAACTAAGATAAGTCATTCAAATTTAATTGTTTAACGTTGATAATTTTTTTTTGCATAATTCGTTCCAAAAACAAAATTTACTTTCATTTTATAAGTATTAAATTAGTTTTAATTTAAATTTATAACTTTATGAAAATGATGACTTGACTTATTATGTCTTTTATACATTGCGAGTTATGTTTTGCATGTGTGTAAAATAGGTGAATAAGTAATTGCACGTATGTGTGTATACAATTAAAATGTTAAACTTTTAATAGGAGAAGAAGATTAAAAAACTGTTAGAGGTAAGTTTGGTATTTTATTGTATTGGTAAATTGTAGATAAATGTGTAAAACTTATTAGATGAGGTAAGTTTCTATAAGAAAAGCATATCTAATTCGGAGATATAAGAATCTAACAATTGTTGTAAGGTAAATAATTTAATTGGAGTTCTGAGCTTTAGAAGACAATTCAAAAAAGTATTTTTATACTTCTTTTTTGTAAGTCTAAATTGCATCGATATAATTCAAACCACATGATGCTGATAAAAAATTGCGCTATAAAATGAAGTGTATATTTGTATTGTAATAATACAAAAATAACTACAAGGTATGTCCCTACTAAGACCTAAATTCTATGATCCACATATAACGCATTTCATTAAAGCTCAAAATGGTTTTGCTCACACACTTAAAATATAATTTGCAGACGACACGAAACATGGTATTGCAAATATATTCCGGTCTGCTTTTAGTTTGACATTAGTCTCAAATTCGGTGCAACTCTAAAGCTTGGTTTGCGGAATTGACTAAATAATTACAAATTTGCTAAGTAACATCGGGAATGAAACTTTAATTATATTCAAACCAAGAACAAACAAACATCGGGCATCAACTACTTGCTTTTGACTTACTACTAACGCCTCTTGATTATTTTATAAACTGCATTTACATGCTTTTGTATTTTGTAGCTTTTTTTAATTCAATATGATTTTAACTTTTATTTATACTTGGTTAAGGTAAAGACATGCTTTTTTTATTTAAAAAAAATTATCGAAATGTATTTTCTTTAAAATAAATATCGCATAAGGTTAGTGATTCGGAGTATGCATGATGGTTTAAAATATAGTAGCTTTTCAAGAACTTAATATTACTTATTTTAATATTTAAAACGAATATTGGGACTTAAAAATTTAAGCATTTTCTTTAATTATTCTCTCTCTCCTCTTTACATCTGATTTAGACACAAAAAATAACTTCGAAAAATTCAATAATATTTTCTTTCCTTTTTTAAAAGATAATTATTTAAAAAATCACTCGATTTTAGTTGATGTGATTGAATGTTGAGAACTTTGCTAAATCCATTAAGGACCTTATACTTAAAAAAATTTAAAAATGATATTATCTTTTTTTAAAATATTATTGGTTTATAAAAGCTCTTAATGCATTGCTCTACATACAATTTATGTCAATGTAAACATTTACAGTTATTTATAAGCAATGTTTTGCGTATCATGTTTATCGCTCCCAATATTTTTTTTAAATTTTAGGTATCTGAAAAGTATTTTCGTAAGTGGTTGTATAAACTACTAACGAAATTGGATAAACAAGATAAAGTGCCCCAAAAATGTAAGTTTCTACATCAATTTAGTAAAAGGAATTAAGTTTGAATGAATACATACTATGCATCATGCGTTATTGGTGTAACCAACTAATTCAATTTTCAGATTCTACAAAGGCATCGAAAATAATATCGAACCCAATTAGTTAAATTCTTAATGAATTTGAAATTAAAAATAAAATTTTTTTCGATTTGCAATAATACGCTTAAGCAAAAGGTCTCCACAAATATCTTCGATACAAGGCACTCTCAGTGAATCTAGATAACATAAAATATTCAAATATATATAATGTCTACAATAATATGTATGCAATATGTGCAGCATTCTAAAAAATATCTACATTTTTAAGTTTCTTCTTCTCACAGATGAATATTTTGATGAAAATGTTTTGTATGTGAATTGCAAACATAAGTTTAATATATTTTTTATGTATTTTTGAACACTGACTTAAAAAATGCGATCAGATTGGCTCTATTACGTCACGTTTTTATATAAAAAATAATATATAAAAAAGAAATTAAAGAACTTATATAAAAAGCGTTAATACGTCCTTTAAACCTTTCACCGACAATGATTCTATTTGGAATCATCAAATTAGCGATTTTTTTTCTCACTAAGATAACTCGCACTTTTTTCTAATAAATTTTATTAAATTTTGCAAACACTTTTCTATAAAATTATATTTTCTTTTTGTATCATTACATGGAAAAATCATGTCTTTTGAAGAACTAAATAATGTATGTTTCAGTTAAACGAAAATATAGAAAACGTGGTAAAAATAAAATTCACTCTGGAATAATTTTATTAAATAATTTGGCCCTAAATTCTTCATGATTGCATTTTTAAATTTTTAACAATTTAGTTTTAACTATTTTTAACAAATAGAGTTTCGAAAAATTATTGTTATAATTTATTCAAAAGTTATGATTCCAATTTTTTTCTTTAAATTTTAGTTAAAAAATTAAGATTTTTTCCCCTGCTTTTCACCAATTCATTCTGGATGCACAATTAGTTTATTTCACAAATTTAGAATTTTAGATTAAAAAATAAAGTTGGGATTGAAAGGGTTGAAAATCCTGAATTAATCACAAATAATTACTTCTTGAAAACGATGCATTAACTCTTTCAGTCCCAGTGATGCCATTTGCATCATGTTTCTGATCATAATTAAAAAAACTAATTGGGCTGACATCTATTGGGATTAATAAAAATATTTTCTAATAGAAAAAGGTTTGAAGAATCGAATGATGTGATTTTTGATATCATAAATGGCTATAGACGAGCAGAAAAAAATTTCTAAAATGATGACGCCAAATAGGGTACTTGACTGTATCGCTAAAATACCTTCCAATATTAAATTAATTATAGTTTGAACCCAAAAATAACAAACGTATATATTTTTTTGCAAAATAAATCTTTAAATAATTAGTAAAAATCGTTTTAAAATGGCTTATTTTTCATCGGTACGTCACGTGATCACAAACGCGTCGATTTGGCTGACGTCACTAGTATATATAAACAAACCGGTGTGATGTTTTTTGCGCTTGCAATTAAACTGGATTTAATCTAATATACTATTAAAATAAGAATTATATAGATAATGGAAGGAGGTTTTACAGAAGTGGATAGTTCATATTTGCTTAAAGTAGATTCCAAAATGGTGTTTCAAAGTTGTTTATAGTTACTAGTGACATCATAGATACCACGTGACAGCCACAAAGCGTTCGGGCGTAATTTTGGTCCCATTTTAAAATTAATTTTTCTCCCTTTTTATTGGGTATTGAAAACAAAATATGGGCGAATATTTTGGCATAAGAATATTTTAGACCAGTAAAAAAAAATTCGTCAAATACCCTATTGTCATTGGGACTGAAAGGGTTTAAATGCTCATAGCAAATTCTCGAAAATTTCTTTAAACTCAATAAGTAATACAAATATTGAAAAACAGCAAAATATCCGGTTTCTCAACGAGATGGTTCCCAGTCTGTATTAAAGCCATACTATAAACGTATAAGTGCCGCGGAAAAAAATCCCTCAAAAATCGCTGGAGTCCCCGAGTACAATGGGACAGACATGCTCGTTAAATATTTAGAGAATATTAGTCCGGGCGGCGCCGTTAGGGTACTATGTCGCTTGTAGTTCCGTTAGGTGCCCGCTAAGGTGTCGCCTCGTCACTTGACCAGGATTCTTAATTACGAGGCATAATCGGCTGTGTTTAAGCTCCTCACGGAAGGCTAGTAATAGATAGCCCGAATCGGTTTACCTACTTATACCTACCTTACTGTTGGTCGCTGACCAAGCACACAAACCTGAATATATATGTCTACCAACCAACCAACCTTACTGTTTAACAATCCAAATTAAAATGAGGTAATAAACTTTGGGACACGCACAATCAAATCATAGCCTCTTACCAAAAAATTTTCATTTAATTAAATTCAAGCCAGCCGATTGTTAATAAATTAACATGGTCATAGAGGGCAAAATTCCTTGACAAAATAGAGAAATCAAGGGTTGTCCAATCAACATTACCACATGTTATTCCATGCACTGGTAACGCTTTTGGTTTTAAGACGGCCCATTTTCTAATTCCCCTTATGAGTCGGCATATTTTTAGTATGGGAAAATAGTCGGCACGTATGCCATTGCACCCGTTTGGCCTCTGTCCACTCATTATAATTAGAAAATCTAGCTTATTAGCTCTCTGTGGATGTTAATCTAACTTTAACTTCTACAGAGAGCTCAGATTCATTGTAAGCTGAGCGTTCTGGAAATCTGCAAAAGGCATGATCCATCAAAAATGCAGCCCCGTTAAGATATTTTCAAATTAGACAGGCCTTTTATTGTGGATGGCTAAGTGCATTTCCACTTTTATAAATAAGCTGTGTTTATCAATAAATCGTTATTAATGATATATTCTTTTTCAGAATACCTTACCTGGAGTCTGCTTGATGGCGTATGTACAGCATTATTATACACGCATGCTCTAAACTGCTGACTGCCACTATCACAGATGAAATTCATTTTATCAAGCAATATGCCGCATAAAGAAAGCATTTAAATTGTTTAACTATGCATATTTACTGTAAATCAAGAAAAAAAACAGTATAAATACATAAAAATATAATACATTGAAATGCTATGTATTGATGTAGTTATTTAGTAAACATATCTCTGTGATGTTGCCCAATATATAATTCATGTTATCATAATGTGTAGTTATATTACACTTTAAAAAAATCAATAAAATTTCTGGTATCTGTCTTTTAAATTTTGATATGCTTGGATATGATATTCTCAGCGTAAAAAAAGTAATTGAATTAAAAAACATTTTTACCGTTAAAAATTGCATAAAAACTATAAAATTAAAAGTGTATATTTACATTATAGTTGCTAGCTGAATGAATCTGTTTATCTTCGTTTCCCTCAAAAAGTGTTACATACTTTTACAACAATTTACATGCATAATATTTCATACTTGAGTTAACCATACATTTAAACAATACATTTAATTGTAAATTTTTGATTTGCATTATTCAAATGAGTGGCCAGTGAAAATGCCTTTCTTATACCAAACAATGTAAGTTTAAAATTATAAATTTAGTTAGATAAAGATTTTTCAATATAACCAACACAAAACTGTTTTTATTACGATTGTGACCTTTTTTAATAACGCCAATTTTAACTTTAGCAGTTGCCAATTAAAATCATATTTCATAAATGTACACTTTCTTACGATGTTTTAAGGAGTTACATAAAATTTATATTTCAAGTTTCAATCATGAAGTAATAACTTAAATAACAATCAAGCATGAGCTATAACCATACCGAGAGTATATGCCTTCCATTTAAAAAAAATTGATTTTTTTTTGGTTTTTACGGCGTATTTTTTCTTTGTATCCACGCCCCCTCCCCCTTTGAATAAAATTGGATTACTATTTTTTTTGCAATCATAAATATAGAGTAATATGGGATATGATCTCAAACGTAAGCTTTAGATTCTTCTCCTGGGTAAAATAAAAGGCTCCCATGAAATTTTGTTTTGTTCCTACACTTCTTTGAATCTTAAAGCAAATAAAAAAGAATTTACATTCTTAAAACAAACGAGCGGTTTTAACTCAGTCTGAGTTAATTTCCACTTCTTTCCGTGCCGAAAATTCACTTCCCCTTTAGGAGTGGATTTCACTCTTTTGTTTTAAGAGTGTAAAATTCCGCAATTCCACCTCAAATTAATTATCAAATATATACAATTATAAATAAGACCCTGCGTATTCGGTAAGATGACAAAAAGGTGTCGATATGCTGACAAACTCACGCATTCAGACTTTAAAGAGAAAAAATTTCATTTGAAAAATATGAGAAAAAGAATTAACTTTTACCTCATTTTCTAGATATTGTCGTTTAGGTCGATTTCGAAGGTTAAAATTACTCGCCTGTCGTACAGTATTCATCAATGAACTTTATATGATAATTTCAATGTATAGATTGCAATAGAATTGCACAACATCCTATCGTGTTGTTACGGGATGATGTTGAGCCGAAAAAAAAAATTCAAGCCTCAATTTTTTCTCCTCGGCTTAATTAAAGGCTAGAAAACCTTGAAGTAACACTTCTTTCTACATTCATGTAACTTATAAAAATATGAATTTATATGGCGATCCTTTTAAGTATAAAGAATTTTTATTTTATTTTAAAAAAAAGAAGAAGCGGTCGTCATCCCAATAGTTTAGGAATTTGTTGTTTTACTCAATGAAGCTTTTTTTTTTATTTGAAACAATTTATCGTCACCAAATTTTATCATCGACAACATAACTTGCACATTTCTTATTGATTACAAATTATATTAAGAATAATATCTGATAAATCACAATAAAATCAACCCAGTCGCGCAGTTCCTAACTCATGAAGTTCAAAAATTTCAAGACCATTTAGAGAAAACACTCTTTTCTCGCTACTAATCACAACTAACTATGTGCTGGATTCCTTTGCAGTGATCATTGCAATTAGTATTCCGAGTCTTAAAATATACTTGTTAATTTTAAAATATCTCCTATTAATGAAGAGAAATTCCATTTCCGTCATCTTAAGCTGTTTTTAAGAAACAAAAGTCATTAGAAATCAATTTGCATAATTTCATGTAGCAGGTGTCCCAAATTGGTCACTGTGCTCCTCGAATGAATTTTATTTATTACGGGAAGTATATTAGTTTTCTATTTTTCTACTCAAATTCACACTAATTTTTTTGTTTGCAGGGAAAAGAAACATTAAAAATTTATTTATACAATTTATAAGATGTTGTATAATAATATTGTGAGTGAAAATTGCAAATAGACAGCAGTGACAAACTTGAAGGTTTTCTAAATTAAACTTTAAGTTCAGAGGGGGGAATCGAATCTCTTTATGAACTATGTGACTGGTGGCTAGGTTTAAAATAAGTAGTCAACATTTAATTTATTTTCTCAGTGGGTGGACAGATGGCGCCACAATTTAAGTTAATGTTCCTCGTACTATTTGAAGAAACATCGAAACTAATACTCATATTTTGATAAATAATTTGGTTTCCCCACATTAGATTAAACTATCGTTGATTCTTCATTTGTTACGAACAATATATTTTAATTTACCACTTTTGTCTTATCAAATTTTGAATTGTTGTCAAAACTTATCATGTAAACGCATAATTCATAATTAATCGTTTTTACTTCATTTTATCAAAACTTTGTTAAAGAGTCGAAACATTTTTTTTTGTTTAATAGTTCCTCCAAAGAGTTTTTCTTCTTTATTGAAGCTATCAAAGTATTCAAAATAGAAACCGCGGATAAACCTTTTGTATTTAGGCCAAATATCTTTAAATATGAGAACTGTAGTTATTATGATTTCAGAAATTTACTTGTAATATTAGATTTTCTTGTTTTCTTCGAACATTTATAATAAAAATAATTAAAATAATTTTAAAATGCGTCGTTTGAAAAATATCACTAAAAAGGCAAAAATCAACTCTCCGTAACAGCAAATTTCCATAAACATGATTTAAGTTTCCTGCTTTTAAATAGTTAAATATAGTTAATTGTTTAACGCTAAAGATTAACTATAGTACGAATACAAAACTTGTTGCGTGGCGATATTGTAAAGAGTATTTTCTAGGGAACTAATTCTGTTATCATTTAACTTAAAATATAGCATAATATCATTTAAAGAAAAATAAATTTATCAAGCTGATAATGTACTATAAACAAATTAAAAGGTACTTTTGTAGCAGATTTCATGTAATTCTATTGGATTTGCTATAAATCGATTCATGTCAATGTTTTTGAATACCTGGTATTTTTCAAATATTAAAATATTTACAGTGTGCTTATGACCCTTCTTATTCGTGTATTTTAATTTAAGGAAGAATGAGTCCGATTGACCGCGGGTCTCCAAACCAAAGTTTCTCATTGTTAATCAAATGGGAAAAAAATTATTTCCTAGGCCACATTTCTCCGGCTGCATTGAATATTTTTACAAACGATTTTTTTTTTCATATGATAAATATATATGAATTACTGGGTCGCTATATAATCCCACTTTCGAATATTTAGTTTAAAAATATTTCTTGAAAATTGGAAAAAAATTATACATGTAAGTCAGCTACATTTATCATATAAAAGAACAGTTTGTAAAAATATTCCATACAGTCGGAGAAATGTGGTTTTGAAAATATTTTTTTTCTTCGGATTAAAACAGGGGCACTTTAGTTTGGAGACACGTGGTCGATCGGGCTCATTCGCCCTTAAGAGGGAATGGGCGCGCTGGACCGGGGGTCTCCAAAGCAAAGTGCATCAGTGTTAATCCTATAGTGAAAAAAAAATATTTTCTCTGCCACATTTCTCCGGCTGTATTGAATATTTTTACAAGCGGGATTTTTTTATGTGATAAATGTAGCTGACTTACAGGTCCCGACCTTTCCACTTTTTGAAATTGGTTCGAATATTTTTTTTTAATTTTCAATAAAGAATTTTACAAAAAATATTCGAAGCAATTTCAAAAAAAGAGAAGATAGAGACCTGTAAGTTATCTACATTTATCACATAAAAAATCTCGCTTGTAAAAATATTCAATACAGTCGGAGAAATGTGGCAGAGAAAATAGTTTTTTCGCCATTGTATTAACACTGATGCACTTGAGTTTGGAGACCCGCGGTCCAGCGCGCCTATTCCCCCTAAAGGGAGAAACTTAATTCGTTAATGGAAGCATTTAAAAACGTAAAAAAAGAAGGTGGCACGCATTTTTAATGTACACATTTATATTTGCACATCTTTATTTTTTTAATTGAATTATTCAGAAAAAAAATATTTTTACGGTAAATTCTTCAAAAGGATTATCCTTTGTACTTTAAATAAATAAAAAAAATATGCATTCTTGGACAGAAAAATAAAAACTTTTTACATCGAGTTTATCCTAAATAGAGCACCATAACCTAGAACAATTTAAAATAAACTAGTTTTCGATCTGAAACAATACGTTTTACTAGTTTTTTTTTTCAAAAGTTTTCAAAAGAAGATAAAGCGTGATTGTACTGATCAATGCAAACTATTATTTTCATATTCACTTAACAAGTTGTTTTATAGTGTAAAAACAGGAGTTAGTTTACCACACAGTGCACGAGATTTGGTCTAAAGTATTATGATTATTACTTTTTTATATGTTAATAATTTATTCCCTTTGTTTTTAAATAAAATAATTTTAATATCCAATTAAATGTATCATAAACAGTTCAAGTTACTAATAATTAAAAGTAATTATCAAATCCAGACCCAAAGCATACCTAGAAATCCTAATTATAAAGAGTCATATATAGTGTTTTAGCATTTTTTAAAATGATTTTAACTACTTTGTGATTTTAACTACTTGTTTTGTTCGTATGTTAAAGATATAATTGGCTTTTGCCAGAGGTACAGCTGGGGAAACAAAACGATCCACCCCTCGTTTCTCGGCTGCTATTGATCATGTAATTTTGTGGAAGATGTCAATTTTCATTAAATAGCGTAAGAAATTGAGAACTGGCAGAAAAAAAAATGTACAAAGGGTCGTCTACATATTAAAATGAGTACCAACTTTCAAAATTCCAATGGCAACACCCAATTTTTTTTTTACATAAAAATGTTCCGCACCTTCAAAATACCCCATGTATAAAAAAGAATTATTTATTTTGCATTATTTGCTGAGATATTAAAGCATTAATTTTGAACTCGTTTAGTAGGAAATCTCCAAAATAAAAAAGGTAATATTTAGGTTGTGTCTTTTCAAAACGACAAGCTAAAAAAGGTTAACATAATCTCGACAACGAATGCTAGAATTTAACCTTCTTCACTAATATAGTAATTTTTTTTTAATTTTGGATTTTAAAATTCAGAAATGAAATAAAGGCTAAACGAGGAAAAGTTTCAATTTTAAATTAAGTCACATATACGATTATTGATTATTTATAACGAACATATTTTCAAATGCGATTAGTTACAATCAGATTGACAAAAATGATTATTACATTTATGTTTTACATTTTTTATGCAAATTTTTGTTTCATTCATATTGTTACAAAAAGTTTGTTTAAAATACGGCGCACTTTATCAGTAATATAAACCACGCATTACAAAACGAGGGTTACGACCGTAACACGATATTTAAGGAAAGCAAAATAAAATTACGCAGAATGATTTGGCAATGACTTTTAACCAAGGCAGTGGGCACTAATCATTTTAAATAATCAATTTGGTAACAATGAAGTATATTAAAAACCTAATTCCAATAATATTTTAGGGTATTTAATTTTTAATATTAAACACACTTCTTGAAATTGTATTGGAAATAACATACATTTAAAAACATAGTAATCGATATAATTTAATGTTAATTATACAAACAAAATACATTGTATGCACTTGAAATAAGAAAAGATTTTTAGACATTTGACAGACATCAATAATTTTAATAAACATTTACCAACAAACGCTTTTCAATCACCAAACGATAATGCAAGTTACGATCAAATTTGCCAAGTAATTTTTTACACGGTCCCTTAAATTCGTTTTTTTTTCAGTTTTTTTTTACAATAAGTCGGAAAATAATTATTGTAGAATTAAAAAATTCTGGATTTTGGTTCAACTTTATCTACTCGTACTTTATCGATTTATGTAAAAAAAAATTGGGGTTTCTATTCATGTTTTATTTTTTCTTATTTAAATTTAAATAAAAAAAATATTGAAATAGAAAAATTGATGAAAAAACTTGTGTGATTTGTTTTTGGAAGATTAAGAAGTATAAAATGAAAAAAATTCTTTGTTTAATTCAATTTATTTGTGGAGGTATGAATAAAAGCTTGTGAAACTTTTTTAACATTATGGTCATTCAACTTTGAATGCTTATATCTCAACAAATAATGCAAATTAATTAATTTTCTTTTGAATCTGGGGTATTTTGAAGATGATAAACATTTTTATATAAAAAAATTGGCCATTGGAAATTTCAAAGTTGGTACTCATTTTAATATGTAGACGACCCCTTATACAATTTTTGTTGCCAGTTCTCAATTTCTTACGCTATTTCCTGAAAAATGACACCGTTCACAAAATTCCTTGACCAATAGCAGCCGAGAAACGAGGGGTGGATCGTTTTTTTCCCCAGCTGTACAATAATTTTTCTTTCGAAGAGAGAATAATGGAGAAAATAATTGAGTGGAAATATATTTGGCCAACTCACATAAACCTCTTCACTTCAGAGGTACACATACGTTGACGTCTGTAGAACTCACAGATTCATTTTATAATTTATCTTCACACTAACTTTCTCTTATAAAATAAAAAAAAATTAAGCTTTCTAAAAATACTGATACAGAAGCATCCTACAAGTATCAGTCGTTTATTTGTAATAAAAATTCGTTGTACATTTCTTAGGTCTTGGCAAGGTCTAGGCAAAAAAGTTTTTGCAATGGTAAATTTATAAGACACCTTGCATTAAAAAATGTTGGAAACGGCTATTAATTACAAAACTGGACAGGAGTTTTTGTTTATTCATAGCAGACAAAAAAAATCTATTGTTACGTCTCAAAACTTCAAATTCCACTAAATGGACATGCCTTTCAGCAAATATTAAATGTTATTTTTTGTTTTCAAAATTACTCGCAAAACATACTTTCAAAAATAAAATTGTTTGAAAATATGATTATATAAAGAATATATGCACAAACTAAAACAATGCAACACGATTGAAGACCATATGAATAGAATCCTTGATTTGGTTTTAATTAAATTTGATAATCTCAATTTAAATATTACTCGTCCTGATCAACCTTTGACTCATGAGGATAATTATCACCCAGCTTTACTGATAAATATTGACAAATCGTTTGTTGTTGTTGTTGTTGTTGCCAATCCCCAAAGTCCAGCGGGGCTAGACTAAGTCCATGAAGTTAAAAACCCTGAGGAAGTCCAGGACCAAAAGAGGACTTTCGAGTATATCATGATGGGTGAGTCCAAGGCACTCCAAGATGTGGGTTGGAGAAGCTTGCTCTGAGGAGCACTTGGTGCATGCGTCGAAAGTTCTCAAACCATCTGAGAAGGTCATAGTTCTGAGGTGTCCACTTAGAAAACGGGTAATTGCAGTTTGTCCTTGTCTGTCACAATTAAGTACCAGAGAGCCGCCAGGTTGACGGCCCTGGTACCAGTGATGCACTGGGGCAGTGGACCCTCATGAAGACAAATCGTTTAAATATTACAACAACAAAAATGGTTCGAGAACTGTCAATAGGGATTTTTCTGACAACTTCACTCAAACTAATTACAACTTTAAAAGTGCCAAGTTTGACCAGCTCTTTAGTCTTTTATCTGTTGTGTTGATTGGAATTTCTTGAATTACTATTCTTGCATAAATGATGCTGTTGAAGGTTTTTATACCGTAATATATGAAATATTTGATAAATGTGTGCCAAAAGCTAAGTCGTTCAAAAAGAAATACCCTACCTGGTTTACAAAACATATCATAAATAATATCTGACTCAAAAGTATATACCTGAAGAGATTTAAAATGTATAATGATCAGATCGACTTAGAACTTTATAAATCTTTAAGGAAAAAAGTTAAAATTCAAATTCGTAGTGCCCATAAATATCATATTGATTCTATTGAAAAATCATTGAAATCTAACCCTACATCCTTTTGGTCCTACTTTCGCAATAAAAATCGTACTAATCAAAATCATGTTATGTTTTGTAACGGTGAAGAATTAACTAGTGATAATGAAGTTGCTGAGGGTTTCAAGAATTATTTCTCTAGCATTTATACTAAAAGTTCCTCCAAACAGTGTAATTATTATGATAATTCTAATTTTTGTTTAAACTCAATAGAGATGCGGTCAATATTGAACTTATTACTAACACTGAGGTAGAAATTAGCATTAAGGGTTTAAAGGGATCTAGTTCTGCAGGTTCAGATTGCATTCCATCGTATATTGTCAAAGCTAATATTGATAGTTTTATTTATCCTTTACTAATACTGTTCAATCTTTCTTTAAAAACTAAGGTTTTTCCACATATCTGGAAGTCGTCAAAAATTATACTTGTTTACAAAAAAGGTAAAAAGTCTGACATAAACAACTATAGACCTATTGCTATTATTTCAAGTTTCGCTAAAATCTTTGAATCTATTGCATTTGTGGCGCAAGTTGCATTCGTGGTGTATAAAAAATAGCCTGTTTTTAAATATTGATAAGTGCTTTGTTGTTACATTCACAAGAAAACTAAATACTTTTGTTCACAATTATACTATCAACAATATACAACTCGCTCAAAAAAATAGTATTAGGGATCTTGGTGTTTCTTATGATTCTAGTTTTACTTTTAATTTGCATATACAGGAGATAACAAAAAAGGCGCATACAAAACTTGGTATGCTAAAAAGAACTACCAGTAATTTTTCTGACATATCTGTTCTTGTATGTCTTTTTAATACTTTAGTTCGACCAATATTAGAATACTGCTGTGTCATTTGGAATCCTTCTTGCAAGCAACTCATCTATAACATTGAAAGAATACAGAATAAATTCTTACGATATATTCATTTTAAATCTAATATCAATGAGCAATATCCATCAACTCCTCAATTAGATCAAACAACAAAATAAATTCATTAGAATCCAGAAGAATGGTATCAATATTTAAATTTTTTCATAGTTTATTTCATAACAAAATTGATTGTCCTTTTTTACTTAAAGAATTTTATTTAAATATTCCTCCATACAATACTCGTAATAAAATTATATTTAAGCAACCTTTATTAACTAAAAATTATCTTAAAAACCAACCGATACTGCAATTTATAAATATTGCTAATAATCTGCCAGCCAAAAGAGATATTTTTTTTGATGATTTTTCTAATTTTAAAATTGATATTTTCTCACTTTTTGTGTAATTTTTGTTTGTTTCTGTGTGCTGATGCTCTGTCTGCCTTTGGTATATTTATTTGTCTTTGTGTCTGTATTTTATACTGTATATATTGTTGTCCTGTTATATATTATGGATCTTTTGATTGCAATCTGTTCTGGAGCTGATTGCAATTTTTAACGATGGATCTTTTTAATTGATTTTACTGACCTTTTGTATTTTAATAATTTTTATCTTTTGTTTTTCTTTTAGTGTTCCCTTTTAGTTTTTTATATTTGTGCTTTGTCTTGCTTTTATCCTCTACCTGTAATTGGACTAGATCTGTACGGTAGTTGTAATTAAATAAATATATGTATAGGATTTGTCTCGGGGAGCGGATTTTAGCGGTTTTCTCTTATCTATAATTTTGTAGAAATGCAGCTATTTTTTCGAGTCGTTTTTCAGTATTTATAAGTTTCTTCCTTAAGGGGGAATGGGCGCGCTGGACCGCGGGTCTCCAAACTCAAGTGCCTCAGTTTTAATCCAATGGCGAAAAAGTATTTTCTCTGCCACATTTCTCCGGCTGTATTGAATATTTTTACAAACTGTATTTTTTATATGATAAATATAGCTGACTGACAGGTCTCTAAAATCCAACTTTTAAAATTGACACGAATATTTTTTTTTTAATTTTCAATAAATAACTTTACACAAAACAGTCGAACCAATTTTAAAAAGTGGGATTATAGAGACTTGTAAGTCTGCTACATTTATCATATAAAAAACCTTTTGTATAATTATTCAATATAGCAGGTGAAATATGGATTTGAAAATATTATTTTTTTTCATTGGATTAACACAGAGGCACTTTGGTTTGGAGACCCGCGGTTGATCGTGCTTATTCGTCCTTAAGAATGGGAAGATTAAATGGACCGTCTACAATGTAACTATGGATTATATGGATCAACTGCTCCCTTTGTGGACTATACTTTTTCCATATAAGATATTCTTAATTTAAAAGCACAAATTACAACTAGTTATAATATATATGTTAACCATTAAAAAGTAAAGACACTATAATTTTATTAATTGTTCTTATTTCTTTAACAAGTAGCAAGTAAGTATTATGTAACATTATATTAGTTGAATAAAGAAACCAAAGCATTTTTAAAATACATTTTTTTATTTTGACACAAAAAGTATTTCATGGCTTTCACTTACCTTAATAAATCGTGCAACAAAATATAATACAAAATATTAACTAATTTTTTTTAAATATTTCTTACTCACATATTTTCAAAACGTACATAGCTACACATTTGTGAACTTAGATATTGGGTTTGAAATGAAGTCCTAACTCATACCAATGAGTTCCGAAAATTGTCTCGTCGAGAGTCACAAGTCAGTTGTAATCAAGGATTTTACATTTTTGCCCTCTGGTGTACTATATTTTTTTGAACAAGTAATTTAGTTGTCTGGATTATTATAATAATTAATACTTATTTTTATTATTTCTTATATCCAGCACTATAAAGAGTTTTGACGTTGTCACCAACGATTTATAACGTATACTGGATAGGCTGAAATATTAAGAAACCGTGACTGATGCCAGATTAATGGAGACAACTATTTGTTTTCTTCTTAAATTTTGGGGCAGGTTTTTCGTTCCTTTTAAAGTGTAAATCGAACTTAAATTGAAACTGTAATTTGGAACTTAATTGCTATCAAATAGTGACAAAGTTCTAAACGTGTCACTGAATAAAGTTATTTTTTGCTACCTCGCATTACGCTCCGCCATTTTGATAAAAGCAGACTAGTCGCACTTTAGTATTTTATTATTTTATCATTTTTATCATTTAGTATTTTAGTGTGGTAATTTTCTTTTTACTGACATTGAAATTGTCTAAATGAGACTAAAAATATATCCATAGAAAGTGGGTGGTCAGAAAAGGATTGTTAATACTCGTGCTGCTTAATTTTGAGGATAATTTTTAACCAAAAATAGGTTTCCGCTTTTAATTGCGATACTGCAATTTCATGTGCCCCAAATTATCATACGTAGGAGCAGAAAGTCGTGATGGTATATTATATCAAAACTCACAAATAATTCATTTATGTTTCATTTTTACTAGAATTTCTATAAATATAAAACCTTACTTGAGGTTCAAAACAGTACGGAAAACGCAAAGAAATTTCAATTTTTTCTACCTCTGTACTTTTTTGGAAGTTGATATTCCAAAACAATTCCTCTACTTCTAAAACATACACCTACGAACATGCAATACCTGAAATTGGAATGTATTTTTACACATCCGGTCTCCTTTCAATTTCAATTTCATTTGCCCGAATAGTGCGCTATCGAAAACCTATGCAACAGTCCCTTGGGTCTATATAACCTCATACATATTTACGGTATCTTATAGAGTCATAGCTTAAACCTAACTTACAATTTCCTATGACATTTCGTTGGATATATTTGTGTGAAAAAGCCGTCATCTGAACACCATGTAAGTATAAATACAGCCGTCATGTTTGTGAATATCACAACTTTCTTGGTAGATACTATAGGTAAGACCTGCTTTTTAATGATTTCTCAAAATTCTCTGGCGTTATGGTTTTGATACTCTTAAAATTCTCTAGATTTTCATATAACGCTGATAAGGGCGAGTGTTAATTTCTTTGGTATTAGTTTAGCGTAAATCTTAGTTATTGTTGAATACATAGTTTAATCAATTTAATATATTTATACCCCCAAACGCAATTTTACAATTATACCAAGTTTATTATTATACTCCAAATTAAGTGCTTTTCTGTGTAGTATAAATAATTTTATAAATAGTCTCTGGATATTTATGAGACCAAATTTTCAGTGAAAATTATAGCATAATAAATGCCATTCATAATATATAAGAATTTACTATAAATTCAGTGTGATTTTTGTCATAAAGTATTAGTATTTATAACTTACATTAAAACCTTTGCAATATACCAATCCGAATTTCCCAAAATATCCTACGGTAAAATTCATACTCAAAAAATTACATCATGTAAATTTTACTGTCATATGGCTCGCATTTTCCAGCAAAAATGTGCTAGTTAGAGACTACAAATAGGATGTCATAACTAAAGTGAATATAATTGGATGAGTTTATTATCATATCAAATGACCCACACTAAAGAAAAATCCGTAAAATGACGTCAGAATATAGGGTTATTTAATTTACATCACAGTAATGTAAACGTTAGTTTACATGAAATTGATATTATAATGACGTATAGATAGTCCTTGAAATAGGTGCCAACCAATTACTGCTATCAGAGCAAACTTTTTCGGTGGTAGATGAATTTCCGATCTTCAGAATTTCAATAGTCATTGTGTTTATACAAATCCACGGGCTATGGCCTTGTGGTTAAAGGAGTCCGCCTTGTTTGAGTTTGAACCTTCATTGAATAGCGAGAGTTCGAATCCCACCTACCACCTGTCACCCCATAAATCAGATTTGTACTGGGGAAATAAATCCATTTAATCACAGAGGTGTTCGACTGCACTAAGGCAGACGTGCTGGAGCCTGGAGTCCAAAATCCGGTGTTAGCGTATATCAGACATTATATTTTCTGTAAAATTTACCTCACAACATAATTTTCATTATCTGTAAATTCCCATCACAAGGTGATGCCATTACATTTACCATCACCCTGTGCTGTAAAATTGCAGGATTTTTTACACTGCGTATCTTTTTTTAAACCAAAAATACTAAAACTTATAATAAAACCATATCGTCGGCAAATGACAGAACCACGAATGTGCAAATTCTAGGCATTGGCGTTTTCTGAAAACGGTGGGCTTATATCAGCATCTATTTTTTCATCCCTGTTTTTTGCACATTCGTGGTTTTGTCATTTGACCGACGATATAACACATGATTGTTTTTGTCTGAGAACATATTTAAACTAAACATTTTTCACACATTTCAAGTTCAATCTTTATATTTACACAATCCATCCCTTTCTTACAGAATCTTAATTTTTGTTACAACTCAAAAATCTAGAATCAAAATGTCCGCCGCAAGACGCTGTGCTCTCTTCTTGGTTCTATGCGTCCTGGTTTCATCCGTGCTGGTGAGTGAGGCTGGCACCATCCACAGTTCTCTGGGCACAGGCGAGACTACTCGAGGCTGGAAACCTGGAGGCAAGAGGGCAGTTGACTGTTGGCAATTGCACTCCGAGGCGCTCTTTGCCATTCTGGAAGTAGTACAGGTAGGATTATTATTTATTTATGGCAAATTTGCACACCTATTTTCGATGTAAGGTAGGATAACTTATTTTTAAGGGCATTTTGTACAACAGTTTCTTGTGACTCTATATTTTTACGATATTTTTAAAAATTGTTTTCTACGTCACAAGACGAAAATCCGAAATTTCGAGTTCGAAATATTTCCGTTAAAAAAACTGTATATGATAAAATGTCTTGAGACACCAAAATGATAGTTAAGCCTGCTATCCTTGAATAAGTGCAGGTTGGAATATTTATTTTTACGAAAATTTTGCAAATCCGTTTACTACGTCATGTCCAGTAGAATTATTCATTTTTAGTATTAAAATTTTATTATTTATTATTAATTTTTACTGCAATTTTGCACAACTATTTTCTGTGTAAGGTAGGGTAATTTATTTTACGGTTATTTTTCCTAACGGTTTCCTACGTCATGTAAGACTATAAATTTATTCATGTAAGACGATACGATATTTTTGCGAAACGGTTTGCTATGTCACATGATGAAACTCTGAACTTTCCAGTTCGAAATATGTCTGTTAAAAACCTGTGTCTATATTGAAATGTTAAAGTTTAAGATACACCTAATTAATATTAATGATCGTTATGCCTGCCATCTTAGAAGCAGTGCAGGTATGATTATTTATTTTTACGGTAATTTAGTACAATTATTTTCTACGTAAGGTAGGATAGTTTATTTTATACGCTATTTCTACACAATGATTTTCTACGTCACATGACGTAGATCCCAACTTTTGATCTCGCCATATAACTTAAAATAATGTCGGTATCTAGATGATAAAGTGTCTGATACACACCTAATTTATATTAATGATTGTTACACCTAAAAATTTAATGATCCCTTTTTTTATAAGAAATTTTTATAAAAGGTATGAATCCATAGAAAGGTATGAAAGTCCATAAAACTATTCACGTAGTTGACTCAGATAAAAGGAATGAAACGTAATTCCCCTTTGATGTTTCAAAAATCTTTTGATTAAATAAATCAAAATTCATGGAGCTTAAATTTCCTTTTTTATGTCTAAACACTTGGTTTTAGATATTTTACAATTTTGTTTTACGTTTCTAGTTGTTGGGTTCTAAACAAGTTTTTCTTAATTATGTATCGTGTTATTTAATAAATTAGTTCTGAAAACCCTGTAATAAAAGAACTAGTGCACGAAGTTATAACTTGAAACATGTATCCTTTCTGGTAAAGCGAAAAACCGTTTCTTAACAGATATTTAAATTTCGGTAAGGAAATATTTTTTCCTCCCTCATTATCGATAAACATGTTTCGACTTATGTTTTTATCATTCATTCTGCTAGAATTTTGAGCAGCTCGGCTGTCTAAAATTTCCCAATAATGTTCCTAGAACATATCAATAACTTCCTAAAAATTTAGAAACATTCCCACATAAAACCAATAACTTTCCTGGAAATGTCAAAATATTTCCATTACGATGCAAAAAACGGGACAGCGGGTGCCACTATTCTTTTTAATTATTTTGAAACTAGGTGCTGCTTGGTGTAGTATCAGCCTGGATTCGATCTACCGAACCTTGGCTCCATTCGGTAAATCACTTCATAAACACACGCTCGGGCGTCGCGGCTACAGTTTCTTGTTGACAACGATGTATTATATTGAATGATTAATGTATGTCAAATGATTTTACCTTTGTTTCTGAGAAAATCAATAAAATCCAAAGAAAGTTATGTAAACTTGAAAAAGCCAGAAACAATATAAAAGTAACTTTACTATGTTTTAACAGTACCTGTTCCGCCAAAAAAGGTGCTGATCTAAAGAAAATAGCTGTAAAACTTACATATTTTAAAACGAATTTTTTGACTTGCTAAATTGGGAGGTTTATACTGTATGTATATAAGATATTTCTTTCCTTGACAAAATTTTAACTTTTATTTCAAAAACTGATTTTTGATAAAAGTATTTTTCCTAAAATATATTTTAAAAACATGATTTCTCAAAAAGTTAAATAGGTATCTTAAAACTCTTTTTGCATCATCTTTGTTAAACTGTTTGATATTCAGTGAACAGGATAGGGGTTTAATTTTAAGTTTTTTTTTTTATTTATAGCTGTTTTGCAGTAGCAACAATTGTTGAAAATATATAATTTTTACGAAACGAAAATTCTAAATACTGTTTCGACTATCAATGTTTTTCTTCCTTTTCAAGACATCCCCTAGCTTTTGGTTCACAGAGGTTACCTGGGTTGTAGCACTGTACCGATATAAAAGTAAATTTAAATATTTTAAGCACTTTTTTTGGAAATAAGATTTTTAAAAATTACATATTGTTTACCAATTTATTAATAAAATGGCTAAAAAATTATTGAAAATAATTTTGTATACTAGTTTTTCTTCGCTTTTTCTGTACAGTTTATTTGTAACTGTGCATAAAATTTATATCATTGATTAATAACCCTTTTAAATATGACTTTAAACGTAGGCGGATACCTTAAAGAATCTTGGTATTAAATAATTACCAAAAAAGAATTAAAAACATTTTAATATACACATTGATTTTAGTCAAATGTTTTTAATGTTTTATATTTTGCAAGTTACATTTTAACCAATTGAAATTATAATATGAGATACCTAATTTAAATTGCAGTTAATTTATTTAGGATAAGTTTTTCGTTAGGTAAAAGTTTGATTAGTAAATGCTTTTAGTAAACTAGTAACATTTTCTCAAAGTTTTTCACTTAGCACCACTGGAATATCTTCTTTTTATGTTTATACTAGAACATTTCAAGAATATAAAAATTACTTTAACGAAAACTAATTTTAAAATTTATTTACAAAAATGAACTTATATATAACATCGTAAAGCATAACGAAACAACACATAAAATATTTAAATGATAAAATTAACACGAAAGATTTCGCAATTTTGGTATACCAAAAAAAATAAAAACGTTGTTTGTAAATTTGACAAATTAACTTGCCAGTCAACCCCATTTTTTAAGTGTAACTGCGAAAAATATTATTACATAAATTAATTTTCATTTACTTTTTATCCCGTAAATCAGTTAAACATTTAATTAGCATATAAAAATGAAAGTCATGTGAAAAAAAATTATTTTTAATACTCTATTCTCAGGCTTCTGTTTAGACATTTTTAGAAAAATTTCATATCGAGAATTCTTTAAATATATGTTCGAATTATAGATTTAAAAAACTAATTCTGCATACATTATATTTATGAAAAAATTTCAATTATATATGAACGAATTATTTCTTTTTATTTTATAGGAAGAAGTGCAGAAGATATCAAGATGCTAAAGATAGCAACCTGGTATCCTTAATAAGATACGCATCATGTGAAATACAAGGATAGTCTTCACTTATGTGAGTTTAGGTTTCAATAAAATATAGAATTGCATAATTAATCAGATATTTTGTTTATTTTGTGTGAACATTACACAATAAAATATGTGAAATAAAGGAGTATGTAGTATACGAGAAAAATAATATTGTATTTAGGAAATACAGCACATTTCGTTTATCAAAAACTTCATCAAGAAATAAATATGCTCTAAGAACTATACATTGTCACATTATTACATTTAAAATTGTAACTTAAGATTTCTTCCAAAACAAGCATTTTTACATATATATATTAGAAATTTTCCAGTAATCTATCAAACAAATATATCAAAAATCAATGCAACCCTTTTAAAGTTTCCTAAAGAAAAACTATCTAGAAAGACATCATTGAACTTTTTAGCGATATTACTTTTAAGGTAAAAACAATTGAAATCAAAGAGATATCACCCAACATTGAAACAAATGGGAGAGAAAAAGTTTGAAATCCTTCAAAACCCATCATTTATTTTACTCCACTTTTAAAGTCGCAACTTACCAAAACAATGAAAACTTTAAAACTTTGTGTAGACCATCCATTCGGGGGTAATCCTCGTATCGACATCATAGTATTAACCTTGCTGAATGGTTTTCCATGGTGTGGAGAAAGATAATCCGCTGATATTTCTTTCAATCTCATCATTTGTCAGCAATTTTCTGGTGTTTTTTACATGGTAAAACATTCTTCAGTTCAGCATTCAGCTACTTTGTGAAAACACTTATATTGTTCAAACAGATTTAAAATATTACATGTCGTGCTCACGCATATTTTTATCCTCTGACTGATACAGATGCATAAACCCGTCACCTGATTTTCAGCAACACACATATTTTTTTTAAATTATTAATTTTATTTTGATAAATTTTAATATTTAATGTTTGAAGGTGCCATTTATAATCATTTTCTACAGAAGTATGCTTTAAGGAAATTAATTTTTTTTAAATAAAAATATAAAATTTTAATATCATGTAGTAAAAACAAGTTTACAATTCAGTCAATGTTTTTTTTTTCCTTCAGATGATTAAATAATAATGCCTTAAAGATGGGACGAATATTTCAATGGTTTAATTTTAGTATGTTTAAACGGAAAATTATGATTCTCGATAAAATAATTTTAAAATCATGTCAAATTTCTATCATTAATCTTAAGCAAAAATTATCTGTTTTCATAAGGTCAATAGGGTCAGCTTTTTTGCAAATTTGATATGATTAAATGTTTTGTTTCTGGTAATACATAGATGCAACATTTGAATAAACGTTTATAAGTAGAAAAGTTGAACTTTAAAACAATATAAATAGTTTCTGGTCAGTAAAAGTATGAGCATAAATTTCAATTTTTATAATAATTCTGCAATTATAGTCGCTTTATTTGTGAATGTTGTGTTACATGCAAACGATACCCAGTTTCAATCTACACACAAAAAGGTCAATTCAATATACACAATTTCTCTAACTAACTATTCACTCTATACAATCTACTCACTATTCTTTTAAAATGGATGATAGCAGAAAAAAGACGGTGTAGTGCAAACCTATTAAAACTATCCCTAATATGAAAATGGCTTGACTTTTTATTCAACTTTCAAAAGTGCCATCGATTTTTAGGTGGACCTTATATCTATCGTTTATGGAAGCCACCCGCATTTTATAGCAACCTCTTTATCAAGGATGCACTCTGGGTGAAAGAATATCGACAGGAAAATATATCGATGGATTCAATATGCCTACCCTATGGCTATCCGTCATCATTGATTCTAAGTTTTCAAAAGACCATGCCAGTAAAGTTAAATCTCTGTATCAATAACCTAATTTATAACTTCAATAAACTCAGGTTTCGTTATTCTAGTTGGAATGTGATCAAATATGAACTTTAATTTTTTAACTTGATTTTTGCAAACAGTGTGTTTATAAATGTTTTAAGGGGACAGGGAACATATCGAAGCTTCAAAATATCACATTTTTAATTTAATTTTCAATCACTGAAATGAATATTTACGAAATTTTTTATATAACACGCACCTGAACATGGTGATGGAGTTCCCAAATTTGGTAGTTAATTTCAATATAACTTTATTTCAAGCTTCATACGTCATTATTTTAAAACATCGATTTTTAGCTTATACACTCTTAAAACAAACGAGCGGTTTTAACTCAGTCTGAGTTAATTTCCACTCCTTTCCGTGCCGAAAATGCACTTCTTCTATAGGAGTGAATTTCACTCTTTTTCTGAGTGGGTAAAAGAAATAAAAGAAAACAATCTGCGTCCTACACTCTTAAAACGAGCGGTTTTAACTCAGTCTGAGTTAATTTTCACTCCTTTCCGGTGCCGAAAATGCACTTCTCCTATAGGAGTGAATTTCACTCTTTTGTTTTAAGAGTGTAGGTACACTTTCCAGCACAACTATTGCGTGTATCTAAAAATATTTTTTATAGAAATAAAAAAAGTCTATTCAACGCAATGAACCTCAAGTTTGACGATAAAACATTCATAATTTTAAGTTATTAAAATAAATAGAAATTTTGCGCATTTCTTAAATTAGAAAAATCGTCTTATTTTTACTCACTTAATATATTTTCGGAATATTTTTGGTTCACTGTGTTAAATAGACATTTATGCGACATCACAGAAAATTTCAACCCTTCTAGTAAAATAGAAAAAGAGAAAAGTGTACCTTAAGGCTGAAAATTGGGGTTTTGGAATAATGACATTTAAAGCTGGCAACAAAGTTATATTGAAATTAACTACCAAATTTGCAAACTCGAGCATCATATTCAATCATAGAAGTTTTGAATCATTGAATCATAGAAGTTTTTCGTAAAGCACGATTCAGTAACTAAAGTTGAAATGAAAATGCGATATTTTGAGTGGTCGTTTTGTTCCCTGTTACCTTAAGTGTTTTTTAATACCATTAATGCTGGAGAATCCAATTTAAAATATATATTTTCTTGCTAGGATGCCTAGATAAACCAAGGTTATAGGGCGATTGCTTGATGATATTTGCTTCCAGTCTTATGAAGATTAATTTTTTATGACGTCTTAAGGATATTTATAGTTAAAACTTCATTGAAAAAGGTAAATTATCATGGGTTTTTTTTAATTTCTAAAAGAACACATTCTTGGGTGGACCTTATATCAATCTTTATGGAAGCCATCTACATTTTACAGCAACATTATAGCAGGGTGAAAGAATATTGACATTAAAAGCTATCAATGGATACAATGTACCTACCATTTAGCTATCCGTCATCATTGATTTCAAGTTTTTAGAAGACCATGTGAGCAAAGTAAAATCTCTTTTATATCAATAACCTGATTTATAACCTAGATGAAAAGTAAATTATCCTGCATTTTTAATGTTTATAAAGAACATCCCAACTGTAAAGAGTTTTAATCCAAAAAAATTATACAAATTTTGCATTATGTTGGATTGTTATACACCAAAACTTGGTATTTCTAAAATGACAATCCTACGTTGTTATTATGTTTATCATTAATATAAAACATTAGATTTCCAAACAGTTTTTTTTTTTTTACTTTCAATCTCTAGCCAACTGTGAGCACGTGAGAAAGTGACGCAATAGAGAAACGTCACTTCTTATACAATACTATATGATAATGTATCCCACAGCGTACAGAGTGAATTTTCCCAATTGCTTATTCCATTTTTATAGACATTTATTTTCCAAATATTACAATATATACCTTGCTTAAATGAATGGTTTAACATAAAAGTTGGAAATCGTCGATTTCGTCGCAAAAAAATTCAAAATACAAAAATATTCTTAATTACCTTTTTCAATATCATAATTCTAAATACATTTTTTATATATTTAATGTTCTAGGTTAGTTATATTTAAGTAATGTGGTTTTTCAGTTAAATTGACAAATTCAGAGTTGAGGTAGTCATGGTTTGTATTCTATCCTATATTAGAGCTACTTTCTGTAGAACCCTTTTATGGAACTTTAAACAATGATATGTTATTTAAATATATTTTTAAAGACAGTTGAAGTGTTTGCCTAAAAGATATCAATTTTGTTATCCGTAATCACTAAATTGAAGTCCATACCGCCTTTCTATCAAAGAAGTGAAAGAAGTAAAATCACTTTCTATCCAATAGCCTAATTTATTCCTTCCAGAAAGCTGTCTCGGTTTTATTTAGTTAAAAAAATTGCTGAACACGTGGTCGATGTCCACTTCTGCCGGACTTTGCCGGATTTTCCAAGTTCTTTCATTTCATTTGCCGATTCCGAGTTGCTTTGTCAATGAATGCATCTGTTCGGAAAGTTCGGGTATCTGTTCTATTCAAGTAGGGGGACTTTTCAACAGCCGTATAGTTGAATACGCAGAAGTACTTTAAATCTTTGAATTGATTGCAGAAGTGAAAAATTGAGCATAAAAGTAAAGTAATAGAATCTTGTTACTTGCTTTAAGTAAAACCAAGAGTTATCCTGTTATTTAGGAAGAAATTTTATTATATACTAGTTAATTATTTCATGAACAACCGAAAGTTTCGGTTAAAAATTGGGTATTCAGAAAATATTACACAATATTATTTAATTGAAACTGATTGTACAGATACATTTTTATCTGTTATATAAATATAAGTGAAAGTTATTTCACAAAGTTTGAAGCTTTAAATTATAACATATGTGCTCAAAAACGGTAAGAAATATTTTGAAAAGTTAAAATCAATTGAATTTTATTATTTTTGGTTTCTCAATTAATGAATTCGAGCATTTGTTTTTGAAAATTGTCATTCTTCAGTAAACGTACTTTTTTGCCAGAAAATAAAAAATAAAATACAGGGGAAATATTTTGAAACTCAGGTTTTTAATTACACTTGCATACTGCATTAGAAACATAACATTTAATTATATCTTGTACAATTGAAATTCACATTAAATTTTTTATTAAAAAAATTCTACCTTGCGATGGTGATGATTAATAGTAGGTTAGATTGAATATAATAAGCATGTATCCAATATACAAAATATATAGTTATTACAGCATATTTGTACAATCATCAGAGTTGATTGATTGAAATTTAATTTTAATCATTTCAGAACACATTTTTCTGAAAAATACTTGCATATTTTTAATATCTTATTATATTTTTTCCACATCATTGTTTTTGACTTTCTTCTGTAATTAAATTTTCTCAAGTTAAAAACGTTTTATTTATATGCTCGGTCTAACAAATTTAAAAAAATGAAACGTTATAAATAAAGTAAAAATTAATAAAGAGGAGGAAATTATTTAAATAATAGAAATTAGGCCTTTTTAAATAGTTTAAATTAATTTTAAATATTCTTTTTTACATTTATAAAGAGTATTAAATAATTAAGTTAATATCAAAATTATGTGATTGTGAACACATTTTAACCGTATTTTTTTTAGTGTATATGTAATAAGTCATGTTCACATGTGCAGTATGTTGTTAAAAAAGTATTTTACTAATTTTGTGACTTTAATAACATTTTATCACAATAAATTTAGGTGTCATTCATGAGCTGTGTAAGTTCACAAAAAGGATGATTCACAGACAGGATCAAATACTAAATAAAGGTTCACAGAAACAAATGTTTTATGGTTAAAAGCAATTAAGAATGGTTTACTTTTATTTATTTCTAATAATTCAAAGGAAACAATAAAAGATTGTTTTACCATTTTAGTTTATCGGCCACGGACATGATGGTATGATCTGATCAATTCGGAGATGATCAGTAAAGAATGATTAGAAAAAGTCTTACTAATCCATAATTTAAGTGTAATATCTTAACTCTTCATATTTCTAAACTATTTATCCTAAACTTTAATTAGTTTTTGTAATTAAATTATATTTGAAAGTCTGCATGTTGGCATTACATATAAATATTTATATAATAAATAATACTTTGAACTTTTTAATCAAAAAAGTATCAAACTATAATTTATCATAAATAAGAACTTTTACATTTATGGTTAACATGAGTTGAGTTAAGTATGAGATCACAATCTCGATCAAAAAATTATATAGTTATATTATTATAACTAAACCTTTAACTTTTTCGATGCAACAAAATAAAAATGCAAAACTTCATACAATTCTCTTTTGAAAATTGTCTTGATGGCAATACGTCACTTACCCATACATAGTGCGATATTTGATCACCCACTTTTCTTTTGGCATTGTAATATACAACCCGTGTTTTAAAAGTATTTGTTCGCTTTTATCGAGGACATTTCGGTCCATTTTATGTTAAGAAACACTCTCTCACAAAACAATACTTATCTATCGATCAAATCTCCCCATTAAGAATGCAAAAAAATCTTAAACTGTATAAAAAAATGAAGCATCAACAAAACATCTACCCACTCTTGTTTTTTTCCCATCCTTTTTATTTATCATTTCCCGAAGAATCCCTATTTCAAGAAGTCATCATCCAAACTAAAGACCATCTCAAAGTAGATATCATCCTCTCTGGAGAGAAGCGCGAAACATTTTCGCATTAAGAACACTTAGAGGCGAATGGAGCCTCTGAAATCCTCATTATCATTGCGAAAACGTTTTCGATAAAACGTCGGCTGCGTTTAACGCTAACGGCGCGACGTTAACAGCTCCTGTAATTAGCTTCCGCCTTTCCGGATCCTAAAAGGATGAAATAGAGTGAAGAAAAAATTGTGACAATTTGCTTATCGGGTCTCCAGCTTTGAGGCTCGGTAAGCTCCAATTCCCGATTTATTCTATATGCTTCATTCTGTTTGAGAGTCAACCCTTTTTTTTATTCGCACTTGCCCGTTGTTTGATTGATGCATTTGGAATCCTCTTCGGATTGGGAGGCGATCGCGTAATGATACAATGGAAATGAGGCGGGTCTTTTGCGAAGCGTCACTTTCACTTATCTCTGTTATGCAATTAAGAATGTGTTTATGGACTTTTAATGGATTCCTTTCAAGGAATTAAAGACTTTATTAACGGAGAATTACTCTGAATATTTATATTAGTGCATCATAATTAAAATAGTAATTATGCTTTTGAAAGATCATTGGATTTGAAACAACTTTTTGGTTATTTATGAAAATTGTATCGGTGACATTGCGTAGACTTTCATGTATTTCAGGAATATAACATATTTAAGTATAATAAGTAAGTTTTATAATAATAACATATTTAAGATATTAATATTTAAGTTAAAACATCAATTATGGCTTAAGGATACATAAATCCCTTGTTTAAATTTGAGTGTTTTATCATTTTCAACTTTGATTAAAGTACTTAAAAATAATTCTTTTTAACGTTTTTTAGTTCTTTAAACTATTTTTTGTGCTTTATTTGTTTTGTGTTTATTTGTTATAAATTGACGTCATCTTCTTACAGCATTTATACCTTACCTTTGGTGGTGTTTTTTTTTTCGTACAAAAAGGAAAAAATGAATTCGAGTTACATTTTACACCGAGTTTTTTTCTTTAATATTTTCGATACATCCATATCAATACTTTAACAACCCTAATCCATTCAAATTTCTCTATCTGTTCAAAACAAAAAGTATCTTCCTCCAAAAATCTCCCTTCCATACGCTACCAATACCCGACTATTGAAACAAGGATACAAATAAATAAAATCCCCCGTATCCGCAGACGGAATTTATGATTTCGACCGATTGACCACAAACGATTGCCAGCCCCCATGATAAAAAAATCTCCTCCCTAAAATATTATTTCGCCAAAGTTGCAATTCATTTTTCCATTATGGCAGTGCTGACCTCAGGTCTCGTGAACCGTTAAGTCGGCAATGATGGTTCGTCATTGCCCGATGGTATCGCTATCGCCGATCCTCCCCCGTCGATATTTCGCGGTTATTTCGATTTCCACCCTTCTTAGGATACTTTGACCTCTGGAAAAAATTTAGGGGTTTGCTGTGAAATTTTTAGTGCTTCAGTTATTGGGAATGTGACAGGATTTTTAGGTTTTTGTTGTTGTGGATTTAAATCCTTTATTGCGTATAACTTTGAAATGCATACATTTGCAACGTTGAAATAAATATTTAAATGTAATTTTAATTATTATTATTATTTATAAGCAGGCGAGTCCGAGTATTCCTCTTATGATATTTTAACCTCTGCAAAAAATGGGGTCTTCCATATGGGCCCCAGAAAGAAATGACTCGATATATTTTCGTTGAACCACGTGAGCCCACATGGGACTCACCCCGTAGGCCCATTTACAATTTTAACCCACTTACAAATATCTGTAAGAAAATCAATTCAAATAAGTAACAGTAAAAAAAAATTCGGTACAATTTTTATAAATTAAGAATGAGTTATAATTTTGCATTATAAATCATACTTAATACTGTATCCAAAATGACTTTTTTCGATAAAACTGGTTGGCCCATAACAATTTTTATGACTTACCCATAATCAACTCATGTGAATTAAATTTACTTTTTTTGTTAGACAAAAACACATAGATCAACATGGGACATTGTGGGCAAACAATAAATATTATTATGGGGTACCCATATAAAGCTTATGTTATCAAAAGGAGCAATCTAGGACATGTTTGTTATTATTTTAATAAAGAAATTATAACTTAAATGTTCAATTCCATTTTATTTTTAATTTTATATCAATCCAATCTAACAAAAAATTAACTGCTTCTTTGTTTCTAATAATTTCTTTATGGATAATTGTAAGTTAAACATCGTTGTAAATCGGTGGGGTAGCACAAGTGGGCCCATGTGGTTTCACTGAAAATAAAAAGAGTCGTTTCTTTCTGGGGTGTATATGGGTTGTATTCATGTTGCCTAAATGGGCCCATATGAATCCCTTGGTAACACATTTTTTACTGTTTTTGGTTATAGGCAAAACTATTCCTTGATTGAGGATTAAAAAACCATTTTCACTTTGTACACATCCCCTCCTTTTTTGTAAAGGGGAGAGGGGATGAATGGCATCAGAAGCAGATAAATGAATCTTTAGATGCTCATTTCATAAGAGCGGGAATTTGCTATGGAATATGAAAACGAGATCTTCCACAGAAATCATTCCCAAATTTGCATATTGATACGATAGAGGCTTTCCCTCATTTCATTCCTCATAATAACTTGAGATTGCTTCTGATAGCCATGAATGGGGTCTTGGATAAGGATCTCTATAAGTTATGGTGCGCGTTGCAGTCCGTATGAATTTCTAGTATGTCATAATACGAAGCAAACGCATTGGATTTGGCTTGGCCACGCCTCGAATCTCAAGTTCTAGATGGGACGTTAAAAACGCTATTGGAAGGCTCGTAAAATCTGATGACAATTTTCTACAAGGGCGCGATAGCATACATGAATACATAACGAGATTCGCCAGAGATCTATGTTTTAAATTTTAGAGTTGAGTTTAGATTTACCGAAAGCGGTTATGAATATATTTTATTTGAGTCATAAGGCAGTATATTCTGGCAATAAAACATCATTGGAATCGATTTAAGATAAGCGTTTTTTTTAAGAGGGCGCTTTTTTTTGAATTTCTGTATTAGATAAATGATTCATGACCAGAACTGGATTTGGTAGAGATTTTCTGGATTCAGATATTTTGAAATGCTTCAAGCTTCGTTTAGTAGAATTAGAGGCTTTTTGGTCCAAACCTAGGTTGCACAGAATGGATTAATAAAAATTGAAAAACTGGTTGTATTTGTTGCAGTTTCGTAAAAAAAATGTCTTTGCAAATAAGTTTTTATAATGAAAAAGAAATTCGTTACAATTTGGCAATAAGGACAATGTTTTTTGGTATTTAATTGGTGGCATCGCGTAACATCTTAACTTCTTTTAGTCGGTTTGTCGGGGACCTCGTGTCATCAGAGTTACGCAATTGTCCCAGTGGGCTCTAGTCAAGAATATGCAAGGTCCGAAACAATGCTATCCTTGATGTTACAAAAAAATGACTCGACCTAACCCATTAGCGACGGTTGGCAAGAAAACTTTCCACGCAAAAATGAGATTTCTAAAGTTCTTTATCCCAAGAATCAAAATACAAGACAAATAAATACAAAGTAATGAAAATTTTATGTATGACAAATTAAGTTACACTAAAAAATAATTTAATACACTTTTCTCAAAAACTGTTTTACTCAAATTGATAATTTTTTGGGATGTTTTCTGATGAAATAAAAGTTACAATTTTAGTTATTTTTTTAAATAAATTATACAGAATTCATTTTACACACTTTTTAAAAAAATAACCAACGTAATCCAGGAACTTGAATATTCAATGAAAGAAAAAATTAATTTTCGTAATCTTAATTACTTGTAGAGGGAAAAAAATATTAATCGACGGTTCCAAAAATGGTTGACAAGGCACTAAGTAGGTTAAACATAAAAAAAAGTTAGTCTACAAGAAAAAAGTATTTTAATCTAATTTGTTTCTAGTGATATAAAGCAACAAAAAAGTGTTAAATATCGCTTTCAAGTCTTTAACCTTATAAATTTGCATTTGAAAACAGAAATTAATACCGTTAATTGCCAATTAAAAAAATCCCCCGTCTGTTCATTATACTCATACAGAACTTAATCCCCCAATAATAGCACTGAGCTAATGTTTTAATTGATTATTAGGCTTTTCAGTTAAACTCCGTCGTTAATTATTTTTACATTTTTTGGTGTCAAGAGCGTATCATTAAAAAGTTTCACCAATTCAGAGGTCTTATAAATTTCAGAGACGTTTTTTTTTCTCTCACTTTCAGCTTTTTTTTTATTGGCATAGATCAGTTTTTGCGTCATTAAAGCCGGGGCGAAATGGTGCTTAGGCGTTTCTGCTGAGCTCCAATTTATTCTCCAATTCATTTTCCAGATCGGGAAAAGAAACCGGTACAAAAAAAACTGGAAAAAGGGAGCCTGAAAATTGTAGTACCTTGCTAAAAGGTCAAGACAAATAATGATTAACGCTTGTGGTGGGGGAATTTAAAAACAGTTGTTCGATCTTAAGCCAATGCATTAAAAGTTAATGACTTCCCATCGCAACCATGGGGAAAATGTGCCAGGCGGCATCTTGAAAAAATAAAGATTAAAAAGCAGAACGCTATGGTTCGGCCATTTAACTGATTAATGTTTTTATGTAATTCCTTATTTTTTAAAAAGCGTAAAGTATTTTAAAAACCATAGTTCATGTATTTCTAAGATTTAATTTAGTCGATTGGTTGTAAGTTATTTTTGGTTCGTATATTAATTAATGTGTTGAATTGATTATATTTCATTTTTATTTATTGGGATGTAATAAATGTAGAATGAATAAATAAAGCAATAAAAACAATAGTTGGTGTTCTATTTATTTAACAAATTTATTATTATATTTAAACATTCCTGAGTTATATTGATATTGTACATTGTAATATTATCATAACTACTTTTAAATATACTAATAGTAAACAGATTTTTTATACATAAAAAGGGCATGTTTGTTTTGTTTATATTAAAGATATGATTATTTTCTTCTGAACATTTAGATGATTTCAACATGGCAATTGTTCAACTTTCATGTATTTAAAAATGTGTTTATACAAAAAAAAACCTGATTACTGTACCATACAATTTTGGCTCAAAATAAGTAAGTCCTGCAGAACTGAACCCTAAAATTCTTCTCTGTACAAGTTGTTTTACTACTAGCGTTGTTTCTATACAGAAAAAGCATCACTAAGGTTACTCGGTACCAAAAAAATTGCCTTTTTCTTTAACCTTCCGAATGGCCTGTAAATTGACAAAAATTCTCTGTTTTATTTCTCTGTTCTGGTTATTTTCTCTGAATAAATTTTGAAATGATTTTTTTGATATCCCATATTTGTCTCGAAAATCAGAATTAGGTGTATTTTTAAAATATGATCTCAAAATAATTTCCAAACGAAAGAAGTAGAACATCGATAAAAATACATTACTTGTAAAATTTGAAAATTATGTTTATTGGTAGGAAGAAAGGTGCAAAAAATACGAAAAAAGATCGGTCTAACTCTCAGAAATGAGTTTTTCTTAATTTTACTGTTATGATAATGGATTAAAATTTTGCTAGAATTAGGTGGGCAACTTAAAACGCATAAATATATTTCCATCCATTAATAAACGATTTTCACAAAACATAAAGGGTTTGTACTTTAAGTGTAAAAAACTATATTTTAAATAAAACTACAAAGTAAATCCTTGGTGTAACGTTACCATGATTATTCAGTATAACGCAACTTTTGAGTGGTAGGTAAGGCGACATTCTTGTAGTCAAAGTTTTGCAAGTTCGAGACTGTTCTTAGTCTTAACTTTGACTTGGGTATAAAATTGAAAACAATTACCACAAAATATTACGATTAAATTTCATTTGTATGTATAGTATAATGTTATCATATACTATAGTAAAAAGCAGTTAAGTGCCACCGTAAAATTGGAGGCATCTTTGGTGCCACTTGTTGTCTGCTCAATTTTGTGGTGTAACCTTACTCAGTTTTTGGTGCAATTTTACTCCGTTTTTTGTAATGTAAAATTACGTAGCTTATTTGTAAGTTTATACCGCTTTATGCTGGATCGTTATTTGTTGAACTGGAGGCAGCACTTTTTGCCACCGCTTTTACGGAGTGAAAATCAATATAGAATTTTGCTTCGATACAAATTAGTGAAATGGCAATCAGAAAATATCAAAATAATTGTTACTCTGAAACAAACAGTTGTTTTATAAAAAATATAATAAACGTCTAGATACTTTTACTTAACATTTGCAGTTAAATTAAACACACACTATTTAGCAAGACAATAAATTTCTAATTTGAAATACCTAGAAACAAAATTTAATTTTATTCCTTAATTACCATTTGACATCATAATAGTCCATCAAGAGAAAGCTAACCCATCTATTAGCATTTTCAGAAACTCAACTTCGATAAAAGTGGAAGCTCCGTCTAAAGCCAATTCCGGCCGTCTAAAAGCCCATTCCGATAGCAACCGTCTTTAAGCGGGCCAATCGAGATACAAGTCGCACCTTTCCCGGAAAAGTGGCGTATCAGTAAAAAGATAGTATTTCCGTAAAATCATCTCTTCCATTGTATTTCATTAAAGTACATAAAAGAGTCTGCTAACTATATCCCAACTAGTTAACTGATTAATATAAGACTTGCTTTAGGCGCTAGGCCATCAAATTGTGAATAGTTTTTAAATTTTAACTTTTCAAGTTAAATTTATTCAATACGCCACTTTTCCTTGGACGGTGCGAAGTAAAGATCTCATCTCAATGACAAACAAGAGCGGGATTATACACGGCCTTATCTGCAACGGCCTTGCTGATTGATCTATTAGGGCACATCACGTTTAGGCCAAATTGTGCTAGGCTTGGGACAGGCCTAGAGGGGGCCTTTAATCGGATCAAACGAGAATTAGGTGCGGCCACCCCCTCGGTCATCCATCACTTTGGGGGGGTTGAAAAATCGTCTGCCTTCACTTCATTTTAGCTGTGACATGTTATACGAGGCGTCCAATGCGCCCAATTAGGTGCGGATAAAATTTCGTTTATCTAGCTTTCAATATGAGGGGCCGCTGGCGTTGTTTATAAGGGGGTGTGGGGTCGTTGATTTTTGACTCGTAGAAAGGGAAGAAAAGTGTATATAGATTTGGTTTGGGATTTTGAAGTTCTTACATTGTATTGATCTTGAATATAAAATTTTCTGCTTAAATATCAAAATTATATTGCGTGAATGATCTTGAATATAAAATTGCCTGTTTGAATGTCAAAATTGTATTGCTTATATATTTAGTATAAAATGGTTGATTTTTAATTAGTGTTTTTGTGTGAAGGAAATTTAAAACTTCTGTTGTCTCAAAAACTTATTGTGTCTTCAATGGTTCATGATAAAATATTATTTAAAAATAGTATAAGAATGATGATGACGATAATAATAATAATAATAAAAGATATATAAATAATCATAATAATGTCAATTGTTTAAGCACCTTACAAAGTCCTTAATTGTTTCTATTTTCCTGGTATTAACACTCGCAGTAAAACAACTTGTACAGAAAAAAATTTGTACAGTATTTAGAGGAAGCGTAGTCGATCTCGTTAGACAATTGCTAACTACAGATCACAAATCGCTTCGGGTGGTTACCAATTTTTATCCAAACTCGGTAATAAATTAATAATTATGTGATATCAAAAACCATATTACCCAATTAAAACCTTTAGAAATCAGCTCCAACAAAGTTTATATTTCCAGCCAACACCACCAAACACGTTGTGATCGACGTCTTTACAGCTATTGCCCCAATTCAATCCGTCTTCATCTTGGTCGCTCTCAATTCACCTACAGCCAGAAGAGGGCTCAATATTTCGGCTTCTCAGTAAAGAGATATTACGGGTTATTTTAATATAACAGATGTTTTTGTATGTTTAAATTGTATTTAAATATAGTCATTTTCCCTTTTGAGTAGAATTTCGTTTGTTTGCAAGATTTTTCTTGTAATTGTTTGATAATTTTAGCTCGAAGGAAACGAAAAAAGAAGAACAGTTTAAAACTAAATAGATAAACGTTAAGTGCTTTCGAAATACTGAGAAATTAAGGTGTTAAAGTTATCGAAAGTCGGCTATAACAAAGATATTTAAATGTTTTAAATATTGTTGGCTAGAAAACAAGAAAAACTAGGTTTTAATCGACTAAGAAATGATGATATAATTTTGATGATTCTTAAATGCATATGAAATTTGGCAATTAAAAAAATATTTTTTACTTTTTTTTACTTGAAAAATACGTGATATGTATAAATTTAAATTGTTACTTAGTAATAAAAGAAGAAAAACAAATCTAAAACTAAATACAGTGGTTGGGTTATAAAAACGGTAGAATAACCCGTTCCAGTGTCAAAAAAAAAATCTGTATATTTGTGAAATGAGTACAATCGCAATGTAATCAATAATAATTTTTTGCAAATACTTTTACTTGCAAACAAATCACAAAGAATAAATTGTTAAAGGAATTCTTCCTTTATATTTATGTGGACCAGGACTATATTACTTTTTATACTAAGATACAAAAAAAATCATATACTAAGACACTGAAACGCGGAAAATACTTCTTACACTGATAAAAATGTTATACTTGGTTTAACCATAATATTGGCTCCTAATAGCTACAGCGGCTTTGTAGTGAAATGTGTCACTATAGCTTTCGGCATTCGGTTGAACCATTTTCCTGGTTTTAGACATAAAAATCTAAGAAATGGCAAGACAAAATTCCAAAAATACTGTAAAAAATTTCACCACACAACCATTGCAGATTCTAGGAACCATATCTTTGGTGAAAACACGGGGCAAAATTTTTACAGTGTACAAAACTGCTTAATACCCTTATTTTAATTCAGTAATTAATTGAATAATAATTAATTAAAATGAACTTGTAATTAAATGAAGTAAACATAAATGGGCTGTGGGTGGGACATTTTGAAATTTATACCGATTACTAAAATAATACTAACAGTGAAATAACCGGTAAATATGTATACATATTCGCTTGTTTAATATCCTTCCGTGTGCTAAGGCGGCCCCTTCATGCGAGGGGTCAGAATCTGTGGTCAGGGGTGGATACAGACGCAATAACACTAAAGGTCGATAGGGCGCGAAGATGGATTACTCGAACAGCAGCTTGCCGCTCGGGTCCGATTATTGACAGGGCAATACAGAATCAGATTGAGCGCGGAAAAGATTTTGAGTGGAAAAGCTTGAAAATATTTCTCGCAAGAAAAACGACTACCTGATTTTTTTTGCGGGCTGTGTTTTTCGTTTCCTAATAAATACTTCATCCATAAAACTTATATGGATGTCGGGAAGGGATTGGACATGAGGCGTAAAAATCGGGAAACTGTGTATTAGAGTGTAGTGTGACATTATGGAACTGGTTGACAGATTTTGTGAAAAACAAGATAGTAGTTGCAAAAATAATGATAGTATATTGCAAGTAGGTAATGCTTAGTTGTTTTAATCATAATAAAACTATTCATAACTAACTCATAATAAAATTATATACCACAATAAATAGTCCATCCATAAAACTTATGTGGATGTCAGGAAGGGATCTGACATGAGGCGTAGAAATCGAGAAACAGTGTGTTAGAGTGCAGTGTGACATTATGGAACTGGTTGTTAGGGTTTGTGAAGAAAACATGATAGGTAATTGCAAAAACAATGATACTATATTGCAAATAGGTTATACTTACCTGATTTAAGCATTGGAATTATAAAATTGTATAGTTAGATTAGGAACAATTTGAAAGTAACAAGGGATATAAAAAATTATATCATATCGTAAAATTATATTTATTATCAGCATTAGAGTAACTACAAAGCACAATCACACAAGTATTGAAGGACTTTTCGACCTTTAAGTACTGTGTTATGATATCTGAATACCATCATGTGTGATGGTTGTTTTAGTTAGTTAAGAGGGATAGTCTTGGTCAGTCTCATATAAATGCATTAGTTTTAAAACGCAATCCCTGTGAAAGTATTACTTTGCAATGTCAACATTTTATCACCAGGAATGAGAATCGTAATAAGAAAAAAATATAACAAATATGAAGGGAAAATATCATGTTGTTATTTATTATAAAAGTTTAAGTTTTAATTAAGTATAGGGGGAACCAGGGACATATGACCCCACTCGAAGTTTTTGCTTGTAACTTTTAAAAAACACTATTTATGAATGTGTAAATGCAGATAATTTATACTTCGTAAAATAGTACACAATATATATTAGTATTTTTCTGTAGTATTAACTACAATAGTAGTAAAATATAAATTATTTAAAACTTTAGTTTTAGGTCATGTATCCCAATGAATAGGGTTACATGACCCACCTATTAGGGATACGTGACCCAACCCCAAAATGTGGTAGTATAACTTAAAATAATCAAAACACTTTTACCAAATAACAAAACTAATATCATATTATAAAGTTTATATAGATTTTATAGTATTTTCAGACAAAATTATTACTTTTTATTTTTATCTCATTAATTATGCTTATATTAACGAAATAATCAAATTTAAAAGTAAATTCTGTTCGAAATACAAAACTGGGGCTTCTTTTATTTTGCAGAGAAAACACATAAGGTTGAAGAATCGCTACTATTTTATCAATATCATTTTGGGTTGTATTATCCATTTTAGGACATTTAAAACACTTTCCATCGATTTTTTTCTGCATATTGAATTGTAAGCTCGTTAAAAAAATTCCCTTGTACCTTCCAAACAAACCTTATACTTCGTTAATGACCCAGTCAATTACTTTTGGGACTCCCGTGATTTTTAAAAAAATTTACTTGATCTACTTCTGACTACTTTTGTGTTTTTTACTTGGGTCACATATCCCTAATTGGTTTGGGTCACTTATTCCTAGTTGCACTTTTTTGTTTAATCCCAAAACAAAGTCATTTGCGAGTAATTACATGAGCACTATTATACTCGTAACTGTAGCTAATAGCATGAACTAAACAAGTAACTAATTGAAAAAATCTTTCCTTTAAACCAAAAAATGTAGACCGAAAACCTTACGGCCTCAAAAATTTACTTTCAGTGCATGAAAACGTATTTCTTCGCATAACTTAACAAATACGCAATGATTCAGCTCGTTTTTTTCACCATGTGATCAACTAGCTGAAAGAAAAAAGGGATGCCACTTTAAACTCACAAAACTTTTCCATTGGTGAGAAAAAGGCATTGGGTCATGTATCCTTAGGGGTCAAATGTCCCTAGTTCCCCCTACTGTAGAATGCAAACACATTTTTAAACTTTATCAATTTTTACTTTTTCAACAATACTTTTTAAAAAATATTTATTTAATACAATTTTAAACATTATTAATTCTCAAATGTATTTCAATGAAAGATTGAATGTTACATTTTAGAATACTTTTTTGTATTTTAAAATACATTTAAAATTTATATTGCAAAAAGTTAGTGTTTTCTTCAGAAATTTTTTTTTAACAATTAACTCTTATCAATAAAGCTATTTTACTTTCAGATATTTTGTTGTTGTGACTGCTAATCGCTGCATTGCTAAAGAACAAGATGGGGGACTATAAAACCTTTCTTAAAGTAAGAAGGTTATTAATTATAGTTTCAAACATTTATTTTTAAATATTTAACAAAATATTATGTATTAAATGATAACCTTGGCTTGAAAAACCATTAAAAAAAAGAGCAAAAAATCTTTTTAACTACATGAAAAATTTATATCAAAATTTATTCTTCAAATCTAAACACTGTAAATGAGAGCGGACAATTTTTATGATCTCATTATTTTAAATACCTTGACATAAAATTACCTTAGACAAAATAGTAGATGACTATCAGGATCATCGGCATTTAGCTACGATCTGAAGAGCTACGTAATTGTTTAATTAAAGCCTTTCACGTGCTATCCATTCATCACTAAAGGGGTTGGGCCTCCTCTAAGGGGATCTCCCAGTTAATTGCAAAGACCGTCTTAAAGATTCGTCACGACCTTTTTTTTCTCACTTTCATTTTGCACAAGTTCTTGTCTCCTTCATTTGTTTTCTTGGATCCTTAGGCTTTGATTTGGGTTTGAGGTTTCTTTCTTGATTTCTATTTTTTGTTCTTGGTTTCTTTGTTTGGTCCATTCTGAATCATTAACCGCGCTTTTGCCAATGAGAAGAGGAGTCATTTGGATTGACGCAAAAAGATTCTTTTTGTCGAAGAGGGATGTTTTAATTTGAGTCGCGGTGTTTTGCACCTATTGTTGTCGGGAAGTGTCTAATTTTTTGTCTCTTGGAAACGTTCATCAGGGGATTTAAAGTGGTTGGAGCTTTGAATTTCTCCTGGTTGAAAACAGCTAATTTTTTTGTGTAAAAGATTTAGGAAGAATGTTTTAAATGATTTAACAGTGGAATTAAACTTGTTTGTAAAGAAAAATTCTCATTTAAATTCACAGACTTGTACTAAGTCTAAATTGAGATCTATTAATTAAATAAATTTAAATTTTCATGACGTATAAAAATTTTAAGACAATGCAGAAAACTGAATAGCGAATTTAAGTATAATATTAGCAATATTAAACTATGTGTCTGAACTTTATTTTAGAAATATAAAGGTGATTTAGAAATTTACTAATTTAAACTTATGGGCTTATATCATTCAGATAAACTAAACACTTGAAAACTAAATAAAAATGTGTCCCACATAAAATATTTCGTATAATTTTATAAAAATACATTAAATTCATTTTATTTGTAAATGGATTAAAATTACTGAGATGTAACGTAAGCAATTCTAACAATATTATTTTTTTAAATAATTCATAAATGGTAATAAATATAAACTTTAGAACCCCCCATATCATTTCAAATATAACTTACAAATAGTACACCAAACTACAAATAGCATATAAATTCTTTCAAAAATAACTAACTTAATAAATTCTTTGATTTTTCTTAACATTTTTGTCGAATAAGAATCAATTTGAATAAATATCCAAAACCTTAAATAAAATCTTTATGTGACTATTATTAAAATACGCTTTGATTTCTGAACACTGAAACGTCTTCTAAATGGCATTCATCTATCCGAAATCTCCACGGCATATTAAAACACAAATCGAATTAATCCAAGCACCCCGCCTCCTCAATTTCCATTCACCGAATTTCAATCCAATTTCTCAGAGCATTCGCAATAAACACAAAACGCCCAATCTGCACAAATAAAAAGGTTCAGAAATAAAAATAAAAATTCGTTCCTATGAACAGCTTGTGATGAATAGGTAACGCCCCATACAGTCCCAAACTGGAAGCTTATTGGCTCTGCTCGCGTCGAAATTTAGCGATTTCTAACTTTTATCAAACTTTAAGAGAATCTCCCGACCCTAGTGCTACCTTCTCAAATAGAAGGTGTAATATTTTTGTTCTTCTTAGAAAACAGTGAGGTATTTTTAATCTTGGTATCCGTAAAATTTGTCTTTAAAACCTTTCTTTAGAATGTTTTATTACCAAAACAATTCCGTAACAATTAAATTGTAAGCTATGTATTATTGTTAGATATTATTAATATGTGTATTATAAATTTCAAGAAACTACATTCCTTATAATTTTTAACTAATACCTTACAGCAAGTTGGTATTTTACAACTGTTCAGAAAACAATGTTTGAAAAAATTGAGAAGTTTTCTTTTTTTTTCTATTTCATTATTCTATATCATCAATTTTTGTTAAAATTTTAGTACTAAAATAAAAAAAAACATAAAACGGCTATCAAGATTATTCTAGCAAAATTATAAAAATAGAAATTAAGTAACGAAAGATGTAATTTTTTTTAGTTGAACATAAATGACATATTTTAATCTGTTTAAATCATATTTTCAAATATTAGCTCCTAACTAATAAATATTAAAAACTTTTTTCATTCATCACTGGCACATTACAAGCATTAAATTAAAATATTTTTTAGAATTAGAAAATAAGCTTCATCGCTTTAAAAGGCAACAATATAAAAGAGTTTTTAATGAAAAGAAGCCAAATTTATTTTTTAAACCCCTAATAATTGAAAAAAAGTATTGTGAAAAAACGATACGAGTTATTACCATTCCAATTTTAACTCGAGTAACAAGTTAAAACGAACTCGCGGTTATCTCTTCAACTCCTTTACTTATCCCCGCCCCATAGGTAACCCAAATTGAAAAAAATCCCAAGTAAAAATTTTGTTTAAAAAAATCACAGAGATGCAGACATTTTCATTTTCTCTACCCCCGTTGTTACGATTCAAATCTTCTCCAGCTATAAATTCATTATTAGTTTTTCCTTACCCGGGGCACGACTAGCCCCCCTCGAGGCAAATAAAAAAATGGATAGATAAAAAGTTTTTTATTGATTTTTTTTTATTCGAGTCTCCCGTCTTAGAAAAGAGGTTGCGCCAGTTTAATTAAATGACTTCCCTCGTTCCTCTATGGAAAGAAGATAATCAGACTTGCGCCTAGCTCCGTTATTAGCTGAAGGGGAAGGCCAGATTGACTGGAATCAGAGGGATGAAGATGTTAAAGAAATATATACTTGTTCTTTTTTTATGTGTTGATAGTTTTGAACAGAAGTGGTTTGGTTTATTTGATGATTCTAAGGTCTATTTTTACTACATATATATAGGAATTAGAAAGATACCTATTTCTACAGATGTGGGAGAGGAACGTATAGACTTGGAAATGTCAGTTTTTCCAACAAAGGGCATGTATTTATTTTTTAATTTTATTATTTTAAAATGTTTAATCTGTTTCAAAAAATAAAAAGAGTTCGATTTTTTTTCAAAGCGATTTACCAATGAAATATAATTTTTAATTTATTTCAATTTCTTTTTAATTTATATATAAACCTCATGCTATTAAGTTTATATTTTTGCCCATTTGAGTGTCTCTCAGAAGTCTGATTCCTAATGAATGCATGTATACAATGTACTTTGGTGCTTTCATGCTTTGGTATCAATGGCCCTAAACAGAATTAATTTAATTTTCACGTAAAATACTGCTTGTGTGTTCGGTTGTTTTATCACTAATCATTTCTACTTTTCTACTTTTCATTTGTATTTTTTTTTGCTTTTGAAATAAAACAGTAACTGCAAATCTACAGATTTCGATAGATAATTTTTTAGTTTATATATGAAATTTGGGTTAATTGTTTCTGTTTAATATTAGTTTAAACTTCCCCTATTTTTCATATCATCTTTCATCAAGGGTTTAACAACTTAACAATAATATGAAAACTGAATTTTTGTGGAAGAAAATTCCCATAAAATGTAAAAGTTTAGCAAATCACTCTTTACATTTTTAAGTTCATGCGATAAACTATGGTTTTTTAGTATTTTTTTAGCCTTAATTGTTTGATTTATTATTCTTTTTTCATTAGTTTCAATAATCTTTACTGGGAAAACATTTTTTCCAAAAGAACAATTTTATCAAAGACAGCAAGAACGCGAAGTAGCAAATCACTCCAAATAACTCGGATAATAAAAACAGACCTCAACGGAAGTATCTATATAATCATGGATACCACCTTATCCAAAATGAAGGAAAAGAGGTGGATATAAAAATAAGCAGGGCCTTGACATAGCGCCTGTTATATGTGATTAATCCCAGCAATTTAGGACGAGCATAGGACAACACTTGTACTATACAGTCCTCAATAAACATGGACGGGCGAATCACTGCCCTACCGGCTGTTGAGGAGGAAAATTTATCATGCAGATTATTGACACCCATTCTCCAGTTTTTTCTGGGATTTTTTAAAAGCAGACATATTTTTCCGGGTAGCTTTTTCAAGAGCGTGGGGATATAAAAAGCGTTTTTTTTTCTTAGAGGTTAATGGGTTCTTATTTTTTAAGCGTTATTTGGGATTGGTTCTAGTTTACTATGTTTGAGTTTGATGTTTGTTTGCTTTATAAGTGTTAGGTTATTTTTTTGTGAATAATGATTTGTGTGGGGAGGTTTCTGTTAAGGATGTTGCCAGTTAATTGCATGTTAATTGCATATTTACTGCTGTGGAGAGTAATGTTTTTTTTCACCACAGTTATTACAACAAATTATTTTGCCAGCTCTTGTGGAAACGCGGAAAATGAGAACACCTAATTAGCATTAAAATAAATTACAATCAATAAATGTTAATGTACACTGCTCAAAACAATTAGGGGAGCACTTTGCGTGTTTTTGTTAACCTTTTCAGTTTGAACTTCTTATTTTATATTTTAAAAATATAAAATTTGTGAAATAGATTCATTATGCATCCACAATGAAATGGTAAAAAACTGGGGGGGGGGGATCTAATATTTTTAAACTAAAATTTAAGGGGGAAAAATTGGAATCGTAATTTTTGAATAAATTATAACAATATTTTTTTTTAATTTTATTTGTTAAAAAAAGTTAAAATCAATTTTTAAACATATTAGTATGCAAGCGTGAAGAATTTAGGGTCAATTTATTTCATAAAATTTTTCATATTTTCATTTATTTAAAACAAACATTATTTAATTCTTCAAAAGACATGATTCTTCCATCTAACGATAAATAAGTGCGAGTTCAACTAAGTGAGAGAAAAAACGCAAGCTGATGATTCCAAATGGAATCATTGGGGGTGAAATGCTTTAAACCATGCGTTCCCCTAATTGTTGTGAGCAGTGTATTTAAACCAAATGTAAGAGTTTTTCTAACTGATGAAAGTAAGCAACAAGAAGTTCTAAAAGAACTAAAATAGCCTACTTTCCTGTTACTTAATACTGAAATCAGACAACAAGTAGGTTTGTAACAGTATATGTTATCTACAACCGTTCCAACACAAGATTTATACACATAAGAAAAAAATCGCCAAACGCAGCATCCAGTTATAATTTAAACTTCTAAAAGCCAAAATCAACTACTTTCATTAGTAAGGGACGGATCATATGGAAAGACAGGCGGACATCGTCAGCATGTCAATACCTACTTTTTCATGTTTTTTAATTATCTCGAATTAAAAAAAGGAAAAGTAAGCTGAAAATTAAATGTCAATGCTAATTCAATGGGAAATTCGCCAACAAACATTTGACAGATATCCGTCCGGACGGACAGACAAAAAATATGAAAGTTGGGTATCTGAGGTTAGACCTTTCTAACAAAAAAAGAATTTTTAAGATCCGACGGATAAAACTGATTTTGGAAGGGGAATACTGACGTACGGGCAGACAGACGGACAAACAGATATCATCATGTCAACACCTACTTTTTAATTTTTTTCAATTTTTTCGAATTCAAAAAAAGGAAAGTAGGCTAAAATTGATTAAAGTAATAGGGTAAGTAAAATAACTTATTTACAACTATACTTCATCAATTTTTTGTAAACAAAAAATACATATTTAATGTAAAAGAACAGCTTCTCAAATAAAGTAAGGAAAATACTAAACCAAATAATTATGCCTTCTGTAATACTGAGGTCCAAATGTGAGCAAAATATCAGTGGCTAACGGCAAAGGGCTCTGTGGTGTCATTAAAAGTAATTAACGGTTAACTTTAAAAAATCTTCTTTAATTTTAAAAAAATACACACAGGTAGATAATCTAAAAGTATTGTCGAATTACCTTTTTTCAAAAATTGAGCAATAACTCTTAGGGCTTATACTCTTTTAACTCGTATGGTCAACACATACAATACACAGTCAATACTAAGTTAAAATCCTTTTCTCTAAGCATTTCCACTAAAACTTTTCATGAATACATAATCAGTAAAATATTTTTCCACACATTGTTATAATACATAATCGCTAAGAAAAACTTGGAATAGTAAAGAAACCAGCAAAAAATACTCTGAAAATGTCGGCCTTTTGTAGTGGAGGCCAAATATCGCACCGTACACGGAAAAGTGACCTATCGGCCAAAATTGACTTTTTGAGTTAACACTTCTATAGGATGCAAAATTCTGATATCTATCGATTGGTGCAGTCGGCATAGCGATCCGAGAATTAGTTCGTCTGCAATTAATAGATAGGTCTTTTTTCCGAATTCGATTTTGGTTGAAAATGAGCGGGAAAGTAAGACCTATCGCACCTGGCGATTTTTCGCTATGTGTTTGTTTGCACCTGCTACGACAATGAAGTTAAGTTTGAAGTGCTTAAATGGAAAGGTTGAAGACGGAAATTAATTTTTTTATTTGTTTCCTTATTTGAAATACTCTCATTTAAAAAAAAACATTTCAAAAGCTCTGTTTTGTGATATTTAGTACAATAAATATATACAAAAAAATTCATGTAATGTGCATAGATTGCAAAATGATATGTCTATATATTTTTTTTTCTCAAGTTAATATTTTAGCAAACGATAAATAGTTTTAAATCGTTTTCAACGTCGGTATTTTACTATAAATCTAAACTCAATTGCTACAACTTGACAGTTTGCGATATAAAGTCAATGAATTCAACTGTATACTTAAGGTATGAAGTATCCTTACAACTTACTTTTAAAATTTAATATTTTTTTAATATTTTCATGACTTTTAAAACGATTTTAAAATTTTAATAATGCTTCAAAATTTATTTTTGTTTTAATTTTAAACATGATACATAGTAAAAATTTAGATTGAAAGGTTTTTTGTAGAAAAATGTGGATATCATTTTTTATATCTTGTAAGTCCTGATTTTGTAAAAGTGATTCGTTTCATAACACCTATTTTTTTATATGAACAAACTATTATGATTTCAATAATTGAATATATTAAATTATAAAAATAAACATGACTTTAAAATAATATCATAATTACATGATAAGAGATAAACCTTATTGCATAAACTTAATTAAATTGGTTAAACAAGATTTTGTTAAATTTACTTTAAAAAAAATATATTCTTATTGTTGATCAATATATTATTAGATTATAAAAATGCATTAAGTAAAAATGAGTATTCGTTATAAGTATGTTTCCTTAATATTTAGAATGAATTTAGCAGCAAACTTTGTAGGACCGGTCTTCATAAGAGCCGTTTAAAGAGTGGTAAAAATTCGAATTATCACAAAATCGTTCCATATGAACCTAGATCAAAAATATTTGGCATGGATATCAGTTTTATGAGTATCAAAAGGTATGCATAGTCATTTTTACTTTAAATTTGCCTTTGCTGAGATATTTTCAGATAGGTCTTTCTTTCGCGAACAAAATCGTTCGAATTTGTACGCGAAAGAAAGACCTATCTGAAAATATTTCAGAAAAGGCAAATTTAAAGTAAAAAATGACTATGCATACCTTTTGATACTCATAAAACGGATATACATGCCAAATATTTTTGATCTGGGTTCATTTGGAACGATTTTGTGATAATTTGAAATTTTACTAAAACTTTAAACGGCTCTCCTGAAGAATAGTCTTTTTCGCGATAGGTCTCTTTTCCACGTACGGTGCGATATGTACGAAAGAAATGTGACTAATGATGGGATGGGACCTGTTATAAATAAAATAGTTTAAAAAATAAAAGTTTATATCCTAAATATACATAGATAATTAAAAGATTGTTTTTATTCCAATGACATTTTTAATAAAAGCAGTTATTTTCAAAATGTGGGAAGGTTAAAAGTATATGAATAAAACACGCAAAACAACATCAAAGTTCAAACTCCATCCTCGTCCGTAAACATTTTCCCCCCTTTATCCTACAAACTGCCCTATCATCCATTGTTATAATATCTTCGACGACAAGGGTCAAGAAAGAAAGGGGGGAAAAACGGGAAAGAAGGAGAAAAAACTCCTCTAAAAAAGGCCGTTCTTTTGTGTTGAGGGCCAAATGTGAACGCAAGACCGATGAATCACAGGCCTGCTAATGACCCCCTGTTGGGTCCAAAGTACCCACCCCCTTGGCTCACCGACCGAGGTGTTCTAATGTCCGTGTCAATAGAACAGCCGATGCAAATTGTTTTCAAATGGCTATTTAATTCCGTCCTTTTCGCGCGTCGGATTGGGCGGGAACAGATGTCCCGGCCCAACGATTATTTCATCAACGCCACCATTGTTGCAGCAGAGAGGAATGCGAGAACTTTGGGAACTTTGGCGGGAATTCCTCTACAGTTTGTAGATGAATAAATATATTTGTCAAATGCGTTTCATTTTCGTTTGCATGGTATGAAATTTCAAAAACTTTCGAAATTTTTAGAAAAATAAAACTTTGAAATTTAAGAAAATTAAGCTGTTAAATTGCATTTAATAGTTGATTTTGAAAAAAAAATTATATCAACTATTAATAAAATTTGTAGTTGTATTTTTTTCTGTTGAAAGTATTTTTTTTTTCAATTTCTTCAAACAAAAAAATAACACAATACTCACGAACAAATATTTTTCGTCTACTTACATTATTCAACATTTTATGTAAGGAAGTATATTATTTCCCGATTTCATTAAGTTTTTTTATAGGACAGAAAATATCCTTGAAAGACACATTATTTTTCGCCATACCCCATTACAAAATGAATTTAAGTAGCACAGATTTAGATAGTTTCAAAATTTATAAAAGCACAAAAAGCATTCAAAACAATTATTACTCTAGTTTTATTAAACAACATAATTTTTAAAAACTGGGCTTCTAACATTTTGAATATGTGATATCATATTTAAATATTTTTGATTATTAAATAAGAAATATTATGTATTATTCCTATAAATATAGATACAGCCTCTAGTTAATACTTTTGAAATTTTATACCTTTTTTGGAGGTAATGCTTTTATAAGAAATATGGGAGACTACAGTGTTAAAAATAGCATTTATATCCATGACTAAGGGATTTCTTAAAACAGAAGCGTAAAAGTTCAAATACACGGAATTCCTGCTATTTCCCTTACGGTGCTTTTTATGAGAACTGTGAGTACAGAAAAGCTTTGAGTCATACAGACATGGAAAATAATTTTAAGTTTTCCCATTGTGAAATAATTCGGTCAATCATAACATTACAAATTAAGGCTTCATTTGATTAATGAGCGCATGAATAAAGCATCCATATCGATATGTAATTATACATCAACGAAGGTAAATATACAATGGTCTATTATGTGCATAGAGCGGTTCTTAAATTAAATTGTTGATAACAGAATTCTCTAACAAAACCATATCAGGACTGTTTGATTCATAAAAAATAATTGTGTTGGTTGCAATGTAATATCAGCCTGGAAACATTTTTCCTTTGAAAATATATAGAAATTGCAATTAAAATATTAATTTAACATCTCACAAACCTCGTCGCATTGTTTCGTTACAATTTACAAGTGACAGCTAATTTTTATTAAGCTCTCTAACACCTATGCTGTAATGATTACCGATACGTGCCATCAATGATTCCTGAAATAAAAAAAATCTCAAGATGCCTAAACAACTTTTAAAACGAAAAGTTTTCAGACACCAATATGTTTTCTTCATTTACCTTTGTCACATCATTTAGTTTTCAAATGTAGATATTTGTATCAAATATATATTAAATAACGTTGAAAATATAAAAAATTTTAATGATAAATAGATTAAAGTATAACAGAGATTAATAAAAATCATCACATTATTTCAGAGCTAAAATTAAACATAAGTATGTATAAATTTACAAATACTTCAAGAAACAGGTCAAATTTTTCAAGCCCGTACCACAATTTCTATCAAACACCAAAATCGATACTTTTAGCATCTTTTTCAAAGCCATCAGGACAGCAACTCTCAAATGGGAACCTACTTATGTCAAATCTTCCTTTACAAATCCACCACCCATTCAGCTATAAGTGACGTCACTTGAGATATCCGGCAAAGTAATAAACCGGACCCCCCACGGACTCTTTCATATGAAAATTTCATTAGCGCTTTGGGCTGATGGACTGAATCGTCGGGGAATTTCAGATTTAAAATCGCAACAAAGAATCATCCGTATCAGGGTTTAGATCATTTCGGATGATTCCTTTAGTCGTCGCTCCTAGGGAATGATGATGTTTACCGTTAATTTTACGGCCATTATTGGGACGTTTGGAAACGGGGTAAATGGATTATGTAATTCATGGTGTCGTAAATGCATCGAATATCTTTAAGTTTCGACTATTTAAAACCATTGACTGTATTTATTTCGGAGGTAGTATAAATGATTAATTCATATTTTGGTGAAGTCAGGTAAATATATTTTTATAATCAGGTATTTTTGGCTGTCATAAAATTTTGAAATCAAAATTAATATTTCATTAAGTCTAGAAAAGTTTCCTGTAGGTTTTTTTAAATTTCGCATTTATCTGTTAATAGAGCTTAAAATTCTATTAAAAATTGCGTTGATAATTACTATACTTTCATAATTAAAATAAAGAATGACAGATTTTTTTTGCAAATTGAAACTATTTTAAAGTTATAAATTCTTGGAACCACGGGATCTAATGTAGGTATGTTTTAATAAATATCAAGTTTTATTATTGAGATTATGTATGTGTTTTGATAGCATGAAGGTTTTTTTAGAATTTAATGACAGTAAATTTTTTAATAATAAGTATATTTAATCATAGCGTCATTTTATGAGTAAATACTAAATAATGTCGTCATTTATAAGGATTTTTCATAATTAATATGTGTCACATTTTTTTTAATTTTCGAACTTAGAAATATGGAAAAATCTACAGTCCAAGCAAGAATACAAACATCTTTAGTAGAAAAAAGTACAAATTTATAAAAGAAACAAACTCTTTTATTTGAAACAAGTTTTTACGAAATCAGCTGGTACCCCGAAAAAAAACATTTTATTTAGTTGCTATAACTATTACTTGGTGAACTGAAAATAGAAAACTGCTTTTAAAGCTCAATAGAAAAAAAATAAGAAAAATGTGCTTACCTAAAAATAAAACGAAATGTATTTTGATCAAATGCGATCATACTGAATTTCCCACTGTTTGAAACCATAAAGAATTTCAATTACAGTTTAAGTTTAGAAGTTTTAAAACAAAATTCACTTTAATACTGTCTTTAAATTTCTCGTCGATTCCAGACCTAGCGAAGATCAAGAGTGTGTTATTACATCCCAAATCTGTTTTTGAAACTCGATTTTCGTGGGGCCATCATATATTATTCAACGTTGTTACCCCCATAGAAGACACCTCCTTCTGTCACCCTACTACACTCCCTTTCTTTTTCAAAAAAATTTTAAATCCCACCTCCACAGAATAACTTTATAAATCGCCTATCTCATCAGAATCGGGAAATAAAATCCAAAAAAACAGGAATTCTTTTTCCAGGCGAAAAAAAGCTTAACATATTCAACTAAAAGAATAAAACACACTTCTTCAGAGTGCATTTGTAAGTCTCTTTCTAAGAAGAACACGGGTTATTTCTCATTTTCAGAGGCAAAGTGGTGCAATTTCATTAATCTTTTTTCACCATAAGGAATACAAATATAACACCACCTTAAGGGGGAATCGGAGCGGGTCTCCAAACCAAAGTATATCTGTATTAATACAACGGAAAGAAATTAATTTTCTGAACCAAATTACTCCAGTTGTAGTTAATATTTTTACAAATGGTATTTATATGATAAAGGTAGTTGGCTCACATGGCTCTATAATAACACTTTTTGATATTGATTTTTTAATTGATTTTTTTTATTTTAAATAAATAATTCTACAACAAAATATTAGAACAAATTTTTTAAAAAATGGAATTAAAGAGCCCTGTAAACCAGGAACATTTATCATATAAAAAAAACTTTTCAAAACTATTTAATACAGCCGGAATAATTTGGCTTAAAAACAAATTCCATTGGATTAACACAGAGAGACTTCGGTTTGGAGACCCCCTCCCATCCCCCCTCAATGGTTATCTATAAAATTTCTTTGCATTTGATTTTTTTAATTTTGAAAATTTCTTTAATTTCAAATTTACAAAATCCTTGACCTTTGAAAAAATCAAAACCTTATTTAAGACCAGATGAAAAATAATTCAAAAATAAAAATTAAAAATTAAATTTTTCCTTTTTGTTTATATATCACTGTCGTTCTGAACGAATGATTTCTTTCCTCCCCCTAAACGACACATTTCGCAAGTTTAAAAACGTTCCTCCTCTCTACCACCTTCAGTATCCGGCTCTCCCGAATTGGATTTTATAATGTGCAAGTCGCCAGATGTTGTCTTTCGCACTTTTAAATGAGGGATTTATCCAGGATCCTTCCCCTGATGACGCTTCCCCCGCTCCCATCTGACGTCACGGGTTAAATGGGGAAATAAAGAGACACGTAGGACTGTCCTTCGGTCACTTTAACCAGCCAGTGGTCAAGCCTTTTTGTTTTGAATATATCCGAGGCTAAAGGCCTTTATTCTCAACACCTGCGCTTGGGGTAGCTGAATTTTTTGTTCCTTGTTTTGGAGGGGAGAGGGGGGGGGCTGAGCTCTGTTGACTATGTGTATCGATGAAGAAATATCACTTAATTTGAATGAATTTACTAAATTTAGTATAGCATTTTAATTTTATGAATTCAAAACTTTAAGAATTATTGCTAAATAATGTATTTTATAAATTAAAAAAATAGTTTGCTATTTTTTTCGTCTGCTCCCGTCAGACGTCAGAGGAGAAATGGAGATATATAGAAAACAATAATGATATGTTTTGATCTCTTTGACCATGTAGTGGTCATGTTTTTAGATTTGAACACATTATCTGGTTAATTTATACTCCAACCTAAAATAATAGTTTATCCTTAATTTAAACCCTTTTGTTTAAATTCAGTCACATATCTGGTGAACATAGAAATATAAAGATACACGTTGGACACTATATTTGGTTACTTAAACCAGCAAGTATTCATGCGGATTTATTTAATGACGCAACCAAATCAAAAGTATATTTGTAATTCTGACCAAACAACTGCCAATCATTGCAGCTCAATTTATTTTTTTTAAAATGTTTGAACGAAACCAATTTTCTATAATTTTTAGGGCAATCTGTTTTATAATTGCTGGTGCCTGTTAAGAGTTATGATAAAGAATAATAAATAAGAATTTATTTTTGAGATTACCTTGAATATGTTTTATTGGAACTACAAAACTAATCACAATATCCTAATGCAGAAAGCAGGTGTCGGCTCGTCACTTGACTGTGGTTCGAAAATACGACGCCCGTCGCCAATAGCCCTCGTGTAGCTCTAGTGCGACGATAATTCAAACTAAACTAAACTAAACCTAATGCAGAAATTTAATTGGGCTATAAATAGCAAAGTTGAAGTCCTTTTTCAATCAAATTAATGATATCACACGTTTATCCATGCAAGGCTAAATCTCTGTTTTGTTTCTTTACAAGGAATGCCTTAACTTGTAGTGAAAATAAAGGTTTTTTCCTTATCTTATGTTTTTGTAGAAAACATCCTTTATTAATAATTTAAACTGAATCATTTATCATAAATAAATTAAACGGAAATATTCAAATAAACTATTTAATTTGTGCTTAATTTAAAACTGAAGGAGGGAAAATGTTTTAATAACGTTTCAATACCGTTTTCATTGTTTACATTTGATTCAACTAATTTTGTTTATGGATTTTATGTTTTCTGAAATGCTTCAATGTAGAATCTATTTACAAATAAATAACTGCTGTTTTCTTCTGAATGCATCAGAACTGGTGATTTAAAGTACCTAAATATAGCTACCATAAAATATACTTCACCCACTCAACAAACAAAGAATATAATGTCTATGAGAGTTGGTTGTTACTCTTTATTTTACGCAAATCGAGTGTATGATTATGTACCATATGAAGACTAATAAGAAGATAATCGTACTACTTTATTAAATTATGACCATTAGCCATCTTTTTATGATGACTTAGAACCTACTAGTAGCGTAGAAAATGAAAAATTTAGGAATTTAGGGGGATATTCTAAATTGGCTGACTCATATGAAAAAGTTTTTTGATACTGACGATTATAATAGTCAGTATAAAAAAAACTCTGACATTTTTATTTTTTTTCTATTCCATTTTTATTTATATTTTTTAAAATCCATTATTCTTAAAAATCAATGTGATTGGCATAATTAAATAAAATAAAAAAGATATGCTAATTTTTTTTATATGTTTGTAATTCAAAAGGTTTCTATTTTATCTTGGAGGGGTGTGAATGCCTTCCTGTGTTTTAGTCAGTAGTTACAATATACTTCATAGAAAGAAAAGCGCCACAATATCTTTAGCCAAGAATTTTCATTAAAGACGCGTTTTTTCATGTCGTTTCTTCAAAGCAGCCCAATTCTTGCCAATATCCCGTTCACATTAAAATTGTCTACAATATCCGTTCCTGATAAGGGAAAAATTAAATTGTTCAGTCGATCATTCGTCTATGCCGTGCGTAAACATTTCATTAATTATCCTCGATTTGCTTGATTGTAGCTGTTAGTAATAGACGACATAAGCGATTTGCAGAAGGCAACAAGGATTTAAATTTTTCCGATAGTTTAACCTATGCATCAAATACTTTTTTTCAGTACACTGATTATAAAGAATTTTTAATTCCGTTTACAGGTGTCGGATCGTCAGTGGACTATTGTTCCAAATTATGACGCCCTCGCGTTCAACTCAACTCAACCCAACCTGTGTTTTATTTACAAGATAATTTTGCTGAGGGAACAGAGACATGTCCATAACATCTTGCAAATTTTCTCCTGAATTATTGCCGTTATAAAACTAGAAATTTTAACTTGCTGCCGAATCCGAAAGTCTTCGTACATGGCATGCCGGAGTTAAATTCTATAAGCGTTGGCAAAATGTTTTTTAATGCAGCTTTAGGATAAAAGTAAAAAATATTTTTTTCAGTCGAACTAAAATTTAATTGAAAATGAAAAAATACATCAGAAACAAAAGTCAACTGCGAATGAGAAACAAAATTAAAAAGTTTATCTGTCGATAAACCGACTGGAGTATTCTTCTTCAACTTTGAAGGAGCAGACCCCCCCCCCCCCTTCCCTAATTTTACACGCCCTTGAGTCCAATTAGACCATACTATTTATCTACTACCACAATAGCAAAATTATGTTATATTGAGTTAAAATTATTTATTCAATTTTTTTCTATACTGTAACTTTATACAAAAGTTCTTTTTTTTAGTTCGTCCCCATTTACAGTATTTTTTACAGGGAAAAAAACAGAAAAACACAAATAAAAATTGCACACTATCTTAATTAACACAACACAACACCCCATTCATTGTATAGTCCATCCGAATAGTACACATACAGTTCTCATGTATGTCCTCCAACAAACCTCTAAGAATCTAAATAATATGATCGAATATATACATTTATCATCAAAAGGTTACTTCAATGATTACCTTAACTTAATAACGTAAAAAGTGGAAGGTATTATAATCATTCAGTCCATCACCCACTTTCACAAAACGAAGTCTCTTATACAAGTGGGATATATCATATTGAAACAAAAAAAAAACGGCAAGGCTATATCCTAAATTTTGTTGTTGTTTTTTTTAATTTTATTAGAAGGATATTTAAAATTAAAAAGTCGTTAAAAATTATCTCAATTTAAATAAAGAAGAGTATCCATTTTATATTTAATATTTCTGCATGAAAAATTTGTTTATGCAGAATGAAAATAAAACTTGAAGTAATATTTATTTTTGTGATATAAATTAGTTTGGAAGGACATCCTAGAACATATCCCAATAGAGTTATTATGTGGCTCATTATTTGTGTATTAAGAGAGAGGCAGAGAGAGTTCTAATTTCCTTTTTGCATTAATAATCTGGTAATTTTTTATTTACTTTCAGCCTTTTTTTATTAAAATATAATTGTATAAAGATTTAAGTATACAAACTATTGATTGTATGTTTGAAAATTGTAAATCCTTTCTCGTAAAAATATTTTTTAAAAATTATGTTATGGTACATTTTGCTTCTATTTTTAGAGAAAGTTATATACAATACAAAATTTAGTACTCTTCGAACTGCAAATTAATTTAGCAAATAATTAGAAATATTAATTTAATTCGAGATAGACAGTTAATGAAAGTTGGCAAATTTAGCGACTAAATGTTAATTAGAACTATATGCTGAGTTTGACGATTTTTTATTAAGTTTTTGAATGATATGTGGAAGCGGTTCTAGCTGACAGTTACTGTTACAAACCTTGTTGTTAATTATAAGTTAACAAACATACCACTGTTAAATCTGTATTAAACGATTTTTAAAGACCAAATGAAAAGGTCCGGAATAAGGTAAAAATTTTACTATGTTCAAAAGGAACAGAAATCTATTTGGTTTTTACAAAAGAAATAAAACACATAATTTGGAAAAGAAACAGACGACGAATGTTACGAGCGATAAATATTCCTGAAAACTATTCTCAACGATATTCTCAACAATAATAGACACCATTCCTACAAAGCCAATATCAACACTAGCACGACAAACCCGGGGAAAGGAATGGGTCAAACTGTGAATTGCAGTCCTTTAATAAGTTTAACACGAGTCAAGCACGATTAGTTCTCATGTGAGGGGGGTTAGCTTCGTTAAACGAATTGCCCCTTCTGAGGGGGGAAACGAGAGGGGAAGGGGAAAGAATGATTTAATTAATTGTCCTTTTCTCACCCCTTATGCCCCTTTCTGATTCAGAGCAGGGGGAATCAATGAGTCGAGGTTGAACGAGGGCCAAGGGATAGGACGGGTTAGAAATTTAAGTGGGCCTTCAGTGTTGAGCGATCGCCTTGGATATTATGACCGGAATTTATGAAATGGTGATGCCTCAAGCAATTAGCTGACCTGCTGTAATTTGGAAGGACCAGGGCTCGTGTTACATAAATGATGAGATGGAGTGTACGGTGGTGAGTCGCGTTATTAATTCGGCGTGAAATATTATCATTTTGGAACCTTGTTGATTGTGTTGTTGTTGATGATGAAACTAATATCGGGGCTGTTGTTTTGGTTTGAAACAATTCTTCATTATTTTCAGTGCATAAGAGCAATTTTTATTCAAATTTATGTTTTTTTGTGTTATTTATCTAATTTAAACAAATTGAATACATAATTTATACATTTTAAATAAGTACAATATGCACTATTTCAACAGCGGTATTATGTGTAAATAATTGTACTGGATTTACTTAGATGCAAAAATTAAAATTTTGACCTTCGTACGATCTTTCAAAACACAGTTTCGTGAATCCTGATATCAAAAATTTTTATATTTATATCCAATGGGTTTTAAAAGAGTTTGTTATTATTGTTTACAAAACTTAATCCTTGTTTTTATGACGCAAATGAAAGTAGACAGATTATCATGTTAATCTTTTCTAGTAATTAATTTTTTACTAAATAATAATAATAATGTACAAACATAGTAAATAAAGAAGAATAATTACTGCAGTTTAATATATTTCATGAATAAAAGCAGTTTACCCATAACCCTTAAATACAAATTAGACATAATAATCTTCCAGAATGTCATTGAGGAAATTTCTTGCAAGGTTAGAAAAAAAATTTGAAATACATTTTTTTAAGTCCTTTATTTTGTTATTTAAACTAAATATATTAAACTTAAAAATATTGTAATTTAAACTAAATATCTATTTCAACTTATGTTAAAAATCATGAAATCATAATAATTTATGTTTGTAATGTTTAGCTTTAACCTCTTTGCTCCAGAGGTACACATATGTGGACCTTTGTAAAACTCACTTCACAACTTCAGTTTACAACTTCTCTTAATATTAATTTTTTTATTAGAAACTTGAATGTTGAAGATTCCCAAAAATACCAATACAAAAGCAGCTTATTTATTGATTTTATTTAAAAAAAATGACGCACTAAGAGGATCGAGCAGATTTCGAAGGTCTTGCAAAAAAATAGAAACAATTAAAAAGTTTTTCAGCTGTTAATTTATAGGACATTTTGGATTAAAACGAAAGTTAGAATGGGCTATTATTACATAAAAATGACACAGCTGTTTGGTTTTTTATAGCACCCCAAAAATGTGTATTTTTACCGCTCAAAACCTCTAATTTCACTAAATTGACGTGGCGTTAAAAGCTATTTTTTTTTTAATTCCTTGCAAACTATACTTCGAAATGTGTGATTGTTTGAAAAATATGTTTATATAAAGAATATGTGTGTAGGATTTTTTTTAGGTATAAGAGATTAACTTAACTAATACATTGGTTTTTTCCTTCTAATAATGATTTTAATATTAAAAATAGTTAAGACCGATGTTTTTTATTTTAAATTAGCTTTAACAAAATCTCTTACATATATTTATCTATTAAGTCCAGACTATCCAATAAATGGGAAAGTGTTAAAAGTGTTTACAATTTGAAAAAAAAGATCATGTAATAATCATCCAAGACAAATTCTTATTTAAACATAAAACAATATACAAAAACACTTTTCAAATAAAAAAGTCAGGGCAGCCCTATGTAAAAATTTCATTTAAATGAATATCAACGAAGTATTCTTGCCAAGTAGATAGGTATTTTATGCTCCTCAAAAGTTTTATAATATAATATGATTCTTAAAAATATCATTTAAAAATATATAAAAGGGCTTAACTTTTTCTCATCTTTAAAAACAAAGAAAACTAAAATCACTATGAACAAAATAATTAATTAGCTTTAATACATATTTAAAAACCAATTCATTACTTTATAACAATAACTTTTTTTTAAACCTCAAGAGTCAAATTAGAAATAAATCCTTTATCACGTCCTTTCAAAACAAGAAACTACAAAACAGCATTCAAGATGACACTAACACCCCAATAACTACTCAAATCAAGTCCGTTATTTACAAAAAGGGGGCGGAAAACTGTCAACACGACCCCCCTCACACCTTCTCACTCCCCTACACAAAACAATACAATGCAAGTAACTCACCTGGGCCCGGCGCTCTTTCCCGAAGTTTTAAAGTCCCAGCCCCAAGACCTCAACATACCAGGGCTGATGGGCTGACTCCGCCCCAAGCAGGGGCGCCCTATCGGAGAAGTAGTAAGCCCCTCCCATATCACGCCCACCCCCTTTGAGGGACCCATACCGCGGCCTTCAAACGATTCTTCCGATAGGACTTGGAATGTGAGGAATCCTCCTTTTTTAGAGGATGAGAGTTCCCGAGGGATGGTGAGGTTTGATTCAACCCTTCGCATTGAAGACTGAAGTGTTTGTTTGGTTACTAGATTTTTTTCAGTAATCAACTCGACTTTCAAGAAAATTTTAAAGTTGTAAATTGAAGAGTTGAATTTGTTATAGCATTGTTTAAAAGTACCTCACTTGTTGGAATGAATTGGAATGGAACATTGCTAACAATAAGACAAATTTTGAATTTATAATCAGTTTTCTCTTGTTACAAGTCGAACCAAATTCTAGCATCACGAATAATTAGAAACTAATGTAAATCATTCAGATTATTCAGTGACAGCATGGAATCTACTTTGCAAGATAAAATCTGAAATTGTCATATACAAGTACTGAGAGGATTGCTTCAAAACAATTTATTGATTATAATCTGTACAAAAAGTTACATCATCATCAAGAGTAAAGGATATAAGCTAAAACATTCGGAAAACTGACTTTTTTTAAGTGGAATGTACATGTTGAACTATTGATGAGTAAAAAAGTTCTGAGACATTTCTCACTCTAGAACCATTGGTAAAATCAATTGGTCACTACGCATAAGTAAAAAAAAAGTATGGTTACTACGAAACAGTTTGAAGGAAACGACAAAAAGTACACAATATTAAAAATTCATCATTAATTTGTATTTTGAGTTAAAGCTTACTATAAACTAAAGTAATTCAAACTACCTTTTGTTGGTGACAATTACTACACCATGTTAGAATTCAACCCACCTACAACATCAGCAAGTGCCAGCTCCATGCTATCCATGCTAAACCTCAACATGGAAGCCGTCTCAAGACAGAACTTCCTCCTAGGCACCAGTCCACCTCTAGCAGCCTTGCACACGATGGCCGAAATCAAGGCCTCGACCCTAGGACCTTACGGATGTCCAGTCAGCCAACACTCAAATCCTGTCAAGACCTCAATCATCATACCAGCCTCTTCGGCGACTCCCCATGGTATCAATGACATACTCAGTCGACCAACGATGACTTCGCCATCGACTCTAGGTACTCTAGGTGCGGCTTTGCCCAGATTCAGTCTTGGTGTTGGTCCTGGGATGTACTTTTCACATGCTAATCCTGGTCTGCATAAATTAGGACTGGGAGATATCCCTGGGAGACCGTCACATATGTACTGGCCGACTGTGAATCCGTTGTGGAGGGACCGACTAGCAGGTCCTCATGGTAAGTGTTTGTAGATTTAGTTTATAAATTTCTGACATTTTAATTTCTAAAAAAATTATATCGTTAAAATATATATAATATTTTAGTGGTAAATAATTTTTAAAAACTTTGAGGGGTTAAAATTTTTGTGTCGAAAAATAAAATTATATAGAGAAGGATAAGTGGAAAGCAGTTATTCCAATATTTTGTAATTAAGGTATAATTTGCCGAAGACATATGTTATAACATTAGAAAGAGGCTACTTTCTACTAAGAAGCGAATTCAATGCTTTATAATAAATAATTATTTGACAAAATCACTCATTTTTTAACTTGTTCGTTATGAATTTAATTAATTATTAAAATAGTTACCCCTTCAGTCCCTAAAACTAATTACTAATCAGATTACTCTCAAAATAAGTTAATTTAATATTGTATAAAAACCAAAACTAATTTATTTTTATTGCCATTATAAAGGAATTTGAGTGGTATATTTGAGGAATTAAGGGTATCACCTACATTCAAAAATTGAATGATGTCAATAAACAAGTTGTTAAAATCAATGTTGAAACCACATAATAATTGCTTTATATGTCTGTCATAACTAATTAAACAAATAATTTAAACCAAAAAAATTATCGTTTACCATCTTCGGTGTTTTCCTCATCCTATATCATTTAAAGTACATCGAGTTCTTCCGGAGCTGCTTTCTTGGTACAGATGTCTAAATATGACCAACATTCCCCAAGCACACAAGAAAATGAAACTTTAATAAATAAACACAAACTATTAAACAAAACCGATAAAGCAGTATGTAGTCTCTTTAAAAAATCTTATGTTCCAATAAGATAGTTCATATATTTATACTTTTTATAATTAGTTCGATCTAAATGTTAAATTTTTAAGTTGTCAGAAGATAATAGATAATTTATAATAAAAGTAATAGTCACTTTTTATTTGTGCTATGCTTTGAATTTACTCATAATGTTGTAAACAATCGCTTCACTAACAGTTATTGGATACACCCAATATCTCTGTTTAAACGCTATTGGAGTAAGTTGTTCATGTTACTATGTATATTGTGAAAACACCCATTTGCTGTAAAACAAACATTACAACTCTGTGATGTAAAAGTAATCGCAAAACGTGTTGGAATTTTACAGATTTTGAGTCTTAGTCTTATGATATTATTTTTCTTATTAACCTTTTAGTAAGTTTATAACCCTTTCGACATCAGGACAATATTCACAGTGTTATTGTGTTCTTTGCAAAACATTTTAAAATTATCAACTTAAAATGACATATAAATTATTAAAGCTTTTTTATATAAAATCAAGAAATTAAATAAGAAACTTAAAGTAACAAAAGTTGTATGGTTTAAAACATTAATTAATCATGTGTATTGTTGAAAAGACTGGAGATAAAAAGTGTAAAATTTTATATTTGAACAGGTAAGAATTGTTGTTGTAAAAATTATTCATCTATGTGTTGAGAAAAACTTTGAAATTGATTACATTAACATCGATTACATTACCATAAATTCTCAAACTTTTTCTGTTAAAAAAACAGTGGTGAATACAATTTCTTCATTGCAACGACATAATTCATAATTTTCAGTTTTAAATTCCTTTTGCGGGACATATAAAATGACATTTAAAGAAACATCGAAAAATTTGTGATAGGTAGGATGGTTAGGAGGAATATTGTGAACCCCGTTAAAAATATACTCAAATTATATTAATTAACTTTACTATTAACTATTTAACTCTCTCAAAATAATTCCGATTTTATTTTTATACTCCAATAATGATATTTTACTACTTTTATACAATAAATTTTTAATCTAGACTTTTAAAAATTTAACATTAGACTGGAGAAACTTTGAAATTAAGGGTCAAACATAAAACCCTTTTTCTAACTTTTGGCGTGAATTAATTAAGCACTTGTAAGCCATGGCTGTACTTCCACTCTTTGAAAAGTCAACAAGTTGTAATTAAGTTTTTCTTTTGGCGAGGAATCATTACAGAGAAATATTTGCACCAAAAATGAAACCTTGAAGCCAACCCTTGAAGAGTTTTTTCAATGTACGCATTATATTGACATTAAAACACAATAGATTGTAATTTTTATTAAATGTTAACAAAAGGAAAGAATGGAAGATAAAGTTTCGTTATACTTAAGCAACTTTTAGTTGCAATAAAAAATGGGTTCTCAAAGACTAGTATAATACAGTTCTAAAAAAGTTCAGATACCGAGAACATATATTAAATTATTGAATTCATTAAATTGTAGTGACATTTTTATATAAAGTCATAGGGATTGGTTGGTTGGTTGGTTGGTTGGTTGGTTGGTTGGTTGATTGGTTGTTAGGTTGGTTGGTTGATACATATATATTCAGGTTTGTGTGCTTGATCAGAGACCCGCTTATAAACCTTTCGTCAAGTAAGACAGACAGAGACAGAATTTTTACTGACACAAAGAGAGAAGGTACACCCAGAGCGAAGGTGGGAATCGAACACACACCCGTTACAGCGCGCAAAGACCTTTTTACAAGACGTAAATCGAAAGATAAAAAAAAATGCGAAAATTCGTCCATTTGAAATTTTCTTCAAATCCGTTGAACAAAACCGTTTTTTCGAATTTAGAAAATAAATGTCTATAGTTTTTAAATACAATTTCAATTCACTTTTAAATAATAGAAGATTCTTTAAAGTAATTAAAATGTAGAAAAGATAGCATGGAGTTTAATTAAAGAGAACAATAACATTAAAGACGATCATAATCATTTAAAAGTACTAATTATCAAGTTTTAACAACAAAATTATATTTTGTTTATTATCCACAAAATTTTAATCTGAAAGACATATAATGATAACAGTCGGATAGTTTGAAACGGAAATCCAAAAGGTTTTTTTTAAATCAAATGTGTTGTAAAAATCTGCAAAGAGAACAGATAGGTAATAAATTTTCAAAACAAATCGCATATAAGAGAATTGTTCAGGTAAAACAGGTGAATTGTATGAGGTGTACATGACGTATGCGATTCCACACAACCCCGAATTCCGCACTAGAAATACAGTTGCACTAATTTTGTATATGACGTACCGTGTTTTTTTATTTATAATGTTCAAAAATTGATGTCCTCTGATACTTACAACTTTATAAATGATTCATTAATATTAAAATATCTCATGCATTTTTCATTCATTTCGAGTTATTTTTTCTCGTTTAAGGGATATTAAGGGGGAATGGGCGCGCTGGACCGGGGGTCTCCAAAGCAAAGTGCATCAGTGTTAATCCTTTGGCGAAAAAAATATTTTCTCTGCCACATTTCTCCGGCTGTATTGAATATTTTTACAAGCGGATTTTTTTATGTGATAAATGTAGCTGACTTACAGGTCCCGACCTTTCCACTTTTTGAAATTGGTTCGAATATTTTTTTTTTAATTTTCAATAAATAAATTTGCACAAAATATTCGAAGCAATTTCAAAAAGTGGGAAGATAGAGACCTGTAAGTTATCTATACATTTATTATTAAAAAAAAACGTTTGTAAAAAAATTTAATACAGCCGGAGAAATGTGGCAGAGAAAATAGTTTTTTCGCCATTGGATTAACACTGAGGCACTTGAGTTTGGAGACCCGCGGTCCAGCGCGCCCATTCCCCCTTAAGGGGTATACACAAAACACACAATTTCATTGAGTGCAAGCTTAAGAAAAAAATAATAATAGGTTCAACTTGATATTTTGTACGTATGTATCAAACAAATCTACCTGTAAGTTATTGTTCATATTTCAGAAATATATTTATAAATATATAAAAACATTTTTAGCATGTTTTAAAACAATATTTTTTAGTTTTCATTTTCAAGCCTTTTTTAATAAAAAAAAATAAGCTTTAAAAAAGAAATTTTTTGCTTCTATAGCTTGTTCACAGTATAATAATATTAACAGATTGAAGTATATATTGAACAAATATTTATATCGATAAACTTTCAAGCAATGAAATGGTGTGTTTTTGATTTTTAAATAAACATGCAATTCTAAATAACTATTTCATAAAACATAAAACCATTTATTTTATATTTTCTATGAACTATACGATAACAAAAATGTGTAAAGAAAGATGTTTCTACATTTTTCAAGGATCCTGATACCCCTTTTTAACCCATCTGAAATTTTTTAAGGTGAGTTTGGATGTTTCAAAATCCTTCGAAGTGTTTAAACCTCCTGTATCAATTGTAAAACCATTTTTTTTTTTGAAAATTACGTTAAAAAATGTTCATAATTTTAATATTTATGCCTTTAATTTTGTGCAATGCATTTGACGAACAATTCACATTCCTTATTCCATCGGGATTTAATTTTAATGTATTAAGTAATAAATACTTTTTTCAAGAATTAAAATAATTATAACTGTTATGTATAATTGAATTCTCAAACTTCAGAAGTGTTGAGTTTTAGGTAAGGGGAACCAGTGACATATGACCCAACTTGTAGTTTTTGGCTTGTAACTTTTAAAAAACACTATTTATGGATGTGCAAATGCAGTTTATTTATGCTTTAATAAGTATTACACAATATATACTAGTATTTTTCTGTTGTATTAACTGCAATAGCAGTAAAATATAAATTATTTAAAACTTTAGTTTTGGGTCATGTATCCCAATGCATAGGGATACATGACCCACTCATTAGGGATACGTGACCCAACCCCAAAATTTGGTTGTTAGACTTAAAATTATCAAAAAAAATTTACCTAATAACAAAACTAATATCATATTATAAAGTTTATATAGATTTTATAGTATTTTCAGACAAAATTATTACTTTTTATTTTTATCACATTAATTGTGCTTATACTAACGAAATAATCAAATTTATATGTAAATTCTGGTCGAAATACAAAACTGGGGCTTCTTTTATTTTGCAGAGGAAACACAGGTGGTTGAAGAATCGCTACTATTTAATCAATATCAATTTGAGATGTATTGTCCATTTCAGACCATTTAAAACATTTTTCATCGATTCTTTATGCATATTGAATTGTAAGCTCGTTAAAAAAATTCCCTTGTACCTTCCCAACAAACCTTATACTCCGTTAAGAACCCAGTCATTTACTTTTGGCACTCCCGTGACTTTTTAAAAAATTCACTTGGTCTACTTCTGTCTACTTTTGTGTTGATTACTTGGGTCACATATCCCCAATTGGCTTAGGTCAATTATCCCTAGTTGCACTTTTTTTTGTTTAACCCCAAAACAAAGTCATTTGCGAATAATTACATTAGCACTATTATACACGTAACTGTAGCTAATAGCATACACTAAACAAGTAGCTAATTGAAAAAATATTTCCTTTAAACCAAAAAATGTAGACCGAAAAATCTTATGGTCTCAAAAATTTACTTTCAGTGCAGGAAAACGTATTTCTTCGCTTAACTAAAACACATACGCAATGATTCAGCTCGTTTTTTTCACCATGTGATCAGCTGGCTGAAAGGAATAAAGTGATGCCACTTTCAACTCACCAAACTTTTCCATTGCTGAGAAAAAGGCATTGGGTCGTGTCCTTATGGGTCGAATGTCCCTAGTTCCCCCTACTCAAATTGGTTCTGAGTAAAAAAGTTTAAATTTTGGGAGCTATATATATATGATTCCTTTTCGAGGATGTTTTTATATTTAAGTACGCACTGAGATAATATACGGAATTCGCATGGGTTGATAGGCAAGCCGTAAAGATTGATCTACCCATGTGAGTACAGTGTTATCGAAAGACGTCATATTGGACCCATATTGTAAAATATTATTTGGATACGAGTTATTTTAATGTAAAATTATGTTTAATTCTTAATTTAAAAACATTTTACTGAAAAATATTTAACTGGTATTTTAAGGTAACTGTAAGTTATTACTGTAAGTAACTGTAAGTTACTTTATTTACTGTAAGTTACTTTAAGTAACTGTAAGTTACTTTATTTACTGTAAGTTACTTTAAGTAACTGTAAGTTACTTTAAGTAACTGTAAGTTACTTTAAGTAACTGTAGTTACTTTATTACTGTAGTACTTTAAGTAACTGTAAGTTACTTTATTACTGTAAGTTACTTAAGAACTGTAAGTTACTTATTAAAGGTAACTGTAAGTGAGACGAAATTGTTAACGTGCCTCGTGGTCCCACGTGGTTTGACCAAAAATAAATAGTGTCGTTTCTTTCTGGGACCTATACGGATAGTGCCTACATTATCTTAATGGGCCCATATGATTCCCACATTAGTGTGCTAAATGGGTAACGATCAAGCTTTCATAACTTTCGTTATCAGACTTCCGCAATTTACCAATATTGACATTCACTATTTGTAGTAGCACCCGCTCACTATATTACGCATTTGAGTCGGTATCGTGCCTTGTATGCGAAAGGTCCAATGTTCGAGAGAGCCCGTTCGTAACTGCCGACCTATAAACGGTCTATGCAGCTAAAACGTCCGGCGAATTACACCCTGTATAGAAGGAGTGCATGCTAAATATGCTACTGAGTCCCTACGCTGCGTTACCCGGATGGCCGAGCTGTTTGGACCATTAAGCTAGCAGTCTGCGTGCTGTAACGGGTGCGGGTTCGATTCCCGCCTTCGCCCTGGGTGTACTTCCTTTCTCTGTGACAGTAAAAATTCTTTCTGTGTCTGTCTTACTTGACGAAGGCTTATATAAGCGGGTCTCTGATCAAGCACACAAGCCGGAATATATATGTACCTACCCCCCCCCCCCCCCCCTACGCTGCTTACAATGTAGCTCCTAAAAGTTGCGTTTGGTGCCGACTCATCTGTTGTTCTAAATTACGACGCCCATCACCAATAAACCTCGTGTAGCGCTGATGCCACGATTATTCAACTAAACTCAATATTGAGCATTCAGGTATGGGTCATTCCTCAGAAAACGTACAATTTGAGACGAAAAATCTCAAAACAAATATTGATCAAAGTTTTTGAAATTCTGGATTTGAGTTACACTCACATACTACAATGGAATTATAACATCAGTCCAGATCATACAATTAATAGGAATTATTCTGAGAGTAAGTCTTAATTTAATAGGGGAGAGTGGGGGCTATTGGGACAAATTTTTTTTAAACTCTGTATTTCAGCAAAAATACAAGAATTTTAATTTCTTTTTTTGTAAGCTCATAAACTGAACCTTAGTTTACTGAAAAAATCATTCGACAGATATTTAAACATTACCATATTTTAGTTTCTAAGCATTTTAAACAAACATGTAAATGTCCCATTAGCCCCCATATGTGGGGTCTAATGGGACAGGGTGCAGGACTAATGGGACATGGCAAATGTTGCCTTAATTAAAATTTCAAAAAGTGTAAAGGAATTAGAAAATGATCTGAAAATAAAATTTTAAAGCAAACACTATTTACATAATGCATAAATAATGAAATTTTAGTTTTTTTAAACACTTTTTTCCCATTGAAAGGTGAAATATCAAAGTTAAAACTCAAAATTTAAGATGCTGCCATAACTATTTGTTGAATCACTGGAAAGGATAGTTTTTTAACTAAATATTATAAAATTTATCCCGAACTTGTCCCCTTTTGCAGGATACGTGTATTTAAAAAGACCGTCTTTATCTTCAAATAGCTTACCCGCAGTTCATCGCTTTCTATTTCAGAAATCAATCCAACGAAATCCAATAAAGAATAGTTTGCTTTTAGCTAATTTTACCCACAACAAAATCATTGGGATTCATCAAGCTTAATCATCTTTAAAAAAAAACTCTGTTCAAATATAATTAATGAAATTGCAGATGGAAAAATGTCATCAATAAAGATACTTGAACTTTCACTTATTATCCGGCGAAAAAAGTTCAAAAAGTTTAAAATAAAGTTTTAAAAGGTTTTGGCAACTTGACTGAATAAGGTATTATAGAGATCTATATAGATTCTTTAATAAAAGCATGCAAATCTAGGTTTATTCGTGTCCCATTTGACCCCACAGTTTCTGTCCCATTAGACCCCACAGTGTTATTATTTATAAATGATCCAACACAAAACCACGTGTATTTCACCACAGTAATTGACGTATAATATCTTAATATATGATATGTCTTCTACCTAAAACTATAGTTCAATTCATGAAAAAAAAAATTACACTTTAAAACTGTAAAAAAGATGCACTTTTAACTTACTTTGGATTCTCCAAAACAACAATTCCTTTCTGTACTTCAACACATGTTTTAATGGCTAATCTTTGATTATTAAAATGTGAAGTCTAACTGTTACAATGTGGTAGTTTAGAAATTTTTGTAAAAAAGTATATTTTTGCCCGCTTTTTGCCCCTTGTCCCATTTGCGTCCCATTAGCCCCCACTCTCCCCTAATGTTTAATTTAGAAAAGTTTTAATAACTTAAATTAACATAAAAATATTTTATTTATGTCTTACACTTAATAAATTACACTAATGAATAACACTAATAAAATTTCAGCTTTTCTTTATAATATTTGTTCACGGCAAACTATAATGCATTTCATTCATATTTAATCAATTTATTCTTATATAATTAAAATGTCATGTCTGTAGCGTGGGATACATAAATCATGTCACGGACATGATGGTACACAGACATGATGAAATCGTAAATAAGGGCTCACATAGTCCAGTAACCAGGTAGTTTTTTCAGGAAATAAAGACAGAAGTTTTTTCTCAACGGTTTTATATATCAATTTGTGAACAAATTCGGGCATGGAAACATTTAAAAAATCGAAAAAATCCCAAAATTTTACCCCTTTTGGTTTTTTTCCTCCTAGCCGGAAAGTATTGATTTCTCAGCAAAAAAGTCAATACAAAAATTAAAATACTCTAAACAAGCTAAATAAAAGTCAATTACATCATATATGTCAAATTAATAGTTAAGTTGCTACAGCGCAACTGAAAATCAGGCGAATTCCGCCCGAATGTGGAAAGTCCAACTTTTTATATTTATTCTAACAATCTAAAATTTGTGAAATAGACTTATTATGAATACAGAATGAATTGGTGAAACGTAGGAAAATATTTAAATTTTTAAACTAAAATTTAAGGGAAAAATTTGGAATCATAACTTTTTTTAAATAAATTATAACAAATATTTTTCGAAACTTTATTTGTTAAAAAAAGTTTAAAATAAATTTTTAAACATTTAAAAGTGCAATCTTGAAGAATTTAGGGTCAATTTATTTAATGAAAATTTTTCACAGTGAATTGTATTTTTACCGTGTCTTTCATATTTTCATATAACTACAACAAACATTATTTAATTCTTCAAAACACATGACTCTGCCATTTAACGAGATTCAAAAAGAAAATATAACTTCATGGAAAAATGCATGAAGAATTCAATAAAATTTATTTGAAATAAGTGCGGGTTTGACTTAGTGAGAAAAATTGAAGATTCCAAATGGAATCATTGGGAGTGAAAGGGTTAATATGAATTCCTCAACGCAGTCGAAGTAAACGTTACTAATACACCATTTATTTATTTGAAATTTTTAAAAAGTATGTTCCTAGTGTTACAAATAGTTTTTACAGTTTATAGTTTAAGCAAGATGTAAAAAGGGTAGGTATCAACTTAATTCAAACTGTTTTTAAATAATTATTTTTAAAGTCTTTTACATTAATTTACATAACATTGATGAGGTAAGTGCTAACTATTTTTTGTTAACGAACCAACGGTAATGTAAAAAACAGCTCATCATAATATTGGTTCAAATAGCTTCACCACATCTTTTTTCATTAACTTTTTTCAATAGTAGACCCCCTATGAATGGTGCAGATATGGATACGAAATATTCCCCCAAAGTTGATAAAAAAGGAGTAAAATGTCATTATTAAAATATACAAGTAGGTTTGTAACAGAATCTGTCACTTAACCCGCTTCCACACAAAAGTTGTGTTAAACAGGTAAAAAGGCGCCAAACACAGCATTAAATCTATATTAAACATTTACATGCTAAAATTTGCTAGTTTAACTTATTTTATTTCGAAAATTCAATAATTATTACTTATCGTTTGCAAAAATTAATTTATATTTCAAAGAATAAATTTGTAATATTCCTCGCTTTTAAATAGAATAAAAACATTTCATATCAACGTACAAAGAATCTCGTAGTGAAATATATTTGACGTCATTTCAAACTGATCGGAAGTCGAAACATAAAATTATTTTAATTTATTATTTAGAAGAATTAAAGTTTCTCGAGTGATTGTTGCGGATGGCAATTGTGATTTGATTCTAATAACAAACAGGGCCTTTAGCTATTTGTAATTCAAATTTTTAAACGCCAAAATTAACTATTTTGATTACTTCTTTCTCAGATTTAATAATTCGACTTTATCGTTTGCTAAATTTGTTTGAAGTTCGAAGAATAATGATGTAATCTTTTTTAATAAATATTTTTGTGTCGCTACAATTTCCTATTTACATTTCTTTCGAAAATTCACTTATAGTTCAAAAAATATATAATTAGTACAATTCATGCTTTAAAAATAAAAGCGAAACTTTGCATATTTTTTTTATGCCAAGTTAGAATTCTCTATGCATCTGTCTTCATACATATATAATGAACCATCAAAAGAACTCTACTGTGATATTACAAAAATCCAAACTGAATTATATCCATAGATATCATAATTAAAGTGTTAGATTGGCTGATCACGTGACCTCCAATGCTAACGACGGGACGCGCATGGAGGCTTTTTCGGGGGACATAATGGCCAGTGTTGCTGCCACTTTAAGGAGAAAAATACTACGAAATATTACCATTTATTTCTAAAATTACAAAAAAATACTAGAAAGGATTTAAAGTCACTAAAAATATTCCAAAATGCAGCTAGTATTTTTACGATATTTTTTTTTGTAATTTTAGACTAATTCTAAAATACAAATATACTCTTTAAACTTTATAACTAAACTTTTAACTTAATTTTAGAATTTATTTTAGAATTATTCTAAAATTACAAAAAAATATCGTAAAAATACTAGCTGCATTTTGGAATATTTTTAGTTACTTTAAATCCTTTCTAGTATTTATTATTTATTTTTTTTTGTAATTTTAGAAATAAATGGTATTATTTCGTAGTATTTTTCTCCTTAAAGTGGCAGCAACACTGGCCATTATGCCCCCCAAAAAAGCCTCCATGCGCGTCCCGTCGTTAGCATTGGAGGTCACGTGATCAGCCAATCTAATACTTTAATTATGATATCTATGATTATATCACATAAATAAATATTCTTTCAAATATTTTTATTTTTATTAAAAATAAAGTTTCTCGTACGTTTAACGAAATGGCAACAGGGAAAATATTGAATAAAAATGGAATTTGCATGTTATTTCAATGTAGATTAAATTTTTAGTTATTTAAATTTTAAATAAACTTCTAATTTAAATTTTTTAATGAAATTTGGAATGTAGCCTAATCTGATTTTTTGCTTCAAAATGACGTATCCTACTTGTCTGTGGGACTTGTGGATGGCAACAGTGAAAATATTGAATAAAAATGGAATTTGCATGTTATTTCAATTTAGATTAAATTTTTAGTTATTTAAATTTTAAATAAACTTCTATTTTAAATTTTTATGAAATTTGGAATTTAGCCTAATGATTTTTTTGCTTAAATGACTTTAATACCACTTTGTTGTTGGACTTGTGGATGGAACAGTGAAAATTTTAAATAAAATGATTTGCATGTTATTTCAATTTAGATAAATTTTAGTTATTTAAATTTTAAATAAACTTTAGTATTTAAATTTTTAAATAATTGTAGTTATTTAATTTTAAATACAACTTGTTGATTTATTGAAATTTGATAAAAATAACTTTTAGTTATTTAATTTAAATTAAACTTTTAGTTATTAATTTTAAATAAACTTTAGTTATTAATTTAAATAAACTTTTAGTTATTTAAATTTAAATAAACTTTTAGTTATTTAAATTTAAAATAAACTTTTAGTTATTTAAATTTTAAATAAACTTTTAGTTATTTAAATTTTAAATAAACTTTTAGTTATTTAAATTTTAAATAAACTTTAATTTTATTTTTTTAATGAAATTTGGAATATAGCCTAATCTGATTTTTTGCTTCAAAATGACGTATCCCACTTGTCTGTGGGACTTGGGGTTCTTTCTGTGAAAGTGGGTGACGGACGAAAGTGGGTGACAGACAGACAGACAGACGGACAGACGAACTGAACGATTATAAAACCTTCCACTTTTTACTTTATAAACGTAGTGTGGAAGCTAATACGTAGGTTTAAATTGACCTCATCATTGTTTTTGCTCTGTGTGTCTTCTGCCATCTTGTCCAATGCATGGTCCATCCCTTTCAAAATTTAATACTCTTTGAAAAGCTTTACAGTACATTTAATTTGGTAACATTGAGGGCATAAAATCAAAACCTGTTGCGTATCAACTGACTTTAAGAAAGTCCATAATTTAAGGTAGATATAACTAAAAATATTGGTTAAAATTCATAAAATAATTTTTTTTATTAGATGTTTCTCATTTATTTTTTAAACCAACACTAAATTTCTTAAATCCAAAGTTATATGCGTTCAGTATGCTTTTTATGAATGAAGATATCTATTAGGTATTGTCAAAGAAGGTATACATTAGCTTCCTATTAGGTATCGTAAACTTTATAATCGCATATCTTGGCTGCATTTATTAGCTCGCGAAAAAAGTATCTAGGAACCTTGATATGTACAGCTGGGGAAAAAAAAACGATCCACCCTTCATATTTCGGCTGCTATTGGTCAAGGAATTTTGTGCAAGGTGTCATTTTTCAGGAAATAGCGTAAGGAATTAAGAACTGGCAACCAAAATTGTATAAGGGGTCGTCTACATATTAAAATGAGTAGCAACTTTGAAAATTCCAATGGCAACACCCAATTTTTTTAACATAAAAATGTTCAGCAACTTCAAAATACCCCAGGTATAAAAAAGAATTATTCATTTTGCATTATTTGCTGAGATATTGAAGCATTAATTTTCAATTCGTTTGGGGGGAAATCTCCAAATTGATAAAGGTAATATTTAGGGTGTTTTTTCGAAACGACAAGCTAGCAAAAGGGTTACCATAATCTCGCCAAAAGATGCTAGAATTAAACCTTCTTCACTAATATTGTGATTTTTTTTTATGTTTTTACCTTTTTTTTTAAATTTTGGATTTTAAAATTCAGAAATAAAATAAAGGGTAGACGAGAAAAAGTTTTAATTTTAAATTAAGTCACATATACGATTATTTATAACGAACATATTTTCAAATGCGATTAGTTACAATCAGATAGACAAACATAATTACTACATTTAGGTTTTACATTTTATGCAAATTTTTGTTTCATTCATATTGCTACAAAAGGTTGGTTTAAAATTCGGCACACTGGGTCTGGGACATATCCCGACAGCCGAAATCCCGAATGAGTCAAAATCCCGAATGGGTCTAAATCCCGAAAATAGATTTTTGTCCATTTCTCGATTTTTTTTAAATATTAGAGATTATTTATTTATTTAGTTATTTAGTCAGTTATTTAATCAGTTAGTTAGTCAGTTAGTTAGTTAGTTAGCCAGTCAGTTAGTTAGTCAGTCAGTCAGTCAGTTAGTTAGTCAGTCAGTAAGTTAGTCAGTCAGTCAGTAAGTTAGCAGTCAGTTAGTTAGTCAGTCAGTTAGTCAGTTAATCAGTCAGTTAGTCAGTTAATCAGTCAGTTAGTTAATCAGTCAGTTAATCAGTCAGTTAATTAGTCAGTTAGTTAATCAGTCAGTTAGTTAGTCAGTCAGTCAGTCCGTTAGTTAGTCCGTTAGTCAGTCAGTTAGTTAGTCAGTCCGTTAGTTAGTAAGTCAGTCAGTCAGTTAGTTAGTCAGTCAGTCAATTAATCACGCCGTTAGTTAGTCACTCCTTTAGTTAGTCCAGACTGACTAACTTAGTCTAACTGACTGTCAATTAGTTAGTCAGTGAACTGACTGACTCACTGACTGACTAATTGACTGACTGGCTAACTAACGGACTAACTGACTGACTAACTTACGGACTGACTAATTAACTGACCGACTAACTAACCGACTGACTAACTAACTAACCGACTGACTGACTGACTAACTAACGGACTGACTAACTGACTAAATAACTGACTAAATAACTGACTGACTAAATAACTAAATAAATAAGTAATCTCTAATAATTAAAAAAAATCCAGGAAATAACATATTATTGGAAATTTTATAATAAAATAATTATAAATAATATTGGAAATAACATACATTCAAAAACATAGTAATCGATATAATTTAATGTTAATTATACAAACAAAATACATTGTATGCACTTGAAACAAGAAAAGATTTTTAGACATTTGACAGACATCAATAATTTGAATAAACATTTACCAAAAACGCTTTTCAACCACCAAACGATAATGCAAATTAGTGTCCAATTTGCTAAGTAATTTTTTACACGGTCCCTAAAATTCGTTTTTTTCAGTATTTTTACAATAACTCGGCAAATAATTGTTGTTGAATTAAAAAATTCGGGATTTTGGTTCTACTTGATCTACTTTATCGATTTATGTAACAAAAATTTGGGGTTGCTATTCATAATTTATTTTTTCTTATTTAAATTTAAATAAAAAAATAATAATAATTAAAAATTGATGAAAAAACTTGTGTGATTTGTTTTTGGAAGATTAAGAAGTATATAATGAAAAAAAATGTTGGTTTAATTCATTTTATTTGTGGAGGTATAAATAAAAGTTTGTGAAACTTTTTTAACATTATGGGCCTTCAACTTCGAATGCTTATATCTCAACAAATAATGCAAATTAATAAAAAAAATTTGGGATCTGGGGTATTTTGAAGATGATAAACATTTTTATATAAAAAAAATTGGGTGTTGCCATTGGAATTTTCAAAGTTGGTACTCATTTTAATATGTAGATGACCCCTTATACAATTTGGTTGCCAGTTCTGAATTCCTTACGCTATTTCCTGAAAAATGACACCTTTCACAAAATTCCCTGATTAATAGCAGCCGAAAAACGAAGGGTGGATCGTTTTTTTTTTCCCCAGCTGTACTTAGAGTTTCTCTGGTAAAGCATAAAAAAAGATTGAGAAAAAGTTACTTTGAATTGGGTACAACAAGCATTTTTACTCATTTAAACAAGTGGAATTTACTGTAATTGCCCAACCCTGGTATAGGTAGCTAAAATCAAGCACAATTTATATATTATATATCTGAGTTATAAAAATCTAAGAACTAATTTTAAAACCTTGTCAATTAATCTAGGTTTTTACGTTTAAAATATTTTTAACTAAACCACGAATCAAATAAAAAAATCCATAAGCTTAATAAAAAAAACTAGTAAAAGCCTAGAATTGCTGCCTTTATTTGTTAATCAATTAAAGTCTAACATTAAAACTAATTTAATAAACGATTCTTTTAAACAAGCAATTTCAAAGATTCACAAGGAATTAAGTGTATCAAAATTTACAGGGGTACTCCATATATCAAAATAATTTGTAAAACATAATAAATCTTTTATCCCTTTTTGGTCATTCACAGGTGTAAGTTATTTAAAGTTCAGGAGTTATGATCAATTCCATAGACCAAATGCATTTTTTTAATAACAATATCTGTCAAAGTATTGTTTTAAAATGTAAGCCTTCTTTCACCATGTATGAAAATAATTACAACAACGAAACAAATTTGAGAGGAAAATATTTTCAGGTTTTTTTTTAATTATTTGCTGTTAAAGATTTAAAACAGTGTCGCCATCTATCGATAAACTGTGGTTATTTTAAGACTTAATAAAAAAAATAACCAGATGAAATTTTTCCTTGCAAATTGTTTTGTTTTATTGTTAGTTTCATGCTTGGTGAAAAATCATAAAAAAATTTAAGCAATACTCTTGTAATTTCAAAATTTATGCATTAGGTATATAGATTAACACCACTTGGTGTGATTCCTGATTTTATGAGAGCCTTTCTTTGCAGTATCCGCCCAAGGATGTTCTGAAAAAGACGGTAAGAAGAAACACACCAGGCCTACTTTTTCTGGACACCAAATTTATGTCCTTGAAAAAACCTTTGAACAGACTAAATACTTAGCAGGGCCCGAAAGAGCAAAATTAGCCTATGCCTTGGGAATGTCAGAAAGCCAAGTCAAGGTACGTGTTTCGCTTTTTTTTTTTAATTGTTTAACCTTCTAATCTTTGAAAACGTCAAAGTTACTTTTTTCATATGCAGTCTTCTCAGCAATGTACAAGATTTAAAAATTACTGAAATAATTTTAATTAAAAATTAAAAACTAATAAAATTTCTTATTAGCATGGTGTTTATTTTATGCACATAAATGAAAGAGGGTTTTTATTTAGTATTTTAAGACTCACTTTATTGTAAAATAAAAAAAATTTAAAGAGAAAACACTTTTGTGTCATGAATATTTTTTGCGGTAGGGGTTTTTTAATCGGTTTGAGAGTTAAAATAAATTCTTAACAAACACTTTTTGAAAACCATTTTTAAAAAAAAACAACCTTGATGAAATTATGATTAATATAGCCTGTTGTAGCGTTATACTCATACGAATTTCACAACGGTTATTTCTGACACTTTTTTTAAGTCTATTTCTACAATAGCAACTGATACAACATTGCGAATCTTAAAACGTTTTCTGTGTGTTTTCTCTGGTACAGCTTTAGACAAATATGCCACCAGGTATTATTAAAGCCGTTATTCATCTTAAGATATAGTTCTTATGTTTTTAGATGATTAACAACATGCTAAGCTGATTGATGAAAACAAAAATTTGCATAGTATCTTCATATTAAAATTGATAACCAACTTTAAGATTTTCAAAAGAAACATCCCGTTGAAGTTCCTATTTCAAATCTATTAAAATTTTCGATACAAAATACCGATTTCTGGTAGTTTTAGTTTATAATTTATTTAATTATAGCATGAACAGTTTAGCAGTCGTAGAGATAATATGAGTTTCTCATATGAAACTATCTTATTCACTAAATTTTAAAATAATAAAGTCAAAGAACAATGAAAAAAAGGTTTGTATTTTCGATGACCCAATAAAAATACACCCACTGTTTTACTATTTAAAATATTTTTTAATCTTAAAAAAGTTATTACTTTTAAAAATACTAATAGAAAACTCTTATTTTCCAAGAAATGAATTCAAGACAAAAATTTAGAGAAATTTCTTTTTTTTAACTCTATATACACTAAGTTGCAGAAGTTGCAATTGACAAAGAATTATATCCTCTCGTTACCCTCACACCGCTCCTAAAGATCCAAAATGCGGTTGGGGCAGAGCTACCATAGGTAGCCGCTAGGGGGCGCAGGTGTACATGCGTGTATACGACATATAGTATCCATAATTTATTTATTACTTAGACTTTGGGGACTATATATTGGATAAATGCGAACTCGGTAAGCAAACACGGTTTTGCAAACACGGTTTTTAACAATATTTTCGTGTGCTAATGTTTTTGAACAATGTCTCCATCAATATTATTATTATATTATATTATAATAATATTATATTATATTATATTATATTATATTATATTATATTATATTATATTATATTATATTATATTATATTATATTATATTATATTATATTATATTATATTATATTATATTATATTATATTATATTATATTTTTTGCAGGTATGGTTTCAAAACCGGCGAACAAAATGGCGAAAGAAACACGCTGCAGAAATGGCGACCGCCAAACGGAAACACGATTCCGAAGCCGAACATTTCCGACACGAAGATATTTCCGACCGAGACGAATTCGACTCCAAAAGATTCAAAACGAATGTCATCAGGTCCAACTGTCGACACGATGACTCTTCAGAAAGTATACTCTGACACAGTACTGATCCTTTTCAGCCTAACTTCTGGTATAACGAGCATTTGTAAAAGTATATATAACGCCTGGAAGTGTGAACTTGTATTTATTCTATTCAAAGAATAACACTAGATACTATTTGTTACTAATAGTGGATACTGTTTCCTACTGATGGATTATGGTTGCTACTGACGGATACTTGTTACTGGTTATGGGTTAGGGGTTGTTACTTGCGGATATTGATTACTAGTGACAGACACTGATTCCTACACTTACTACTGATGGTTACTAGTCACTACTTATGAAACAACAGTTCAAAATAGCACAAATCTAAGAAATATAGAAACTAAGGATGTGGAGAGCAAAAAATTTCTTGGGGGAATTTTGCTAATTTATCATAACTTAAAAGATTAAACTTTCGAAGGAGCAAAATGTCTATTCCTGTTTCAATTTAACGATGCGTATTAAGCCACATAAATGCACCCCGTACTCATTTCAGACTAAATTGGACCAGATTTTTTTTTCGCTCGTCACTCTGCTAATGCGTTTAGGTTTATTATGCAATCTAAAGAAGTAGGTTTGTAACAGAATCTGTCACTTAAAACCGCTTCCACACAACAGTTTATGTTTAACAGGTAAAAAAGGTCATTTCAAACTAATCGATGTCTCAAATAAATTTAAATTTATTTAATTTATTGTCTAAAAGATTTAAAGTTTCTCGAGCGATTGTTGCGAGTGGCAATGGTGATTTAATTCTAATAAAAATGGCTTCCTATGCTTTTTAATGAGCATTAAATTTTGCAGTTTTTTTAAAGAATTGAAGTACTTCGAATTCGATTCTTTCTGAATTTTAATGTATTCTAATTTCGATGCGCTGAATTTTTTGACGCATCACACTTGTCCGTAGTATTTGTAGTTTGGGCTATGAAAGTGGGTGTCAGACAGACAGACGAACAGACAGACGGACTGAACGATTATAATACCTTTCACTTTTTACGTTATAAACGTTGTGAGGAAGCTAAAAATTTGGTGTAACGTTATACAAATAGAGGTTTAAGGAAGACGTGTGTTCCTAGGATTTTTTTTTTCAAATCTCCATAAATCTACAACTGAGCTAAGTTTAAGTTTATATGTAACTTTAAAGTATGTATTATTGAATCAATTACTTCCTATTGGAGAACTACTGTATATACTTAAAATATTAAATATGGAAAAATGTAAGACTTAAAGTATGCACGTATTGTCACTCTAAACCAACAAAAACTATCTGTTTATTTTACTTATTATATTTAAATAACCCTTTTACTTAGAGATATTTATTGAAGAATAAACGTTGTTACTAAAACTATCATGTAGTACGTAATCTATTATTTCTGCAATTTACTAGTACTACTATTTTTATAACGTTACTCCATAAATTATGTGCAACGTTACTCCGTATAGCTGAAAGCAGCGAGCATTCACCGGTTTCATGGAGTAAAGTTACACAACACATTTTACATGTAAAATGATCAAAACCTTTTTCAATTTACCACCTCTTCGGTAAAAATAATAGGATTTGATTTCAATAATTTACAGAACTGGTGGCGAGGTCGTAAAATTAGTATATCGCTTTTTGAGTACTGTACAGGTAGAATTCAAAAATGTATATTTTGATATACTAAAGATACTAAGGATTTCATGCTCCCATTGATTCTGCTTGGTTTGATTGTATTAAGTCTCACTAGAACTACATTAGGGCTATGGGCTTGTTTCACGAGGGATCTGGCAACAGCTCCGCGGTCTTGTTTTCATTTTTCTCGAATTACTGTTGCCTTGGTATTCCAAATTGAGTTTTCTAAAAATATTTTAGTTGTTATTTTTTTAAAATTCCAACTTCTTTCACCGCAAGTTTTCCTTGATAAATAATTAAAACAACCAACAGCACAGCAAGAAGTTGTAATTTTAAAAAATAAAAACTATAACTTATTCTTAGAAAACTCAATTTCGAATATCAACAAAAGCAATTCGAGAAAAATGAAAACAAGACCACAGAGCTGTTGCCAGATCCCTCGTGAAACAAGTCCATTGGTGACGGGACTTGAAAATTTAGAACCGTGGTCCACACCTGAGCTGGCAACCAACGGAACCTTATATTAGAGTGACATCGTACGCGGCGTCAGGACTTTGAACTTCACAAATTCAACCAGCATATGTGTCCCAGTGTACTCGGAGTACTAATTAATTCTTGGGAAACCCCATCAGCAAAAGCAATTCGTGGAAGCGCACTAAAGCATTTTAGTTTTTTGTCTGAAAATATTGAGACTTGTAACTGGTTTTGTAATATTAAGTCATTTAGTTTATTGTTTGAAAATATTGAGACTAGTAACTGGCTTTGTAACTGGCTAGGTCAAGCTTTTAAAGCTTGACTTTTGACAGTATGACAAAATAAGTTACCCTTTAAAAATGTTAGCAATAATGTATTTTGGAAAGTAAATAATATCTGCAAACAAGCTTTGAGGGAAACATAAATGTATATACCTTATTGAATATATTGAAACTAGTTATTGGTTTTGTTAAATTTCATGTTTTACGAAAGATGATTTCATGAAAAATAAATAAATAAGACTATGTTTGACAGCATTTAAATTTCAAAATTGTCCTTTCTTGACTCCGTTGCTCATGTCTTTCTATTTATATGTACGTTGGTCCTATAATATTTATATATCAAATCAGCTTATTTTAATTTTACGTATATTAAAGTATCAAATAATACTCTTAAATTCCCTTTGTCCCAACAAATATAGTTAATAACAATTATGTTATTACATGCCAAGCCCAACTCATTCCATTTTTACAAGAGATAGTAAATAATACAAAATAGTAATAATTCCTTTTAATTTTTGGCTTTGAAGTGTAGATTTTTGTTTATTTTATTTACTTGAGCATTCTTTATAAGTGTCTCAATAAATTTTAATTGTTTATTTGTAATTTAAAGTAATTAAAATGCATTTTAGACATTTTTTATTTCTTATAATTTAAAATGAAATATTTAATGTGCCAAGAGTAACATAAATTCGTTTAAATATAATTTGCCTGAATATTTTGAATTTTTATGACTACTATTAATAAAAAAAAATCTGTCTTGTAAAATCTTGGAAAAGTAACTATAAGTTAAATTCTACAAAAAAAAAACACTTTACTCAAAATGAATATTGCACTTTTAAAAATGTCAATTCTTTGGGATAATTCCATACAAAATAATTTTTATAGTATACGTTACGTGTGTTAAGAAGCGATTATCACTACAACTTTTACCATTCAATGAAAAAAATAGCAAATAATACAGTGGTGGTCAAAATTATAAGGACAACTAAAAATTAAACAGAGAAAATTTATTTCTGAATTAAATGAAAATGTATTTAGACATAAAAGACTTCTTTTTGCTATAAATCATTTAAGAATAATAAAAAAGTTAAAATACAAAATTTGAGTTTATAAAAATAATAAACAAAAAATACATTGTTAGGAAACTGGACAAAATTATAAGGATATTTAAAATTTTCAAGTCGAAACAATTAATAATTAATAAGTTCACCCTTATTTTCAATTACTTAAATTAATCTTGACGTCATAGAGCTCGTTAGTTTCTTTAGGGTGCTCACAGGGATATTTTTCCATGCATTTTCAATTGATGACATCAGTTCTCGTTTGTTATGGTACTGAGTGCCATTCTTGTAAACTTCATGCGCCAAAATACCCCACAAATTCTCGATTGGGTTTAGATCGGGACTTTTAGCTGGTCAATCAGTCAACAGTTTTACAGAATTTGCGTCAAACCATGATTTTGCAGCTGCGGGCACATGTATTGATACATTGTCCTGCTGGAATAAATAGTCACCACTGGTTATCAACGGTGCGTCTGGCAAAAGATTGTCACCCAGCATATCAACATAACTATTTGAGTTCATTTTCCCTTAAAGAAATACTATTTCTGTAGTTCCAGAGGCTGCGTAACCTGCCCAGACCATTACTGAGCCGCCACCATATGAACGCTTTGAAAATATTTCTTTTTCTTTGCGAAGATCATACCAAAAATACTTAAACCCATCAGGTCCGTCTAGGTTAAACTTCTTTTCATCAGAAAAGACAACATTATTCCATTTGTCACCCATTGAAATGTACTTTTTAGCAAACTCCATCCTCAGTCTCTTTTGGGTTTTTATAAGTGGGGGCCGTGACTTCAGTTTTCCGTATCGAACCTGTTTGGCATTTTGTAAAACACGGCGAACGGTTCGAGCACTGTAGTTCAAGTCCAGTTCACGCTTTATTTCCGTCGATGTTTGCTTTTTGGAGCAAGCTCTACTTATAATTCGTCTTTTATCTCTCGAAGACACAGAAGATGGCCTACCTGGGTGTTTTCGTTTTCCATAATTTCTAGGATTTTTCAAAATAATATATATTACAGTCTTTGATCTATTCAATTTCAATGCTATTTCACGTCCAGTAAGTCCAGAATTTTTATAAGCGATTAATTTTCCTTTTTCAAACACCGAAAGCTTCGTACCTAGTGGCATGGTTGAAGATAAGTGTAATGAAGTTTTCAAACACTCGCAAAATCTTTATAACACCATGGAATGACGTGTACAAAGCAGAAACTTTGCTAGTTTTTGTAAATTTATGCTTTAGACTTACAGAAATGCAATTGTCCTTATAATTTTGTCCAATTTCGTTGTATGTTAAAATTTATAACGCATTTTAAAAATATGAATTTTATGTATATTTGCAAAAAATCTTATTTAAAATGCTTAGTTTACTATTGGCTAACATACATAAAATTTGCATAATTCAACCGTGATTTGTCGAAAAGATCTAGCGATTTTTCCATTGTCCTTATAATTCTGACCACCACTGTAGATCTACACTTACTGCAACTAAATAATGTAATCTTTTCAACGAAAAGCCTTTCAACACTTCAAAGCCTTTTCAACACTTGTGACTTGTACTACGAAAGTCTTCAGTTAGATGGAATTATCTTTAAAAGTTACATTTAAAACATCATTCCACTGTTTATCATATTTCAATGATAAAAGAGAGCACATAAAATATAATTTGTCATAAACAATCTTCCTGTTCCTATTTACAAAGTGCATTGAAGTTGTTCGGATTGTTCGAGAAATACCTTTTTATCGGCAAAATAATACAACGTTAATGAGGGTGCTTGAAGATAAACATTTTGCACTTAACAAATTGTGGATATCGCTAGTTATCTATTGTATCACTCCATGTTTTCTTTAAATACAACTACATGTATATTATAGCTTTTTTATAAATAGTGATAATGTTTTGACTGCTCTTTGATTTCATTTTTCTTTTCACCAAACACAACTGCACTATATACCAAAAGTTTATACGATACCAAAAAATAAAACAATTCACATCACTTCACTTCTTATTTAGCCAATATTTATTTATCCAATATTTATTCTGCAACATTTAAAACAGGTAGTAATTATAAGACAAAAAATATATAGTGAACGTTAGAAAAACGAAGTGAGTGAACGAGTGAAAATTAATCATTATCAAGAGTGGACTTCAGAAGTTTTTCTACTTATGCACCTAAACAGAATATTTCACACAGCTGTAAACCTAATCTGGGAGAATTGACATTAAGTTATTCTTTTTATTCTCAGCTGACTGATTTTGAATTATTATTTTAATCAAATACCAGTCGTAAAACTTGGACAAGTTTTGATTGCTTAAAAAAGTTTCATGAAAATTCAGGCAATAAGATTGCATTACGTATTCTCTTCGGTAAAATTATTGCTTATATTCAAGGAGCTATGTAGGAGGAAAACATTAATAGGGACTTTACAGTCCCTGGACAAATTATTAGACGCACTGAATTTTTTTTTAGTAATGATGAAAACATACCAAAGAATTCCATATCATTACAAAAGATGTCGATATAGGTATTAAGTATAGCAGATAGTATTTTCTATTCAATAACTAAGGTTTAGGAACACAAATGTCCTTCTAAAGGTATTTTGTTCATCATTGATTGATACATGAAATCTTGCAGCGCGTCTAATAATTTGTCCAGGGACTGTACTTGCTTTCCCGCATAGAAAATCTTAAGTTATTAAGAAAATTTTTGATTATTTTTTAACTAATAGCCTAATGGCAAGCCCATTAACAATACAGAAAAAGTTTTAATAATAACTAATTTTTGGAAAAACTACATAAAAGATCATTTCTCCCAAAACTGAACAATTATTTAATGAAAACTAAAATATTTACCATACTTAATATTGTCCAAAGTTATATTTTAATCCTTATGTATGTATATAAGATGTATATATATGTATACAGGTGTTAAATGAAATGTATTTTAAAAAATCGCTTCATACGTATGTGATTAAATATTTTTGAAAAAACTTTAATTAATTAAATTAAAGTTTGTTATTTCGAGCGTTTTCTTGCATATAGAAATAATTATAGACAAATTTGTATACATAGGTATTTGGTATTTGTATACATAGCTCAGATGCTCACACATAAAAGTAAAATATTTTTTGAGGGGTCCTTTGACCCCTTAAAAAAACCCTTTTGTTAAGGGGTCCCTAATGACCTTTTTTATGTACCTTTTTCTCAGAATCTATTTGATACTTTTTAATGAAATTTTTACCAGTTGTTAAATGGATGTTTAAAAAAACTTTAATGGAAGCATTTTCCAAAATTTTATTTAGTTTTTAAATTATAATTTTTTAATTGAACCTACATATTTTTTTTACCTAAAAAAACATCAATAATATTAGAAAGAAAAAAAGTAATATATTTATTGTCAAATCCCTCCAGCGGTTTTTAGAAACAAACTTCTTAAATACGTATAAAAAATTTCAGGCTGATACTTACAGTAGATTTTGAGAAAAAGGTACATGAACATTGAAAAGTAAGTTTTGAGATATAACCGTTTAAAGTAAACAAGTGGTTTCTTACCTATAAAACATGACTGGATTTTACCTAAACAACGTTTGTTTAAAAAATATTAAAAATACTTCCAGTACTCGAAACTTTTAATGTAATATATCGTTGAAAAGCTAAGATTTCATATTTTAAGAAATACTAAAAACATTGAAATGTCATTTTTGAACATTTTTGAGGGTCTGATCCCCCTTAATAAACCCACAAGAAAATATTAAAACTTAGCTGAAAAATAGGTTTTACTTAGTAAAATTAGCTTTTATAAAAAATTAAGATTAAGCGTTCAGCAAATCCAAAATATAAGTAAATTTGTTTAACACAAAAACATTTGACAACAAAGATTGTTACTTATTCCGAAAATACGTAAATGTATCTAGTGTTCGTGACACAAATAACGTGTTCACAATTTCAACAATTTTAAATTACCTTAAATTTTCAGTATAATTTAAAAATAACATGCGTAGTTGATTTGTTACAAATTTCTTCTGTCCATTCTAAAATGTAAAAAATTATTTCTTCACGGATTGTACAAATATTTAAAACATTCGTTTATAGATGGCGCCACCAAATTATATACTTTATAATACTTTACTTCCCTCAGAATACTCTCCAAATCCCCCTGGTGGGATTGAATTCTATACATAAGCAGCATTTAACCACTGATCTATACATATAACTTACACCTCTATCTCTACAGCCATCTATATTTTAACAAAACTATTTTAAATTTTTAAAGTTCAATGGTGTTTTGAAAAAGGTGACAAAGAGTGATTGCAAGAAAATGTAAACTAAGAAAACAATTACTTACCAAAATGATCACGTGCTAATTAAAAAAAGTAATTATTACAAAAATAAACACTTAAAGATTAATTAGTTACCGTCAAAATCTATATTTGATACTTCAAAAAGTTTAAATTACTATGATAAAAGACAACAAAAAATACTCCTATTATTCCCTAACTCCCAATAAGCTTTGACAGTCTATCAATTTAAAATAAAATATACATTAAGATATACCCAAACCTTTATCTAATTATCTGTTAGCATTACCAATAATAACACATAAAAATTATATTTGGCCTTGAAAAATCAATTTTGTAAAAATATTCTATATTACAGCTTTCTGGGTATTAGATTCAAAATATATGTACATACACGGCATTTTAACGTAAACTCTGGTTTAAACCTTCCTTCTAATCATTGAAACGCTAAAAAGTTTAATCAGTGCGAAATAATTATGTGTCCTTCTACAGTACCATAAAAGCAGAAATTGAGCTATATTTAAGTTATAGATAATCAATTTTTCGAGACTTTAAAAAAGTGTATCTTAACTTATCCGTGTAATATAAAGCTGATAAAAAAATTTCATAAATATTTAATCGACAACTTGTAACTCAAATAAATGTTTTTAAATTATTTTCTTCACCTTACTTAAAAGTTTATATAGTTGCTCAATAAGTTTCTATAGAATCCATTAAGTTGCAATAAATGAGTTTCACCTGTGTTGCGTAACATTTTTACAGGTTTAATTGATTTTTAAGCTACAGAGTCTAATTATAAAGTACTTACATTTTATGGTTACCATCATCATCATCACCATTATTACAATTACTTTTACATTCTCTTAAAGGCTTTACTTTGCAATTTGGAAGAAAAATTAAGTAGCTAAAAAGATTAAGCAATATAGTTACCACATTTGCAAATTCCTCAAAAGCATATAATTTTTAAAAGATTATACTTACATATTTTTCTAATACAGATAAAAGTTATATAAAAGGCTGATTTTTTATAGTTTACATCGATAACGTTAGAAGAGTTATTTTTAAGTATATTTCATAATTTTTTTTTCAGTTAAGTTTATTTCATATTCTTTTTTTACTACCTATTTATCGGCAATGTAAACAATTCAATCATCTATCTTTTCATTTATGACTTCTAACTAACCGTAATAAATAACTAGTATAAAAAAAAAAAAATTAAGTGATGAACGTTGAGTGTTTAGTATGACTGATCTTCTCCTACGGCTTTTTCAACACCCAAAAAAACACCATTAATTCATTTTTCAACCTATTTTACATATTAGTTTTAATAATTAGCTTTGATAATATCTAAGGTGTTGTCCATTTATTCAAATTTTATCAAATATGATCGGCAAAATCCAACGCTTCTTCTATAGGGGTTAGTCAAAATTATTGACAAACTTTGCAATATTAACATTTCTCATAAAATACAACAAAGTATGAAAGTACACAAAATATAAAAATAGTAAAGTGGGTCAATATTTTTGTCCAACCCCTACATGTAAACCACAGAATAAAAATTAATATTTCTTTATTGTAGCTTATTACATTGATATCAAAATTATCATTTTTAAACCTATCAATCAAGTATTGAAATAGGAGTTTTCGCAACCTATTTTTTTTAATGTACAAAAATTCCTTACTTTCCATTCCTGAATAGTGACATCACTGCAAAAAAGAATCAAAAAACTTTTTTTAAAAATTAAGGGATGAACCATAGGGTGCGACTGACCTCCAACGCCCTTCCTCATACATGCAACACCACAAAAAAAACACCCTTCATTCACTTTTTAACCTCAACTCAGTAAAAAAGTGGAAAAGATCAACGATCCAACCTAACATTTGATGACTCTCCTTTTCTTTTAACAATCTGGTGTAACGAATCTTTCTTTTAACCTACATCTGTCTTTTAACCGCCCACGCTTTAAAAATAAAAGTTAGGCTTTGATCGAAAGCTTTGTGGCAAGTCCTACATCGCGCCAATCTGAAACCTGTTGTTGGGGAACAAAGCTAAGGGTTACTAACTTCGCGACGGTAGTTCACAACCTTTCAAGAAACGTGAAAAAGTGCTTTAACAAGCGGACAAGGCACCTTTTGACATTGCATTGTTGCCCGCATTCTTAAATTTAGCAATGACATGGAAATGACAATAAAAGTGAATTATTTTTAAACGGCCATCGAAAAGCGATGTATAATGGTAACAATTCTTTCTAATCGCTTAGAGTTTAGTTTGTTTTATTTTCTTATGGGTTGGCATTATTGGTGGTATGACACAGTCTTTGTCCTTGTTTCTTTGTAGAGTATAAGCCAGAGTCTGGTTCAATACTTTGACAATCTAATATATAATTTTTCTTGATTTTGTTTTAAAAGTGTTGTAACTAGTACTAATTAAATAGGCGCAGGACAAAAAAATAAAAGACTAGTCATATAAATCATTAATGTTTTCAAAATGTTCTTGTTCCGTAAACCTGAAATTGCGCAATGTAATAATGCTAAAGACAACAGTTAATGAAGGTTACATGAATAGCATGAAAATTTAATGCACCAGTGAAAGAAGAGCCATAGAAATATGCCGTAATTCGAGGGTAAACTCATGACCTACTCAACTTTATGGCCCCAGAAGCTCTTCGTAACGTCACGCTATCCCTCCCGTTCAGATTGGATTGTTGGCTTTTCTGTAGGAAAAGTACGAAACCCTTGCTCTCGCTTGCCCGACTATACTTTTCAGGCTCCGAAAAAATTTTGTTCCTATTTTTCGGAACAGCCGAAAACCCGAATCAGACGGATAGTGTGGCGTCACGCAGAGCTTCTCTGACCTAATTAAGTGGATCCTGACATTATTTGGTACCTTTTAGGTAAACTTATGTAAGTCATGACTTAAACCTATTTTATCTACATTTCGGCCCATTTCCAATGTTACAAATCGAAAACAAATTATTGAATCAACAAGTGTGAATTTAACATATTTGTCCAACTCACAAAAAGAGCTTTTGTGTGATTTACTAAACTACCGGATGTTCAAAGACATATGATTTATATTTTAAAAATTAGTTTTTATAATTTATGCAAATTTTACGAATTTATAAAATGTTGAAGTTTAGACCTTTAATTATCTTTAGAATACTTACTACATAACTTTAAATTCAAAAAATGTCTTCAAATATGTCTTGCGAAATTAAATTTAAATCTTGTGCAGCTAAACAACCTTATATTTTTGTCCTTCCATATTCCCTTAATTTGTTTAACTTATACTTAATTGGGATTATTGATACATTAACAAAACCTAACAACATTTAATAATGTAACAATTACTATGGAATGTCAGTTGTCTTTTATTAATCTATGGTTATACAAACCGCCATTTTAATAGGCGCAGTAGCTCTGGAGATATTTCCCAAATATAGTCTAGCCTTCATTTTTCCTTTTTTTAGCTGTGTATACTATACTTCTTATGGTAGTAGTAGTAAAGCTAAATGTAGTAGACACCATGTTAAGGGGGAATTGGCGCGCTGGACCACGGCCAACTTCAATAACAAGGCCAGAGACGCTCTCCCAAACATGAGCGTAGACGGAAATTTTGACGTCACTGTTCCCAGTGCCGAAGATCGAGAAAACAGTTCGGACGCATTCGGAACCCTAAAATTGTGGTCAGTCGTGAACGAGTGGTTCCGAACAGGTTTCGAGACAGGTTGTCTTTATCTTCGGAACAACGTCACTCGGAACTATGACGTCAAAATTTCCGTCCCCGAGCTTGTTTGCGAAAGCTTCTTCGGCCTTAGTAAGTTGAGTAGGCCGTGGCTGGACCGGGGGTCTCCAAAGTAAAGTGCATCAGTGTAAATCCTATGGAGAAAAAAAAATTCTCTGCCACATTTCTCCGGCTGTATTGAATATTTTTACAAGCGGATTTTTTATGGGATAAATGTAGCTGACTTACAGGTCCCGACCTTCCCACTTTTTGAAATTGGTTCGAATATTTTTTTTAATTTTCAATAAATAATTTTACACAAAATATTCGAAACAATTTCAAAAAGTGCTAAGAAAGAGACCTGTAAGTTATGTACATTTATTATTTAAAAAAACCGTTTGTAAAAATATTCAATACAGCCGGAGAAATGTGGCAGAGGAAATAGTTTTTTTTTTTTCCATTGGATTAACACTGAGGCACTTGAGTTTGGAGATCCGCGGTCCAGCGCGCCCATTCCCCCTTAACCGGTTTAAATGGGACCGAGGATAAGCTAAGCTGAGTAAGCAAAAATCCGTATAAACAGAAGAAGTGAAATAAATATGGTTTGGATGTACTTTTAATTGCACATAGGAACATTAATGATATTTGCCCTATAAATAAGTACACAATTGAAATAATACGACATTTTATTTAATGTATTAAAGCACTACAACTTACATACCATTAAAAAAAATTGAAACCCTTTTTTTCGTAGAAGTTTGGCAACTTGTCGCATATTTTCTCCTTTTTTTTCAGCGTCCACATAGATCGGTAACGGAACAAGTGGTTTCCGTACCTTTTTATAATACTTTAAGGTTTAAAAAAAAAATGTTCGATTAAACGGAGGTCTTATTAAGTGGGGACCGCCTACTGTACTGATGATTAATGAAGCGTATTCACTTTTGGAACTGTAACATTTAAGTAAATCATTGAAATACCTTTCATAAAGTACTTTCTTATTTAAACTTAATTATAAAGAACCATTACATTACCTGAAATTCTAACTGTTTTTAAGTGCCATTGCTGATGACAAACAGAAAGAGATTGCTTACCTATGTTTCAGTCTTTCGCAAACATGTCTTTGGCTTTAAGAGTTTAAACTGTCAATAATGCATATAATGGAATGCATAAGTTCCAGTGATGGTGGTGTGTGATTATATGTAATATATGAGAACTTATATATACCAAACGAAGCTCAAATTTTTAAAATACGGCAATATATATTTCGATTACTTAACTTTGAAACAGGTCAAGTCTCAATAAATTTCATAAGCTGTTAATGAGGAATGGCTGAAAAATTCAAATATCTCATATTTTATGCTTTAAAAATAAAGTTTTCTCACCGTTGTTTTTATAATAAATTTGAATAATAATTATCACTCTCTCTGTTTAGAATATACCTTAACTGGCCACATGAATAATTGCTTATCATTATATTACTAGTTTCGTTCGTCATATTTTAAAACTTTTGATTATAAGTATTCTCTATTAAGTTAAGTATAGTTAAGTATTATTAAAAATTATATCTTTCGATTAAAAATGTCTCTAAAGTGTATTGCTATTTGTAAATAATTTTACACGCACAAGATTAAAAAAAAATCATATGTGTTTACTCTTAGAGACACTTGACATATAACATTAAATTATAATATTGCTTGGTTCTTAATAGTATTCTTTTCCTAATAAAATCTAGAATTCTTTATGAACCTTGTATTACTAAAAGATTGGAAGTAACATTTGAATAAAATATATCTTCAAAAATTGTATTTCTGAATAATTATTGTAGTTTTATATCATCAATGATTATTTTTTTTTCAAAATGAAGTATTGAAAATCATTTTCTTTACTATTATTTATTTTAAAACTATTATTTATTTTATCATCGTTATAAAAATATAACTTTTACAAAACTTATTTTTAATTCATATATGAAAATGACGACAAAATATTATTTTCTTTTCATTATAAATTCAAGAACTTTCCTCAATTATTTTTATCTATAAGTAATAAGTTGTAAAAAAGTATAACTTACAACTTACATCACTTGGTAAACATGAGTTGATTTTTTCGATGTTAAAGTTAACCTAGATGCAGTACGAGGATGAGGTTGAAAAATATTTTTAATATATTGAAGATCAATGTTCAAAAATAAGTTCAAAAATGTAACCTACCCCCATTACTTTATGTCTAATTTCCAACACCCAGAATAACACGCTTTTACCTTTGTAGAAAAGGTGTCGGTATCCAAAAATGTTAATTGAAGAAATTAAACATTACTCGGAGTGTTTTATTTTCCTTAAGTGACATACCTTATTGTCCGTATTGAAATCGTCCTGCAAAATACCTTTCATGTTGACTATGCTTATACTAAAAAAGTACGTGATACATATCTGAACTGTGCTGGTCAATGTCAGATCTACAAAAAAAAATTAAAGAAGTATTGATATTTTAAATATCAAATATTAATTCCTTAGATTCATGTATTTCAAAAATATCATTTAGAATTAAAAAAGTTCCTTAGTATTTAAAACTTTTATGGTAAATGTCATTCGCTTACACAGATAATGTTTTTACTGTAAACGAATAAACAACAGATTTCTTATGTTTATATCTTACTTCATGGTAAAGTATTGACCAAACACGTACCACGGTATGGTCAGTTGTAATATAACTCATTAATACACCTAACCTGCCCTTGCTTAAAATTTTATAATAAAATAAAAACCTTACGTGATTCAATGTGTTAAGAAATTGAAAACAAAATTAAAAGTTTAGAAATATTTATACAAAGATCTTCCAAAAAATATTACAATTTCATATGATTAGCACCTACATTTCATATGAACAGAAAATTGATACTTCTTCACATACATTACAAATGTATCCTTTAGACTCTCATGGAGAATCTTAAAACCTTTCATTTATGAAGTTGGCTAATGACTTCGAAACTGTATAATATGGCTTAAATTAACTGTTGTATAATGTCTCAAATGGCTATAGAAGTATTTCTTTTCATGATTAGTATGAAATCTTCTTAGGTGCTGGCCGCTTTTCCGAAAGCAAATATTTAATCTTTCCGTTAAACTGTAAAATTTCTAAACTTTATTTTCCATAATCGCTGTAATGTTCAAATATGTTGGCACAAGCAAGACGACCTTCTCCAAAGTCTGGCTGGTTAATAACAACAGATCTACCAATAACGCTTGTTGGACCTGCCAGAGGTAGCATTGGGTCAGTGAAATAGTATCGAGCTATCTGCTGTTTGTTGCCATGTACACCGAAAGGAGGAATATCCAAGTAACGTAACTTCCCAGAGACATCCCCAGTTTGGCACCTTTGCGGAGCTAATCCTGAACAGTGACTGTAATAGAAGCCATCTACGCTGACATTATAAGGATTGAATACAGATCCAGCCTGGAGACAATCAATGCCACTCAAACTGAATCTTTGGCCCGTAGCGATTGCTCTATCATTTACATGCCATGGATGATGGTAGGTTTTAGTAAGGGAAGCACCAGAAGGATAAGACAACTCTAGATACACGGATGTATCAGCAGTTGGGTCGTCCCTGTCTTGTCTAAGAATAAGCTGTCCTTGTAGAGGAAAGTCGAAGGTAGCGAACGCAGTAACTACTCGTCTACCTGATAATTCAATATTGGCACATGCAAGTGGACGGCCATCAGGGTAATATACAACAATGGCTCTTCCTATAACACTGTTGACTCCGAATAAAGTCAACTGAGGATCATAAACTTGTTGGAAATGCTTGTCTTTGTTCTGTAAGGGGCCATATTTTCCACTTAAATCTCCAACGGCATACTGGTCAGCACTGCCCTTATTTGGCTCTGGCACGGAATCTGAAGATCTCTTTAGTGGGTTGTAGATGACAGTTTTGACATTCGGGCAAACTTCAGTTTTATCTCCCCTAACAATCAAAGGTAACTCATCAATTCCATAACTGTAGGCTTTGTTGTTTAGTCCGTTTAAGTTAATTGTAACTAAAGTAGGATCTAATGGAGATTCTTGTCGAAATGAAATTTCTCCAACTACCTCAGTATCGAACTTTGCCATTGCTTGTCTCGGCTCAACCAGTGCTAATCGGCCACATGCGAGTACTTCCGAAGGGTCCATGTCAGAATAAACGACAATGTACAGACCGTTTTGGACTCGGTCAAGTTGTGGTGCTTGATGGACAGCGTGATAGGTACGACCAGTAATTACATTGGGTTCACGACCGACAGCAGCATACCCAACTGTTTCTGAAATATGAAAGAAGGGTGTTGCTTGCAAATTCGCACAGTGTGTAATCTCATTCTGAAACGTAGCTGACGGATGTTCATTGGGACTTGTCACTGTCTGCAGAATCGCCCAACGGTGTATGGAATCCCGTCGTGTGCCATTTACATACCACAGCTGTGATAAGATTCCAGTTCCGAATCCGCTTTGTCGAACGATTACTGTGCCACCAAGGGGGGTTGAAAGCTTAGCTTGATAGGTTCGTATCCTTGAAGTAGGTTGAATGACAGCACAGGACACTCTTCCAGTTTCAGGGCTGCGAAGAACAAGCGTTCGACCAAGAATAGAAGCATTCCCAATGAGCTTCAAGTTCGAAAGCAAAACCATGTCTTGTCCAACTGTTATTGGCCCATGTGGCTCTGTGAAATCCACATACCTAAATAAAATTATTAGAAAATAAAAATTAGTGGTTTAAAATTTTAAATTGTTTATTAGATTACATATCCTTTAAATATTTATTTAATATAAAGAAAAAACGGGAATAATTTTGAACACAGACAGCTAATGTTAGTTTTTTTTAAAGTTTTTATATGCACACAGTGAACTGTGAAATATTTCAAACTATGAATAAAAATATTAATTATTACGTATAAATAAATTAAATTGTAAAATATGTTTATAAAAATATTTTTGGTCAAAAGTTTTACATATATATTGAGTATTTGCCGTCGGTTCACTAAAAAACCACCACGTTGCCATATTCTAGGGATTGGGTATTGGCAGTTTTTGAAAATGAGAGCTTTACCAGTTCCTGCTTTTCCATCTCTTTAATTTTACCCATTCGTGGTTTTTTTATTGGACCGACGATGTGTCTCTATAACATATACTTACATTCTTCCAATCTTTTCATCACTACATGGGTTTGCAGTTCCTGCTACAGCTGGAAATTCATGTATCTTCCACCTGAATTTCTCACCATATGTTCCACCTCTCAAGAAAACTCGTATGGCCGTTCCTTTAGGATCGTCCAGAAATTCAACATTGCCTTGCAAACCACCAGAATTGATACTGGCCACTAATCCATTGCTATTAGTTATTGGTGTCTGGCAATCTGTAATAAATACGATAAAATTAATATTCTATATTGTGAATTATTGTGTAGTATTTATTACTTTTGTAAAAATAAAAAATCTCCAACTCCTTCTCGTTAATCCTACGACTGATAAACACGATTCCCACAACTGTATTTCCTCTATATCTGTGCCTTGGAAGAAAAAGTACAGAGTTTTTACAAAGCCAATTGGTGCTTTGGATTTTGAAACTATATTTCATTTAATGTGAAAAAAGCTAAAAAATAAATATATATAAATATTTTTATACACTTATCTATTACAACGTATTTTTTAACCATAACAAAAAATTTTAATCTAGAATGCAATGATTCACATAAGGTAACAAATTAATTTTAAAAATCTAATTTATTCCATTATCAATTCTCATTATTTTAACTAATGTTTCACTATTGTTTTCCTTATCACGTAATTTATCGACCAAATGTTACATTAACCTTATAAAACGTCATTGCAATTAATTCTTCATTGAATTGGACTCCTTTTGCTCATCACCATTGTGTTTGTTATGCAACCAAAATCCTTTTGCCGTATTCAATCCTACTTACAAATCGCCTTAGGGCGCAAAGCGTGAATAAAACTATTAGCCAGACTTCTTAATCCTGTAATATTGTTTCTGCTGGCCTTCAATTCATTTCAATTATACATCACTGTAAACGCTAAATACAGTTAGTCCTCACCTTGAACCTCGAAAGGTTACACAGACTTTTTACATCAGAACAATGTCTGCGCGCATATTTCTTTAAGCAATTTATTAATATTGCAGGAAGCGAAACTCGTTGTCATGGTGATTCACAGAATGATAATAATATGTAGTTTCGCAGAACTTCATCGTTAGTAACATATTTTAAAGTTACTAAACGAATTAATTGGACAATAAAATATGTTCGTCTGGAATTTGTAAGTTAAATTTACCAATAAAATGGAAATGGAATTTTCACAAAGGCTGATAAATAAATGTAAGAATTAAACGACCACGAATTTTAAGAACTCTTTTTACAAAAAGATATAGATAATTTTCAACTTCCGGCAGTAATTTTAAGTTATTAATACCTTTTATTGAGACAAAGTACATTTTCAAAGTTAGAAAATACTATAATGGGTTTTTTAAACAAAACTAAAGAAGAGCGCCAATTATGCGTTAACTTTCTCTAAAACATATAATTATTTTCTTTTTTTAAATATTACATTTTCTCTCCCTTTCAAGGAAACGAAAGCTGCCCGCATTCAAGGAAGCTATTTTCTTTTATCAAAGAAAAGTATGTCATTTTCAGAAAAAAAATAAACACGCGTTTCGTCCCATATAACTTCTAAAAAGTCGTTAGGAATTCACGAGATGTGCCGTGGGTAATCGATATAATCGATAGTTATATGATATAATCGATGAACGTTAGATAAAAGATGATTGAATAGCTGGTGCCCAAAGCAAATTTTAATCATGCGATTAATTTCATTTCTAAATTTGACTTTTTGCCTCTATGTATATTTATACTATGTTTGCGGTTACCAAGAATTACATAATCTTACATTAGCCCAATGTAAAAGCAACGTTAATAAAAAATTTAGAATAATAGTTAATAATTTAGTTATCATTAATTTAATGTGGTGGTTATATAAAAATTGAAAACTTTGTTGTTTTTCTGAAATCATAAATATAAGTTTTGGGTTATAGTTATTTTTATAACTTCCTCTAAGTAATGAATACCAGCTTATAAATTAGTGAATTGAAAGATCGGGGATTATATAAATATACACAATATTTGAGCTTAAGCCCATTTTATGAACTTGTTTTACATCAATATCAATTATATTCTTAAAAATAAGAAGTTTTGTGCTGTTTTTATGTCCCATTTTCATTTTTTAATTTTCTATTTCATTTAGTCGATTTATGTTAACTGATTGACTTTATAAAAAATATTCAGTTGCATTTTTTAATCGTTGTGTTTAATGAATATACTTTTGCGTATATAACATCATTATTCATTTTAGAAGTATGAATTGAGTCAAAGTTTTAACTTTACAGCAAATAGCTTTCACTAACCTAGATTCGTAAACTAAAAGAAGATGATTTCATATTTCAACATGAAATCCTTTTCTTATAGCGTACTAATCACTTCAACAAAGAATACATCGATGGATGTCTTATCTACGTGACCTCTTAAAATTACACGATACACTTAATAGAATGTTTGCATCATGCACTAACAAGTTCTCGAAAGATCTGTAATCGAGTTCTAAAAATTGTTCCCATCCTTGGCCTCAAATACAACACACTTACTATACAACGAGTTATGTAAAAATTTATTCAAATAATAATATCGTAATTCTCAGTTTTGAACTAGTAATCGGAATCAGTAATATATGTTGATTATAGTACTAAACTTGTACATTTTAGGTAGAGTTCCTAAATATTTTATTTACAAAATATGAATTTATTGATTAAATGACAAAACGAAAAATGTGATCTCAAAGGTTGTTTTAACTTTGTGATGTTTAGTTGCTTTGTTTTAACGTAAACAAAAACATATCAATAGGCGGAGAGAGTTTTTGGTATAGTTCAAACAATATGAATATCCTAAATTCCTGTATGAAAGCCTCACTACAACGAGTTATGTAAAAATTTATTCAAATAATAATATCGTAATTCTCAGTTTGAACTAGTAATCGAATCAGTAATATATGTTGATTATAGTACTAAACTTGTACATTTTAGGTAGAGTTCCTAAATATTTTATTTACAAAATATGAATTTATTGATTAAATGACAAAACGAAAATGTGATCTCAAGGTTGTTTTAACTTTGTGATGTTTAGTTGCTTTGTTTTAACGTAAACAAAAACATATCAATAGGCGGAGAGAGTTTTTGGTATAGTTCAACAATATGAATATCCTAAATTCCTGTATGAAAGCCTCACTACAACGAGTTATGTAAAAATTTATTCAAATAATAATATCGTAATTCTCAGTTTTGAACTAGTAATCGAATCAGTAATATATGTTGATTATAGTACTAAACTTGTACATTTTAGGTAGAGTTCCTAAATATTTTATTTACAAAATATGAATTTATTGATTAAATGACAAAACGAAAATGTGATCTCAAGGTTGTTTTAACTTTGTGATGTTTAGTTGCTTTGTTTTAACGAAAACAAACATATCATAGGCGGAGAGAGTTTTTGGTATAGTTCAAACAATATGAATATCCTAAATTCCTGTATGAAAGCCTCAGTCAAAGTTTGTAAAATTTATTCAAATAATAATATCTAATTCTAGTTCTTAACTATAATACGAACATAATGATATGTTGATTTATACATAAACTTTTACATTATAGGTATTCTAAATATTTTATTTACAAAATATGACATTCATTGATTAAATCAAATACGAAAAATGATCTCAAAATTACGATATTAATAGTATGTTTAGTTGCTTTGTAACGTAAACAAAAATATCATCGAAGATTGTAATAGTTCAAAAATATGAATATCCTAAATCCTGTATGAAACCTCTACTACAACGAGTTATGTAAAAATTTATTCAAATAATAATATCGTAATTCTCAGTTTTGAACTAGTAATCGGAATCAGTAATATATGTTGATTATAGTACTAAACTTGTACATTTTAGGTAGAGTTCCTAAATATTTTATTTACAAAATATGAATTTATTGATTAAATGACAAAACGAAAAATGTGATCTCAAAGGTTGTTTTAACTTTGTGATGTTTAGTTGCTTTGTTTTAACGTAAACAAAAACATATCAATAGGCGGAGAGAGTTTTTGGTATAGTTCAAACAATATGAATATCCTAAATTCCTGTATGAAAGCCTCGAATGATTTATTAGTTTGTGAATAATTCTTTAATTCAAATAATTGAATCCAATCACAAATATCATAAAAAAAGGTTTGACAATTATTAAAAACAATAATACATATATGATTGATGTACTGAGAATAATTTTTACTTTACATAAAAATATTTGAAGCCACAATATCATTTAAGCATATTTTTTGTTTGTTCATTTACATTATGCATTATTCAATACTTAAAACTCAGAAGCTAACTGGATACGTAAACAATTCTTTCAAATATATTAATCTACTTCCTGGAAGTATTGATAATAGATATTATGTACGGTTGACCTTGAAACGATAAGAAACTGTGAATGAAATAATATCAACTAGATTAATGTTGCACTAAAATGGAAGAATGAAAGGTATTATCCTTATAAAGATTGATAATAGTTCATTCCGTCTTACATTATTATTAACGTTTTAACATCATTCATTGATTTTGCATGGTCTATATTTCATTGAATAAGATCTAAAATTCTTTTTCATAACACTATTACAGTAAAATAATTAAATGGGAAAAATCAATTAATTTAAGATCTGAAATCAGTTTAGTATACTTTTTGACAGATTATTTAAAGGGAAACTTTTGATATTTCAGAACAAGTATTAAAAATGCAATTGAACTAATAAAAAATCAACCGAATATACTAATATCAGATAAGTAAACTTAATTTCTTGAATAATGAATAAGTAAAACAAAAAAAGTCAGTGGATAACGAAGGAGAAGGTATTCCGTTCCAATTTTAATTAATATATCATAATTTTTTACAAAATATTAGATGTAACCTCCACAAAAATGATAGTCGGAACGTCAAAATATTTACTTAATGAATTAAATGTTGTTTTCAAAACATTTAAGAAAGTAATGAGTGCTAAAACGTTGAAAATATTCAAACTTTTAAAAATATTCAATTTTAATTAATATATCATAATTTTTTACAAAATATTAGATGTAACCTCCTCAAAAACGATAGTCGGAACGTCAAAATATTTACTTAATGAATTAAATGTTGTTTTCAAAACATTTAAGAAAGTAATGAGTGCTAAAACGTTGAAAATATTCAAACTTTTAAAAATATTCAAATTGAAAATATTCAATTTTAATTAATATATCATAATTTTTTACAAAATATTAGATGTAACCTCCACAAAAACGATAGTCGGAACGTCAAAATATTTACATAATGAATTAAACGTTGTTTTCAAAACATTTAAGAAAGTAATGAGTGCTAAAACGTTGAAAATATTCAAACGTAACTGCCATTAAAAATTGTTTTGTAAAAGGTTATTTTTGAACGACCTTATCCGCATTCAATGTATCATATTTAACGCTTTTCTACATCATACAACCTAGTATTAGTTAATTTGAATATAAGTTTACTAATTTATTTCGTATACTAGTCTATTCCCAACTGAACCGCCATGAATCTGTTTCTTTTTTAAATGAACGAAATAAATGATATGGTTGTATAACTTTATGTATAAACAAATGTTTAATTATAAGTTAGTAACTGTGACTGTCTTTAATAAGTTGAAGTATCGCCTTTGGTGAATTAACGAGAAATTATTTTGACAACAAAACATATCCAGCATTGTCATTTAAATATAATTATATTACTGAAAAAAATGACTTTCAAAACTTTTTCCTTCTGGACAATCTTTATAAATATATTAAAGAAAACAGAGCATGTTATCGAACCATAATAGTTTTAATGTACCCTATTAAAATTGTTTTGCAATCTTTATCTTTATTTCAAGAAACGTTTCAAAGCATTGTCCGTTAAACAATGTTGGCAAAAAGAAACAGTGTAAAATGATAATTTATCATGAGGTAAAAAGCGTTCTAAATAACATTAAAAAAATATTTTTAAAAAAAAGCTAAAAAAAAAATTTAGGATTAAAAAAGTCTGACCAATTTTTCTGACTTATTCAATTACTTGTTTTGTTCTTGAAAATTAATTTGGTCTAAAATCAGAAATGATACTGGAAGTCCATTTAAAGATTACTCTCTAAACTAAAGATCTAATTACGAAAAAAAGATTATTTATTGTATCGAAAAGTCGGAAGATTAAAAAAAAAACTTTCTAAAATAAAATTACTAAAATAAACAATATATATTCTCTCTAACTCTATTGATTAATGAAAGTCTGCAATCAATCAGTACAATAAACATATAAGTTACTTTTTTTAGCTCAAATTTAGTGCCAAAGAAACACAAAACTTTATACGATTCTCCAGAAAAGTCATCTTTTGCATATATGTATGTCCCTTTTCCAAATACAGCATGATTATATTGTTTAATTTCAAATGTTTTCTCGACCAAATAAATCTCTGAAACATTACCTATTGCACTGAAAAGTTTATTGTTACATACTTATAAAAGTATAACTACACTGCTCAAATAATTAGGGGAGCGCATGGTTTAGACCCTTTCAGCCCCAATGATTCCATTTGGAATCATTAGCTGGCGATTTTTTTCTCACCAAGTTAAGCTCGCATTTTTTATCGTTTGATGGAAGAATCTTTTGAAAAATTTTAAAAAAAATGTTTGTTTTAATTAGTGAAAATATTGAAAACATGGTAAAATAAAATTCACTCTAAAAAAAGTTTATGAAATAAATTGACCCTAAACTCTTCACGCTTGCATTCTTAGATATTTAAAAATTAATTTTAACTTTTTTAACAAATAAAGTTTTGAAAAAAAATTATAATTTATTCAAAAATTATTATTCCAATTTTTTCCCCTTAATTTTTAGTTAAAACATTAAGCCCCCCCCCCGCCCCCCTGTTTTTTACTATTTCATTCTGGATGCATAATGAATCTATTTCACAAATTTTAGATTTTTAGAATAAAAATAAAAAGTTGGAACTGAAAGGAAGCACTTTCGAAAATAATCATCTCACTTCTTATTTATAGTGATTCTATAAGAATCACCGTGTGGTGAGATAAAATCTTTTAGAAAAAATAAAGATAAAGCTTTTGAATTTCTTTCTTCATAACACAATGTTATCAGGTTTTGCCGTTGCAATCCATTAACAATTTAAAACTTACGGTAAAGTTTCTGTAATATTTAAAACTAGTGTTACTGAGAACACTAAGCCTAAAACCATTGTAAAACTTCTGAAAGTGATAAGCTTATTTGCTCTAACCCTGTTATTTTACTGTTTTGAAATGCAAATGCTTATTCCGCTTTAACAGATTTTCAACTTGTCAAGAAATTTATTTTATGTAAGGTTTCACAATATTTAAATCAGTAGAAAGTTGTCATCTTCTTTTTGTTGGTTTATCTAAATATTCAACGCGTGAAAAGCATTTTGATTTGAATATGTTATTGCAACTAAAACATGTAACGGAATTAATATTAACAGAAAAACTAGTGTAGGCAAAATTAAACGTTTTAATAAGAGTTTTTATTACTTTTAAATTGATAAAGTATATTCATTCAATTAAATTTCCATAATTTATGAATAAAACTAGCTCCCAAACCGGATACTTATCACGTTACATGATCGTAGTTTCATCATTTTTTCAAGAATTTCACCGTCGACTAGTTGAAAAAAAAGTTACCCATTCACGGCCACGGCAATCTTCAAACAAAATCAAATAAACGCGCGAATTCAGAAAGTTTAAATTGATTTACAAAACTATTGATAACATTACACTATAAGAAAATTCTATTAGAAAACTGAATATTTATCTTATTTTCTTATAGAAAATTTGTTTCTTTAAACTACAGAAATATACTGTAAAATTACATCTTAATTATCAAGGAGCACGTATTCTCTTTTTATAGATAATTTTTTTAACCATTTATACAGATTACACCAGTTGAGAACAGATTATTTCTGTTCTGGTTTTTTAAAAAATATTTGAAATATACAAGCAACTTCCGTGGCCGTTATAGTATAGTGGTTTGAACACACACACGGCTCCGGTGCTGATATCGTAGCATTAGGAATATATTTTTCCGTAGTATTACGGATATTTTCTGGCACCTTGCAGCTAGAAATTGACAGTAATATAACAAGTTTTTTAACAGTGTGCTTTGTATAATATAAACAGCGCCTATTTAATTTTCATTGCTCATCTGTCAGTTTGGAAAATATACAGATACTTATCGCATCGCATCATAGTTTCAACACTTAGTCAGATTTTCACCAGAAGCCCAAGGGACACCGCCAAATGGTTGAAAGGAAAGTGAATGGGCCACGACATTCTTCGACTATCATCTATCAATTTGCCAAATATACGGATACTTGTCACATCGCATCAGAGTTCTAACACTATAAGATTTTTACCAGAAGCCTAAGTGTCGAAAGGAAAGTGAATGTTAACGGCCACGACATTCTTCAACAACAAAATAAAGTAATGCTTTTTAAGATTAGGAAGTATAGGAAGTCCTATTTATTTCTGAAGGAATTAGAACGATGAACTTTGGAAGCACCTTAAACAAGGTGCGATGTGGGTCAAGACTGAATGTGTTTTTAAAGCACGTTTTCGGCAAATTTGTATCGAAAAGGTTATTTAGTAAACATTTATACCAGGGAAGCATTGTTCATAAGCATTGTTATAGCAATTCTGCTTAAAATAAATTTTAAATATTTTTTTATTCAAATCATAGCATATGAATGGGCTGATTGTATTGATAACATAGATGGTTAAAAGATAAAATATTAGTTTTAACAAAATATTTAAAGTTATTTAAAAAGAAGTTTTTACCGAAACATTTTAGAGGGTAAATATTATTGTAAGATATTTCAAAAACGATATTTTAGGTTGGAGTACACTGAAAAGTTTGTTGCAGAACAAAACATAAAATATTATTTCGACGACTTTATTTATAGTATTTTTATTGATTACGATTTTATTTAAAACCAAAAAGTTTTTTATTCATATTAGTTGATTGAAAATTTAAATACTTGGTTTTTTATAATATTGCTTATTACTTTCTATTTAAAACGTGCGTGTGAATACACAAAAGGAAAACGGAATTGATAAAAAAAAACACTTGAAAATCTGTCAATGTTTTATCTATTGATATGTTTTCTTTCGCGCGTGTGTACTTCATTGTATTGAGTTCCGAATGAAAGAAATTATTATTATGTAATACTTTATTCCGACGAAATTTTCATTACTAGTTACAAAATAAATTTACCATGAAAACTAATCATATACACTAACTTTTTTAATTATATAACTTTCATACTGACGCTATTTATTAAACCCACAAACCTTAAGTTATTTAAATTTTTAAAATAAATCACATAATTTTCTGATAACATAGTGTCCCTCAATTACTTAATACATGCACCTTTTCCTTAACAAGTATAAAGACTTACATTTCACAAAACTCATTTCACTACATTTCCATTCTTTCATACACTCCTTTAATCACTTTCACTCAAAATTAACTTCCTATTGTTAGAAATAGATTGAGGATCAAGAACGATGTGGAAAAATGGTAATATTTGGCCCAAGGTAGCCCGGTTCAATAGGTGTGTCAGCTTTTAATTACTAAATGGTGGTTATAAAAACATGCTCTGAATACATATCCTTGATATCGCTATGGAGGAAATGTGTCCGAACACTGGGATAGTGTGAAATGGAACAATTCACAACCCTAGAGGTATATTGTTTTCTTCCTATCACGGGTTTGTTAGAGTGACGCACGTTTTGTTGTTTATTAGAGACACTAAGAAGTATGGAGGGAAAGATTTGAATGTATCGCATTTGAAGTAGTATTGCATAAATAGAGGTTTGTATTTCAGGTGTAATGTTATATGTATCAGAAAATAAGATGAGGAAATAGTGTATATTTTCTATTAACAATGATGCTGATGATAACCATTTGAATATTGTTTAAAACAATTGTCTTTAAATTTTGATTGTAAATAAAACAAAAATAATATGTTATAAAAAGAAGAAATATTAATCTATTATACTTTTGGAACTAATTGTTTTATTTAAAATCCTTAGTTCAGAAGCGTATATAAATAGGTGAATTGTGGAAGGTAATTCGCCCAGCCAGAAGTAAAGAAATTATAAAAAATAATTAAATTTTGGAATTAAAAGTCGTTTTTTCACAGGTAAATTAAAAACACATAAAAAAATTCTTTCGTAAATTTTATTTCTGCAGAAATTAGTATTGTTATACTTTTTTTATAAATGTATTTTCTTGTAGAATCTTTGCCATAATACATTTTAATATATAGTTTTTCCAAAAATAATTATCTAAAAAAATATTGTCTTCAGATTTTTAACTCATATTCGAAACAGTTATGAAATAAGAATTTGCAAAAACTTCTGTTAAACAATTTACAATTTCATAATAAGCTACTTAATAAATCATGTGTCATCACTTCTTGTAAATGCTCCACCTCATAGTGAGAGAAAAACATAAGCATTACATCCTTCCGACACATTTTTCTCCGGTAGACTAACCAGCAAAAACAAAACTTATCCAAGTGTTAGAAGTATTATAAATACCTTAAATGAAAGAATACCACGGAAAAGTCTTAAAAAGAGGCAAACCTAATGATGTCTGAAGTAAGAAAACTCAACCCATTAAACTGGATACGCAACCAAGAAAAAAGTTTCAAACTGTATCCAAAATAACTTACTAAGTCTTTTCAGTCGAATAGTTCCGGTACTTTTCTAACCTGGTAAACCAAAGAGCGATTTATTGTCTATTTTATATGAATGTATTAGTAAAATGTTGTGTTTTTTGTTTGTTTTAAAGCAGCTAAACTTATTTCATTGTTATTGACTTTATCGGAAACTACTTAATGGAAGGATTTTCAGCTCAGATATGATGAAGCTTTTCTTGTAAAAATCTCATTTAAATACTTAACTTTCTTAAATAACCTAAATCTTTTAAAGTTCATTAAAAATAATTGTTTTCTATTTTAGTACTTATGTTCTATTGTAATAGTTTTTAACTATAATTCAAATTAAAAATGTATAAACAAAAGGCCAGAATGAAATTATATAAAAATTTGATTTCTAAATTAGCATGAAAATTTCAATTCAAGTTTTTCTAATTTAATAGAAATACTTAATGCTTTCATGTTGTTTTTGCTACAACAAACATTTTACGAGAACTAAATAGAAAATTGTAAAACGCATTAAAAAATGTTTAACGTCACCCATATTTTAGATTCATGTTAAATGAAGAGTTAAAGATAAGAGTATGTGTTTCATACAGCTTGCTTTCCTTACAACGCGAAATAAAATAATATTTAGAATAAACTCTCAATTTAAACTTTTATAAAAGTAAAAAAGCTAATTGCATTAAAACAAACCTCCTTTTAAAACATTTATTGCACTTTAATACACCGAAAATTAATAATAAGTTTATCCATATGACTTTCAAAGACCCCCATCATCAAAAGTTGTTTTTTACTTGATGATCTTTTACAACATTTATAGATATTCGTCGTTTATATCAAACAGTTATATGGTAATCGGATGGCCTTATAAATGACCACAACTCTACTTCCTAATGTTTGAGTAACCTATGGCCTTGGGATACTCACACCTGACCAAATAAGTAAAAGTTTATCTTTAGGTCAGAAAATGGTTTCTAATAATAGAAGTTAGATAATAATTTCCCTGTAAGGAGAATCTCATTTGTATTTTTCTTATTCATGATTAGGTTTTATCAAAACAGAAAGTTCAATAAAATTCATTTCTTTGAATAATTATTTATTATAAAAAAATTTAAATGTTCATAATTGTGTTCATTTAGTAATTATAATAAAATTTAAGTTGGGGGGGGGGGGGGAATATAATTTTTAAGAGAGGCTTTTATCCCAAGTTCATTTGATTTTTATTTACTAAAAATGTGAATGTTTTTGGAACTAAAAAAACCGAATCATCTCTAAAGAATAATAATATGCAATTTAACCATTTTACTAGAACCATAAATTGCTGAAGAAAAACGGAAAAATTAGTCATTTGAAATTTCATGTGCCCAGAGAAGAGTTACCAGATGTATTGCATTTCACAGTACAGCTTAGTTTGTTATTCACCTACCTAGGTATAAAAATTACCCAAACATATATTTATTTTATTTGTTATTTTTTTCTGAACCAAAAAAACATCAATAAACTACGATGTATGAAAAAATATGATGATACCATAGTTTTAAATTAAATCATTGAAACAAATCGTGTCAGGCTATACCCAGAGTACACAATGAGATCAATTAAAGTTTTTTTTAGTTAGCTCACACAGTCACGCGCTCTTTTTATCACCAATTACCCTTGAAAATTGGATTTACCGTAGTTAAAAAAAATACAAAAATACGCAATTCATTACAAACAAAATCACAGTCTAATTAACAGTTCATATCCTAGCATAACAAGTGCATCTCTCTTAATGGGGTTTATATTTCAGGTTGTTTACAGGTAAATTGATGTAGATTTTGGCCTGTAATAAATAATTCGTGCACAAGTTCCCATACCACCCGTTAACAATGCGACCCCATTAAACTCGTTTCTTATGACTTTGACTTTGACCCCACAGTCTAGAAATAATTTTCTGCATCTCCATGAACTTATGATCAAGAGGAGAAAAATATGTGGAAATATAAAGTCTAAATTTATAACCAACAATATATTTAAAAACTAATCGTATAGAGATTCTAGTTTCTATAATTCGTTCGATAAAAATACATAAACTAATATTAAAAACCATTTGCCGCAAAAAATTAGACCAACCCTCACTACGATAAATTTCAGTAATGCTCGGTTTATAAAGAATAAATAACACTTAATAAAATTTTGTTTTTAGAAAGGGTATGCTAATGATTGCATTTTATCATTGCACCATATAATTCCTTAAGATAAAATTTCTTTACCCCAATTTCTTAAAGCTAAATTTGAGAAAAAAATTTCAAAACTATTCTATTATAAAATTTACTAAGCTTATCTTATGAAACAATAAAAATGTCTAGTTATTAATTGTTATTTTTTTATGTATAATAGCACTAAGCTTTCACATTACTATGTTATCATAAATAAACTATACAACACAAACTGTTTACCGTTACTTATAATTAATACATAATTAAAAAACCTAATTACGAGCACATTATAAAATCTTATAAAGCTGTCTAAGAATGCTTCATTATAACACTACTTAAATAAAAACCGGTAAACTAATCATCAAAACTATGAAATACTTATCTTATTTTTTAAAAAAATTTTATCCCATCCTACTCATATAATTTTAAGTTGGCCTTGTCCTATTTAAAAAATCAAGTTTTGAAATGTTTTATTAAAAACAATAAACATATAAATTCAAATCAAGTATTTTTAAAAAAACACATTTAAACAATGGCTATAAAAACAATAATATGATACAGTAACCCCTCGTCACCTCGTTATATCTCACTTCTCGGGGGGGGGCAAGCAAAAATCGCCACATAGCGAGTGATATGATATCTGTATGTACTCTTTAGATAATTCACAAGTTAAATCCTAAAATAGTTTATTCAAAAAAAATTGGGATAATTTAAGTTATAGTTAAAGATCAAACAAAAAAATTAGCAGATTTTTTTAAATATTTATTTAAATTTAGAACATTTTTGAGTATACACAGATATGTAAGCAAACAAAATGTATTATAAGGAAAAATGAGAAACATGCGTGATATAGTTAGTAGCACATAGTTTATTGAATGTAATCAATAAGTTAAGAGCAAACATTTTTAAATCTCTTCATTTCTACAAACCCTTAAGGCAAGTGAATTAAAACAAAGACTTTGCTTTCTTTATTAAGTTAATTGAAAATATTAACAGTTTACATTAAAATTTGTTTGAATTACAAATTCCATAATAAAAGTCTAGTCTAGACAAGCCTAGACTAGTCTTTGCTAGACAGACTAGTAAAGTTTGTCATAAAATATATGATTTATCGTATTTGATAAATAAATTCTATTCTTATAAGATTTTCGTAGCATGAATTACAATTTTTATCGTTGTTGCTCACGTGTAAAAAAATATTTAAAAAGTAATTAGTGGAACATAAATTTAACTATAGATTATATTAGTATAGAGATTATATTAGTATTAACTTTTATGAACGATTTGCTTTCTGATGAAAAAATATATACATTATACACGCACAATTCAAAAGGTACTATAAAATTTTTGTTTATCTTTGCATATCTTCTTTACAACACAAAGGTCAAATTCTACCTCCTGAATTGCCCTTAAAATAAAAATCTACATAATAATGAAGAGTCCTTCAACTTTTACAAATATTTTGATTCTATTTAACAGTCTGATACATAAAATTCTAACCACCAAATCTAAGCATAAATCGGCCATTGCAAAAGCTTATTTTTGTAATGAGATATTAGCCAGTGTCTATAAAATGCAAATCTGGAATATAAGCTCCTTGAAAATAGTTAATAGCCCACGAACTCGTAAGTAACAAAGAGATGCCGGTTTCAAGGACCAACGTCAAACGAATATAACAGTGCACTTAATAAGATCCTCTTGATAAAAATCTCACAACATTATTTACGATTGTGTTCTTCGGAACCTTGAGAATATATAAATTAAACTGGGTTTTGTTTTAAATATCGTGAGTGTTTATGGGAACAAGTTCGGAATGAAATAAATTAATTTTTGTCAAATGTTCTTCGTGCAAATAAAGCAAGTTAACTCGTAAGTAAATTCGTAATGAAGTTGTTTTTACTTTTTGTACCGCATAGCGTCTAAAATTTTTTAATATTTTGCATTTTTAACTATGAGGAATTTAAATTAGAAAACAACTTAATGTTTTGAATCACAAAGGAACATTCAATACAAGCATTTCATGTTTTTTTTTACCTTTAAGTATAGTTTTAACTCCAACTTTTACAATTTTATAGTTTTAACTACAACTTTTACGGAATAATTGTGACTGACTAATCCATAACCAGTGATAACTCATTAAGAAAAAAATTTATCTACGTCAAATTTCACTCCAAAATAAACTAAAGTACAGGTTAATAAAATAGAAAACAGCTGAATGAAACACCTTAACACCGATGCCTCACTATTTCTACCACGACAAATTACAGATAAGAGATTCTACTTTTAAAGCCATTGTTTAACGAACCGATAAATGATGATCGGCAGCTCCTGAAGCAAAACAGCGGAAGAATTAAGAGTAAGAAGCATTCTACCTTGCATAATTACATTCATTACATTGGTAATTTTGCTGTCTACTACATAAATTTGATCAAAACGCATCTTGTTTTCAATTCGACTTGTCTTAATAGGGTTTTTATGAGTTTGTTTTGTAAGCTAATTGATATTGTGCTCTGCACATATACATTGCGTTTGCGATAAATTTATACTGAATGGGGTGATTATTTGGGCGAATACAGTAAAACCAAATTCTCAAAACCCCTACTCCAATAAATAGGTGTTTGAACTTTTTCATATCCTGATCAAATAAAAAAAAATATATTAAAGATCATATAATTAATAAATATAATCTCTTGAATTTTATATTTTCTTTGATTCGGAGAAGAAAAAGAAATAGTAATATACAGTCCTTGGATAAATTATTAGACGCACTGTATTTTTTTAGTAATGATGAAAACATACCAAAGAATGCCATATCATTAAAAAAAGATGTCGATATATGTATTAAGTATAGCAGATAGTATTTTCTATTCAATAGCTTAAGTTTAGGAACACAAATTTCCTTCTAAAGGTATTTTGTTCATCATTGATTGATACATGAAATCTTGCAGTGCGTCTAATAATTTGTCCAGGGACTGTAGGTATTGTAGAATGAAAAAAGCCATTTTATATATATTTAGTTTAATTAAACTAATTAATTTTAAAATATTAAATGTGCTGATTTGACCGTAATTATCCCCTAACACAAACACAGAAGAGTAACGGACTGGCCTATTTATAAATACATATTACTAAATCTTAATACAAACATATACATGTTTTAGGAATTTTAATTGTTTTAATTATGTCTTTTATGTCTCTCTTAGTGATTATTTATTTTAAAATCTCTTTTGATAATATATTGATTGATATTTCATTTAGATTTTGATACAACATCTTCCAATAAACCCGTTTTACCCATTTCAACACATAACAATCCTTTTAATTAACTAAGTTTTTGTTTGAACTTATATTCGGGAGAGTTCTATATTGAGAAGTCAATAATAATGTGTGTGATAGAAGAAAACGCAAATTTAATCTACAGCGGAAATGGTATTATTTATACCAGGAGATTTAAGTTTATCTCTAAAACCTACATTCATTTTGTCTTTAGAATTCTTTCGTTCCTCACGAAGTCATAAACACGCTTCCGAAGCCCAAAATAAAAATATAAACAATAAAGCACTGCCCCAGGAGCAAATTTCTCGCACTCCACGCCTTCCTAAACAGATTCACTTTCGGAAGAAGCATAAAAGAAGATTGCCGGAACTCTGACAGTGTAATAGGCGAATTGTCACGTGTAATCTACAACTGTATGCCGAACGAACGGTGAATGCGAAATCAGCACAGCGCATATTCCAGAATAGAATAGAATAGGTTACCAGGCAAAAGGAAGAAAGTGTTCAGGTTCTGACCTCCAAAGAACTTGCCGAACCTGAAGCCAGTTCCTTTCAAATTGGCTGCGTAATTAGTGAAAGCTGTAACTGAAAATTTGCAGAGAAAAGTTTCAGGTTTGACACGACACTATTAAAATTGCTCTTTTCTTTAAACCAACTTAATACGTATTTGAAGGGTGAAGGAAAACGGAACTGATAAAAAAAAACACTTGAAAATCTGTCAATGTTTTAACTTGAACTATATCAACAAGATATAGTTCAATTTTCCTATTTCCACAGCCTTACTTATATTTCATATTTTCAAACCAACTTTACTTAAACTTTTAGGTCTTTATGGGCACTAAGTCCAGATCAGTAATGAGCCTTGTATATTAATGATATTGACCAGTCAACTGGCAAGATAATCTTAAAGCTATCCAATAGTAATTTGTTCAGATTAAAACGGGTAAAATACTGTAAAACAAATTGTTTAATGTTACCGTGATTTTTGGGTGTAACATTAAACCATTTTTCAGTAAGCTAACTAAACTCTATATATGTGAGGGAACATCTACAAAAAGCACTGAGTAACCAGGTTTAACGTCCCACAATTACAAGCGCGCGCGCAATCCTAAATGTTGCAAAACAAAAAAGGATGTCGAAAAATTGTGGATTCTATCAAGCCAGCATTAAGAAGTTGTTAAACCGACGTTCTTGTAATCAAAAGATTGAATGTATTAAAGTATTAATGACTAACCTGGATTAATGACTACCTTTAGCATGACAAATATTTTTCATACCATAGTAAAATCAAGGAATTATCATCGCAAATTTGTCGCCACTTTTTTTTAATGTGTAACCTTACTCCATAGTATAAAGTTACTCAAATTTGGTGTAAGTTTACACAGCTTTATGCTGTAACATTACTCCATCAAATTGGTGAGGCAGCATTTGCTGCCACTGCTTTTACGGAGAAACTTTACAACAAATGTTTTACAATGAGGAAAAGCAGTCAAGCACTTGTTGCACACCATATAAAAATGTGTAGCAATCAAACTTTGAAACCTAAGAGCATGCTTTGTTGCATAAACTGCAGGACGTAAGGCCAAAAGTGTTTAAAAATTTTAATTGGCGTATAATATTTTACCAAACCAACACTTTAAGTACAAGTGGTTTGAGCACTTTCTCCACCCACTTTTTTCCAGAACATGTTGTCATCAAGCCACAACTCCCATGTTTCATAAGACTATCTGATTCATCAGTAACGGAATTCGTTTACCTAGACATTATGCCCTCCTTTTGTCTGAGGTTAGACAACAATTGTTCGCTGGCCCTTTTTTATTAATTATAACCCTTCAGTGAATGGCAGGCTGGAGAAGATATTTTACGCATACAAGGATTCTCTCAGTTTGCTTAGTGCTACAACAAAGGTTTAATGTGTACAAAGAAACAATAGCTCCAGCTTGTGTTGGTTTATTGAAGTTTCGCAAACCTGCTGTGGTGCAATAAAATTTAAATTATATTTAAATTGTTATGGGGAATTTCAATATAAATCAATGCAGATGTTTACTATTACAATAGCCTTAGACAACAATTTTATAGTGAGCCGAATATTAAAGCTCTTTTTTAAGTGGTTCATACGGAGATAATTCGATTTTCCACGGATCTCAATTACATTTTTTAATATATAAATCTTTATATATTTTTCTAAATTAATTATTTTCTACTGCAGGCACATTTGTAAAGACGTCAACATGTGTAAGCATAAATTCCAGAGTTTGAATAACTCATAAACAAAATAGAAAAAACGGATTAATAATACAATAAAACAATGGTTTGGTGATGATTTATTGATGTTTCGTAAATCTTTTGTGCTGCATTAAAATTTAAATCCGATTTAAATTATTCTAAAAATTTCAATAAGAAATGAGGAATGCGGAATTGAGTCTGTATAAAAATTACCGGTGACCTGGTTTCATACACAAAATAAACATTTTTATTCATTTTAATTTCCTTTCTGCCATATTTTTACAGCGAAAAGTATTTTCCTCTGCCACACACAGTGATTTACATTTTTTATAAATAAATATAAAGTTATTTTCTAAAGATATTTTCTATCATAACAATGATGGACTCCTTTTTTTACAAAGATAACGAACGTCACTCTCACGGAAGTGTTTTTTATATTTATAAATATTTCTCTAATAAGGAATTAGAATTTAAATAAATATTTAGTATGTATCATATTTTTTTAAATATCAAAATTCAAATTAAAGAATATTGACTTGTATGATTTTAATAAAAAAAATACTGTGTTAGAAAACATTTAATCACAATGTATTTTATTTTATTTATTTATATTTATTTTTGGTTTTTTATTCAAAATATTTTAACTGAATTTATAAATCGGAAATTCAGGGTGGGGAGGTAAAAAAATTACTTACAAAATTATTAAGTTAAAATATACTTTTATTTAATTTTTTTATATTGTCGGGACAGTGGAAATGACATCAAAAAAGTTTTTGTTGGCAAAGAATTTGTTGGCAAAGACAGACATAACGGCTACTAGTGATAATATCCCAGAAGAATGAAGATGATAATATTTTTGTACATTGTTACAAAAAAATTCGGTTACTTAACATAAGTTAATATATATATAACCTTAAAAAAAATAAACCAGTTGTCTCAATTATTTTTGAGAATTTTAGCTTATACATTTAGATTTTTTTTTAATCAAGAAAGTGTCTATAAGGCCGTTAGTGACCACTATGCCCATTAAACTAATGCCATTTCTATACTAATAGTATCTGTCTCATAAATGGGTTTTCTAAATGTAAGTTCATAATTAAATATTTTGTTTCGATATATTCTTACTTAGCCATTAGTGATACATAATTCATTTTTCTTAATCCATATCACATGATACGTTTCTTTCCATATTCAATCAAAGTACTAATAGTCAAGTTCAATTGTCGTATTATGCTATATCTTACAACATCCATTTCATATTTTACCTTAAACTCATTTGGATACGGTTGACTTGGCAAGTAATAAATAGTAGTTTCCTTTGAAATGTTATCTCCTTGCTTCAATGCCTCTCACGCATCTTCCGTAGCTTAACTTACAAATTGAATCTTCGTGTTATATTACAATATTTTGTTAGGAGGAAAATTAATGATGCATTGCGATTTAAATTAAAAACTTAAATATTCGCATCCTCTAATTCGATTATCATATTCATATCGGCTTGTGTTTATTTGGAATTATTAATGATATAGAAGGCTTTTTTAATAGAAAAATAAAGTTAATGAAGATTTTATCACATTTAATTAACAGAATTAGTGGAAATTTTTACAGTCAATATTCTTTATTAAATCTGCAATTAATTTATTTCGATATTAGTTAGGAAACTTGTTAAATAATAATTTGATGAACATTAATATTATTATTTTTTAATGTTACACTGTTATTATAACAACAAAGTAAATTAAGGATTGTTAGAATTTTCTTATACATCTTTGGGTAAAAATATACTGCTCAAAACAATTAGGGGAGCACTTTTCATACTTTTGTTAACCCTTTCAATACCAACTTCTTATTTTTTTATTCTAAAGATCTAAAATTTGTGAAATAGATTCATTATGCATCCAGAATGAAATGGTAAAAAACAGAGGAAAAAATCTTAATTTTTTAACTAAAATTTAAGGCAGAAAAATTGGAATCATGACTTTTTAATAAGTTATAGCAATAATTTTTTCAAAACTTTATTTATTTGTTAAAAAGTTAAAATCAATTTTTAAACATCTAAGAATGCAAGCGTGAAGAATTTAGGGTCAATTTATTTCATGAAATGTTTTGGGAGTGAATTTTATTTTAACATGTTTTACATATTATTTAATTAAAACAAACATTATTTAATTATTCGAAAGACATGATTCTTCCATCTAACGATAAATAAGTGCGAGCTCAACTTAGTGAGAAAAAATCGCAAGCTGAGGATTCCAAATTAAATCATTGGGGGTGAAAGGGTTTAAACCATGAGTTCCCCTAATTGTTTTGAGCAGTGTATATTGTCATTTACAGAATTAAATGCAAATATGAGATATCGGGGTAAGTTCAAAATTGTTCAAAATTCCAAAAATTATATTCAAACTTAATTTCATATTAATAATTGTACTTAGTCAACTTTTGCAATTTTTAATGACCTCCACTTTTTATATCATGAAACATTTTCACATCACAATTCCAAATTTTTAAGGCGTTATGTAAAATACGCATTGCACATCTTAATTTTTATTTGTATCACTAAACATGTTTTTAATGGAAAATTCAATTATTTATTGTAAGAATATTATGATAAAGAATTCAAAACACACGTTTTATTACGACCGGATCACTATCCAAACTTATTTGAGTTCAAAAATTGAAATATTTAACTTAAAAATTAATTACCTCAGAAAATACAAAAATTTGTTCTAGTTCCCAGAAACACAATTATCGATTCCGGAAACGCGTGTGAAATACCTTTAAATCAACAACGACAAAAGAAAGAAACCCCGTTTTCGAAGTTTTTAATCAACAACCATCTTGCAATGGAAGTTAAATTCCAGTTCTTCAACTGCCACAGATACGGAACTTTCGTTTTCCGCTATTTTAATTATTAAATCTTTTTGGGTCAGCATGTGAACTGTGAAGTCTTCAATTTACTAATGCGGCATATTTTTAATGTCCACCTTATATTCAATTTAAAGAAATTAGATAAGAAAAGGTAATTTTTTTTTCTTTTGACAAAAAATCAAAAGTCAATGAATTATTTTTATGTCACACTGAGAAAGTGTTAAGTTATCCATACATCTATTTCATCTTTAAAATATCAGGATATCCAATAAACTTCCAAAATTTTGATAAACTTTATTTATGCATATGGTAAAATATATATTTATTTTATATTATCTATATATAATTAAGTTTGAACACTTTGTTCATGTCAGAATGCAAAACTTTAACTACAAAAAATCAATCTAAAAGTTTTTAATCGTGTTTAGGCTTTCTTTATTACCAATTTAAATGTTTCTTGCATGTAGATAAAATAAAGTTCGTATCACAACTACTGAACTAAAGAAAATCGATTTTCAGTTACAAAAGTGTGAAATACAGCACAAGGAGAATCTCAATTGTGTTTTTACAAATCAGAGTTATTCATATTTATAATTGTAGTGAAAAGTATCTAAAGTGTTTAATGCTTTTACACTTTTAGGTCTAGGCTTTCAATTCCCACTGAATTTTTATATACTTATCTTAAATAAAATTTAAAAATTGCAAAGAATTTCCAATTGTATTTATTATTTATAGTTATGAAACAATATTAATTTACAAAATTTTATATCCCAATTTTAAAAAGAAATTATTGGATTTTGCTTCACTGTAAACAGTACCCCGGTTGACACTCGGTTTTAGACTTCAAAATTCTTCCATACTCATATTACTATCTAAAAAAATGGAAATAGATAATTTTTGTTTGCTGGTACAGAAATTAATAATAAACATTTTTAAAAACTTATGTGTATATTAACTATTAACTTTTTTATCACACTGTCAGCGTTTCAAAAATATCCCCCAAAATAACCAGTGATTTATTTAAACACAATCTCAGACATAAACACAAAAAAAACTAAATAACCAATCCATTAAAATCCCTTATTTTAAGGCAACTATCCAATCCCCACATCAATAAAGAGTTGTAAAAAAGCATCTTACCTGCCGAATTTCTTAAACACAATCTCCGACACAAATACAAAAAAAAAAGTAATACATTAAAATCCCTTATTGTAAGATAACTTTCCAACTCCCACCTCCGCGTCAATAAAGGGTTGTAAAAAACAAAAATGCCTTACCTGCCAAATTTCCTAAAAGCAGGAAGAACACCGTAATCGCTATTCGTAGGTCCATCGCGTAATGAAGATCGAACTCCAGTTCTCGAAGTGTGTCCAGTGCTGAAACGAGGCTACCGACGTTTTTACAACTCGAACCAGTCCGACTAGATTGTGCGATTCACTCGGAGGTTTCACTCTCTCTTTTGGAGCCAAGAGCCATCCCGTTTTGATTTCTTCGTGTTAGTTTATGCCCAAGTTCCGTTATGCCCGTGGGAGAACAGAAACTTTCCTCTGTGTTATTGACACCGAGCGGGAAATTTTTTGGTATAATTAGTAAAATTAGATACAATGTGTAAGCAGGGAATGTTATCAGGTGTATTTTCAAATATGAAAAAGAAATGAGTAGTTTTTTTTTTGGTAATTATTTCGCAGAGATTTTTGACACCTCAATATAAAATTAGTTTCAAAGAAAGCATTGGTTCTAATTAAAGCATTTGCTTGCCTAATTGCGTTTTATTACATTTCTACTGAAGATTAAAGTTACATTTAAAATTATTTGTTCAATTGGTTTCTAATCAGGTCCATTAAGGTATACAATCAAAATAATTGCTTTTCGTTTTTTTGAACTTTTCAATCTTCGAAAGTAACTATTTTAGCATTTTATTTCAAATAATTATGTTTTCAATTAAATAAAAGCTTAAAATATAGTTAACAAATTTCGTAAAAGGGAGTGTTAGAGACATACAAAGCATTCGTAAAAAAAATCTTTTCAATTTTGAAACGTTGGGTATCGATTCTTATAACAGATAAGATTTTAAACATGTATTTTCAGGAAATAGAAGAACAAGAGGTGAATTGATTCAGTTATTCAAATTTGCCAAGCGGGGACACATGGGGGGATTAGGTTTTAACTTAAATAGTCGAGTCAGAGGAAATAGTAAGAATTTTTTTAAAAAAAACTGCTATAAAAAGGAGGTAAGAAAACGTTTTTTTTTGCAATAGAGTTGTCACTAAGTGGAATGCTTTACGATTATGTTGTATATTTTAAGATATAAGAAGATTTCAAGAAGAATCTCGATAAGTTATTGGGCACTGGTAAATAAATAGTAAGCATTTGCTTAGCATAATCTTTGATTTCAGGCTTTAGGTTATATACAGCTCCATGATACTCAGACGAATCACTCATATGAACTTTCCTAGATGCTATTAATTGACACGAAGAGAAACTTTCGGGGACGATCAACAGATTAGGATAAATAGGAAAAGTGTGAAGTATAATGAAATGTAGTGCAATTGTAAAAGACAATATGTAAACATTCTTAAATTTTTAGTTGCAGACACTTTAGCTTAATACAAGTTTAAGATAAACCTTTAAAGTTTAAATGTCATCTTCAATTTATATTATAATACATTTAAATGATTATAACCTTGAAGAATGTAAAGAGATGTTACTTAATAATGAATTCTAATAATAGTGCAAATTAGCTTACATGTGTATATTGTCATAAAAGCAACTCGGAAGAAATTGAAAATATCTTTCAAGGGCTCTCATAAGTAGGACACGTTTACTTCACAGTTTGTATTCCTAACTTCAAATTTTTCCTTTTTTTATTATGTTTCAAAAATATAATGCAATTTTTTCCAAGGTATACCTAAGTTTCAATTTTAAGCTAAATAATTACAATTACCATAAAAATCAAAGAAGAACACTTTCAAATATATAAGCCAAACTAAGTTTGAAAGAAACGCTGTGATTTTAAAACATAGTTTAATGTGCATTTCAAATAGGTCATACCATTAAATATAACAATCTTTCACAACAGTTTAATTATTTGTAGAATCGATATTCATTTCATCATTGATACACAGCTAAAGGAATGCTCTATTAAACCACTATCAAACAGCGATCACAAATGATTTAATAGTTTTCAATATCAAAGCGTTGTAATTAACAGACATTTTTTAAAACTTCACACTTTGAGTTCCTTTTGTAAAATTTCCACTTCTGTAACATAACATCGGAAAGAACTAGAGCCAGGCGAAAATACTTATGAAGAGGCAGACAAATCATGGCAGATTAAAAATGATAAAAAGCATTCTTAAAATGGAGGAAACCATTGAAAAACTAATTATCTACATCAGGTATATGAAATCCTTTCTGATTGATGGCAGTTCAAAAAAAGTGAAAGTAAAGGATATTATGACTGTGTATTTAGAGTTTCGCAAGGCTAAAAGTGATAAATCAAGTCGATAAAAATTTGTGAAATTTCATGAATGACATATTTCAAAGTTCGATGTTCTTGTTTCCAATGGATTTTGATAAAAGTTAAAAAATGATTGATTTTGTGTTGCGACATTTTTTATAATTTTTTATATTTAATTTTTTTGTTATTTTTTTAGAATTTTAAATAATTAGAGGAATCTTTCTTAAAAGAGGATTATTATAAAAAGAAATGTAACATGAGTGTCTGTTTTAGCTGTATCGTAGGTGAACTTGTGTAAAGGACTAGAAAGCTATTCTTATCCCCTCTAAATCTAATAACAAAATCCAAAATTATATTTAACAAGAAGTAATAAATACTGTCTGCAAAATTTTTATTAGTGATATTTGCATAAATATTATATAATAAAATAGCACTACAAATTTTTATGCAGATGACACATCAGAATCATATAAATCACATAAAAAGAACAACCTGTTTCACTTTGAGTCTTCCAATGAATCTTTAGTTTCAAATAAAAAATTTTGTTTCTTGTTTTCATCGAAAGAAACATTTGGGTGACGAGATCTTAAATGCCTTTGCAAATCTCTACGTCTGACCAGAACTTTAGCACATATATTACAACGGTATGGAGTATCAGATTCAGAATGCAATCTAACGTGCTTATTTAAGTTACTTGGATCACTAAATGGCCTTAAACAGTATTTGCACTTAAGTGGCTTATAGCCAGTATGAGTACGAACGTGTATTTTTAATCCATATTTTCTTGAGTATACCTTACCGCAGTAGCCACATACGTGCCCAGGGTTTGGTATGGTACAACTAGAAGAATGATTGAACCACATACTCGAAGATGGCGAGGGGAAAATTCCAGAGTCTTGAGATATATGCAATTCAAAACTCATGTCCGGGCATAATCTACCAGAACTGTGAGGTTCTTGAACAGACTTCGTTACCTGAAGTGTTGGTGTTGTATTTTTATGTAAACCTACTGGAATTATTTCGCAGTTTGTTGAAGAGCCAGGGAGTAACAGTAAGGGCACTGATAGTTCACTCATAGTTGATGAGTCCGAGATGTTTGGAAAAGGTCTGTCTAAAGACCATGGTTTGAATTCCTTTTTCAAGTTCACTTTTAGATGCTGTTCGTTGAATCGGTTTGCTTGGCATTGGAAAGATAGATGGACTTTAAGAGGGTTGGGATTCTGGAAAATGCGTCCACATTTATGACAATGGTATGCTTGGTTTCCTAGAAATAAAAATAATTATTATTTATTACGCAATAAAACTGCATGAATTCAATATTTTAATCTGGTAAAGCAAAAGTCCTTGCTTAAAGCACATTGGACAACGTACCTATTTACCAGATACAGAATCGATAACAGCTTATTTTTCTTTTATTCAATTTTTATTCTTTTGTTTTTTTTTGTTTTTTCAAATTTCAATCTTAAAATTTCTTATCATAAATAGTTCATAAGGGTTGATAAATATAATTTATACTTCTAAATATCCTTCAGAGTCATTACTTAAATTAATTAGTAATATAAAATACTGAAAATTAGGAAACATAATTTAAATTTATTCAATTTTTTAATTTATTTAAATAATTTTATTTATTTTTTTAATAAATGCATTTTTGAAAGATTAATTTACTGGTGTATCTTTGACAATTTCTAAAAGTAAACTTTAATTAAATATCTTTGTTTTTCATTTATAATATTAAATTCTACAACTTAATCTATACAATTTCAATTCGTTTCGTGAGTAACTAGCCTAGCGGCTAGATTTTGGGCGCATAGTGGGCCTCAATTCGAGAGTTAGGGGTTGTGTCCAAGGAATGGGGAGACCTTTTATTTTTCGTAATGTTATAGTTTCTTTCGCCCACCACGGGCTCGATGCAATCAAAGAATGTGAGATTAGGGTAAGGAATATGGGGCACTGGTGTCAATATAGAATAATACCGTTTACTTTAAGGTTCTAAACTGGACACCCAGCTGGCCGGTTTTTAACCGTAAAATTCAACCCTTTTTTTGTCTTTAAAGTTATTGTTGCTAATTCACAATTGTTTTTTTTATATATAAGTTTAGAACATGCCCAGTTTCTAACGTTTCATTCTCAATAAATAAATTTAATCGACTTTTATTTGTATCTCTTTATACATTCTCTCAATAAATGAAAATAATAAATAGTATTTACTAACCTTTAATGTTAACAGGTTTTAAAAATGGGAACTCCAGCACAGACAGAAGATCGGCTCCAACCCAAACAAACAGCTCTTCTGCCTCTTTCACAGGTCGTATCATTCGCAAAACCAAACCCCCTTGGTTTTTCGTTAATTCCACATTTTGCTCGTGACAGTTCCTGGCGACAGCTATGAAACGTGCCCAGGACTTGCCTACTTGCTTTTCGGAAATGCTTAAATAGCCATCACACAGATCAACCTAAGAAAAAATGGAAGCATTTTAAATGCGTGTAATTCTTAGTGTTATATTTAAAGGGTATATTTGGTTTGCTCTCTCTTAATAAAAGCATATTAAGCATCAGAAGTAACTGTATATCCCTTTTTTTAGTAATCATGTTCCAGAATGTATTGCGAAAATGTTTATTTAATATTTTTTTACAATAACTGTCTCGTGTAATAGGTGATTGAATTTCTAATAGTTTTGAAACAAAATAAAGATGAATTGTAAATAAGCTTGCACCAAATACGGTGTCAAAACTTCCATATATTTGCTTGCATAAATATAGTTGTTAAACTTATTGAATGAAATACACTTATTATTTAAACTCAATGCATTTCTTATTAAATTCAATACATTTAAATTTATTATATTCATTTAAATTAATTTATTATTATTAAATTCAATATATTCATTTGAATTAACTAATCCTTTTCCAATTGAATATTTTTATTTAATTTATTTATTTAAACTCGAAACATTCATTTATTTAAATACAATACATTCATGAATAAAATTTTTTAAATTATTTTATATTTAAATAAATTAAAGTAGTTTATTTACTTAAATTCAATAAATTTCTTTAATGAATTTCAATAAACTATTAGAAATGCAATTGATTGTAGATCAACTTCATGCATTTATTAATAAAAAATATTTAAATACATTAACTATAATAAATTTCTTATTTGAAAATTTAATTTGCTTTTAAATCTCATTTTAATTAAAGTCAATAACTTTTTTTTAATTTATTACCATTGTTTACACTTTTTACATTTGTTTAAATTTAGCACTGTTTATTTAACTTCAAAAAACTTGTTCATTTAGATGGAATGTTACTTATGTAACTTTAACAAACTCATTTATTTAAATTCAATAAATAAACTTCTTTATTTTAGTTTTTTTATTCTTTTTTATTTTTTAATTGTTGTTTGTTTAATTGTTTGTTTTTATTTCTTTTATTTATTTATCAAACTTATTTTAATGTATTCAATCAAATTTTAATTCTACATAATTATTTATATGAATTCAATAAATATATTTCTTTATTCTAGTTAATTTTTAAATTTCTTCTTTAATTATTATTCAGATATTTTTTTATTAAAAAAATATTCATTTATCAAATTTATTTAAATTTATTCAAGGTTTTTTGTTTATCTATTAAATTTAACTTATTTCTAGCTTTTTAATTTTTCTACTAAATTTATTTTAAATTAACCACATTATTTTAATGTATTTATTATTATTACTGTCATTGATTTTATTTATATTTACTTATTTAAGTTTTGTCTTTATATGAAAAAATATATTGAATTATGCATTGTTTTTAGTTTTTAAGTTCTCTTCAAAAGAATTACATACTTGTTTAAATTATTAAATTGTATTAATTAAAACTAAAATAAATATAAATAAAAAGTAAACAAACATAGGTAGACCTAGAAGCTACTTACGTGAAAATATATTTTAGATGAAGACTTCTCCAAAAGACGACCCATGTCAATTTGGCCTACTCCTGGCATTGAGCAGGCTCCTTCTGGTATATCACATGAAGCAATCACAGATGAATTCATTTTCAAAATCGACTTAATACTATCTTAGTTTTAAAAAGTTTAATATTAATTGTATCTAAGAGTTTTCAAGTTTCATTTTCATGAAGTTTTCTTTCTATCTTGTATATTTTTAAGATAAGACTATGTTTGAGGAACATTTTCCTACCATTGAAATTTTTTTAAATGCTTCTAGCTCTGGTCTACTAGAAAATAACACTTGCATAATGTATTTACCGTTATTTTTATTTAGAATGCAAATTTTGGCTAATAAAATATTTAATTTTTTACTAAAATTAATTATTTCCAAATACAACGATATTAAACCAGCAAAAATAAAAACTCTTATACTAATTTACTAGGAATTCATCCTACAATTACTAGACTAAAAGCTAATGCTCACGATTCTTTTATCACTCCATAAACAACAAAGAATTAGAGAAATTTCGCCAATGCCTACTTTCCAAACAAATGTTGTTTTAAAAATATATCATTTAAATTCGGTCTATTATAACTACATCACTTTCAGATAGTTCATAGTAGTAAACTAACTTGTAGAATTTACAACTAAATCAAACGAGCTCGTGACGCGGGACACCAATGCGTAAGTTTGCAGCACGGCAAGTGCGAAAAGTATCGCAGAGAAGTTAGCATTACACCTGATGCGGAGGAGGATGGGGATTGCGTATGGATGGTGTACACTGGATCCCATCAGCTGTTTTTGCTCCCCATCCTCCAGGTGGTACAATCCCACGTGGTGGGTTTACACCACTTCCGACTTTTCTTCCCTTTTCGACACGCATTAAAAAGGGGGGAATTATCCCGGGGTAAATAGTTTTTTGGTCAAAGATTTGGGTTTGAGAGGAAAGCCAGCTGAAAGTTAACACTGATCTGTATGAGGTGTCGAAATCAAACAAGACGATGCGAATTGAAATTGTTTTTAATTTTAGTTGATGCACTTTCAGTAATGGTGTAGAACGATATTAGATACTATTAATAATTTATTAATTATTTATTTAAATTATTTATTTATTTATTTATTTAAATTACAACTACCATACAGATCTAGTCCAATTACAGGTAGAGGAATAGAGGATAATGAAGTTGGTTATAGTTTATATCTAAGTACCTTAATTTGAGGTGTATTTTACTATTTTTAACTACGAAATATACCACATATTATTATTGTAGCAGTTTTACACTGGTTATTATATTACCAAATAGGTAGTATTACTCATCATTTATATTACCTGCTAACAAGTTCATGGCAGAAAATATAAATTTTGTGTAGTATTATATCAATCATTTGAATACTTTTTTTTATTCTGTGTTGAAATGTTTAGCACAGAAATTTTATTGTTTTAAATTCATTAATAAATTTTAGAGTAGTTTTTTGTATCTATTAATGAAAAACGTGATATCTTACCACAATATCTTAGCACGTTATTATTTTTTTTCAAAAAAATGCAATCGTACTACTATTTACAAATTGCTCCGTGAATACTTCATACTGAAATTAAGTATTTATTCAACTGTACTTACTCTGTGAGACAATAAAACTCCAAATCTAGCAGAATCCAATTCTTGTGTGTGGGTAAGATTTCAATTTCAACCAAATGTGTGGTGATAAATTGTAGATTTTTACTTACTGATAACGGATAAAATAGAATATCCAGAAAAAAGGTGAAGTGGCTTAATTTAAAACTAAAATAAAATCATTAATATTTTAGGTACACTTGTGATCGTTAGCAGAGAAAACTTGAGCAATCTAGCTTTAACTTTTGAATAACAAAACTAAATATTCTTTATACATGTTTATTAAAACGTATGCTTACTATTTTCAACTGAAAGCTATTAAATAATAATATGATACTTTTGAGACTAGATATTTAATATTTTCCATTTATAACAATCTCACCCCACCTAATAATCATTTTACCCCACCCCATGGGCTAATATCAGCATTGAAAATTTTTAAACAATTCCACTTTTTAAAAATTGCCGCATAAGAAATTATAGCAACTCACTAGGTAATGTAATGTAAAAATACATTTAAAACTCATTAATTTTCAGCAAATTTTTTTAAGCTATAGTTACCAAAATTAAAAACTACCTTTTTTTGTCATTTTACCCCACTTAACCCTATATGGCCAACATTGGTGAAATCGGCAAAACTTTTATTTCTAAAGAGAGCTGCTTCAAAATTGCTACATTTACAAAGGGGGAAAGTAAAATATCAATTACCAAAACCCTTTTATTGTAAATTTAAAAAAAAAATAACGTACATCAAAACTATACGTTTTAATATCACGGCATTAGCTTTTTTACGTTATTCCCTCATTATTTAAGTGATTTGAAATATAACAATAACTTAGTATTACTGTTAACTCGTTTTTAGGTTTCCAATATTCCACATTTCTTTGAATTCTGTCACCTGAAAGACTGTAATTTCGGCTTCCACTGTATTTTTTTTCTCAAAAAAAAACTTAATGGTCAGTTCTTTGTTCATATAAAGATACAAAAAAAACCATGTCAATTATGGGTTGATTTTCAAAAGATATCGAATTGAAAAAGAAAAATTACATTGCTATGATAAATAAAAATGTAACATTAGAAAACAATGTTTTAAAATGTGGCCTTATGGTTTTGAAACAGCAGTACAAATTAAGTTTCGAGCATTGTTTCTCATTTATTTCTAAAGTATTTCTGTAACAATATCGAAGAAGTTATTTTCAGAAAATAACCTTTCCACAACAATTACATTTACCAAAAAAGTTGTAACAGTAAAGACTCCGTAGCAATGTTTACATGATTACAACACCATCACACAAAATAATTTTCCGCCTTGTCTAATATTCAAAACATACTATGGATCGTCTTTCTTCTAGAAATATTATTAGAACTTCAAAAAGCCCTTGTCGAAACGAGGAATGTACCAATATAACATAAAGGAACCTTTCCATAACACTTACATTTATTAAAAGATCCACCTTAGAAATATTTAAATAATTATAACACTACCACCCACTATCAAGTCTTCCTCCTGGAAACACTAGTAGGGCATCAAAAAGCCCTTGTCGAAACGAGGATTGTATCAATATAACATAAAGAAACCTTTCCATAACACTTACATTTACCAAAAAGGAACGCCTTAAAAATATTTAAATAATTATAACACCCTAGATAAATTTCCGCCTTTGTCTCCACTATAAAGTCTTCCTCCTGGAAACACTAGTAGGGTATCAAAAAATACCCTTGTCGAAAGGGGAATTGCCCCAATATCACGTGGCAAGGATTAGTCGAGCAGCGGGCGACAACAATAGCGCCAATGGTCACGGTTTACCTCGACAACCACCCCCTTTTGTGATGGTGGTGACTCTTCATTAAAAGCAAGCCGCCACTTGTCACCCCCTATCAAAGCAGCCCATGAGATCGCTACAGCTGGAGTCCTTTGTCAACGCATCATCAGCTGACTCCGATCATGAATCACAGTGGGCTGTAGAATCGCTGGGCCGCATTAAGTAGTCTAGCTTTTCCCCCTTTTGCACCTGTAAACTGGTTGCTCGTATTTTTGACAAAGAAAAAATGGGGGATGCTGAAGTGCCTTTTTTGTATCCTAATGCGTGGTGATTTTGTTCATTTGGGTAATTATTGTCTTTTACGTAAAATTTATAGATTCTGAACTTTGTTTTTTACGTGGGGATCTTCTACAAAGCAATAGAAATCGCAGAAACTGAAGTAAAGACCGATAGTTATTATAAATTTTGAAGGAAAAAATCTATCAAATAGAAAGTGGCTTCTTTTGACAATGGAATTTTTCATCTTCCCCCGCAGTGGCTCATGTGATAGTGATACAGCATTTCTTACTCCAATGTTATTTTTGTACATCTGTTTATAAAGCTTGTAATTGTTTGTGCTTTTCAGATCCTATTTTCTGGAACCAGTCTCTGATGGCAAACTAACGACTGCGACTGAGTAAATCGCATTGCATAACTTTTATTAGGCCGTGGATCAAAATGTGTGTTGAGTGCTGTGTCAAAACTTTTAATGAACCGAGATATTCACAGACGGGAATTTCGTCAACTACCGATTCTCTGAATTTTATGGTTATATTGTTTTGGGTCTCTTTAGTTATCGGAGAAATAAATTTTAAGCATAGTAACACAAATATATTCGCGATTCAATGAGACTGTCTACCTACAGCGTGATATAAAAAAATAAAAATATTGTAACACTAAATTAAGATACCTTTAGATTTATTGTAGTGCGTTTAGCAACTTGTAAGATAATATTTCTATATCCTTTACCATTTCGAAGATATTACTAACTATATATTGTTATAGTATTGCACATGTACATTGCAATCAATTTTTTAAGAGCATTAGAAAAAAAATTAATGTATAAATAATTTTTTGCTGAAGATTCATTAGACCTTAAATAGCAAGATCTGAAAAGAAGTCTTAGGCTCATAAGTCTTACCGAACACATCGTCAGAAAATTCACCTTCCTATAAAAACGATCCCACTATCGGGATTAGACTATTACCATTCTATATATGAAAGACATTCATATGGCATCACATTTATATGAGGAATTCTAATTGGGAGTTTTTCGATAAATACGCGACAAAGCTTTAGTTTAAACAATTTAAGGATATCTAGCACACATTTCGTCAAATCTTTGCATCATTTCAAAAACTTAATTTAAACTTAACTACTTAATACTTTTATATATTTTAAATAAATTTTTATGATACCAAAAATTTTAAGGAAAAGATAATTTTTCCCAATATTCTATGGATGATCGTAACACTAAATTATATAGTTAAAAAAATCCTGACAATATAGTTATTTAGAAATAAAATAAGTAGATTTGTAACAGAATCTGTCACTTAACCCGCTTCCACACAAAAGTTGTGTTAAACAGGTAAAAAGGCGCCAAACACAGCATTAATTCTATATTAAACATTTACATGCTAAATTTGGCTAGTTTTATTTATTTTATTTCGAAAATTCAATAATTATTACTTATCGTTTGCTAAACTTAATTTATATTTCAAAGAATAAATATGCAATTATATTCCTCGCTTTTAAATAGAATGAAAATATTTCATATCAACATACAAAGAACTCGTAGTGAAATATATTTGACGTCATTTCAAACTGATCGATGTCGCAAAAATAAATTTATTTTAATTTATTGTCTAAAAGAATTAAGTTTCTCGGGCGATTGTTGCGAATGGCAATGGTGATTTAATTCTAATAACAAACAGGGACTTTAGCTATTTGTAATTCAAATTTTTAAACGCCAAAATTAACTATTTTCATTAATCTGCTTTCTCAGATTTAATAATTAGACTTTATCGTTTGTTAAATTTGTTTGAAGTTCGAATAATAATGATGTAATCTTTTTTAATGAATATTTTTGTGTTGCCACAATTTCCTATTTACATTTCTTTCGAAAATTCACTTATTTATAGTTTGTTAAATTACTTTACAGTTCAAAAAATATATAATTAGTACAATTGATGTTTTAAAAATAAAAGCGAAACTTTGCATATTTTTTTATGCCAAGTTAGAATTCTCTATGCATCTTTCTTCATAGATATATAATGAACCATCAACAGAACTCTATTGTGATATTACAACAATCCAAACTGAAATATATCACATAAATAAATATTCTTTCAAAAGTTTTTATTTTTATTTTAAATAAAGTTTCTCGTACGTTTAACGAAATGGCAACAGTGAAAATATTGAATAAAATGGAATTTGCATTTTATTTCAATGTACATTAAATCTTTAGTTATTTAAATTTTAAATAAACTTCTAATTTAAATTTTTAATGAAATTTGGAATGTAGCCTAATCTGATTTTTGCTTCAAATGACGTATCCCACTTGTCTGTGGGACTTGTGGATGGCAACAGTGAAAATATTGAATAAAAATGGAATTTGCATGTTATTTCGATTTAGATTAAATTTTTAGTTATTTAAATTTTAAATAAACTTCTAATTTAAATTTTTAATGAAATTGGAATGTAGCCTAATCTGATTTTTTGCTTCAAAATGACATATCCCACTTGTCTGTGGGACTTGTGGTTCTTTCTGTGAAAGTGGATGACGGACAGACGGACTGAACGATTATAAAATCTTCCACTTTTTACGTTAGAAACGTAGTGTGGAAGCTAAAAAGAAAAAAAATGACTTAACCCTTCTTGGAAACAAAACTCATGACTTGTGCACTTTTGGAACGAAACCCATGACACACTCCGTTTTAGCACAAAAAACTGACAAAATGAAATGACTTATTTCCATTTGAAAGTAATTCAAGTGTATTTTTTAACATAATTACAACATAAATTTTAAATATACAATTTTAGGAGGTAGTTACCATATAACCTTATTATAAATAATATAGCTGAAGGGTAATTCCATGCAAAATTATCCTGTCTGTAGCGTAAGTGACGTTTGTAAAAAGTGATTATTACTACAACTTTTACAACAACATTAAATGAAAAAAATTGTGGAATAGTTGATCTACACTTATTATAACTAAATAATGTAATGTACTTTATTTAATTTGATTTATTTTTTAAATTTAAAAAGCTTTTAATCGCCTCTTAAATCGTGACTTACACTACAGTTACACGGAATCAGCCTGAAATATAGTTTTAATAAAAATAATGTTTTGATCTAAATAATCATTTAAATTCTGACGATATTTTTACAAACTTAAGTTTTTCGCAATGCAAAACAAAAATATATTAAAATTTATTAATTTTTAAAAATTAATATATATTTTGCCGTAAAAGTACTTCTAAATATTGCAATTTTGTCTTAGAAATAATCCTACTTGCGAATTAATAACTTTTATTATTATATTTTTTTGAAAAATGTATAAAAAAATTAATAATTTCGATCTTAAAAACAGTTTTTTGAGAAAGATTACTGATTGGTGATTAAAAGCAAACGATAACTCGCAGTTTACGTCACATTCAAATAGTAAGTGAACATGTCACAATTTAAATTAGTTTTCGACGCTCCAGCAAAGTTTTAAGAACTGATCTATGTGTTTTTTTCTGGGACTGCGGTGGAAAAAGACAATGCCTTTTGGGCACAAAATTCACTTGTGACTTAATTCTTCTCGGAAACAAACACGAAATTCCCCCTCTATTTTTAATATGAAAAAAACCCGCCTGGAACTTCTACTTGTTTAAAATAGATAGCAAGAAGAGTAGTTTTATACATTTTTCCATCAAAACGTCAATTTTTGAAGATTTTTGACTTAAAACCTTTTGGAAATCAGCTCTTCAATTAATGTACTACCTTTTTAATGAAGAACTAGTTAGTTTATGTTTGTAACTACAAATACAAAATTAAACGCTTCAAATTCGCTGTTCTTGTTTACAACTCCATTTAACCCTTTCAGTCCCAGTGATGACATTTGGCATATCATGTTACTGATGATAATTTTAAAAAATATTAGGCCTGACATCTATTGGGATTAATAAAAAATATTTTCTAATCGATAAAAGTTTGAAGAATCGAATGATGTGCTTTTTGATATCATAAATGGCTATAGACGATCAGAAAAAAAATTCTAAAATGATGCCAAATTGTCATTGGGACTGAAAGGGTTAATCCAAAGAGTTCTATAGTAGGGTAGACTGAACCTGGCAACAGCACCATGGACCAACACGGAGACAATATAGGGTGGCATGTGGGGCCCGATGACCGAGTGGTTTGGATCGCAGGCCATAACGCTAGCAGTCCGCGCGCTGTAACAAGTGCGGGTTCAATTCCCGCCTTTGCCATGGGTGTACTTCCTTTCTCAGTATCAAATTTATAAATTAACAAGCACATTTGCCACTCTATTCGGGCTCCGTAGTGAGCCATGGCTGCCGATGGCAGCTCAGTACGAGTCGCTCCTCTACCCTACTATAGAACTCTTTGGGTTAATCGTTTTCTACATGGTAAAAGCAGCATAGTCCGACCGATCATTCATGGCACTGTGGGTGGGTCGGGATGGAAAACATCGGAACATGACTAGCATCCATAAATAATTTTTAGACCTATTGCTTTCGAACTTGTTGGTATGCTTAGTTATTGATATGCCCAATATTTGTGAGAAGCAAAGTCCTTGATATTTTTTATAGATTAATTTTGATTCACTGCAAAGAAGTTTTCTTTGTCAGCTTATAAAAACCGTTCTAATTTAACTTTGAGATAATTGTTAAAAAAAAAGCACAAATGTGAAGCATATCAATACCTAAGTGCATCAACAAGGTCAGAAACAATTTTTAAAAAAGTAGAGTTTAGTTTTCAGAAATACATGTACTCTTAAAGAATCCCCACTAATTGTGAATGAAAGCTACTAAAATACTGTAGATAATTTTTAACTCCGGAATTATTGCATAAAACTAGTTTGACAATTTGATTGCTAGGCTTCCAATGCTCATAATTCAACAAATTATTCCAAAAAAAATTTTAGTTTGCATTTGAACTAGCCATACTTTAGAATTATGAAATCAAACCTGGATGCTGATGCAAAAAAATCTTAGGTTGGTTGTTAATTGAATTCAACAGTCAACTGAGATTATCGATCAAAATAAGAACTAAAAACTAGCTGACCAGAATTATCACCAGCCAATTAGACTTTCCTACCTGTACCTTGGGACAGAATGCAGATATTTAAAAAAAGTTCTCAGTATAATAAATGATAATAAATATGATAAGCTAGTCAAAAAGTAATAATTCATAGAATTATTTAATGAAAAAACAAGTTGAAGCCAAATTGCAGCCTAAAAATGAGATTTTTTTTTTAATTTTCCAAGACACAGCACTATTACTTCTAAGTTACTAGAAACTAGAAATTTAACCAATTGTTCACAAACTTATTTTTTATTTTGCTTTACCTTTACGAAATAAGAGAGAGTTATGTAAATAAAGGCAATGAATGAACAACTTTTATTGATTAATAAAACAAATATCTACTATTTGTAATATTTATTTGAATTATTTTTTTAAAAAATAATCATCTAACAGAATTTTTTCAACAAAACTTCTGAGTTTTAAACATTTAACTTTGAAAATGATGGCTCTTCAAGTCACAGGGATACTGCTTTTAAGCATTCAAAACATCTTGTCAATACAATTCTTACTTGTACAGTCAGGTACTATGCAAGATAAAAGGCAACCTAAAAACTGAAAAATAAAAAAGAAATGTTATATCATAATGATTAAACAGAAAATAAAAATTGCATGTACTTAATTATATTTGTTTTAACAAGTTTATGCAGTATACTAAATTTAGTATGTGCAATAGAAATCTATAACTAATTCAACTGACTAAAATTATTAAATGTATGCACCCCCACCCCCTCTCTCCCTACAGTATGCAACTCGTAAACTAATGATTAATACTGTATTCTTCAATAATTTTTAAAGCCACAATTTTCACAAAATTAAACATATCAGTGATTTCACAAGCTGAAAATATTATATGAATACAAGTGAAAGTTTAAAAAAAGCTCTGAGTGTTTAAATAAAAAACCCAGTAGCATAAAGTTATTTCAGAAACTGCTTAATTTCTTTAACGGTATTAAAGCTAACACGAGATAATTTTGTGACTTAAAAAAAAAGTATAAATATAGTAATTGAGTTATATAACATTCATTGAATTATTGTTTTACACTCAAGAAGTAGTTGTACAGTATTCAAAGAATAGTGGTTAGAAAAAAAAATGTGTCAAGAACAAATTGTACTGTGTATATACAATGCAATAAATAAGTAAATATATGTAGCAAAAAATAATGTATATATTTCATACACATGCAAAATATTATTGGTCCAATAACAAAACTGCAAATGTGCCAAACTTTGGAGATTGGCAGGTTTTTGGATAGTTTTCCCATCTCTGTGTTTTGGCACATTCGTGTTTTTGTTATTGGACCGACTATATAATATTTATATATTTAAGCAATTTCTAATTGCAAAAACTCTAAATAAATGTAAATGCCTAGATTGTAACAATGACAGTAAGATACAAAAAAAAATCATAGTTAATTATTTTGAAACTTTTATCAATATTCTTTTTAATTCTACCATTGATTCAAAAAGCTTTTCATATTAATCTCACTTTTAATTATAGATTTGAATATTAAATATAATTTATGCAGTTATATTTTTACAAAATATATCTTGCATTTAAATATTTAAGTAAGTTTTAAAAACTGATATTCTACGAAGGATGGGGTTAAAGCACTACATAGTAAATTTTTCTAGAACACGAGTTTACAGTATGATTTTATATCCTTAAACAGGTAGAATAAAACACCAGTTGATTTAACTGCTAAGTTGTAGGTACCTAGCAAATAAAGAAGAAAGAAATGAGTTAAAAGTCATAAAGATAAGAACAATCTTAAAAATATACAATAAGTCCTTAAACTTTTGAAGGATAAGTCAATGAGCAAAAAAGTAAACTGCTTTGTAGAAATTAACGATCTTTTATTAAGACTTATTCATCAGGATTCAGGAAGAGATTGATTTGACGTCTGCAGTCGACGAAAGAGTGTGATCGAATGTGTACAAAAATGGCGAAAACATCCGTGCTCTGTTTCACTGACCAATTACATCCATGGGAGAGTTAAAAGATCAATTAAAAATATGTGCTGACTAAATATTTTCTGGGGAACGAATTGATCTAAGCGACTGTTTGTCGCCGACAGGGTGTGGTTGGGATGTTAAGTACTAAGTGATATTAAGGATATATGAGAAAGATAATTTAAGTTATTAAGTTTAATTGGGGTACAAAATATAAGATTTAAGTTATATTGAGGGGTAGTTAGATTGTAATATAATATATTATATATTAATAATAGTAATATATATATTATATATATATTAATATAAGGCTCTCTTATTTTACGAATTTTCGAAATCAAAAAGACGTACCCTCTCATTTTTTCCCTTTTATGTCAAAACACTCAGAAACAAAGTTTTATCCCATTCTGATATCAGTAACACAAGGCGCTTTTCATTTGAAAATTGCAAAAATGGCTAAAAATTCAAGTTTTTGCTCCACACATCAAATTCTGTTAATCTAAGAACAAAAATGTCAATACAAAAGTTATAGAACACACATTTTTCTACAAGTTTTGTATTTACATAATTGTTCTACGAGGGACGGTTATCGAGATACGTAGGAATGAAGTGCAGACTTTTTTGGAAACTAGCAAAATGCTCAAATCCACTTCCCATAGTAGGGAAGAATTAAACACAACACTGCACAAAAGTGTCTAAACTTGGTTTATTCTACCACAATATTCATAAAAAACCCACAAATTTCTGTACTTTAAAAAAAAAGTACGAACAATCCATGTTACTCTATTTTTTTTTAAAAAGTGCAGGGCCGTTACGTGGGCACTGGAGCGGGGCAGTTACTCCCAGCGAATTTTAAAAGTAAAACACTGTGGGTTTCACCAATCATGTTAAAACTAACAACAAAAATAAAGTGTGGACTTGTGATTAAATATGAAAATGTGTCATTTTATAAATTAAACACTTGATTATTAAATTACCGTATTTAATAAAATAACCACTTGTAAAAAAAGAATTGTGTTTGAGGCTACTAACATTAAAATGAAAATAAACAATATAAAATTGATTAAATCTCAATATTAATATTTATTGATTATAATTTGGCTTTGTATACATAAAGAATACCATAATACTGATATTTTGAATAAATTTCCTCAAATAGTAATTAAATTAGAAAGGACAGAACTGAGAATACAGTACGTGTAGGGTGGAAATTGAGGACCTTTCAACACACCATGCCATAAATCGCCTCTTATATATAAACAACCGGTTACTTTATTAAATGTCACGTTCCCATATTTAATCACAAGTACACACTTTATTTTTGTTGTTAGTTTTAACATGATTGGTGAAACCCACAGTGTTTTACTTTTAAAATTCGCTGTGAGTAACTGCCCCACTCCAGTGCCCACGTAACGGCCCTGCACTTTTTTTAAAAAAATATAGTAACATGGATTGTTCATACTTTTTATTTAAAGTACAGAAATTTGTGGTTATTTTATGAATATTGTAGTAGAATAAACCAAGTTTAGACACTTTTGTGCAGTGTTGTTGTGCTTAATTCTCCCCTACTATGGGGAGTGGATTTGAGCATTTTGCTAGTTTCCAAAAAAGTTTGCACTTCATTCCTACGCATCTCGATAACCGTCCTCGTAGAACAATTATGTAAATACAAAACTTGTAGAAAAATGTGTGTTCTATAACTTTTGTATTGACATTTTTGTTCTTAGATTAACAGAATTTGATGTGTGGAGCAAAAACTTGAATTTTTAGCCATTTTTGTGATTTTCAAATGAAAAGCGCCTCTGTTACCGATATCACAATGGGATAAAACTTCGTTTCTGAGTGTTTTGACATAAAAGGGAAAAAAATGAGAGAGTACGTTTTTTGTTTGATTTCCAAAATCTGTAAAATAAGGGACACCCTAATATTGCCCCCTATTACACCCTATACATAATACACCCTACAAACTATTATTCATTTAAAATATACATTTAGGTAAATTGACCTAGAAACATACATAGACATACTTTTAAGTAATAAATTACAATAAATTTAAAGTACAGGTTTGTAATATTACTGTAAGATAAGTAAAAAACTATCACAACCGTTAGAAACAAAAAAAAAAGTAAAACACAGCATACACAATTGAAATGCTGAACATACAGATGTTGGACAAAATAAATGAGACCCTTTACAATATTTGCATTTTTTCACATTGCTCATAAACAACTATGAAATATGTAAAATACGTCGACTTGTAGCATGTTTTACAGCACACATTTTTGTACCAAAAATATTGTATAATGTTATTTAAAATATGGTACACAGGATGAACTGATCTTAAAAATCCAAAAAAAAAGGCTAGAAATTTTAAAGAAATATTTTCCATAAAAAAAGCTACAATTCTGTGAAAGAACTAGTATTTATATAACATATTTTACAAGATATGAGCATTTAAAAAAAATAATCATTATTGTGGTTAATATTGTTGAAAAAATAAAGAATTTTCTGGTCAATTGAATTTTTTTTTCAAAAACTCAGACATTAATGCATATTTTAAACTACATTTGATAATAGAAATTTGAATATTAGAATATTAACTTAGACTACAATTATCTTAGACTCCGACCCATTTAGCTTTTGAGGAAGCCATTTTTTTTATCTTATCTTAACTACCTGACTATGCCTTGGTCACCTTTGTTGCATTTAAGAAGGCTTCTAAATTTCTTCCTAAGTTCACAAAAAATAATTCTATTTGGGCATCACGAACATCATTAAAAAACCCTGAATTACCAAATTTAACCGATCAAATAAAAAAAGACAATGAAAAGAAATAAACAAAATAAAGGCACCACCTGCATACATGTGACGATTACAGACGATGCACTAACATTACAACCAAAAAAAAATTATACAGCTTATTTAGATGTAGGAACAATGTTAAAAATAACTACAATAACACATCAAATAGGATACAATTCTAAATGGAATAAACAAAAAATAAGAACGGAGAAATTGTATGAAGAAGAAATCTACGTGATGTATGGAATCCAAAATTCCTTTTCTATTCTCAGATACTTAAACCAAGAATAAACAATTTAAAAAATAATTTTTAGTATTTCATATGCAAAAGTTTGATTTTCTCTCAGTTAAAAACCATGTAATTATTTTTTTAAATATCTCCCAGATCTTAATAAGATTTCCAGATTTTAATTTTAAAAATATTTTTTATGCATATTAAATGCAGTTGCCAGCCGTAGACTTATCAAACATAATTTTAAATATTCCATCCCTGCTCTAAATTGTAACCGTACAATATCTTCAATAATAGCCAGACTACGAACAAAACATTTAAAAGGAATGAAAATCTCAACGGAAAAACAAAGAAGCTTCTCCACACACTACCCAAACTGTCCTGGTGTCCAACTGTCCCCGCAGCATATCTTTGGCTGCCCAGCAATTCAAGCCAGGCTCTTCAGGATTTGCTTTGAAGACCCAGAAATTTTAATTATCTCCGAAGATGCAGAAGAAATAGCGAAAGCTGTCTACGACAGCTTCGGATCCATCTAGTTTTTGCACACATCATGGACACGACAACAACAACAACATGCATATTAAATTCTATTTGAAAAACAGTGCTTTTCTAAGGACTTTTAAAGATCTTACCTTTGAACCAAGTTATTCAACTGTATATTATACATTAGCCGGAATACAAAAAACAATGTGCTTAATAATTTAAAAATAAATGTTAAAAAGTGTAAAATTTAATGAAAATGTATCTTACCATTGAATTTAAATTACTTGTAAACAACTGGTATTCCTCCTATGGAAGATGCACCCGTATTTTCAATAGAACTAGCATGAGCAATCAAAGGATTATGATCTGGTTTGTAAGTATGTTGTTGGGTTTGATATTTTAACACAAGTGTATATTTAAAAAATTCATAGACAGACCATGATATAGCTGCAGATGGTACTTGATAAATTACTCGTGCTTTTAGGCCTCTAAAATATCCTTTAAATCCACTAAACCTATATACTGTCGTAGCAGCATTAAAAAGTCCACTAATTTGGGCTTCTTTTATTTTCAAAGAGTTCAAAACTTGTTGTTCTTGGGTATTCAATAGTGTTTTGCAGACATCAAGTGGATTAGTAATTGCTGCTGCAAAGGCACCTGATATAGCTCCTGAAATCATATGAGCCATTGGATTATAAGTCCTGTGGTGATTTGTTAAATCCTGACAAAATTCATAAGTCATGAAATGGATGCTTTGAAATGGAATATTCATAGTCAATTGTGTAGTGTAACTTCTGTACAACGCACGAAAACCTTCAGCTTTCATCACTTTTGTAAAACAATCAGAACATGTTCTATAGGGACTCCCATACATCTGCATTCGTTGTTTTACAACTAAATGAAAAAATAAAATAAATTATATAGATTACAAAAGACAACTATACAGAGAAAGACTTCATATAAAAGATGTGCAAAAAAATATAGATGAACCTGGCTAAATAACCATATAAAAACTATTAAAACTTTTTCAACTTTGTGTCTTACATTTAAAAAAATCTGCTTTTGGAAGTTATTTAAAATTCTAGAACTTTTAACTACTTTGCAGAATGAATTAAATATAAAGTTTTGCTATAGTCTGCCTCAAAAGTTAATACAAAAAACATTTTGAGTCACAAAACTTTAATGAAAATGTTTAGGTGACAAAAGTTGTGGTAGACAAATTGGGAAGGTATAAATAATTTAAAATATCATGAATAACAAAGAAAATAACAAATAATAAATTTTATTTAAACTAATAGTGAAAATTACCAAAAAAAATCTGTCCCATTAATATAAAGAAAATTAATTTAATGCATGTTTAATGACACATTTTTCATGTTATTGCTTGATTTGTATTTATTTTTGATATAGTAAACTAAAAAACATGATATCCGGTGAAATAAATTATTTAGCAGCACTCCTGGTTTAATTTTATACCAAACAGCCAATATAGACATTTCAACTCTTTTACAGTAGAATATTACTGCATATTTGCTTCAAATATACAAAATAACATCTCTAAATCCGAACCAGATGGGAAGAACTGGTTTCTTTAAAAGCAGATTTTTCAATATTTGGTTTCACAACAGACGTAAATAACACTAAAGAGACCGTTTAAATTTTAATGATTTAAAGAAACAGTGTTTTCTCAAGAAACTGCAGTATCAAAACAGAACTTTTGTAATAGTGCGAAGTGAATTTATGTTGAATGGGCAGACTTTTTTTTGGCGTTTTTGAAGAGGATACTATCTCTACATTGTACTAAAGTGTCAAAAAGAACAATTTGTTGCTATTTTGTGATTTTATATGGGAAAGACTGCACCTTTCATTAAGAAAATCTGCCAATGCATGTCTCCAACTCCACAAATTGGTGGTAAAACTGTAAGGTGATGGACTGGTAGGCATTCGATTCGATTTAGAGATGTTAACTTGTAAATGTGAAGCAAATAGGCAGCAAATTTCACCGTGAAAAATTTCTATATTGGCTGTTTGGTATAAAATTGAACCAGGACTGTTAATAAATCTTTTAAATTCACTAGATATTATGTCTTTTAATTTATTATATCAAAAATAAATACAATTCAAGCAATAAAAATGTGGAATTAGACCATTAAACGCACATTAAATTTCTCTATTTTTTAGACAGATTTTTTTGGTAATTTTCCCTTTTAATGCAAATAAAATGTGTTATGTGTTGAAATAAAACACCAAAATAAAAACAAATGGAAAAATTAATAACTAGGATTACATATAACACATAATGCCAACTAATATCTGTGGGTTTTTTTCAACATAAAAATGCAGATAAGTTTAAAAATATGTTACCTTCAGCTGGATTCATAATAGCATCATGCAGTAGTGTAGAAATAGCCCCTGCAAGACCTATTAGGGGGGGGGGATGCTTTTTATTAATGTTTTATAGGCATAATATATGATTAACAATAACATAATACACTTACAGAAATTAGTATTAAATAGAGAGATTAGTGTTCCTTATTCAAATCCTTTAATTTATACACTCCAACGTTAAAACTTGCTTTTTTTTATCTCAAAGATATCTCCAACAGTACATAATTTTACTTTAATTATTTCTCATTAAAAACTTAATATACAAGTTAAACAATGAAAAAAATAAGTTTAAAATATAATATAAACAATATGTATTAATTTTAAGCATCATTTATAAAATATTACAACAAAAAGAACCTTTATACTATTTTTTAAATAAAAGCATTTTAAGTTTTTATTATTATTAATGAAAATATATTTTTCAGTTAAATTTGTAAATATAAAATAACGAACTGAATAGTAATGAAAGGTAAAAAGTGGAATTGGTTGGAATTAAGGAGGCAAAAAAGCTGGTTAAATGTCAGTGCTTCTTAAATGAAGCTCTGTAATCAATTAAATAAATTTTCATTTTTTGATGAATAAAATTTATCATGCAAAGTTCCCACTTTATTTCGTATTATTAAGATCCTTAAAGAAAGAGCTTAAACAAGGTTGAAAATTAATTTTTGTTTTATTAAACTTCATTTGAATTAATTTTAATTAAAAAAAAATATTACTTTAGAATTGGTTTTTCTCTTAACAGAAATTGTTCTCTTTTTAAAATAAACTTAAAATTTAAACCAAGCAGTGACATTATAAGGTTAAATAGTTAAATTGGAAAAAACAATAGAATCCAAAGAAAGCCGAATCAAACCCACCCGGGTAGATTTTAAAAAAAACACAGGGGTTTTCAAATTTTGTCATTCACTAAAAATTCTACAAAAATCTATGGTTTTCTCTTCTATGGTCTCTTCTATGCATCCAGCACGCTGATCTTTGGAACTGTCAACTCCCCAGCATCAACAGCTATACAGACTAATTGCTTTTTGTGGTTGACTTCCAACTACCCTTAATCAAGTGGTTGTGATTTCGAAGTAGGAAGAGGCTTAGAGCCATTTTTCAAAGAATGGATATTATGGGCACTAATTGTCTATGAAAAGAAAAAAAAAGTTTTCTTCTGAAGTTGCATAGATTTATCTACAAATTCCAGCCAATTTCTAAACATTTCACCTGTCATCCATCAGGACCAGTCAACCATCAGGGTGACCAGACATACTGCATTTCGCAGTACAGTATACTACTTTTTAGGTTTTTCTCCTGTCTGTTTCAAAGAGTCCTAAAATCTATGTAAAATGTCCTGTTTTTTTAGATTTGTTCTGGGAAATGTCTTGTATTTTGGGTGATGAATAGAATTTCTCCATTAGAACCAAAATCTGAAAATTTTCTTTGTTGAAAACTCAACCCAACTTGAATAAATGGCTTATTAACGGGGGTGGGAAAAGTCATAGCCAAGACAAGCCGTGTGTAACAAAATTTCAATCAATCAGTATTTTCTCATTAATGGCAGGCAAGAGCTTTATGACATTGCAACCTAAAAAGTTAGTAAATAATTAGTTAACATTTTTATTTGTTCTAAACTGTCGAAGTGGTTTGCACTATGTATATAACAATACTGAAATGGCGATAATATAAAATGAACGTGATTCCTTTGAATTTTTTTTTTACTCTCTCACTGTAATGCATTGATGTTGAAAATCTATCTTTATTAAAAGCCGACAGCAGAGTTAAGCAAATTTTGCTTAGCTCGCCACCTCTTCATTCATCTTTAAACATTGCAGTTTTGTATTCAGGGTTTCTGCCAAAATGAAATGTTCCAAATTCATGACTAAAATTAACAATTTTTATGACTCTTGGAATCGGACCAAAAATAAGAAAAAATTCAAATTGAGCCATTATGAAATTTGATGTGCAATGCATTATCTTCTAAAATATACTTTTATATCAAGTAAACAATTATTTCTTTGCATATCTAAACCAAATATAGGAAAATAAGAATCTAAACTAAAAAAAAAAACAGCAAACATAACTACTCAACTTTTGTTTAGCAGCTGTATAGCTTAATACATCGATAATATTTTATATCAATCACGCAATGACAAATTTATATAATTATATAATACTAAATGTACTTTTAATTTTTTTTATAAACATTAAAATAATTACATTTATTTTTAATTATGGTGTTGGAGGAGGGGATCACCTTCATCAGATTCGTCTCTGTGAGTGTGAACATGTTTAGCTGTTCATTTGGTGTACTACCAACAAGTTTTGGTTGTTGGCAGTTCCATTAAGGCTAAATATTTAGGCGCCGGGTCTTTAAAAAAAATTTCTTTACTGCCTCTTTGTAATTGAAATCCCCAACTTTTGGTGTTATAGCATATCCTTATTAACATGGTTCCTACATTTGTTAGGCAAAGAAATTCTAGCATTTTTCCAAAAAAATTCAAGGACTCTAAATTTACTAACATAAAATCTCAATATATAAAGCGCGTATATGCTGACACACCATTTTTTTTAAACTAAAAATTGTATAAAATCAGAAACCCCATGTTTACGTTGATATGCTAATTTCTTCTATGACGCAGTTCCAAGGTGGCGCTGCGACGCCAGTATACCAGTATATATTGCGCGGGCAGTTTCCCGCTAGTTTGTATTCTTTGATGAACCATTAAAACTATGTTTGCTACGATAAGTTAGTCTGTCTTTATCTAGCTGGCATGAGTTCCTTGACCACGTCGTCAACATATTAGAGGCACCGACGAGATCGGTTAGGCGTGATTGAACAGGTGCTGTATTACCTTTCTTATTTGCGAAAATGGCTGATGAAGCCACCATTTTGCGACTTCGCGGTAGAGCAAAGGCCGCGATGATTCATGTTAGGACTTTCCTTGATTCGAAGGACGAGTTTGCATCTAATGAACTGAGGCTTCGTTTAGAATTGCTTGAAAATAGTTGGCGGGAATTTAATGACCAGGACTCACAACTTCCCGACGAGCGTTCGGAAATTGTAACTATAGAGGAAACTTATTGTGGGTTGAAGCAAAAAATTATGGACTTCAAGAAGTTTCTTTAACTCCACGTGCTGAAACTCGACCACTCGAACCATCTTTACATGTTACGCAACCTCTGTCTGAGTTTAAGTTACCGCATTTAACAATTCAAGCCTTCACTGGAAAATATAATGAAACTAGATATCGTTTAAAGATTTGTTTTCTACAACCGTTCACAATAACGATAGTCTAAGCTCTATTCAAACACATACCGTTTTCAGAAGCTAGTTACGGACAAGCATGGTCTAAACTAGTGACCCGTTCTTACAACAAGCGTCAAATTGTTACCACTCTTATAAATACATTCTTGCAGTTACCAAAAATGAATCAAGCCAGCGAGAAGCAGCTGCGTAAAATTTCGGACACCGCCGACGAAGTAATTAGAGGATTGAAAGGATTGGGAACCGAAGCGTCGTCTTGTGATCCTTGGTTGATTTATATAAATCTGGATAAACTTGATTCGGAAAAAAAGCAACTTTGGGCTCAGGCCAAATGTGACAACCAGTTTCCCCACCTTCAAAGAATTTACCGACTTTCTTAATTTGCGATGCTACGCTTTAGAAAGCTTTAATTTGAGTGTTCCGAAAGAAGCAAAATGAATGTTTGCAAAAGAAAAATGTTTTGACCTAATACTACTTCCGTGTCTAAAAATAACTATAAAAGTATAAAATGCCCCAAATGTTTGGGTAATTACACTCTCTATAAGTGCTTCAAATTTAAAGAGCTTGATATTAATGCACGCAAAAGCTTTATTTAGAGACGTTATTTGTGCTTTAATTGCATGTCTGATCAACATTTATTGCGCGATTGTGATTCAATTAAACTTTGAGCAAAATGCCAACAAAAGCATAACTCGATGCTGTGCGACTCATTCCAAGGGAATTTATCGTCAACAACAACTACTCAAGCAGAGGAAAATCTGGGAACCATAACTAACAATGCGGCCCAACCAACTGACTGCTCTAATTCAAGAGAGTTGATTAGTGGTGTAAGTCGTTCGAGAGGGAAATCGGTTTTCTTGCCCACCGCTATTGTAAAGATCGAAGATTCTAGCGGAGCTCATCAAGAGGCAAGAATGTTGCTTGACTCGGGCTCGGAGGGATCGTTCGTCTCGGAAGCTTGTGTACAGAGGTTAGGACTTAAGAGAAGTCACGCAAATTTTAAGGTTCTGGGGCTTTCGGCAGTTGATGCAGGAAGGACGAGAGGTCTCGTTCGCATGAAAATGTCTTCGTTCTATGATCAAAAAGAGGTTTTTGACATTGAAGCATAAGTTTTGAATAAATTAACGGCAACCATACCTTCTTCAACTATAAATTCAGAAGATTTGAAACATTTAAGGACATTTCAATTGGCTGATCCTACCTTTTCTATGTCTAACCATGTGGATCTCATTTTAGGTGCTGATTATATATTTTCGATATTACTCCCAGGACAAATAGTTTCCAATGGTAAAATAAAATACCTCTTGCTCAGAATAGCAAGTTTGGTTGGATATTATCCGGCAAGATAGAATCTTACAGTTACCCTAATTCTGCATTGGTTAACAAAACAGTACTGCATTCTTCAAACCTGTACTTTGATTTAAGAAAGTTTTGGAAAATGGAAGAAGTTGAATGCACTAATCATTTACCCCAATTAACCTATGAGGATTACTTCTGTGAAACCCACTTTAATGACACTTGTTCCACCGCATGTGACTGACGTTTTATGGTTAAATTGCCTTTTAATAAACTGAATTAAAGCTCGGCTATTCTAAACAAATAGCAATTTCCCGACTACTTTCAATGGAAAAGAAATTAACTTTAAATACCAATCTTGCATAAAATTACAAAGACTTTATGTTGGAGTATGAGCTTTTAGCCCACATGTCAAAGATTGATCCTTAGTTGAAGAATTCGAGTTCTACCTATTTCATGCCCCACTTTTACGTGACCAGAGAATCTAGTACGACGACTAAGCATAGGGTTGGTTTTAATGATTCGAGTCCAACTTCTAACGGTTTATCTGTAGACTCATTATTGGTAGTAGGACCGCAGGTAGAGAGATCCCTGTTTTCAATTCTAATTGATTTTCGTTTTCATAACATTGCCTTTTCTCTTCTGATGTAGAGAAGATGTATAGATAAATATGGGTGTCCGAAGAAGATCGAAAATTCCAGGCTATCGTTTGGGGGACATGGCAGACTACGAGCTGAATACAGTAACGTATGGCCTTTTTCTTTCCTGGCAACTTGATGCCTGAAGCAAATTTCTATGGAAAATAAAGATGCATTCCTGGAAGCATCATTTAAAATAGAGAATAACTTTTATATGGACGATTTATTATCTGGTTCTGTAAATTTGGATGACGCTTTAAAGTTATACACGGACATTTTCTCCTTGCTCGAAAAACGAGGTTTTAAGTTAAGAAAGTGGCGCTCCAATTTGTCAGAACTCCTAAAAATTCTAGCCCCAAACCAAGATCCCTTAGTTAATTATGAAATTCAAACCAATGATTTTCAGAAGGTATTGGGCATATACTGGAATAATGTGAGCGATGAATTTTATTTTGAGGTTCTGCGTGAAAAAGATACTGTTGTGACTAAGCGCAAATTACTATCGCAGTCGTCTATACTCATCGCCAACCAAATTAGAACACGTTAGGGATGGCAGTTTTTCAGAAAAACCGGTTTTTCAAATACCGGTTCCACCCCTAAAGTGTAACAAATAAGGGTGGCGGGAACTATAGATTGTTTGATCCTTTAAGCTTCATTGCACCCTGCATCACTATAATCAAGATACTTTATTAGAAACTTTGGCTATTGAAGTTAGATTCAGAGGACTCCCTAGGAGAACAGCCTCTATTTATTCTGCAACAAATTTTGTCAGTAAAATGATGTTGACGCAAAAACTTTGTTGTGGAATTTGACAAGTGGTATTAAAGATAATAATTTTTGGATAAACATGTAAAAATATGTCAATATTAGCTGATATAGTAGTAAATGCATAATTTTTTGAAAACTTTTGAGACATAAGGTTTTTCGAGAATTGCAAGTTCAAAAATACAGGTTCAACTGAAGAATAGAGCTGCAGATTATTATAACACCCACTTGGAAAAATGGCTTGAAAAAAGTTTAACCTTTATATATAATTCAAACTAGAACATATAAACATCTATTTGACATTGGGAAAATGTACAGCAATCTTCATTAAGTTTCTAATTCACCTTACCCAAAGAAGCTGAAATAAAAGGAAATATATAGAAGTGTCTAGAGTATGAACTAAAGTGGAGCCTAACTTATCTGAAAATGTTACCAGACACATTTGAAGAGCTTAGTGGAAGAACATGCTATGTGACAAAAAGGTGAAAATGAAAAAATAAGCTTAAAAGTTTTCAGATATAGCACCTAGATATCAATGTTAAAATGGTACTTATAAAAGGTAAAAAATATACTTAACTTAAAGTTGTTGGGAAAATAGCAACACTTGTTACCTTTAAATTAGGAAACATGTTCATCAATGGAAAAATGTCATTTTTTTTTAAATGTCAACATAGCATGTTTCTCTACTAGTCTTTATTACAGTTCATTAAAATGTCTGGATTTAACAAACAAATCTTTCAGATAGGTAAAGAAAACTTAAAATCTATGTAAATTTTAATTGTGTCATAAATTATTTTTTATGGCAATTAAAGTAAGACAAGGTCAAAAAAAATTCTGAAACCATTGATATCTTACAAACATCTATTTTTAATACCACTTCTTTGGGTTAGTCCCCATCACGATCAGAAGGGTGTAGCATATACTCAGGGCTGGAATTAGGAGTATGGCCCAAAGGCTAATATGTGTGTACCAGGGGGGATAGCATGTTAAATTTTAACTGTTGAATACATTGCCAAACTGATGGCAGAAAGACTGATCTAGAAATAGGGCCCTGCATACACCAATGATAGAAAAAGAATTTAAACATAATGGGTAACTATAATTACTGGGTATTATCTGACAACAAACTGCATTACTCAGGCATCCAAAGAAGCAAATAGAAACTTACCCTGAGCAAGAGGGCTACCAACACCATTTTCAGTTCCACTAAGTAGGCGTTTGCCTTTCTCGTAACATGAAAAATGCAGTGCATGAGCTGGACCCGCAGCTAACATTACAGCTGGCATACCTCGTACAGGACGAAACAGACCTTCATACCGGATCATCTTAGAAAAAGCCTCAGGAATATTGCGATAAATTGCTTTGGGGTGAGGTTTTATACTTTGCATTCGTGTCTGTAAAAAATATTTAATTATATAACCTATATAGTAAATAGGGATGTTTGGTAACTTTGAATTTAGCAGTCATTTAATAGTTTAAAAGCATTTTGAATTTTATAGTTTAACATTAAGAAGGAAATCTCTCAAAATATTCTATATTAAGCAAGAATGTTAAGCTCATCAAAATTTAATACAGTACAGATGTCAAAAAAGATGGAACATAAAATAGGAAATGTTTTGGTAAATTTTAATCCTTTGGTACTGCTTGGCGCGTTTCAAGAAACTTGCCAACTTGGCGAAAGTTGTGTGTTTCCCGATTGCCAGATTCCTTCAAGCCGATGCATTAACCCTAGTTTCTTTTGACAAAAAAACACTCAGGGTTTCGGTTTGCTTTTGACAACACAAACCAAACTTTACACTACAAAAGGGGCTAATAGCGGCAATCCAGTTTAGTTTGAATTATCGTCGCACTAGAGTACACACACGTTTGGGGCTCTGGGCAATTTAGTTTAGTTTGAATTATTGTCGCACTAGAGCTACAAGAGTGGCAATAAAGTATTCACGCGTTAGGGCTCCAGGCAATTTTCTTTCTATAAAAAAACATCAGTATCCAACATGGGGCAGTACTGTATGGCCCATTGAAAGCCTGAACACTCGTTTGGGCCCCGGGCAATTTTTTTTCTCTAAAAAACATCAGTATCCAACATGGGGCAGTATTGTAGGGAACATTGAAAGCTTAAATGGTTAATTTTAAGTTGACGGTGCTTCTGTCGCCAAGGGATTTGGCGCTTTTGTTGGGAGCGATAAACAATTTTTTTTGGTGATGCGGCATTTTCTGGTGAAAAACGTTGTGGGATCTTTGTTGTGGCTAGGTGACGCTGGTTATACTTGAGCGGATGTTAGGCGCGTGGGATTTTTTGTTCTAAATTAATTATTGTCCAAACGCTGGCGCTGGTGATATTTGCGCGGAATTTAGGTTGCGCGGATGATATGCGCGTGAGATTTATTTGTATTCTATAAATTACTTTTTGTTCTATCGTCATTTCGTGAGGTTTCGTTTTTCGTTTGCGTTTGGCTTTTGAACATCCGATTATTATGGATGGTGCTTATTTAAATTCGGAATTTTTTGCAAAACTAAATAAATTTATTTTTGATTTACTTTGTAAATTAAAAATTGCCCGGGGCCCCAAACGAATGTTTAGGCTTTCAATGGGCCCTACAGTACTGCCCCATGTAGGATACTGATGGTTTTTAGAGAAAACAAAATTGCCCGGGGCCCCAAACGAGTGTTTAGGCTTTCAATGGGCCCTACAGTACTGCCCCATGTAGGATACTGATGTTTTTTAGAGAAAACAAAATTGCCCGGGGCCCCAAACGAGTGTTTAGGCTTTCAATGGGCCATACAGTACTGCCCCATGTAGGATACTGATGTTTTTTTAGAGAAAAAAACATTGCCCGGAGCCCCGAACGCGTGCGTACTGGATTTCCACTCACTCTTGTAGCTCTAGTGCGACGATAATTTAAACTAAACTAAATTGCCCGTAGCCCAAACGCGTGCGTACTGGATAACCATTCCTGTAGCCTTAGTGCGACGATTTTTCAAACGATATTAAACTGGATTCCCACTCGTGTAGCTCTAGTGCGAAAATTTTCAAACAAAACTAAACTGGATTGCCACTCGTGTAACTCTAGTGCGACGAAAATTCAAACAAAACTAAACTGGATTGCAAGTACTAGCCCATTGTGTACAATAAAGTTTGTTTTGTGTTGCCCAAAGCAAACCAAAACCCCGAGTCTGGTTTATTTTTTCGAAAGTAACTAGGGTTACTGCATCGGCGTAAAGGAATCTGGCAATGGGGAAACACGCGAGTTTCGCCAAGTTGTTGTTGTTTTTTAGGCCAAATCCCTTGGCGACAGAAGCACCGTCAACTTATTATTTACCGCTTAAATACTCGTTTGGGGCCCCGGGCAGTTTTGTTTTTGTTTTACAAAGCAAAATAAAAAAAACTTTGTTTAGTTTTGCAAAGCAAAACCAAAACCAATAAATAGTTTTGCTTTGTAAAGCAAAACTAAAAAAAAGTTAGTTTTGATTTGAAACCAAACGTAACGTCAAAACGCAACCTCACGAAATGACAATAGAACAAAAAGTAATTTAGAACAAAATTCTGATGCGCACAACATCCGGGCAACCTACCCACAATTCCACGCAAGTATTACCAGCGCCACCTAGCCACAATGCATTTCGCCAGAAAATGCTGTATCACCAAAAAAAATTGTTTATCGTCCTCTACAAAAGCGTCAAATCCCTTGGCGACACAAGTACCGTCAAATTAAAATTAACCAATGTTTTTAAAACAGAATAGAAATCCAAGCCGTTATAATTTTTAAAAAGTAGAAAAAGTAATAATTCTTCAGAGAAAGTCAATGTCTGATGTAAGTGTAAACAGGGAGATGCTTAATCTTCAAGTATCAAAAATGTGTTTTGATTTTAAATCTTAGCAGTTTCAAATAAATAAAGCACATTGAGGTTTTGGTGGGGTTTGTTATAAGAAAAAATTTCAAGCATCAGTCAAGGACACGAAACAAAACTTACCTACCACAATGTCAAAACAAAATTGTTAAGTGAAGTATTCTTTTAGTCGAAACTTTCGTCTTGTACGTAAATTATTTAAGCTATAAATATTATACTGTGGAATATTTGACAAAATCAACAGAGTACAGGCATCTTTTACAGATCCAGTTTTAAGTTGTAATCTTGTAATGCAGAAAAAAAACATATCACAAGGGTAACTTTAATGATAATCAGCTTTCTATCTATTAAAAATCATGTTAGATTTTGAATTAAATGTAAAAACGATAGCTTACTTTTACAGAATCCACCGGGTACATAAGACAGTGCTCCATGATCCCAGCAAAGGATCCAGCTACCATGTGAGTTGCTGTTGAACTACTGGGTAATGTTTCGTAGTCATCGAATTCCATGTTTAAGTTTTGAAGTGATTATAATTTTAAACAAATAGTAAAAAATGAAACTTATTCGTAATCATGCCTCAATTTCAAAATAAATTGAGGGCACTTCTGCTTTTTATGTTTGCTCCAATCGGAGAACCAAAACATGTACTCCAACTCCACGATGCAAGGATTGATTAAAAATTACGCAATGCATTCACTTCTCTCCATGGTTACGAGTAATATATATATTTATTTATTTAACTACATTACACGACGGTAAAAAAGACATTCCAAGAAAATTCTGTTGAGGGAATTCACAAGTATATTTCAATTTTTTTATTTATTCAGCTTCTAGAAAGACATTAATTTTTTGTTACTTGGATAAACGACACACAAGAACTGAACAATGGGCAAGCTATTAGAGTAGCTCAAGTCGGAATAAATGACGTTTTTTGTAAGTTTAAAATGCTTTTAAATGGAATTTTTTAAGTTTAAGTTATCTTTTTTTGCTTATTGGTAACTAAAATGTCATTTAACACGAAATAAATAGGCGTTCACGTTGTGAGTGGCAACAGTGCCAGAGGTGTTGTTTTCAATTTTGGGTCTTCTAGAATTTCATTTATTTTAAACGATACAATATTTTCTTCCTTTACTGAAAAAAAATTTTAGTCTTTTCTAAAGCTTTTCTCTTGAATAACGTTAAATTGCTGTCCCAGAATTTAGCTTAATTTCTCGGAAAAAGTCAAAAATTAGAATTTGTTGAATTTTAAACATGCATGATCTCAAAATTGATATTTCAAGGATTTGTTTTACAGAATATTGTTCTTACAATAAAATGAGAACGTTCTAGTACCCATTTTTTAGATCTTCATTTTTAACTGTATACCATTAAACAACAAATTAAACCATTGTGTTCTACAAACTTATACAGAAAATTCCTTAATAATTATAATCCGCTAATTTCGAGAGTGATATCGAAACAACCAATGAAATCGCGGGAAATGCAATAATGAAAACCGGAGAACTACATTATCTGAAACAATAACCTCATTGGACATTGTAACAAAATATACAAGTGAACGACCAGAAACACCTTGTATGAAAGATACGATTTGTCTTCTAAATGAATTTTAAAAAGTTGCAAGTTTGGACATTTTATGGAAATTTTCAAAAATCAAAAAATGATAAGGGTGTAACCAGAAATTTCAGATTTTTCTTCAGATTTAGTTTTTAGTGGTTAAAACCAATGCTTTCTGCAGCTCAGCACCCGAAAAAAAAACAAGAACACTTTTTAATTTAAAAAAAAAATCAAAATGCATAAAGAAAAACAAATTGCGCGGTGATGCCGGAACTTTAAACAGGTATAGCAAAGGAAATAAACAATAGAAATTGATAATTTTAGGGTAAAATCTCTTTTGAAATGCGTCGTTTGGCTAAAAGTTGTTATGGCAGCCGCCAAACCTGCTATACACTGAAAAAAAAATTTACTGAAATTAACTGGAAAAGTACCGGCAGCAGTGTTGCCGGGACTTTCCCGTTTCGTTAAGTATTTCCCCGTGTATTTACAGAAGTTTCGTTTCTTATTTCTCCGTTGTTAAAATTTTCCATTTTCCCGTATATTTACAAAAGTTCCGTTTTTTATTTCTCCGTTGTTAAAATTTTCCATTTTGCATTTTCCCGTGTTTCTACTTAAGTTCCGTTTCTTATTTCTCCGTTATTAAAATTTTCCATTTTGCATTTCCCCGTACAGGTACGGTACGGTAAGGTAAGGTTTCCGGCTGCCTATTTCTAGCCTACCTTAGGAGCTTTAACGCAGCCAATAACGCCTCGTAATTTAGAACCCTGGTCAAGTCACGAGGTCGACACCTAAGCGGGCACCCAACGGAACTTCGAGCAACATGGTACGAACGCCGTCGGGACTTTGGACTCCACAGATTTAACGAGCACGGATTTTTCTACTACAGGGTGAAGCAAATAAAACCGGCCCCAACGTGGAGATAAGAATACGACAGAAATGTTTCCAAGTCAAACACCAATACAAAAACAGGTTTGCTAACATGAAGCGATTGATCGCTTCAATATTAACCCCAAACAAACGCTTGGCGACTTATTTGCCGGCAACTACGCTATGGTTGGAAAAGCTAGTTGAAATGAAATATAAACAAGGTGTTGTAGAGCTGATCAAAAAAGTTCCCACTAGTGATTATTTCGGTTGTTATTTATCGTAAAGAATCGGACCTTTTTGTTTTTGTTAATGCAAAACATTCTAAATTGATTGCAAAACCCAGAATCTGGTGTTCAGACCCGTTTCAGAATGTTTTTGAACTTGTTGACAGCAGATCCTGGCTGACGCCATTTCGTAACTGATCGTTGCCTAGTACTCTTTTTTTGGCACTTTTACACATTTAAATTCTTGAACAAACAACTTGTCACATTTTTTCCATGAATTCGTTTTAATATAATTTTCTACAATAAACACTCTCTGCTGTACTGTGAGTTTCATCTTCACCTGTGAATTGATATCCTTACACTCACACAGTCGCAACTCACACTGACGTACTACGATCTGAACTGGCCAATAGTCCATGAGTAGCTCTAATGTGATGCTAATCCAATCCAATCAATGCAAAAACAGGTTTGTCAAGTGAAACCATTGCACGCTTGAATAATCTTTTATTTCCACTAGCTTTCAGGCGGCTTCAAGAGTTTTTCTCGCCAAGCATTTCAACGTATTCCTCTATCTAGACCGGGGCCGGTTTTATTTGCCTCACCCTGTATTTCCAGCACAGATTAGATTTATAGGATGACTGGCAGTAGGTGGGATTCGAACCCCCGCCCTCCTGAGAAGGTTGAATCTCTAGGCTGATGCCCTAACCACTCGGCCACGGACGGGCCTATAGTAATACAAGTATTTGATGTTCGAGTTTGTGTGTATTCTTACGCCCGTATTCACCGCTTTTTTCAACTCTGAGTTATCTCGCGAAAACCGGTTCTAACATCTCGTTTGGGGAAAACCGTATTCACCGCTCTAATTACCTCCCGATTTATCTCAACCATAGGTTCAAAAGGTAACTCGCCGAATTGGGAGCGTTAACGTGGAACTTTCCGAGTTACGCATGCGCACAATCGAATTTCTGTGTGTTGTGTTTATCGCCATTCCTTTTTCGCATTCGTTTTCCTGATTTGTTTATTTTCTGAATACACTTTGCAAGCCGCACATTTGTAATTTTCTTGGTATTTTTGTATATCGTCGTTAAATGGAACCAGCAATCTCTTGTCACGCTTCTAGTTTTTTTTTTACATTACTTGCTTTGTTCGTTTCTTTGCATTCAATTATTTTAATTTGTGGTTTGTGCTCGTAGTTTGTGTAAAAAACACGTTTTTTTTACGTTTTCTGGTTCCATCTCAGTAATTAGAAATAAATACTTTAAAAATGCAATAACAACAAAAACGAATGTAAAATAAGATTATAAATAATAAATAAAAATTGCAAATAATAAGAATAAATAATAATATTAATAATTAACACAGAATTACCACGAGTTTGCACGGAAGAAAAATCAAACAGAAAAGCGAAGGATTGTGGTAAAGAAAGAGTGAGTATATTTTCAACCAATCATATGCCGCCCTGACAAGAACGTTCGCTAACTCCGAATCCATATACTCGGTGTTCAAAATACGCGGTGAATAGCGATTTCGTTAACGAGGGTGAACGCTGTAATGCGCAGGTATATCAACTCATGAGTTAACGCCAATCACTCGCGTTGCGGTGAATACGGGCGTTAGTGCATTATCGCCAATTCTACGATGGGGTAATAAAAGTATGGCAGCTCTAAAAACGGGAAAATTCCGTTTTCATAGCTTCGCTCGTGGTTTACGGACATTTTCCGTTTTCAGAAAGAAAACCCGTTTTCAGAAGGAAAAAACCCGTTTTCAGAAGGAAAAAACCCGTTTTCAGTCGTTACGGGAAAGTTCCGTTAAAATCAGTAATTTTTCTCCTGAAATTTCAGGGTTTTTTTTAACAGTGTATACTGATTTGGGTGCCAAGGAACCGACGACCTCAAATAATGTATAAATCAATTACATATCTTTTGTTTGATTAAAAAAAATCTATTACAAACTCGCCTTTAAAGATCTAAACCAGGGTCGTGTGGTACAATTTTTTTCTCATGATGCAAATCTTTATAATGACGCTCTTGATTTTTTTATAGATTTTATATTAACTCTACGTTTTAACAGAAAATATGGAAAAATTTCCACCTATCTGTTTCCACCACATCCGTACATTATTATTTTTAAAAAAATAGCAACTGTTACTTATTAAAATTATTTTACTTAGATTTGTGTTTTAATTTTGAATTTATGTGCGTGTGAAATTATTAATTTGAAACACAAACTAAATTAATTATCAAAAATCCGATAAAAATTTATCAGTCAGAGACGAAAATTATCTATTACAAATTTACTCTTCGAATTTAACTTCGACAAATTCGTCAATTAGGAATGTATTGTTTGTACACTCTACGGTAGATTCTATAGAAATTTATACTATAATATAAATTGTATGAATTTTCTTATAATAAAATATCAAAATTATACATCATTAATTACATGAAACTAATTTTATTAATAATACTAATGCAATGCACTGTTAAAAACAGGTTCTCAAATTTTGTGAAAAAAGTTCTCTTTTTTGAAGCGTAATTGGTTTATAATAACTTCGAATACATTGTTCTCAAATTAGAGAAAATGCAAGTTCGTATTTTTGAGAATGAGTGAGAAAAAATGATATTTTCGACGCGGGCTCAAATCCATGACGTGAGGATCCTCGATAAGCCAGTGTGCGATATACAACTGTGCCATGCAATCAATAGCTTGTGGGTGTTTGGGTAATTCTTATTTGAAGGTTTTAAATTTTAAAAACGTGTATGATCTGAAATTTGGGATTTCAATTTTTTTTTAATATGAATTGTTTTTACAATAAAATGAAAACATCCTAGTACGCATTTTTGATAGTTTCGTTTTTTATGGTGTACGTTAAAAAAAAACAATTTGAAACATTGCGTTTTACAACCTTACACAGAAAATTGCTTAAAAATTATATTTCAATGCCAAATAGTATTCGTATAATTTGATTAATAAAGTTTAGCAGAACAAAAGGGAGGACAAAAATGCTATGGTTTTTACCACTACTTTGTTTCTTTTCTCCAATTACCATTTATAATTATGTATATCTTTAAATTCCTAGAATGCGAAATAATTAATTGGGTAGTTGGTATAAAGGCTATTACATTTTAAAAACTATTTACAATAATAATAATAAACTATATCCATCTTAAATATGTGGTAGTTGGATATCCAAAAAGGGCTTTTCTTATTATTTTTCACATAAATATTCATTAAAGTAGAGTAAAAAAAAACTCAATGAAATAGTTTGAATCACATAATAAAAAACGCTAGAATTATTTTAGGTTCAAGTGAACGTTGTTATATATATTTTCAATTTTCATGCTCATTTAATTGAAAAACTCTTCCATATTGATTTTCAAAAAAAAAAAGTGTTACATTTTTTTTTCCTTCATACAATAGAAAGTTGCAATAGCTAGTTGTCCCGTCAGGGGGACTTCATCCCCCCCCCCCCCCCGCTTCTACCGTCACCACTATTTCATCATCTAAGATTTCATATCAATATCATAAATATTCATCTCGATTAACTTAATTACATCAATTATAGTAATAAAATATTTCCATGGAGTTGTTTAACGTTGTGGATGGCAACAGCTCTAAAGGTTTGCTTTCATTTGTTGTCTGGAATTACTTTTGTTTTGTTATTCGAAAATGAGTTTTCTAAGAATATTATACTTTTAAAATTTGTAAGTGTCAATTTCTTACTGTGTTGTTGGTTGTTCAAAATATTTGTTAAAGAAAGTTAGCATTGAAAGAAAAGTTTATTTTTTTTAATCTATATCAGTCATTTTGAGAGTGAAACCGAAGCAACCAATGAAATCGCAGTACGCTGAAAAATAAAAACCAGAGTGTTACATCGCCTGAAACATTCCCATGGCTTTTGAAAAATATTTTAATCCACTGTTAAGCATTGTCATCTGTCGGTTTCAAGCATTGTCATCTGTCAATTTCGAATCATCAATTTTTGACCATATTTTGACCAGTTTTGACCACAAATGCCGTTTCTGTAACAAAACATCTGAGTTTGTAACTGCAACTGTTATAAAATCAACTTACGCCTAGAGCGCAGAACTCACAAATCGCGGGGAATGACGTGCATGCGTAGTGAGCGAAACGGGAACTTCAAGTTTTCAACTTTTTCTCATTTTGCCATACGGATTGCTGATGCTACTGACAGCTAACTACAGCGATGCAAAAGTTTAGACAATGACGTCTTTTAGCTGTAAAATTGAGAATTGTGATAATAGAATTACAAAAGCCCGTAAACACATTAAAAAAATATTTTGAAATGCTATAATTGAAATATAATTGTTTGACTTGCTATAACAATAATTTTTTACATAAAACTAGAAATTTATATGTTGCAAAAGTTTAGACACAAATACGAGATTATGCTAATTTAAAGTAGATAATGGCCTAAATTTGCATTTTATTAATGAATTGTATTTTTTACAAGATAAATTAGAAAAAAACACTATGCCCGGTGAACTAAAACGATTTTATAACAAATATTGGTTCAATTTTACACCAAACAGACAATATGACCACTTTAAATCTTTTATGGTGAAATATTACTACATATTTCCGATGCAGAAAGTGCCACCTCTTCAAAAATGCTAAGAAGTCTGTCCTTTCAACACAATTCACTAACTTTTATATTTTTAAATAGTTTAGTTTAATTATCTGACACATCTTATAACGAAATTTATTTAATTAATAAATATTTACGTTTAGAATTTATCGAAGTTATACGCATCATGAGTATAACATAGGTTACATAAATAATAAATTAATATATTTTTTCAATGACAACTTAAATCATTGTAAAACAAAAAAAAAATCAAACGCATAAGAGCGAATTTAGACTGAGTAAAAAAATAACAAAATGCAAATGTCAGTTAAATTACTTGAATATTTATTAAATTACTTAAAAATTTGAAAGGGGAAAAAAGAAATAACAGAACAACTCCTATTTAAAATCGCAATGTCAACACGATTCAACGTTGTTGTGCCACAGACTGACGATTGTAAAGTCAGCTGAGCTTTCACTATAATAATATATTTCACTTCGGCACGCATGTGATATGATTATGTGGCATGTAAAAGATCCCTGGAGTATCCATTTGGCTTGGGTTCTCCCCCTCTGCAAAATTAAATCTCGGCATACTTTAACATCCACATAGAGCTCAGATTCCTTGTAATCTGAGCGTCAAAATTGGTAGTGAGAGTCTCCTACATGGTGCCACAAAAAAATGGCTCTCAGTTCTGGGGAATATGCCGAGTCTGCAAAGGCTTGCCCGCCAATATTGCAGCCCCATTAGAGAAAGAAAAATCCGCATGGCAAAATGAGTCAAGTTCTCGTTTCTCTTACTACGCATGCGCGTCATTCACCGCGATTTGTGAGTTCCGTGCTCTAGTCGCTAGTATAAAATCACGGTAACTCTAACCGCATGGATTATTAAAAACTTAATTCTCTTTTGTGGTTTCTTCAATGGAAATTTTTTTGATGTTTGAGTACTATTTTTATTGACAAGATGGACGATCTAGCAATCGAGGTTTGCGGGGAGAATGGTGCTTATTATAAAGTAATTAGTTGTTTTAATAAATATTTTGTTTATTTTATATTTTACGATCCCCTTTGCGACTTATAGTAGTTTACCCGGTATCTGATAGTGTATCAATTCTGATATGTAAACAATAGTATAATTTCGACACTTTTTTTTATTTCCTTCTAAATTTTAATGTAGTTTTACGTACATAGTTTTTTAAAAAATTTTTCTCTGATTGAGCTCATTTTTTTATGTTGTCAAGCTCAATAACGAGTTTTCTTTCTATTAAAGTTAGCGAAAGCCAAGCACAAAAAAGTTGGTTTTAAAACAATCAAACTTTTGGTTTTGGTTTCTGTACTGTTTGGATGTTGATCCAGTGGTAAAATATATTTTTCGTAAAGCCTTTTTTTCTCGCGAGTTACTTTTATGTAACAACAAATCTATTGGATTATCTTCCTGTGTGTTCTCTTAAACAAAAGACTAACTAATCTGATTTATGATGCAATAATTATATATGTCTATAACTAAAATAAACAAAGTAACTTTTTGCTTCACAATGACGTTAGTTAGAAGAGGTTTTTGCCAGCATAATTTTTAGAGGAAAAATAGTTTTATTGCTTTTTGCCTCAAGCTCTTAACTTCCATTGGCTGTGTCCTGACTACGACAACAAATGCAACAAAAACAAATGCAACAACCGCAATTTGTACATGCATGCGTCAACAAAAACATTGATGCACGGTTACTGCACCTCAACTGTGACGCACAGTGTTTTAGCTTATTAACGCATGCCTCAAATGTCTACGAGAATACTCTGATTCGGTGTATCTTGCGCTATGATAACTTGAGAGAGAAAAAACGAATTTATCATTTGCAACTTTTCAAATAACCAAATTTAAGCCAAAAAAAACAATTAAAAATTCCACTCTCTCCAAGTAACCCTGAAAAAAGTTGCAAGTAAAGAATCCAACAACTTTTGCTATTTAAAGCCATGTTAACTTGTGGTAGGGTTGCTATTGTCAATAAAAAAATAAAGAGAAAAAAAGTAGTAAAAAAGGTAATTAAAGTAGAAAGACATAAACTACTTTTCAATCAATTGAATTAAAATTAAATTTTCAAGACTGTAAATTTCTGCATTTAGTTTTTTTAGAATTGTGCAAAGTATTTTTGCTTGTGTTTTTATTAATCCTTTTTTTAAACTTATGCATGATTTAAATGTTATTTTGTCAACAGCAGAGTTTTAAAATATTTAAAATTAGGTGGACAAATTTAGATTTTGAAATTTTAAAACATTTATTGATATATATATATATTTTAATATATAGAGATTAGGTTTCATTTTATTAGCATTAATATTTTTAAGACTAAGAAACACTTTTATTGCGATTAATTTATTTAAACAATGGAGTAGGGGTACTTTAAGTACAATTTTAGAAATCAATTTAATACACGCTAATATAATATACACTTATAACACTAATATAATATACACTTATAACACTAACACTATTATAATGTACACAAGTATCTTAGGTGTCAGCATTTAGTTCTTTGAAAATGATTTGCTGCAAACGCCCTGCAGCTTATGTGGGGTGGCAAAGGGTATTACTTTGAAGGTGCTAAAAGTAATTGGCAGAAGGTGTGACTGAACTGTCAGCCACTCCTAATTGGAGGGATGGCAGTCGATAAAGTAGGGCATTACAAAAATTCTTTCTTGTAATTGAAACTTTGAAATTTTACATATTCATAATTTATAGGTAAAGTTCAAATGCCTGATATTAATACATTTATTGCCATTTGTCAATCACTTAATGTTAAAACCATGCTTAAAAATTCTTATTTTCACATGAAGTAACTTTACAATAAGAATGGAAATTCACAAACATGAACTGTAAAGTTGTGCAATTTTTGACATTTCCAAATTTGTATGTTCAATTTATTACTAACCAGTGCAAAATTTACATTTTAAGCAATTGCTATTGTTCTTGCAAGGTTTGATCTGTTATTTTTTCCCCCCCTTCCTTTAAAATTTGAACAAGATTTTAATGCCTAAACTAATACAAACTCTTGCACCATCAAACTCCACTCAACCCAAAATGCTGACTGTTTATGTCAGAACTAAAAGGATTTAAGTTGTTTGCTATTAATAGTATTTAATTGCTTGAAACTTTAATGTTTACAGCTTTTGTAAAATATACTTTGTTTTTAATTTTGTTTTTGTACTGACAGGCATACATGGTTGACCTCCATGACGATGGTGTTTCAGTTGCTTTTGAAAATGAGTGAGTAGTTAAAATATTTTCTTACCTTACAGAAATTTAAGAATTACAAACACAGGGGTGAAACTTTTCAGGGGGTACCCCGGAATTCCGTTTTTTAAAAAAAAATATTCTTCACCCGGAACTCCGGGTTTTATTTTAGACTAAAAAAATTGTTTAAATGTTAAAAAAAAGTTTATATCTTTTAAATCACTTTAGCTTCAGCGCTGCACTTTTCTCATAGATCAGACAGGATCTCGAGACTTTGTGACGTCATACAGGGTGGCGGCAACATCATGATATGGAAAAGTCAGGGAAATTTCGTGATTTTTTAAAAAAAAATCAGTGAAATTTTTCAAAGGTGCCATTTCGCGCCAAACATGAGCTTAATCGTCAATTTCTCACTATTACTACTCTAATCCGAAGTCAACAATCATTATAGCAAACCGGTGAAGCAAGGGAAAAAAAGTTTAGTTAAGTTTACTCCAGCCGCGGCTTTTGCTTGAGTATTTGAGTTACTACTTTTTAATTCTCTTTGGTTTTCACTGCCTTGCCGACACTAAATGAAGCACATGGTGATTTATAAAATATCCTTAACTTCTATTGATTATAGATAACAAAGGCATTTTTTCTCAACATTTCTTAATAACCCTTATAATTAAAGACAAAATTCCAATTGGTTGCTTTAAGTACGACGCACGTCGCCAATAGCCCTTGTGTAGCTCTAGTGTGACGATGATTCAACTCCCTTTCTCGTTCCATATCAATAAAAACTAAACTTAAATTTCAATGAAAAACAACCTTAAATAATGAATTTAATGTAATAAAGATCAAAAATTTAATTAAAATTTGAAGATTAATTAAGATTTTATTACACTTTGATCTCTTCAAATATCGGTTAACCCAACTCCCAGTGCAATCCAACCATTCTGATTCACTTATTTTGCTGCCTAGTAATTTTCACGAAATCCACCGATGACGTCGCACGCCTCATAATGATTGACAGTTAGTTCTGCATTATCGGAAGAGTGTTACTTTTGTAGCTCCGGTTCAGGTTCAGTCGGACCAACCAGAATATTTGTTCGATTGGTTCTAATCAAGGGTTTGTGAGTCGTGACGGCAAGAAAAGCCTGAATGAAAAAAAATCTGTGATTGAAGCTTTTATGAGACATTTTTTTTTCTGCTATGCTGGGGTTTCGGATTTTATACAGGGGTTAGTTTCAACAAAAAGAATTGAGGTTCGGCTATAACGCTTTATCTATACCGATTTTACGATGTCAGCAATTTCTATTCCTGGAATTTTTCTGGAAAAGTACTTGAATTTTTTTCCTTCTCAATAATTTTATGAACCATGTGAAACTTAAAAAAAAAAAAAAACCTATGCCGTAAAATTGGTATATCTTAATTTCTCACTTTACCTCTGCCCTAGTTATCTTCAAATTTTTTATTTTGTCACTTACCCCCCCCCCCCCCCCCATAACACTCCTTTTTAATTTCATGGTTTTTCAGTGGTGGGTAGTTTCATCCCTGACAAACAGGAAAGACTTGTTAAAAAGAGTTAACTATCAAGTTTAGAAGACTGTTTGAATAGCTTTAAAGAAATAACTCCTAGTTTATTAGAAACTATTTTAACTAAAGAACAACCGTGCCATAGCAACCATCCGGTTTTCTCGTCAACATTGCCAATGGCGAAATCACATATCCTTCCCCACCTTGCAATTTGAAAAAAAATTATTGCAACAGTTTTTCATAAGTTCGAATGCACAGGAACCTTAACAGTCCTGTCTAGACTGGTCACTACGTAGGAGTTGACTGTTGCAGCCTCTTTCTTTTCGCCTCTGATACGGTATCTCATACAACACTGGGTGTATTCTGGCTAGCATCGTTCTTTGATGATGTCCTCTCCAGTGGTTTGGGTGGTTTTTTCCACCATCTCCATCAGATACAACCGTTGCAATGGTCTGATTCGTTCTCCCTTTGAAGTCTTCACCTTGGCGACTCAAGCCTTACCATCAGCCCAGGATATAATTCGGCAATTAGACAGAAAAGCCATTTGATACATTACTGATCCCACCAGGACAAAATTCTGGCTAAATAAGATTAAAAAAAAGTAGCTATTAACATTCCTGGAAAACTGCCTAAACATCCTTATGGAAAAAACTAATAGTTAAAGAATTTTAATGTTATGTGCTCTTATAACTGTTCCATAAACTTAACATGGAAAGGGAAATGACTGTAGGTGTTTCTCTTTCCTTATAAGAAAATATTCTGAGGTTAAGATCAGTGTGGTCCAAACTGTCTCTTTTACTTTGGTCCCCTTCTGCATACCGCGTAATTGCAATCAAAACATTATTTATAGCCAAAATATGTGTTGCAGTGTTACAATTTAAAAAAAAAAACCCAACAACAAATTACACATTTCAAAGTAGTAGTTTTTGAGAAATGTCAAATAACAGAAAACAAAATTCATGTAAAGATAATTTTGGATATTATTATAATGATATTGTTTTTTAAAGTTAACGTTCTTTAGATAAAATTGACATGTGATAGTTAATATTAATTTGTGCTTTCAGTTGGCAGCCTCAAACCAAGTTTCCCTTTCGTAGAGTAAGATTACCACCTGCTCATAAAGAGGACAAAAAAGATTTTGCTGAAAATCAAGAAGTTGAAGTAATTTTGCTTTTAGTATTTTTATTAAAGTTAAAGTGGATTTTTAATTGATTAAGAAGTCTCATTTTTTAAACTTTTTTTGTAAAGTTCTAAAAATGTATTAAATCATTCCCTCTCTCGTATAAAAAAAATCTGCTTGTAGTAACGTCTTAATTTAAAATTGAATTTCATTTAATTTTTCTTATATTACCAAGATACTAAACTTTTTATAACTTTTATCATTTAGGTTTTTTCTCGTTCTAACGAGCAAGAAGCTTGTGGTTGGTGGAAAGCTTTAGTTAAGATGACTAAAGGTGGTTTCCATGTAGTAGAGTATGTTGGTTGGGAAACTACTTGTACCGAAATTGTAGCAAGTGATCGAATTCGATTAAGAAATACTAAGTAAGCAACTACAAAAATCTTGTTTAATTATTGATGCAACAGATATCTGATTAAAATTGGAATTTATATTTTAAACAAATGTGTATTTTTATTCTATAATACTGTTTTAGCAGTCCGTTGTCCAATTCTAACAGAGAACAAAGTTTTGCATTTAAATGTACTTAATGTCAAATAATATTTGATTTTGTTAAACATTTAAGTTATTTTGAAACTACATACAACATTTAAAAATTAAATTTCTTGTAAATTATCTTGTTAATTTGCAGTATATGCTTCAATTCTAGTTTTAAGTTTACATTGAGATAAATATATTTTAGTTTTATGTTATTCTATTTTATAGTACATTTTAAAATGAATACAAGACTTCTATAAATATTGGGTAGGGAAACGGTTAGTTATATTTTGTTAATTGCACTGGACAACAAAATTTCAAAAATTTTCTGCGACCGAGATAAAAGTACCCGATTCTGGATGATTTTAACGTGCTAAACACGAATATCACCTTAAAAGTTTTTAGTTGGCTCTAGTTTTTGAGTTTCGATCGTTTATTTCATTACATAGGATACAGCGAAATGAATGGGCGCATCAAACGCAAAATAAATTACAGTCAATTTTGTTTGCAGAAACCCTCCAAATTTTTGCTGGTACAGGCTTTAGTTGATATTATCAACATAAGGGTGGGAGGATATGATAAGTTTCAAGGTTTTTGCACCCATATTAGCAGCTTAATACCCCTTCGTTAAGTAGAATCATTCTCAAGTCAAAAGGTGCAGAGAAAAAGAGCAATAAATTCCTTGCATTTTGTTCATGGTTGTTTTTAGAAGTTGTTGTATATTTAGCAGACACATGGCTACCTCATTAAAACTAAAAAAAAATATTTGAGACTTTGGAGCAAGGAGTCCTTTGTCATGTTGGACCGGACACAGAGTAGAAGGAATTTTAAGCTATTTAATTATTATCTTCCCTCCTAATCATAAAATGGCATTCCCTTTCCTTCATAAAACGGCATTCATTTTTCTTCCCAGAAAATGGCATTACCTTTTCCCCATAAAGCCAAATCGACAAATTTGCTACACAAGTCTAACAACATACTTGAGGGGCCCAGCATATTTTCTGGTCCCCTATCTTGTAACCAAAATACAAATTAAACACTTTCTTAACTTGCAGTGATGCTCCAAGTTTTGTTCAGAAAATGGTACTTTTCCGCAAATATAAAATGTTATTAGCGCTATTAATGCATTTACAAGGCATTACAGTTATAGATTTATCACTAACACTAATTTTTGATATTCTACAGCTTCGAAAACCAAGGACGAAATACAAGGAATTTATTGCTCTTTTTTTCTGCACCTCTTGACGTGAGAGCGATTCTACTTAACAAAGGAGTATTAAGCTGCTAATATGGGTGCGAAAACCTTGAAACTTATCATCTACTACCACTATCATGTTGATAATATCAAATAAAACCTGTATGAGCAAAAATTTGGATGGTTTCTGTAAACAAAATTGACTGTAATTTATTTTGTGTTTGATGCGCCCATCCATTTAGCTGTATCCTATGTAATAATAAAAACGACCGCAACTCAAAAACTAGAGCTAACTAACATTTTTAAAAGTGATATTCGTGTTTAGCATGTTGAAATCATTCAGAATTGGGTACTTTCATCTCACTCGCATTTTCACTGTTGACCAGTGTTGTTAATTATGGATATGCTGGGTGGGGGTGGGCTCAATGCAGCTTATTTAGTTTGCTGAATATATTGCAGATATTATTCATGAACAACAGCATTTATGATAATACAAGATAATCTTGCTTTATGATGTATTTATGGCTAGTGGTTATATAGTCAAACCTCGCTATAATGAACCTGGGATATAGTGAACCCTTGCTTGAATGAACCTTTTAAGATGTCCCGGACCCCTTGTAATGAACCTTTTTAGTGGTCCCTTACGAACTCCTAGTTAACTGTTATTTTATATGGATATAGTGAACCTCTTAGAAAATGAGAGTTCGCTTATAGTGAACCCAAATTTCCCTTTTTTAATATTTTTTTCTTCATATCTCTATATTTTAAGTTATAAGTAGCAAGCGAGAAAACAATCTTTAACAACGGGTCAAATTTTACTCAAACTAGACTGGTTTAGTCTTACCAGCATTCAAACATACACGTTAAACATTGTGTTATATTGATTGTTTGAATACTGCATTAGATAAAAAGTAATTTGAAGTTAAAAGATAAAAGTTAAACAATGAGGATTAACAAGATCATAGAGTAATTTCTGTAGAGGAGAAAAAAAGTGAGAAGAAAATATCTTTCACAACGGGTCAAGGTCAAATTTCACTCAAACTAGACCGGTTTCATAGTAAACAAGAAGCATGCTTTTCTTCTATCCCTCTAAAAGTTCCAGGAACCAACCCTTTCTTTTCAAACCATTCATTCCCCCCTCTCACCTCGCACACATTTTCTGATTTCTAGAGGGTGTGTTTAGTCAAACTCCTTTTGTAACCTAGCCAACCCCGTCCGGAATTCAATGAAGCCATTCTTCTCCCAGTCCCCAATTGCACTATTCTTTTCAACTACTCCTTGAAAACTGGACATAAGTGGAATGTCCAAGTCATGTAACATGTACTCCTCTGTCACTACCTCATTTGCTTCATTTGCTTGAAAGATTTTAGTCGCATCTAGAATCGGAGACATAAGTTTTGAAAAAAAATCGACTCTCGTAAAGAGAAAAGCTTTCACCATTTAAGATAACCAGTCAATTAAGGATTTGTAAAGATTTGTTCTTTATCCAAGAACACAGTTTCTAAAGCATGGAAAAATCTCCTATAGGCTATTATTACTTTTGGATAAATAATTTTGAAAATTAATTAATAATTGACTTCAAATAAATGTTTAAATAGTTTTTCTACTCAATTGTTTCAATTAATTAAAGATATATGCAAAACCATTATAATATTTTTAACCCTTATTCTTATAAAATTTTATTGCAGCAAAATTGGCTATAGTGAACCATTAGTTATAGTGTTAAAATTTGATTTTTTTTATTTGTTGTGCACAATATTCAACCCTAGTTTTATCAAAAAGATTATTGAGTTATAGCTATTTTCTTCTTTGTATGCAGCTTAATAAAATTTTCACCAGGGCCATATTTCTATTTAGGCTGCAATCTAAAGTAGCAAATTTTGAAGGGTACAATTAAGCAATTTGTTCAAATGTTAACATTTTATTTATTATGTAAAAATTTAAAATTGTTTTATCTGAACTAAATGAACTTAATGTTAAAAAAAATTAAAGAACTGTATCCTTTTTTGTATGTATTAATGTATGTTTTTAATATGTATTAAGCAAATATATGAACCATAGAGGAGGCGGGAAAAGAATGCCAAGAGGCAGCATTTACTCTCAAATTCTGTTCTTATTTCTTCAGGGCACCACAGTTTAAAGCAGATAAATATGCTTATCTCTCAGCATTGATATATAAAGTTATATATAATTTTTTTATGGGTGAAAATGTATCCCACTTTTTATTTTTCAGTTTACCGATAAACAAGAATACATTTAAATTGTTTGAACTGGAGATTCCAGAAGATCTGCGGGAATAGTGAGTTATAAACACTTTTTTCAAAAAGCAAAGCTTCACCTAACGAAATTAATTTTGTAAATGTTTTAAAGTACAGAATAATTACAAATTAACATCAGATTTCTGTGTTAAATACTCAAGTGTTGCTATATAGATATTTGTAAAACTATTTATGTAGCTTAAATTTTTTATTAGAAAATTAAATAAGTCACTGATGTCTTTTATGAACAGTTGAACAGTATATTTCAAAGAAAATATTTTTTAAACATCACTAACTTACTACTTATCACAAAGAAATGGGACACAAATCATCAATATAAATATTTTCAACTAGTTTTGTCCTTAACCTATGAAAGGGAGCTCTATAAGCAATATCTTAAAATGGACTGCAATCATTGTCAAATGCCTTGTCAAACAAAAAGTTGATAAATACAAGCAATATTAACAATACAACTCGGTTTGTTGGGTTTTTTAAATATACAAGACCTTAACATTTAAAGTTATTCATGAATTTATTACCTAGCCTTATTTACATAAAATTTAATGATTATTTACAGTGCCAAACTTGAATGTGCACACAAAGAATTTAAAAAGGCCATAGGTGCTGCTATATGTAGGTTCGATGCTGCTAAAAATAGCTTAATAATAGTTGTAAGTATGCATTTTTTTACTAAGATTTGTATGTCTTTGAAGATTTATTACAACATTTTGTTAAGCCTATTTTTTAATCTAAGTTTATTTTCATACTGATCTTAGCACAATTCAAATTGAGAAAAGAGCCAAGTCATTCTGCATATATATCATTTTACTTCATTACACAAATAGTCTGCTTATGTTCAATTTAAATTCATTCTACATAGATGTGGTTTGTTAATTTTCAAGCTTATCCTTTTGGATAAAAGCAAGCAGTTTTATTTTTTAAAGAGCATAAGCCACTGGTGATTTTAACCTTTGATTAGTACTGCCAAAAAGTACAACTGGGGAACTAAGGGATTTATTAAAATCAAGGCATTAGTAAATTTTAATATAACCATTAAATAATTTACGACAATTTATTTTAAAAGACATTAGACAAGTTTTACCTGATTTTGAGTGTTTAAGTATATTTTATTTATCTAATTTTCTTAATCTTTCATAATCTGTTTTCTAAATCAATGCAAGTTTGTTTTTTTAATTTAAATAATTGGATACATTTTTTTAAAGAGTATCATTTTTGCTTCAGTCTAAGAGTGATACGGCTGAAAAGCGGGCTGGTATGCTTAGCGAAATGCATTTCCGAAATTTGAGGCAAAAAATTCTATTGTTAAATAGAACTGAAGAAGCAGCTCGACAGTTGGAGGTTTGTATTTTTTTTATATACTTCAAATGGTATTGACTAAAATATATATATGTATATGTATATATGTACTTTATTCATGAACTATCCATTACTATTTAATCTTAAGAATTCTTTTCATAAATTTGTAATTCATTTGACTTACCTATATTATACTTGAATATCATAACACTATTTTCTTTAACCTAATTGTTAACATTCCTTCCCTACCCTAGAATACAAAGCTCAATTGTGCATCTGGTCATGTACAAGAATTCAAAGTACGAGAAGACTTAATGGGTCTTGCAATTGGAGCGCATGGTGCTAACATTCAAAATGCTAGAAAACTCCAAGGTGTAACCGGAATTGATTTGGAAGAAAAGACTTGTACTTTTAAGATTTATGGTGATGTAAGTGTAATTGATTTCGTATACAGAAGAAACTATATTATCCGGAACTCTCTGTTAACTGACCTTCCCTAAGTCCACATAAAAAGAATTCAACAAGATCATTCTTGGTTGTTCATGAAAGAAACCAATCTAAGAAATCTACAGCTATTCTGAAGTGGGGAATCTCCTGCCATGATATTGAAATCAGGCAAACATCCGCGATTCAAAATCATAGAACTCTATTTAGATAGTTAAAAAATAATAATAGAAATTAAAAGTAATGTTTTATAGCTTTATTTTTGTCAGGAAGTCTCAGTTTTATATATAACTTAACATTAAATAACATTAAAACTCAATGTTTACAACAGCAAAACCAGTGCAGATTTCGGACGTTGGCGAGTTTGAGGTCCATGGATTTTCGACACTCTATAGTGTTTTACTATTTAATGAAGTCTAATATCTGGAATTTTCGATTATCCACCCTAACTCTGGTCCCAATTCGATTGGATAATCGAGGTTCTACTGTACAGGCGAACCCCGCTATAGTAAAACCTTTACGGAACCAACACTTGGTACAGATCCAACAATTAGTTCACTATATCACATGGTTCACTATATCCAATTTTGCCGGAATAGAATTTTATATGATATGAGGCTTTTAAAAAATTACAATAATGGTTTTGCACACCTTGAATAAGTTGAATAAATAAATTGAATTACAAAATTATTAAAAAATTATATATTTTAAATTATTAAAAAAATATATATTTTAAATTATTAAAAAATTATATATTTTAAATTATTAAAAAATGTATTTTAAATTATTTAAATTATATATTTTAAAATTTTAATTGATTAATTTTCAAAAGTATCACAAAATAAGTCAAATTCCTATTTTTTCATTTGATGGAAACTGTATTTGGTTAAAGAGCAAATCTTTACACATCCTTGATTAACTGGCTCTATATTCAATGGTGAAGGCTTTTCTCTTTACAGAAGTCAATTATTTTTCAAGATGGTTATCTTCGGATCAAAATGCATGTAAAATCTTTCACAAGGAAGTAAGAGAGTTACTGAAAAGTGCAGGTTAAGTAACAGACAATTGAAAAGTTCCACTTATGTCCAGTTTTCTATTCTTAGTTGAAAAGAATAAGTGCAGTTGGTTACTGGGAGACGAATTGCTTTATTGGACTCTTAAGGGGGATAAAGGTTTTTTTGCAGCAGGAGTACTGCCGATTAACCAGAATCCAGGAATCGGGAAGTTTGTAGGTCGTGTTCCTCAGAAAAGGTATAATTTGAGGCGAAAAGTCTAAAAAAAAATATTGATGAAAGTTTTTGAAAATTTGGATTTGAGTTACACTTACATACTACATTAGAACTATAACATCGGTTGAGATCTACAATTAATAGTAATTATTCTGATAGTAAGTCTTAATTTAATGTTTCATTTCAAAAAGTTTTAATCCCCAACATAAACATAAAAATATTTTATTAATGTATTACAATATTTTATTAATGTATTATTTCAAAATTACTACCCATGATGTAGGTTATTTTGACTCACTAAATTGTCGGTGCATTGAAATTTATAATTTTATTTTCAAAACAAAACTGTGTGTTCTATAATTTTATCAAAATCTCCTGATGTAATGAACTCTGTACACTAATTTAATTAATGATTGAAATATAAAGTTTATTTTAAAGATAAATTTAATTTTCAAAGGAATGAAAAGTCTTACAATTTTCACCATACCAAGAGTTTTAAAAACTTATGTTTATAATATTTGAAGTTTTAATAATAATAGTTATTTTATTTGAAGTTTTAAATACCTTGCAAACGATTTTACGTATTCCATATAGTGCGTTTCAAATCATTTGCAACAGACTTCTTCAAACATTTTGTTATTCCAATAACATAAACATAGCATTCAATAGACTCATTAAATATCTTCAAATATTTTCATTAGTATTTAATTTAAAAAAATTCTAATCGCTAATTTATATTCTCCTAAAATATAAACATTTCTAGTGCACCCATTTCTCCATTGGAGCTACTGTTATTTATGTGTTGCCTCCTCTCTTTTTGAAAAAAAAATAATTTCAGTAGAAGGAGATTTGGGGACAACTGTTCACTCATGCCAAACAGTTACTATAAGTAATAGTATTCCATAGGAAAATTGGCTAATTGTTTTAAGCTTGCCCTTTTTAGTTATATCCGCTCCAAAACCACCATTTTCCCATAGACCGTAATTATGCTAACTAAGAAAAAGTTAGGCTTAACTTTTCGTTTTCAAAAAATCATAACTTCCTTAATTCTTGGAATTTATCTCTAGTGCTTGGAAAAAAAATCATGATTAAATTCTGTGACATGAAGATTTTGAGCTGGGCGATTTGACGTTTAATGACTCTTTAATATTTCAGCTTTACTTTATTATATTAGTTCAGAGCAAAATGTAGTGTTACTATAATGTATTTTACTTATATTTTAATCAATTTATTCTTAGATAATTAAAACTTCATGTCCGTGGATGCATAAATCATGTCTGTGTGCCCTTTTTAGTCATACATGGACATGATGGTACACTTACATGATAAAACCGTAAACAAGGGCTTACAGACAAAAAAGATTTAGGCTTAAGAGAACAAAGCATACAAACAGCTTATATAACTTTAATTCTTACTACAAATTATAAGTTAAAATTTTTGTCTTTACTTCTGATAACTTGACTATAGAAATTACTCTACAATCTTGTCACTCTCATCTTCTAAACAATTCACTCTATCCATATAAAATAACATTAGTAAAATAGGAGTTGGGAAAGAATCGCTAAAAAGGTTCAGTACAAGCAAGGGTTCATTATAGCAGGGTTTGACTGTATTTCTATATGTTTTCAAAATGTTTTCATGATTTAAAAGTGATTACCCTCTAGACTGAAGAAGCAGTTTATAAAGCCAGATGCATGTTAGAGTATTCAGAAGAGTTGGTAGAAGTTCCCCGCTTGCTTGTTGGTAAGCCACTTAGATTTTCTTTCTTTGGAAAATTTTGTCCATTTAAGTTTTAAAAATATTTACTTTATAATTTTTTTATAAAGTAAGTAATAAGTACAAGGTGGCAATTTTAACCCTCTGAGGGCTACGCAAATAGACTAAAGTCTAATCTTGTTTTCACTGCCTGATATTTTATTTTTTAACTAAAAAAAATTATTTCTTTAAATTTTTAAAATTATATTTAGTAGATGATTACAAATTAGGGATCGACCGATGTATCAGGGCCGATTGTTCAAAAATTTTACCATCGCCAGCCGATGTTATTTACAGCCGATGTAGAGAAAAATCGGTCCATCCGCCTAAAAAAACATCAGCTTGCTGATGTAAACCGATGTTTTTCAAAAACAAATCTTTTATCTAAACCCTAATAATAATTAAATAGTCAGATTAATGGTATCAAAACAATTGCATATGGACTGGGGCTCGTTTCAAGCACATACATTAACCCTGGGGGAGGTTAGCCTCAAATCAGTAGCTTTTTCAGACTTAGCTAATCTAGACTTGAAAGCAGAGGAATTTCCCTCTAGTCCAATATTCCCTTATCTATTTTTCTGAATCCTGGACCACTGGAGAGCCTTCTAGCGTTCTTTTGTGTAAACCGAGCACCTGTTTTGCCATCCGACCAACTGACTCCTAGGGCTTCTAGTTAAATAATGTGTATCATCGAGTACCGAACTGAAATCCACCACGCCTTATTTTTTGTGTGTCTTTATTTTTCAGTCTGCAACTGATTCTTTGAAACTTTCTTGTAAAAACATCAATTGTTTTTTTAAAGGAGCGACTACTCTGTGTTCCACATTTTAAAATTATTCTTTTTACTACACAACAAAAGCAGCTATTAGTTCTTTGTTGTTTAGGAAATGCATGATTGATAGAAAAGATAGTGACAAGTTGTCAAGTAAATGGATTGATGGTGGCTAAAGATAAGAAAAATAGGTGTTGGATGTGAAGTCAGAAACTTCTTGATCAGTTCTTAAGAATTTAACAGAAGAACAACTGTTTATTTCCGAGATTCGCGGTTTTGTTGAAAATGTTCCAAGTTAGGTTTTCATTTTCAAATGCCTATTTTTAATTTATCTAGTCTAAGGTTGGTATTTTAAATTTTGGCATGATTAAAATGGATCATACTAACAATAAATAAAATATTTTGTCATTTTGATTACCAAAACCTTACAGCGGAAGACTTAAATTACGTTATACTATAGTTCAGGACAGATGGTTCAATCAATTGTCATTGCCTTGTTATATATGCTAGTTCCCAGAAAAAGTCGTACACTGCGATGCAAAAGATTAGACAATGACGTTTTTTGGTTGTAAAATTTAGAATTTTGATAGTAGAATTACAAAACACCCCTAAACATATTAAATAAATATTTTGAAATGCTATAATTGAAACATAATTGTTTGATTTGCTATAACAATTTTTTTTTTCATAAAATAAAAATTAGTACGATGCAAAAGTTTAGACACAAATACGAGATTATGCTAGTTTAAAATAGATAATGGCCTAATTTCGCATATTTATTGATGAATTGAATTTGATAAATTGAAAAAATACGATATCCGGTGAACTAAACAGATTTAATAACGATATTGGTTCAATTTTACACCAAAAAGACAATATAGCCACTTTAAATATTTATTCAAATCATATTTGCTTCAAATGTACAATTTAACATCTCTAAATATGAACCAAATACCTACCAGTCCATCACGTTAAAGTTTGGGCACAAATTCGTGGATTTAGAGACATGCGTTGACCGATTTTCTTGATGAAAAGTGCAGTCTTTACCATATAAAATCACAAAATAGCGGCATATTATTATTTTTTGCACTTTAGTACAATGCAGAGATAGTCACCTCTTTAAAAACGACAAAAAAGTCGTTCATTTTAACGTAAATTCACTCCACACCATTACGAAAGTTCCCTTCTTATACTGAAGTTTGAAATTTCTTGAAAAAACGGTTTCTTTGAACCGGTTACAATTTAACCGGTCTCTTTAGTGCTATTTAAACACGTTCAGTTTAACCGAATATTGAAAAATAACCTTTTGAAAACACCGGTTTTTCCCCTCAAAAACTCTAGCATAAAGAAGGAACTTTCGTAATGGTGTGGAGTGAATTTACGTTAAAATGAACTACTTTTTTGTCGTTTTTGAAGAGGTGACTGTCTCTGCATTGTACTAAAGTGCAAAAAAGAATAATATGCCGCTATTTCGTGATTTTATATGGGAAAGACTGCACTTTTCATCAAGAAAATCGGTCAATGCATGTCTCTAAATCCACGAGTCCGTGCCAAAACTTTAAGGTGATGGACTGATAGGTATTCGGTTCGTATTTAGAGACGTTAAATTGTACATTTGAAGCAAATATGATTTGAATAAACATTTAACGTGGCTATATTGTCTTTTTGGTGTAAAATTGAACCAATATCGTTATTAAATCTGTTTAGTTCACCGGATATCGTATTTTTTCAATTTATCAAATTCAATTCATCAATAAATATGCAAAATTAGGCCATTATCTACTTTAAATTAGCATAATCTCGTATTTGTGTCTAAATTTTTGCCAGAGATCCCCTAGGTCTGTAACGAAAGGCGGCCCGCCCTGCCTGCCCTTCCGGGAAGTAAATCCCGCCCTCCTGCCCTTTTAAACTGCAAAGACCGGTTTTTTTTCCTTCCCTTTTTTTTTTTGAACGACAACGATGTTGGCCCTCTTTTTCTTTTTTGCGTGACATCTCATCTCTTTCTCTCTGCCTGGGACAAAATGTAGACCGTTCCCCCACGATCAGAAAAGTAGTTTTGCCAAAAAAAAGTGGTTTTTGCTTTCCCCATTTACCCCCGCGGAAGGATCGAACAACAATCACGCCACTTCATGGAAAGGATGTCGTAAACCTGTCCCACAGTCAAGATCGCGTTGAAGTTTTCCCTTGCCTTCGAAAAGGAAGCTTAGAGAAAGTGGTTATTGTTTAGCTTCGGAGTTCGATGGTGGAACATGTTCATTTTTTTAATCTTATGAGGAATTTTGAATAATAAAGCAAGTTTTAACTAACACATAGAATTTCATTTGATAAAAAAAGGTTTAGTAACGGAATATAAATGGCAAAGAGGACCTTTAGATAATAATTAGTGACAGAAAGCATATTCAACAAAGATCGCCTCTCTCTAATTAACTAGAAAGGCGGCCGCCCTAAAAAAGGGTATAAATTTCCGAAAATAACGGGCCTTTAGATAATTTTTTAGTGACAGAGCATATTCAGCAAAGATCGCCTCTAATGAACCAGAAGGGCGGACGCCCTAAAAAAAGGGTACAAATTTCTGAAAATAATGGACCTTTAGATAACAATTAGTGACAGAAAGCATATTCAGCAAATATCGCTTCTAATGAACCAGTTTAGTTTGAATTATCGTCGCACTAGAGCTACACTATACGCTAGCTATTGGCGACGGGCGTCGTAATTAAGTGAAACAGTCAGGCGACGAGCCGACACCTGACCTCTAATGAACCAGAAGGGCGCCCTAGAAAAGGGTACAAATTTCCGAAAATAACAGAACTTTTAATAATAATTAGTGTCACAGAGCATTTGGCAAAGATCGCCTCTAATGAACCAGAATGGCGGCTGCCCTAGAAAAGGGCAAACAATTTTAGAAAACACATACTTTTAAATAATATTTTACACTCTAGAAGTGGCAGGTATGTTAGCAAAAATGCTCCTATTGTAACTTATATTATACGTACAATAGCGACGTGTATATGAGACTGGTGCATGTTAAATCTGTTGTGATCCAAAGTTCTGGCGCCGGGTACGTTGCTGCTATAAAATTGCATTAAGTTCGGAGTGTCGGCATAGGAGTGTCGGAGTATCTCGGAGTGTCGGCATAGGAGTGTCGGAGTATCTCGGAGTGTCGGCATAGTAACTTGATTGCGGTATATGTTCTAAATTACAATATCCCTGCAAATATGCAAATAGGCCTTTATGCGGCTCCAGTGCGATGTTAATTCAAACAATCCTTTCAAAAAACCCAGAGGACCTAGAAGTACGGCCGCATTGAAAAATACAACAAATTTCTGGAAAAATCGCGTTTTTAGTTAATTTTTGGCACTTTAGAAGTGATAGAATATAAGCAGCAAGGAAGGTCCTTAGTGGGACTTAAAAGGGCGGCCGCCCTAGAAACGGGCACCAATTTACCTAGGGGGGGACGCACTTTTAGTTCATTTTTGAAGAGACAGAATCTAGAAGTGACAGAATATGAGACTGGTGCATGTTAAATCTGTTGTGATCCAAAGTTCTGGCGCCGGGTACGTTGCTGCTATAAAATTGCATTAAGTTCGGAGTGTCGGCATAGGAGTGTCGGAGTATCTCGGAGTGTCGGCATAGTAACTTGATTGCGGTATATGTTCTAAATTACAATATCCCTGCAAATATGCAAATAGGCCTTTATGCGGCTCCAGTGCGATGTTAATTCAAACAATCCTTTCAAAAAACCCAGAGGACCTAGAAGTACGGCCGCATTGAAAAATACAACAAATTTCTGGAAAAATCGCGTTTTTAGTTAATTTTTGGCACTTTAGAAGTGATAGAATATAAGCAGCAAGGAAGGTCCTTAGTGGGACTTAAAAGGGCGGCCGCCCTAGAAACGGGCACCAATTTACCTAGGGGGGACGCACTTTTAGTTCATTTTTGAAGAGACAGAATCTAGAAGTGACAGAATATGAAACGGATCATCTTTTTGGAAAAAAAGGCTCAACAATAAATAGCGGCGCTGTGCATAAGGGACTGGTGAACGTTAACTCCTGATGCCACGTACAATGTCGCTATAAGATTGCATTACGTGCCATCTGAGGTGTGTCGGCATAGTCACTTGACCGCGATGAATTCTAAATTACCCCTTCGCAAATAGTCCTTTGTGTAACTCCAGTGCGACGTTATTTCACCCCCTTCAATAAACCCAGTGTAGCTAAAAGAGCGAGCGCCCTTAAAAAGAAAAACAAATTTCTGAAAATGTTGTCGCACTTTAAAGTATTTTTGACCCTCTAGAAGGGAAGGAATAAGGCAGCAAAGAAAGCCCTAGTGGAACTACAAGGGCGTCCGTCCGCTCTAGAAAATGTCACTAAATCTCAGAAAAGTATGCATGTTAAGATTATAGAATCTGTGTTTATATATATATAGAAGCAGGGATTGGAGTAACACGTTATTTGTAACAGTTACTTTTTTTAGGTAACGTTGGGTAACGGCATTACATTTTTCAGAAAGTAACTGTAACTTAGTTACAGTAAACTCCCGTTTATCCGGAATGCTCGGGAAATTGACTCTTCCGGATAATCGAATTTTCCGGTTAATCGGAAGTCGCCAAATAGGGTTACCAAAAAATGCCGATTTTTCCGGAAAATACAAGAAGATAATGGCTGCATCTTATATGCAAAGAGGCGATGTTGCATTTATAATAATAATATATAATAGATACTACAATATTTTGTATTAAAAAATATTAATATTTATTAATTAAGAAAAAAACGATCGTTACTTTTAAATGCTAAAAATCTAAATACATAAATCGTCCAAACCCATGGTCTAAAACCAGTAGAATATTTTAAAATGTAAACAAAATCTAGAGAACATTTAATTACAGAATTAAATTTTAAAAATAACTTACTTCGGATTAGGGTTGTTTACGATATCGATCGAAAATCCAAAAATATTAAGTTTGAAAAACGTTCTTTGGGTGAAATCAGAGAATTATTTAATATATTTAAAAAAATAATGTTAAAGTTAATTTGTTAAGGTATCAGTCATTATTTTAATCGTAAATGAGCAACGCGAGTCGCAACGCTAACGCCAAAACTGACCATTGAATGTTTGTTAATTATAGCAGCGGTCAAGCTTGGTGCAATCACTTCCATTGGAAGGGATCGGAATTTCATGGTAACGATGTGGGAACAGCAAAAAAATCAAAGTATTTTAGTAGTAAAAAGGTAGTTGTTCAAAGATTCAATACTATAAATACTACTGCCTTTTTTCTACTGTGATGGAATTCTCAGAAAATTGGGGGACCATTGAGATCCCTTCGCTGATCCTCCTCCTACTGTCTGATAACATACATTGCCTTTGGCTGTGCAGAAAAACGGCCTTTGAAACGAACATCGAATTGACGCTATTTTGGGTTTGCATTTTTTCCAAGCTCAGTGCTCAGTAACTTTTAATTTCTGTATGAAGTACGTTGTATTTTAGCTATAAAGATGCTAATTTAATTAAGCAACACGAGAAGGAATGGGGCATTAAATATTCTTTAAGAAAGAGACCGGTTTTGCCGTTATAATAACAAATACAGTTTAAGGGTTCTAACTAATTATTTTCATTTGATTAGGTTTAAATTTTTTGTTAGCTTTTAAGCATTGATTCGATTTTTCGATGTTAATAACCGTGTTTAAATTATGTTAGAAAACCATTAACTAATAAACTTTAAGGTATCAGGGTAGTGAATTAATATAAACTTTCAATCAGAAATATTATCACTTAATTTAGAATCATGATCAGGCGATTCGACGACAACTTGTCATGGATGTTTGGATCTTAACGAATTTGAGAAACTAAGCCAATTAACGTTTAATTATTTGTGTCATCCCAACTTTCCGTATAAATTTTAGATTCCGGATAAACAAATAGGTTTAAACCTTAAAATATTTTCGTTACTAGTTTATCCGGAATTTTATCCGAAACTGAATTCAACTTCTATTTTGAATAAAGATTTTGTATTGTTGTGGTGTAGGCTTTTCCGTTAACCGTATAGTTTTATCCGGAATTTAATTTATCTTTGTCCGGACTACTACCGATGTCGCTCTAAGGCTGCGCTGGGTGGCAGCTCATATGTCTGCCTCGTCACTTGACCACGGTTCCAAATTACGAGGCCCGATGCCAATAACCCTCATGCAGTTCTAGAGCTAAACCAGGAATGCTACCGGAATTTAAATTTTAGTTCTATGAGGAATTTAATTTTCGATTTAACCGAAAGCGATTTTCAGTTATCCGGAATGTAGTTTCGGATCGACTTCGTTTTATCCTAAAGTCTTTTCGGATAAAATGTGATTGAAATGCTGACAGTATTCCAAATGATTTTTCAAAAATTGGAACTTAAAGCCATAATTGACCTGCGTTTAAAATTGCGCTCAAGTAATAAAAAACTTAAATTTAATCATTACCAGATAACCTAAAGATGCACGAAGGTTGAAACCTTAACCTGGAAGGACACGCAGAATATTGGCGACAGGTTTAATTTTTTTAAAAATTTCTTACGGGTAAATACATTCAGAATTTATTTAAGCATTAAGTTATTCTAAATGTACTCTTTTTTGAGCTCAGCTTGAAAAATGAAGTATGTTACAGTTTTGCTCGCCGATTGTTTATGTAATCAGCCTCGTAATCTTTTTTGCAGTTCTGGTTCAAACCCAGCAATTCGACCTTGGAATTTGTTCTGTTGAAAAGATTTTGTGATTCGCGGCAACTATTTTGACCTGAAGGGTTTTATTGTAAGTTGGATAAATTTACGTTTCACTAGAGCTACAGAAGGGATATTGCCGAATAGCCACATAATTTTAAACCGAGGTTTAGGCCGAAAATTGGTCTGGCATGCAACGAAACTTATAGTGACAACGGCAGATTTAACGTGCACCAGTCCCATACACTCGGCATTATTTATTGCTTCTTTATTGTCTAGCACGATCCGTTTATGACTAAGATGAGGATAGAACTTACGGAGGTATCCATCGTGGCATGATGCCTTAAACCACCGCGCCCTGCCAATTCTTTAAGTCTTTGAAAAACATGCTTTAATATTAAAAAATTCGCAGCGAATTAGTTAAAAAGCATTCATTGATTTATTCCGGATAACGGAAAAATGCTTAGGTTAAAACTAGATTTAAATTGCGGATAGAACATAGAATTAAAATTTAAATTCAGGTAGAATTCTTAAAATGAATTTACGTCCCACACTAAACTAAATGAGGATTTTCGACGCTGCACCTTGTAATTTGGAACTGTGACCAAGTGATGATACCAACTTCAGAGCTGGCACCCAGCACAACCTCAGAGCGACATCGGTACAGTCCGAATAAAGTTAAATGAAATAAAATTTATCTCGAATAAAACCAAAGTTAAACATGCCGGATAACGAAAAATCACTTTCAGTTTAGAACTAAAATAAATTCCGGATAGAATATATTGAACTAAAATTAAAATTCCGGTAACATTCTGGGATGAATTTACGTCACACTAAAGCTAAATGAGGATTTTCCGCGCCACGCCTTGTAATTTGGAACTGCGATCAATTGACGAGGCCGACATCAGAGCTGGCACCCAGTGCAACATCAAATAGCAGTCCGGATGAATAAAGCTAAATTAAATAAAATTTATTTCGAATAAAACGAATTACATTTCGGATAAAGGAAAATTGCTTTCGATTAAAAATATAAATAATTCCGCTTAAAATATATAGATCAAAAATTTAAATTCCGGGATGAATTTATGCATCACACCAAAGCTAAATGATGATTTTTGGCGCCCTGCCTCGTAATTTAGAAAAGCGATCAAGTAACGAGGCCGACAGAGCTGGCACCCAGAGCTACCTTATATAACAACATCGGTAGCAGTCCGGATAAAGCTAAAATAAAATCCTGTTAGCAATATATGGTTAGCGAAAATGCTTGCAAACGATAATTAAAAATATTTTTATTTATTCTGGGTAGAAGTAGAATTAAACTTCCGATTTCAATCCGGATAAATAAACTATAATTCAGTTCTTGATAATATGTCAATTCTGAAAATGTTAAAACCGATAAAATAAATTACTTATTAATTTATTCTAGTTACGTTTCGATGTAGAATTGTTAACCGGATTCCCTAATTTAATTCCGGTTAACACTCGGATTTCGTATAGTGGAAACATGTTAATAAAATGCAACATAAAAAATGCTGAAATAGCGCCATACCTGTCGTTAAATCAGACTTTCAGTTCCAAAAACACTTTTCGCGCCAAATGTTGTCACCAAACGAAATTTTTTCTTGGAAAAAAAATCTGCAAAGTTTTTACTATATTTGGCGAGAAATATTCAAATTTATCGCCAAATTCCGTCGCCAAATCCGAATTTGAAATTTTCTGGATATTTGAGCTTTCTGGTTAATCGGGAGCCGGATAAACGGGCTTTTACTGTACTTTTAGCGGTAACGAAGTAACAAAAAATTTCGTTACTTTTCCGTTACTTTCCGAAGGCTGTCTGATGCTTATGTTGAAATTCCACTCCTAGAGAGAAGGGAACATTTTGCATTCCCGAAGTACCAGCCTTTCTTGGGAGGGAAAAAAGCAAATAAGCATTGTCCACTTTGGGTGCTAAAGGCGTGACGGCAGCTTTCAGCAAGAATCGTTAAAGTACGAATGTTTCTCTTTGTCTGTTTACCTTTCCAAGTATCACATTATAAGATCCGTAATTACAGGCATATACCGAAATGAAGGGTTTTGAAATAAATCACGCTGACTGTCAAGAAGGTGCCGTTCGGAAAGTTTCGACCAGTGCAAACCCCTTGGTGTTGCATGAATGGGTTCTACAACAGTGACCAACAACAAAGTTTCTCGCCTTGAAGAAGGGGGGGGGGGGGGAGAGGGCACGTTCACACCTATTTCTGTCAGTACCCGCCCGAGTTTGCTGATGGACGTCGTCGGTCACTTAAAAAAAAAATAGATAGTTTTATGGTAGGAACAGGAAAAGTGATCGAAAATCGTTCTTTTTAGAGAATCGCTGTTAGATAAACAAGCTGGGTTTTTTTTAAAAAAAAAAGTAGATCACTAAAATACAGTTATAATTAGCAATTATAACGTTTTAGACCAGCCAAGTTTTCTTGTAACTTACGTTTGAAATTGGAACACTAGCAAACATTAATTTTTAAAAAATTCAATTTTTTATACAGTTAACGTAGTAGTCTTTATAGACGGAAATTCATGAATATTTTTGATTTTGGTTAATGGAAATTATATCCATTGCTCTTCCTTTTAAAAAAAGATTTTGCTAAAAATAATTCTCCAGGTATCGATGGTAATACTGAATTGAAAAAAAATTGGATTTTATTAATTAAATAACAGCCTAAAAAGACTAATGTTATTTTCCCTAACATCTTGGATTGTCTTGGGAAAAGGGGTTGGTGTTTTTAGGGGCCAATGGCTGTGAAAAGTTTAGGGTCTAATCCCTCCCCTTTTGGTCAAAAAACATTAATGGGTCCCCTATTTTACTTTAGTTCAATGTTCATATAATCCTGACCATGTATTCTTTGGTGTTGCTTTCCTTTTTGCCCACAGAAGATCTCCACACTACCTTGTAAGTTCTTCTTTCCATAGATTATTATTTAAACACTTATTTTAACATTTCGATTGCCAAATAGATAATTTAAAAGTGTTTCTATTGCATATCCATTTGAAGCACTCAAACAGACTTGTATTAAATTAAAGAGTATCTGCGCACAATGCTAGTAATGCAAGAATTGTCTATAGTATCGCAAAGAAATTCATTAAAAAAAATAAACAATAAGAATAAGATAAGGATTTAAAATCTATTTCATATTAGGTGTGGCCAAATTAACAAAGATGTTTCTTTTTTTTACTCTTAGGTCTTTGTTGTCTAATAAACGCGTTATTCAAATGCCCATTTTTAATTATCTAGTCAATGGTTAGGATTTAAGTTCTGGCGTTAATGAAATGGATCGTACTAGCTAACAATGAATAAAATATTTTGATTATCAAAACCTCCTAACAGAACGTAAATTACGTTACTGCGTTACGTTATAATAGTTTTAGTTCAGGACGTCGTTCAACCAAACTTCAACACCTCATAATATTTCCTAGTTCGCGGCGAAAGCCGCTGTATAAGCACCTCGTTATATTTATAATTTTTTAGTCCATGACGTATCTGTCAACCAAACTTCAACGCCTCTTAATTTTTGGTTATTTGCGGCAAAATCCCGTTGGTGTCCAATATTAGTTTTAATTTATGACGGATCGATCCATAGAGTTCGATCAATCAATCCTTTCCTTGAAGCCTCGTAATTTTTGCTTAGTTGCGGCGATATCGCCTTGGGGTCCATTATTTTTACAGTTCAAGACGAGTCGGCTAACTAAACCTCGACTTCTCGTATTCTAGTTCGCGGTGTGATCGTGTAGTAGGATACTTTTTTCTAGTTCCGGACATATTTCGGTCAATTAAACCTTTCTATTTTATTACTTTAAAGTTTGAAAGATGATAAAGACCGGTCCACGACGTTATGATTTCATGACCCGCTACTTACGTCTGCCGAATTATAAATTACCCCATCGGCCAAAAAGAAACACCAGTCGATCCCTAATGTCTGCACTCAAAATATCCTTTCCCCACTAAGCTTTTGGAGTTAGTTTAGTTTGAATTATCGTCGCACTAGAGCCTTTTGGAGTTAGTAAATGCTTCGTTGCAAGGCAATTTTAAGTATTCAGTGTTATATGTGATTCAATTTTATTTTATTAACAAACTGAATTTTAAATGGATAGATATATGTATGTAATTTTTTAAAAAGAATTTTGTAAAGTTTTACATCAATTTAAAACGTCTTTTTTAAATAAGGGATTGCATAACTTTTACCTTATGTAAACTATTCGGGTTTATATGTCTATCCCTCAGTGAATTGAATATTAGGGTGGTTTGAAAAACAAAATTTTCGAGTATCAGCTTCAAATAGAGTTCAAAAGTTGCGTATCGTCATGCTGATTAACAGAAAAATAGTTAAACAATTCTTAAGTTATAAATATAATCGGCCCCATGGGTTTGAAGTTTCAAAAAAACGACTAACTTAAAAATATCAGCCAAAATTTGCAGATAAATTATTTAGCTTCCAAACTGCATTTTTTATGTGTGAAATACTTCAGTTATTAGAAAAAAACGTTTTTCAAACGTATTTGTTTGTAATTTTAAGTCTCATAAAAGATTAAAAATGTACACATTTTGAAGAAATTTTGAGATTTTCCTGGCTCCCAAAACCTAAGCTATATTGCAGTCAACACCATAAAAAACATTTTACTACATTAAAATAAAAGATAATATATGAAGTCGATTTGAGCAGGAAATCGGCCGTATGTTCCTAGAAAGTCAGGACCGTCGCGTGGTGTGGGGCTCGTTACCCCTTATTATGATTGCTCCAATAATGACAGTGAAAAAAAATGAAAATTAGATTTGAATATCGATAAAAACATTTAAATTAATCTATATTTATCTATTTTAAAAGAATTCTTGTTAACGCAACGGTTGGGCTACGGAATCAGGTATGGGAAAAAAAATAATCAATTCCCAATATTTGGGCAAAGGTTGATATGACAGCCGAAATACCTTATCCAGCATCAATGTCTCATTTGACAAATATCAATTATCAACCTTGAATAAATATGAAAACATTTAATTTTTGCAAGGGAAGTTAAATTTAAAAATCTTATGTTTTAACCAGGCATGACAATTCTAAAACCAGAAATGACAGCAAACTTAATTTTTACACTTAAAATTCGATTATTTTTCTTTTTACTTGCTTTATTATTAAAATCTGATGATGTAATAAAGTTTTAAAAGAAAGATTCCGTTGCGGGTACTGATAGAAGAGGGAAAATGGGAGTTATTAACCATATATACAACTTTATCTTGTCCGTTAGTCGGTACTTGAAAACAGATGTAACGCATAAATCTGGCTGGCCACTTGGCAATGCATGAAGTTATACTCCTATATTTGTAGAGCTTGTATCATATCGAGAAGCGACGAATTCGGTTCTATGGATTGATTTCGTTTGAGTTTAGTGAGAATTGTTGTGAAATGTCATCTGAGTAAAAGAAGTTTGGTGCCAGACAGAAAAATCGCTGTAAAATTTTCGGTTTTCCTAAGTATGTTACGAACATATGAATGTGTGATGTTTGTTGCTTAGAAGAAATCTCATCTCATTCAAATGAAAAAAAATAGAATTTTCAAAAATAGCAGACAGTGTTGCTGTACTCAGGTTGAAAAAATTTATCACAAGGCTTTCATTCCAGTAGTGCCGCACACTCGTGTTGTACACATGATAAAACTGTTTAACGATAAGTATTGCAAGTTGAAAAAAACTTAACAAACATTTCAATAAATGTGCAAGTTATCATGCTAAAGTGAATTCAAAAATAAAGCTCAAGCAAACTTTTTGATATTGCAGCTGTTAATGTGAAATATTCTTTTCTTGTGGATGTGGCAAAAATTCAAGTAATTATACTTGGCTTGCAGTGGTAGATTGTAAATGTGAAAAAGAATCTTTTACTCAGGGCCCAAAACACGTGTTTCAAGCAATCGAAACGTTACTTGCTAGAAAACTTGGGCAAATTTATCGATCCTGAAATCGAAAAAAATATCTATTTTGCACATTCTGAAAATGTGCTATTATCAAAGCTCGTTGATGATCGCAAAGATATTCTAGAGCTGGGCTACAATAGAATAATTAAAGCAAGAAAGAAATATCGAAGGATAAAAAAAATCTGACATTTTAAAACTCTCAAAATTAACTTTAATGCTTCAGATTATACTGAATTAATAAATTGATATACATGTCAATTATATCCACCACCCATTCTGAAGAACGTTAGTGACGTTGAAATGTTATCACTTATTAAATGTTATACTGAGCTCAGGAGTAAAAGTAAGAAGTTTTCTACCACACTCAATCAGTCGAAAGTTGTGTTAAGCTTGTAAAACATACCTCAACTAAAATATGTGGTCATGAATCTCGAGATGGCTTCATAAGGTCTACTCTTTTGTCTACAAGCATTTTGTAAAAATGTCACAAAAATCTACCTTTAAAAAAGAATTTACTTGGAAAAGGAACACTAACGAATAATTGTCTACACACATTTATATAATTGCTTATCTGTGTATTAAACTTCAAGACAAAAATATGGTTGGTTGAGTATACCCGCAGGATGAACTCCCCTTGGTGAGTTCTTTGTCATTTCATAAAATAAAAATAAATAAAATGGGCAAAGAGGAGCATTAATATGATTTTTTTAAAAGTTAAATAGATAAATATAGATTAATTTAAGTGTTATCATTCATATTCAAAGATGATTTTCATTTATTCCTACTGTTATTTGGAGCCATCACAATAAGGGGTAACAAGCCCCGCACCACACGTTGGTCCTGACTTTCTAGGAATATAAGGCCGATTTCCTGCTCATATCGACTTCATATTTTATAAATCTTTTATTTTAATGTAGTAAAATGTTTTTTTGGTGTTGACTGCAATATAGCTTAGGTTTTGGGAGCAAAGAAAACCTCAAAATATCTTCAAATTTATTTATTTTAAATCTTTTGTAGACCTAAATACAAACAAATACGTTTGAAACAATTTTTTTCGTAATAACTGAAGAATTTCACATATAAAAAATGCAGTTTGGAAGCTAAATAATTTATCTGAAAATTTTGGCTGATATTTCGAAGTTAGTCGTTTTTGCATTTTATTCGAAACTTTAAACCCACGGGCCGATAATATTTATAACTATAGAATTTTTTAATGATTTTTCTGTTAATTAGTATGACAATACGCAACTTTTGAGCCCTATTTGAAGTTGATACTAGAAAATTTTGTTTTTTCGAACCACCCTATTAAATATGCCCCCAAATCTAATAATTCATTATAGGTTAAGGCCTTTTTTGAAATTTCAACCCTGTATAACCAGCAGAGTTTAAATTTTTCCTTAGGAAGGGGGGAATTTTAAAGTATTTTAAAAACTTGTTTAATGAAATTCATACTTGGTTTTAATGTAATTTTTTATTTTCAGGCAAAGTCATTGGAAAAAATGGCCGAATAATTCAAGAAATTGTTGATAAATCTGGAGTTGTAAGAGTGAAAATTGAAGGCGATAATGATAATCAAATACCTAGGGAGGATGTTAGTAATTTATAAATTATTTTTTTCTGTATTATATATTCTCCTGAGACCTGAGTTCCTTTAAATTAATGTATTGTTTTACTTTCTTGTTACTACTGAATTTATTTTAAGCTTCAAGAACCAAATTGGTGTGATAAAAATGAAAATCCTTCTCAGATTTTGATTACCAAATCAGTTTTTTTACCGTATCAGTTTTTTTTTCCAAAAAATGTAGTAACACAAGGTGAAACACTATTTGAGAGGCAATTCTAAATGCATTTTCAGCAGTAACTTTTACAGGCGTTTGGCATTTAAAAAAAATGTTAGAATAATGGAATAGCTTTTTTTCTTAAAAAATAAGTTATGTATATAGGGTGACGATTTTAGCCCTATGAACTGAAGTCTAAACTTGCATTCACATTGCTTGATATGTAAATTTTATTTTTTTCTAAAAAAATCATATCTTAGATTTTTTTAAAAATTATTTTTCTTTAGCAGAATGAATAAAATATTAAAAAAGACTTATTCCTGTATTCATAGCTTGCACAAAAGTGTATTTAGTGCTTTTGTCCTCAATATGCATTGAAATTGATGTGCCCCATTGCAAATAACATTAATTTTTTAAAAATTATTTGCAAAACATACTTTTGACTATGTTTTAATATTATGTGTGTCTGTTTATATGAGCAATTTATGTTCATGTTTTTGCTGGAGTCTTTGGAAGATATTACTTGTTATATTAAAAAATCTGGTATGGTTACAACACATATTTTAAACTCATTGAAAGTTAGTTATGTTTTTACTTTTATTTTCACATATATTTTCAATTAGAGAATTGCCTATTTTTGTGGTAGCAGGGTTATTGGCTTTTAAAAAACCAAAAATAGAACTTATTACTATGGACAGGGTTGCTATTGTTCATAAACTATAGGGCTTGACTGATGTCACTTTTTGGCCAATGTCGATTGCCTACCTATTGATTGTTCAAAAATTAAATTGGCTGATTGTATTTTCTTTCTATCGGCCGATTGCTGATGCCAATGTGAAAAAATCCAATACAGCATTCGGTTATCTCATAAGAAAGCAACGAAAAAATAAAATTTTACAGCGACTCTATATATTTTAAATTAGAATTTGTGCATAGTTTACTTAGTAATTAAGGAGTTCGTCAGACCTAAGTAGAGGGCCATGAAGGCATACCCTCACGTAATATGACCGTCCATTATCTTTCAAACTTAAAAGTAACAGAATTCCTAAAGGTTTAATTGACCTACATCTGTTTTGAACTAGAAAAAACCCAAAAAGACTATACTGTGTGATTACGCCGTTGACTAGAATACGAGGCCTCAAGGTTTGGTTGACCGATCCGTCCGGAACTAAAATTGCACAAGCAAATATTACAAAGCATTGAAGTTTGGTTTGAACCATTTGTCCTGAACTAAAACTATATTATAAAAATAACAAGTGTTACTGCTGTTATGCTGAGAGCTGTTATAAATTTCAAGGCGTCATCTTAGCATGTCTTAACAAAAACTATGTAACAGTCTAATTTGAGTGCAAATTGAAATCTAAATTGTTTGGGATAGATAATTTTCGTTTCTTCCCCTATCAAAAACATCAGCTTCCATCGTCATTTTGATGTGACTTGAATTTTGATAGATCTACTCAGATACTTAGCAAAAGTGTTGATTTTTTTTATTAAAGGACAAGGTTTGGTTATGATTCTAAGTTATTTTTCATTACATATTTACTGTTAAAAAAAACTTTTGGAACCCTACTTATACATACATCAAAATATCTTTAATAAAAAAAATCTGTTTTTAATCAGTACAGTTCAATATATATGCAGTAAACTCCCTATTTTCTGCGGAATTGGGTTGAGAGAAGAAAGTCTGGTCGGCTCAACAAGCATAACAGCTTAGAAATATGAGGATTTACCATGTTACAAAACAGTCAGTAAATTGTTCTTGTTTTTTTGTCTTGTAAAAAAACTTCTCATTTTTATTTAATTAAGCTTTTAAAAGCATATTGTTACAAAGGGAGGCATTATTCTGCTCCTGTAGGTACGCTGCTCAATCAAATTTGAGACTAGATTATTTTACGAATGGCGCTTATTTACAAAAATTTGCATATGATGCATCAAGTAAATGAGGTCAGCTAGTGTTGAATAGGAGTGTAAGGAAGAGAAATTAACAGTGAGAATTGAGACAGCCCAAACGACCTTCATTTTCCTTTCACACAGGTTGTGAAGCTTAATACCGTGGTTTCGGAGGTTTGAGCAGCAGACCAATGGGCTTTTGATAACTAGGCAAACAATGTAAAGGCATTTTGGGTAGTTTCCCTTGAAAAGCAATCTTCCAATAAGTTTTGCAACAGTTGAGCTTCCACTTTCCTGTGTTTTATAAAATTCCTTTGAAAAAAAAGGGGGTAGAGATATTGGATGAGCCACGGATAATCAGGAGTTTACTGTATTTATATAAACTTGGATTGCTTTTACTATTTTATGACTTTATATGTATGTATCTTGGATTAAGGGTTAATTTTATTAATTTATGACTTCATAGGTACCTTTTGTGTTTGTTGGAACCATGGAAAGTATAAATAATGCAAAAGTTCTTCTTGAGTACCATTTAGCTCATTTGAAGGTAATATTCATAGAAAGATTCAATTTAGAATTATTTATATTAGTAAACTTAAATATTTTTAACAATAAACCTATTGAAACATATTTTGAATGCTTTTTATCATTTCACTAAAAAAAATTAATGTAATTATTGTGAAATCTTAATATCAATATTAGTTGGAAGTTGATTGACTCATTTTCAAGGTTCAATTTAAGGGGGGGAGAATTCCGTAGCAATAACTCATAAATCAATCCTTGTGTAGCAGTTGATTAATTTCGTTTAGCAGTATAGCTCAACAATTTGCTTAAGAATCAAGCTTAGCAATTGAAAATGTTGTATGAGTCATGACTTGACAAATTTAAATAATAATATAGAGCAGAGGAGGGTATTATATGTAATAATTTTAATACAATTTATACTTTTAGGAATAACTCTTAGTTTTAAATAAAAAGCCACACAATCATTTGCAGTACATACTATAACTAATAGTAATGAAGTGCTAATGGTGAAACAAAACCATATTTTTTTTAATGAAAAAATTAACCTAAAAAAAGTTACAAGTGGAGGGTAATATGGGGTAGTCAGGTAATATGGAATAGTTGTTTACAATTATTAAAAATTTAATTATACTTCACAGAACATAGTTGATTTTAACTAAAACAATATTTGAAAAATTACGCTCAGATAGTTTTGTTTTTAAGCCTATTTATAAAAATCACAAACATAATCTTTTTCTGCTCCAGTACAGTCAAAATGAGCCCATAAAGAACAGCTAATGCGTTAAATCCAAATTTCATTGATCTTTGAAAAATTTTCCGTTACAAAAGATACATTCAGCAATTTTGTTTTCTAGTTCTTTAGTTGATTGCATGAAATCAATTTTAGGTGATATATATTCCATATTACCCGACACACCATTTTGGATTATGAGCCATTTTACTGACGGATAAAACATTGATGGCTAAAAAACGACTGCAGCATGCATAACAAACTATTATTCTTTTAGTAGACATTATTCTTAGCAAAATTAAAGTCTCATGATTACTGGTAGATTAAAATGTTTCAATACTTTCCGACAAAAACTTAAAATCCGAAAACACACTTTGTTTTAAGTGACTGTAACGACTTATAATATGGCTTATGACTTATCATAAGACTGTAACGACAGCAATAAGAAATTAACTCTTTGTTCACTGCATCATGGGGGATTTCTTAGGTCTTTCATGGCATTTCCATGTAATGGCAGCACGAAAGAGAACTGAAATTTCAGTATTCCATATTCCCTGGCTATTCCATAGTATCCTCCTCTCCTCTAATACTATACTATTAAATGTACTTTTAATTTCTTTATAAACACTTTAAAATAAGTACATTTACTTTTATTTACAGTGTTGAGGGGGGGGGGGGGTCATCTTCATCAGAATTGTCTATGAACATGTTTAACTGTTCTTTCGGTTTATTACCATCAAGTTTTGGTCATTTGGCTGTTTCATAAGGCTGGAAATTTAGGCACCGGGTTTTGCAAAAAACATCTTGACTGCCTCTTTGGGATTGAAATCCCCAACTTTTGGTCTTTCAATGCATATCCTTGTTAACATCGTTCATACATTTGTTAGGGAAAAAATTCAAGAACTTTTCCAAAAAAAATCAAGGACTAGAAATTTACTAGCAACATAAAATCTAAATATATAAAGCGTGTATAAGCCAGCACTCCATTAAAAAAATGACAAAATTATCTCAAAATATAAAGAAATTCAATTTACTGCACGTTTATTGGCCAAATTTTGCATTTTCATTGGTTGAATAGTATTTCTCTTTGATTTGGTAAATTAAAAAAAAACACGAAATCCGATGAATTTCCCTTTCAAAAATGCCCCCAAAAAATCTGTCCCTTCAACAGAAATTCACTCCACACCATTACAAAAGTTCCGCCTTGATACTGCAGTTTGCTGTTTTTTGAGAAAAAAAATGGTTAAAACTAACCTGGATTTTTTTGTCTTATTTAAATAGGTTTGGTGCAATCTCATATTGAAAAATAAAGTTGTAAAGAAACCTGTTTTTCCCCCAAAAAACTCTAGCATCAAGATTTAACATACGCGAAAAAGAGACCGATCGCGAAAAAGACCATTCTTCAGGAGAGCCGTTTAAAGTTTGGTAAAAAATAAAATGATCACAAAATCGTTCTAAATGGACCTAGATAAAAAATAGTTGGCAAGGATATCCGTTTTACAAGTACCAAAAAGTATACGTGGTCATTTTTTACTTTAAATTTAAATTTTCTGAGATATTTTCAGATAGTTTTTTTTTCCGTGTTTAAATTTGAATGATTTTGTACGTGGAAAAAAGACCTATCAGAAAATATCTCAGCAAAGGCAAATTTAAAGTAAAAAATGACAATGTATACCTTTTGATACACATAAAACGGATATCCATGCCAAATATGTTTGATCTAGGTTCATTTGGAACAATTTTGTGATAATTTGAATTTTTATCAAAACTTTAAATGGCTCTCCTGCAGAAGAGTCCTGAAGAATTTGCAGCTAGGTAAATTCATTCCAAATATTAAGAAAATTATTACTTATGACGAATAGTCATTTATTTAATGCTTATTTATAATCTTAAATATTAAACAACAGTAGCAACATGTTATTTATTTAATTTTTTGTTGTTGAAGAATACAAAAAGCTTGTTTAACCCATTTACTAAAGTTTGTGTAATAAGGTTTATCCATTATAATTTAATTACAATATTTTTTTAAGTTGTTTATTTTATAATTTAATATATTCAATAATTGTAATCATAATAATTTGTTTGCATAAAAAATAGGTAATGAACCAAATTATTTTTACAAAAACAAGACTTCTAAGATATAAGAAATGATTTCCACATTTTTGTACAAAAAAAACTTTTTGTCTACATTTTTATAATGCAACAGTTTTAAAATTGAAAAAAATAAATTTTAAAGCATTACTAAATATTTATTATTTAAAAAATATATAATTTACAGTTTTAAATAACAATTTTGATACTTGAATACAATAACTGGGTAAATTGAAAGTTGTTAGTTTACAATACAAAAATTCTTTTTTTCCCGATTAAGTATTTTTAAAACTTGAATGACAGAAAACTTGAAATTTCAGATGCTTCTGGTCAATCGGATTTGAAATTTAAGCACTTTTAAATCCTAATTCGAAAATACTTTTATAAAAATGTTGGTTAAGTTGCAGGGATGCCTCATACCTTAAGTATGAAATTGAATTCATTGAATTTATATCGCAAACTGTCAAGATGTAGCAATTGAGTTTAGATTTATAGTAAAATATCGACTTCGAAAATTAAAACTATTTATCGTTTGATCGCTAAAATATTAACTTGCAAAAAAATATATACATATTGACATATCATTTTGCAATCTATACATATTATATGATTTTTTTTTGTATATATTTATTGTACTAAATACCATAAAACAGCTTTTGAAATGGGTTTTCTTAAATGAGTATTTCAAATAGAGAAACAAATAAACATTTAAATTGCCGAATTCAACCTTTCCATTTAAACATTTCAAACTTAACTTCATTGCCGTAGCAGCTGCAAACACATAGCGAAGCATCGACAGGTGCGATAGATCTTTCTTTCCCGCTCATTTTCATCCAAAAACAAACGCGGAAAAGTGACCTATCTACTAATTGCAGACGAACTAAGGCTGGGATCGCTATGCCGATTGCACCAATGGATAGATATCAAAATTTTGCATCCTATAGTAGTGAACTTAAAAAGTCAATTTTGGCCAATAGGTCACTTTTCCACATACGGTGCAATATGTAATGGTGTGGAGGGAATTTATGTTGAAGGGAGACATTTTTTTGTCGTTTTTGAAGTTGAAACTATCTCTGTAATTTACTAAAGTGCAAAAAAGAACTATTCACAAAACTTTAAGATGGATTAGTAGGCCTTCGGTCCAGAGATGTTAACTTGTAAATTTAAAGCAAATAGGCAGTAATATTTCACCAATAATGTCTATATTGGCTGTTTGGTATAAAATTGAACCAAGAGTGTTGATATCCGGTGAATTTAAGATTAAGATTTATTGTGTTTTTTAATTTATCATATCAAAGAGAAATTTAATTCAACAAAGGAAGATAGCAAAATTAGGCCAATAAACTTGCATTCAACTGAATTTCTCAATATTTTTTAGACGTATATAAGTTCAATTTATTATCTGTGATTTTCTTTGTGATTCATATTTTTATTTATTTGCACTTGCCTGATCCTTACCACCACAATTTTCTGCAACCAAACCTTTTCAGTGATATTTGTAGTTCAAAATGTTTTTGTCCAAACTTTTGAGATGGACTATAAATAGTGTATGTTTTTTTAATGCTTTAATGTATTGCATTATCAGAAGAATATTATATTTTTGCTAGTATTAGTGAAATAGAAAATAAATCCTTCACCCAACAATATTTTAATTGGATTCGAATATTTCCTCTTTATGATTGTTAGTTATACTTATATAGTCCTATTAAAAAGTGATCTTAAGTAAATTCTTTATACTTCACAGGAAGTTGAAAAGTTACGTCAAGATAAATTGGAAATTGATCAGAAGTTACGAAGTCAATCTGGAACCTTACTTAATTACCCTATTGTCAGACGAGGTTATGATAGATCCTACTCTGATATAGAATCTGGACGTGGTAGGGGTAATCTTCTACGTGGTAGAGGGCGAGGTGGTAGGATGGATATGAATCGGCGATGGAGTGGAGCAGATAATAGATATTCTAATAACCAAGGTAAAGCTTTATTTATATAACCTCCTGAGAGATCCAGAGACATTAAATAGAAATTAACTGCACATTGGCAAACCTAAAAGCGACCCCCCCCCCCCTTCTGGGTCGCATGACTGCGACCATTTGGCGAGTTTTTCCACAACGACTTGAACATATGAGGCTGACAATCTAGTGGTATGAAAAAGAAGTTGGGTAAGGAACAAAGATGAATGGCTATTTCGGTGAAAAAGGTTGCTACTTTTGGCATCCTATTGCAACTATTTTAATAAAAAAACTAAATATTCTTTTTATAGTTGAATCTGATCAATGCATGTGGTGCAGAAGGCTAATTAGAATTTTTACAGAATATTTTTATCAAAAAAATAATCCCTGAACTTTAAAAGAGCTTATAGAATTTACTCTATCCAAAGTATTGGTTTTTAGAAATAAAATTACTATAAATATGCCTATCTAAACAATCTTATCTGTGAAGTATCGTAGATCCTTTTTTAATTTCTGTTTACATTTTATAAACTGCATAAAAATTGAGCTTCTAACAGAGATAAAACAAATAGAAGCAAATATTTCTTATTGAACATAGCAGCAAAAAGCTATTCTAAACCACTTAGCTGATTCTAAAACAGTTAAAAAAAACATTGATCTGTCTGAAACTACTTTACAGTTCGAACTAAAAGAGCTACGGACTTCAGATTTAGTACACGGGTTCCTAGTTCCCGTTGGACGTCATAATAAGGTTTTCGAGAAAATTGTGCATGCGCAAGTAGAAGCTGCTATAATTTTTTTTTAGTTTTAAAGGTATTGCTGAAAAACGAAAATAGATACAGACTTCAAATTTGATACACGTGTTTCCAGCACTAGTCGGACGTCAAAATTAAGTTTTCAACCATATTGTGCATGTGCAAGAAGTAACTGCCATAGAACGTTTTAGGTTTGAAAGTTATTGAAAATACTTTATAAGGTATATAATAATTTTTAAATGAGCGTATTGATATATTAATCGGTATTTGAAAGTCGTATAGTGTCATGCATCCCTAGTTTTTTTAATGTATGATATCAGACACCTATCTTATATACTTTTTGTTCGTCCGTCTGTCCCTACTATAAGGATTTATTTGAGTATTTAAGTTAAAAGGAAAGTAGGTTATATTAGTTATTTTAGAACTTCTTGCTTAATGTTAGATAAGTTTTTAATTGAAAATATTTTTTTTAAAATACCATTATCACTGAAATAGACAGTAACACTTTATTGTCAATTTCAGTGATAGTGAATCACCTTAGAACTAAATAATTTGAAGAATAATAAGAAAAACCAACTTAATAAAAAGTATACAAAAAGATAGAAAAAGAATCACAAATGCAAGTGAATAAAATAAATACTAAATTTAAAAGATTTATAAAAAAAAAAGATAATAATGTAAGATGTAAGTTTTCGCAAAATAAATTTTTAAATAGTTTTTGGTTAAGAATAATCAAATTTAAAAACATTGATATATTAAAAAAAATGTATGGGAAAAATATAGATCCTAAGGTTATTTATGTTTTTCTTTCTTCTTTTCTATTACATATTTAATCAATTTTAAGAAAGCTACTATGATTTACAGCATTTCTACCACAGTTTAGCATGATCGTTTTAACAATTTATTTTTACAATCATGATGCAAAAAACTTTTTTAAAGTCATCAATATTTTGATAAATATTAAGAACTTATAAACATAAAGTGACTAAGTATAAAACGTTATATCAATTATTATAAAAATATATTAATTTTACTTAAAGCAGTATCTTGATTAAATTTGTACTTACCGTATAAGCTGCTATTCGCACTTTCAAGTGAAAATTCAGCTTTCCGCTTGCTTCTTAATTCCATTTTAATAATTTTAGGAGTTTAGGACATTGCACAAAATGCGTTTGATAGCTTTAGAGATCAAACGTAAAATGGCTTTAAAACGATTTTTGTACCCATAATTCATTTTTTTAAACAAACCAGATACTTTGTATGTTCTGTGCAATGTTGTTTTAACGCAAACTGTGATCTCCATAGGGTAGGCGTAACTTTGTTATAATTAAAACATCTGTTCACTACTAAATAAACTGTTTATTAGAATAAAAAACAGGACAAATTCAAAGTAGACGATATTTTATAAAATGTTAAAACCTTTAACTCCGATTAAATTTAAAATGAAAATGCATTATTTTCTAAATGCCCTCAAAACCCGGTTATACGCAATATAAATTTTATTTCATCATTGTTTATATTTAATAGTTGAAGTTTTTAGGAAATATTAATGACATTTTGTTGAATTCTTTTTGATTAAAACTACAAAAGAACCATTTGTTTCGCTATTAATGCAAGCGAAAGTCTGAAAAATTTCTGCAAATGTGTCACTTAGCACGTTCTTCCACTAAACGATCGTTCCGAATCGGGACGATTTCGGTGGAAGGTGATGCTTAGGATCCTTAGCACGTTCTTCCATTGAAAAAGTGACGAAAACGCGTGCACCTACCAACTTCATCCACGAAAAATATACAAAATCGAATATTTTCTAAGAAATTGAAAGCTGTTATGTTTAAAGGATTTAATAACATGATCATTGGCACAAAAACCTCAATTTTTTCAAAAGTGTCACTTAGCACATTTTCCCACTGAGCTCTTCAATTGTCATAGTTCTAACGAAACTGTGGTGATAAGTTGTCATATACACCTTTCTCCTCTTGGCGATTTTCATGTTGAGGACGTTTTTGGAAGCTGCTTTACTATTGAATGAGCAGTCAATTCTATTTATGTCGCTGGAGAGATCTGACATCCATTTAAATGGACATTTTATTTATATTTCATATTACTAAAAAAAAAATTTCATCAAAAAATTTGTTTGAAGTTTAAAAAATTGAAATGGTTTTATAGTAGAGAAATTGAATATAATTTTTTAACCTTTGGTTGTTAGTAATAGTTAATTTCTTTGTAAATTGACTTAGCTAGGATCAATTACGATAATTGTATCAATCAATTTGCAGACGATTTTATCATATGTAAATTGTCCATTTCAGAAGTATTTTATATAAATATTTTTTTTCACTTGTATTAGAATTTTTTACTGTTACTGGCATTTTAGGATAAATGTATTTATTGTATAGTCATGTAAATGATGTATGAAGTCAAAGCATTGTATTTGGGTATTTATATGTTTTAAAGATGTTCATTTAATGATGTTTCTGAATCAAATCTCAAAAACAATAACCTACATAGAAATTTTTGTTTATTTTGTTATTTTTATGGTTTTTAGTTTCTTCAAACAATAAAAAGCCATATAACCCTATTACTTATTCAACTCTCTTATCAAAACCTGTGAATCTGTGTCAAACTGAATTTTTTAAATATCAGTTATATAATTTGTTTTATTTGTTTGCAATATTTCTTGTAATGGCTAAACCCAGGTAAATCTTTCAATTTGTACATTTTGTATTAAAGTGTATTTTTAAATAATTATCACAAGTTTTTAAAACGCTACCCTTTTTGATGTTTTCCACCTTTTTTAGGAATAAGTTTTCTGAGAAAAAATCCAAAATAAAAACATAGATATCCAACTTATATATATTTGTTATATATATTTCCTTCATTTATAAAAACCAAAGTACCCTCCGATAAATTAACATTCCAGATAACTTTACCTTTGTGTTTTAAATTATTTCCATAAAGAAATACTAGGTTACTATTAATAACCCTGATATATAACATATTTGATTTTTTTAATCATGACAGTTACATGTTTGTCAAAAATGTCACCTCTTTTGGTTGCACCAATATTCATTATGTTAGTCATTTTACCTTTAATGATCTAAATTGTCATTAAAATCAAATGAATATATTTTATTGATTTAAACATTTGCTTAAGAAATATTTGGTAGCAATGTGACACGTTAGAACTAATTAACACAATTATGGCATCATTAATACATTTAGTTAGTTTATAATATCATTAATACATTTAGTTAGTTTTTAAAAGAAAATAAAGTTTTTCTTTTAAAAAAGACTTTTGTAAAATTACTAATTATCTTGATAGGGCTGGATGCATCAGCCACAATTGTTTAATAATTTAGGCATCGGTTCTTCAGCCTTGAAAAGCATCTACATGTTGATGGAAGAGGATGGTTTTGATAAGATTTTTTTAAAAAACTAAAACATTTTTTATTTCTATTTGCGCTTTAATGAAATTGAAATGGCATGTTTGTCAAGATGTGCTAAGATGACGCCTCGAAATATTTGCCAGCTCTCAGCATAACCATCTTTTTATTTTAATATTTTTATAATACTCTGTTAGTTTAGGACAAATTGTGCAACCAAACCTATATGCCTCGTATTCTAGTTTGAAGTGTTACAGTAGGGTCTTTTTTCTTGTTTAGAAATTCGGGACAGATATAGGTCAAGCAAACGTTTAGGTATATTGTTACTTTTAAGTTTAAAATATAGTGGGCGATCTGCAATGTTATTACTTTATGGACGGCTACTTAGGTAGCGGACCTCCCTAATTACTAAACATACTAAGCACAAGTTCTGAATAAAAAAAATGGCAGAGGGTCACAGTCAAACCCTACTTTTTAGTTTTCATATGCGATACCTAAATTGATCAGTTTTTAAAAATCTATTGGCAATTACCCGGCGGGGAAAAAATATAATCAGGCCATTTAATTTTTAAAAATTGGTATGCTATCAGCATTTTCTCAGCGGTCAAGCCTTATTCCTTGTGTTACAGCTGAATTTAATCATTGTCTTTGATAGTAAGAGTAAGTAGTAGTAGGTAATTCATTAGGGACTTCTATTATTGTATTTGATGCATTCGGTCATCTTTGGTAAATGTGCTAGTTAAGTTTATCCATGCTCACTGGCCCACAAGATTGTGCCCATCTTAGTTCCGTAGCCTATGGTTTGAAGTGCAATACCACTGATTGCGTGTACCAAGCAGCTACTTTGCCAATGAACCCCCCCCCCTCAGTTAATTTCCCAAGCAATCTTATTTTCCCTAACGGATGAAGAATTGAGTGACCCATGACCTACCCATTCGAAGTCTGGGTCAACAGTATCAGAGCCATGCACGCTGACTATAACACCATCACTGCTCTCAGTTTTTATTTAAATTTATAAATAGTTATTGTTCTAGTGAAGACAAAAAATTTTGTTATATGCATTCTGTATAAGTTGTGCACTCTTAAATAAAAATGAAAAAAAAATGCTTATTTATTTCTATTAAAACAAATTTTTAAATTCCAGCACATCGTTTTGGATCTGTTCGTGATGATAGGTATGCAGATTTACCTCCAAGACAAAGAATTCGCAATGATCGCAGGCGAGTAACTGATGAAGATGAATCTGTTCTAGACAGTCATGAAGTTTCAAGTATTGCTAGCATTGATCAAGGTATGAATTATTTCATTAATCCTAACACTTTACCTAGAATTTTAGATTTGTAGAATAAAAAAATAAAAAGTTTGAACTGAAAGGGTTAACAAAAGTATGTAAAGTGCTCCCCTAATTCTTTTGAGTGGTGTAGTAATATGGGTTACAAAGTGCCAGCACAATGTTTAAGTGTGTTTGGTAATAATCTTTTAACTGTCTTATTTTCTTTTATAATAGACCGCAAAAATCAAACATTTAAGTTGAAAATTATGCATGAACTAACTTTTTTAAAGAACGCATGCCTAAGCCATTCCTTAACACCAGCGTGCAAAAGTACTTTTACGCTTAGTTTCATGAACAAATGTTTTTCAAGTAAAATTTAATATGTTTCTTTACTTTGTCATAAATCATTTTTTTTAAAAATTATTTCACTCTCACTGTAACTGCTTGTAAATTCTGTATTCTCCTCTTTCAATTAAGTGCCATTTTCCTCAAACGTTGTATAAAATAAAACTTTAACTTAAAATGTGCAACTGTTCCTAATCGGAACTATTAAAGCAAAAAGTAATAGTTATTTGCTATTTTAAAAACTGCAATTTTATAAATGTATAGATCCACATTTTTCTGATTAGCATTAAATATTCACTAGAAAAGTATTTTTAAGAACTAAAATTTCCATTTTTAGGTAACCATTTTTCATATAAAAATTACATAGAATAATGAAGCAATAAAAGAGTTTATTTAAAGTGATCTGCCTTCTGTCACCCAGAAAGACACGCATTCATCGGTTTTGTTTAGTAATGAATGAATTGCATAACTATTTTTCACATGTTCTTGTCTTCCAAAAGACTTCCTGTAAACAAATTCAAAACTTTTTTTGTTGCTGCTAAATTGCACACTGGTGTTTCAAAGTTAATTTTGTATTAACTTGGTGTATAAGGTGAAAATCAAACATAAAGCTTCAAATCTTTTTTAAATGATTTGTTTTTGTTACATTACTGTAATAATTTACAAATTCGTTTATCAAACCATTTTTTTTGTTTATCAGTAATGTGTTAATAAGAGGTGTTTGGCTCATTTATTATAAAACTCGGAATTCTTTTATAAATCTCGGAACTCTTTTAATTGAAATAAATTTAAAATTTACAATAAAAGAAAATATGTATTTTTAACTTGCCTTACTATGTTTTTCCTCTCTCTCTTCCATGACTGATTTAAAAAGATGTTCAAATGAAATTAATGTGTTCATGTGACAAAAGTAATTCAAAATCGATATGTTAATAAAATTTTAATTTTCAGAAAGCGTGTCATCTATTGAAGGTTCAAGAAACCGAAAGCGCAGAAAGAAGAGAAAGCCAAAATATCAATTAGAAGGCAGTAAATCCAGTGATGGTTACAAAAGTTCTGGGCTTTCAGAGGCAACACAAGCTTCATCTGAAAGATTGCAAAATAATTCATTGAAAGGTACAATAGAGGAGACATGCACAAATGGTGAAGATAAGAAAATGTTGAAAAATGGTGGATCTAGCTCCCTTCCAAAACCTCAAAGAGATCAACATTCTGCTAGGTCACCAGCCAACAATCTGGCTAGTAAAGCTGAACTTTCTGTCTCGAAAGAGGTGTCAGTAATTAATGGTACAGCTTAAATGTTTTAGCAGTCTTTTAAGATCTACTTTACTGATGCCCACTTATGAAATTATAGTTTTTCCATCCAATTACTTTAAGTTATTAAATATAATTTTACAAATATATAAGTTGCCATATGTTTGTTATGTTTTAAGTGATTCAATTTGTTTGCTTATAGGAAGTCCCTACCCAGTACACACATTTGTATTTTTTCTTTTGCTTATAAATATTTAAACTTTGTTATATTAATTCTTAAAGGAGTGTGATATTTTGTTTTCGTTAATTTAACATCTTAGAAATCGTGCCTTGTGATGTAAATAATATATCTAACACTTAAGTATTTGATTGTGTGTGCTTGTTTTCAAAATACTTACAATTTTGTAAAAAAAATATATTTTGAAAAAATTGTTTCAAACTGCTTTTAATGCATTACATATACTTCAAGCAGTAAATCGTCTGAAATGAATTTTTTTATTTTTTTTATTTAATATTTATTGAATTATAGTTTTAGTATTTCAAAACTATACTAAAACTAAATAGGATGATTATTTTATGTACCTATTAAAAAATTAGAGATGAAATTGATGTTTAACATAACGCAATTATTATAACAATCGAAAGATAAAAGTATTTTTGATTTATTTAATATAGCTTAATATTTTTATCTTTTTATTAAAAAATTAAGTCTTCTAGTTGTAGTTTTTCTGCACTATGTACTTTAAATGTTCAAATGTGTAAACTAAATATTATTTCTGAACATAATTTTTCTATTAAAGCAAATTTCAAAATTGTTTGAAATATAAATGTATGAACTTTGCCAAAGTAATGATATAAAACTGAAGAAATATCTATTAATTAAAATGGGAGATATATCAGGTTTTCAAGTATTGTTTATTGTAAACTTTGAGGAATTGCACTATTCTGTGAATTTAACTTTTTGTGCAATAGCGTTTTTCTATGTTTTTTGGACGCTGATTTTGAAAATTTAGTTTTTTTTAATCATGTTCAGGCTTTTTTTGCAAATGCAAAGTTATAAAAAAATGGCAAAATATTTTTTTATACCTACTTTAATAATTCATATTTTAATTCAAAATGCTTTATAAAGGATTTCAATGCATAATATACAGTGAAACTAACTTGGAAAATGTTTTATTTAGCCTAAGGCTCATAAAGAAGTACAACAAAGTTTGAAACATAATGAAAATGGGCCAAAATTAGGTGACATAGTTTGCATTTTTAAGAAAGTTTTTGTTTAATTTTCCGAAGACATGTGTTTCTTAGACCATATGGTTCCATTTCTGCTTTTATTTCTCCAAAGATTTGCCTTTTTTTATAATGGATTAAAAAAAATTGGGGCATTATGTAGCAGTAATTGTAGATATCTGTGATACCCAATATTGTGGATGGATTCATGAAAATTAAAATCATAATCTAACTTTAGACGCCTGACAAAACTGTTTATGCGTCTTTTATATGTGTTTATGCTTCTGTAATCGACATTTATGACCTGCCTGTATAGAATGACCCTAAAAAAATGATTCAAAGTACCTACGAAAATAAACTAGTTCGCTATAATTTTGTTCAGTCTAAATTCAAGTGAATTTCTATTTTTCAGTACTTGCTATTTTTAGCCATTAGCATATGTTTTAAAAGTGTAAAATATGTTAAAAACTGTTTTGAGATTTTGAAAAAGGAATTTCGAGAGCTTTGTGTATTAGGCTGTGGCATATTATTAGAATATTAACTATTTTGTTAATAATTTTTTATTAATCACAAAAAAGTGCCAAAAATTCCTCTAAAATAGCATTTTAAATTTAATTCAGTTCAGTTCCTTAATGAGAAATTGATACATGATGAAATTTTTGCGCTATTTTTAGCAATTTCAGTGTCTAAAACTGCATAGGAATTGGTTGATCAAAATTCAGTTCACAAAATAATTACAGGGCAAAACAATGAATTATTAAACAATTGCCAATGTTAATAGCAAAATGAAGATTAAAGATTGAAATATATTAAAATAGGGATTTTGTTAATAAATGATAAATAGTTAAAAAGGTACTTAAAAACATTTGATAAATTGCATACATTTAGTTAAAAAAAATTGATAAATCTTTGCATCTAACAAACATCTTGCATGATAACTAACTCTACGAGTCCTTGAGTGATTAATTCCTCTGATATTTTTTTCCTGCATTGACAAATCTCAATTTAAAATAAACCATTGAGGGAATAAGATCTATGTTTAGTTTTTATACATAAGTTTTCAAACGTGAATTTTTTGTTAAATGATAAATTTTTCTGTACTTTTACTTATGAAAATAAAAAGTTTACTTTTTATGCCATGTTAAAATCAATCCACAGTTTTATGAACAATTGTTGAAGGAACAAACATATATATTTTATTTACTGGTACCAATACAGTTTCTTTACATATATATTTAGTTGTGATAAACTTAACCTAAAAATACTAGGATTTGCATTTTATAGTTGGAAATATCCAAAATAATTTTTTGGGTACTGTGTCCCTCTAAGATATTTATTGATAACAAATTATAACAATTTATCCAACAAAGGCATATTAGTATCCTATCCTATTTTTATGTATGTTTATGTGTCTAGTATAAAAACTTGCTACAGTTTGCTATGCTCAAGTATCAGAAGCTTATAATTTTGTATTCAAGTATATATACTCTAACTTCTATGCAATATTTGTTTTAAGTGATCTCGATACACCTGTATAAGTATTTGAAATATTTTTGTGTCACCTGGTTTTCAAATAAATTTCCATTATAGATTTTTGTCAGAATATTTTACTTAAAACAAATTTTTTGGAAAGTTTGTTCTTTAAACAAGTTTTGTTCGCTTTGTATTTATTAATAAAAAACAAATCTACTCTAAAAAATAATAAATGTAAATTAAAACTAACCTCATTTTTATGCAAAAAATATAATGCCTTGCTGCTTTGTAAAGAAATACTGAACAATCAAAGAATCACATTGCGCTACATTTTATGACATCAATCCAAACTGATTTCTAGCAAAAATAAATTTTCCTTTATTTATTAATAGTAAATTAAGTTTCTCATGCCATTCTTATGTGGCAACAGCACATTAAATGACTTAAAATTGAATTTCAATGCTAATTCAATGGGAAATTCGCCGACAAACAGTAGACGTATGTCCGTCGGAACGTATAGACGAACAGACAAAAAGTACAAAAGTAAAGTCAATACATATTTTTTTTTAATTCAAATGAATTGAAATATGAAAAAGTAGGTAATGACATACTGTCGATGTCCGTCTGTCTGTACCCCCCTTCCAAAATTGGTTCTATTTGTCGGATCTCAAAAACTTTTTTGTTAGAAAGGTATGACCTCAGAGACCCAACTTTCATACTTTTTGTCTGTACTTCTGGATGGATATCTGACTACACTCTATTGTCGAATTCCTGTTTGAATTAACATTGAATTTTAATTTCAAGTCATTTAATGACTGTTGCCATGTCAACAATGGCATAAAATCTTTTTAAAAATGATTGAAGCACAATTTATTCTTGTTATAAATCAGTTTGGAATGACTTCAAAATGTAGCACAATGTGATTCTTTGATTGTTCATTATTTTTTACTAAGAAAGCGGCAAGGCATATTTTTCGCATGAAATTCTGGTTAGTTTTAATTTACTTTTGTTATTTTTTTAGTGCAGTTGGAAGTAGCTTCATATTTCTTTTTGTTATCAATAAATATTTTATTACATTTTTCAAACTACAAGTAAATCAAGCAGACGATGAAAAATACCTAATTTGTGCAAGAAAATTAATGAAAATAGTTTATTTTGGATTTTAGAAGTTTAAATTATGGCTGGATGCTGTGCTTGCCGACTTTTTTTTCTAATGTGTATAAATCTTGTGTAGAAACGGTTATTGATGACATTTACTGTTTCAAACCTACTTGTTTTGATAAGATTTTCAGTGAGTATTTAAGTAACAGAAAATTAGGCTATTTTAGTTCTTTTAGAACATCTTGTTTTATTTCTTTCGAATTAAAAAAAAAGTAGGCTAAAAAAGTAGGTTACTATTTATTGAAAAGTATATTTCCTCTAATTTTATGAAGTTACGCCAGAGTTTTATAGAACTATTTAACAAGTTCTATATTTATTATCATGTAATCATACTTAGGCTTGCAGTGCTGGTAACATCTTCATCGAGAATGAACATACCAAATATTTTATTCAAATTAAGAAAACAGGTTTAGTTGACTTAGATTATATGAGAGCTACCTTTTCGCTATACAGAAGAGAAACATTAAGACTTGGTTTGTGCAATTAACATCATACTAGCGATACCTGTGGACTATTGAAAGTCAGTTGAGTATTTGTTAGTGGAGATATTGTCGCACTAAAGCTACACAAGGGCTATTGGCGTCATAATTTTGAAAAGGTTAAGTGACAAGCCGTCATCTGAGTGAGCACCCAGCACAATTTTTAGGAGCTATATTGCTGGCAGTGTCGGGTCTTTCGAGCATATTTAACGTGTACTCCCTCTATACAGGGTATAATTCATCAGACTTTATGGCTTCACTACCTTTTTTAGGTTGGCAGTTATTTTTGGTAATGCTTGGCCTTGAACCTGGGACCATTCACATGCAAAGCAAGTGCCTTACCAACTGGGCTCCCGAACCCTACAGAGCATTTGTAGAAATGTTGTTAATTACTTCACATGTGCTAGTAATAACACTGCATATAAATAAACAAGTTATTTATATACAGTTTTCAAAATCTTTTTAAAACTTGTATTAAAAATCAGTTGCATATCCATAAATGATCATATTCAAGACAAATATTTCCTGTCTTGCTTGTCAAAAAAACTCTACTCCAATAAATTTTATTTCTGAAAAAAAAAATCTTGTGTACTGTTCAGTTATTGACTGCACCTTAACTTTCTGATAATTATTCAAGAAAATTGTCAAAAATAAACCAATATATTTTTTCGTTCCTAAAAATTGTGTAAAAAATATGTTAAGAATAATATATATAAATTCATTTTTAAATTTTCCTTTATTTTTGGCTTGACATTTAAAAAAAATAAATAATTGATCTTATTAGTTTTTAGTTTGTTGATTTAAGTCAGTTTAAATCTTATTGACGCTTTTACTGAACACTCTAGCCCAAAAATATCATAGGATCGAGAAACAGAGAGCGAAACGTAACCCCATCATTTTCATGGGAGCAAGAAGGAAGGTATTAAACACCACTTTGTTAAAGTTCTACCTGTTGTTGTTAGACAGCTTTTGGGAATTCAACTGCTTTTTTTCAGAAAAAATTAAAACTTCTGGGTCTTCAATGCGAATCAAAGTTCTACCTATTTTTTTTTATTAACATCAAGTTTGAAATAATAAACAGTTAAATATGAAGTCAAAAGAACCATAACAGTTCGTTATAATGGAATGTCTTTAGAACAAAATTGCATACAAAAGATAATGGCCCCTAGAGATGCTTTTTCCCACTTTGAAAATTTGTATAGTTATTGGAGATTGGTAAAAAATTAGAAATTTTTTGGACCAACCTTGCTGGGCCTCTGGCCTGTTGTTGGTCGACATTTTTTGTATCTTTACAAAATAGAATAAACTAAAAAATGGTGAAGTTGCCCGAGGAAAAGTCCTTCTTTCTAATGTGCTCATGAGTACCAGACCTATATTTAAAACGGAAATTTTAAATCATTTTTCTGTGACTGGTGATTTACGTTGTATTGGACATTTTGCTGTAATAATACAAAAGAAAATTTACTATACTACTGATTCTTTGTTTCTTACAAATCAGTTATTTAAAATGCTCTGCCAGTTATGTATCCCTTTACGACCTGAGCTATACAATTGTGCGGGTATAAAAGAGAATGTTCAAGCTCTTCAAAAATATTGATACCTACGCAGGTGACTTGTATCAGTCGTTTATTTGTATAAAAAATGATATAGTTTTTAAGGATTTGCTGGCATTGATGCTGTTTAAGGTAACTTTTTCGATAAAACTCTTAACATTTAGTCTCATAACCTTAAATCAGCGCCACCTGAAAGGGTCGTAAAGGGATATTTACAGGAAATTTCTTATTAACATCTTTGAAAAGATAGTATAATTCTAAAATCAAAATATACAATATTTATTTACACAGTAAAATTTTATTGAACAAATTTTCATGCAAACTTGCATTCAAATGGTATAATAAAAATACCAATAGGTATGAAAAATTTTAGTTAAAATTTTAAAGTGTTACTAAAAAGTGATTAAAAATATTTTAGAAAATGGTTAAACAGTTATGAAGCTCATACAAAAATATTAACTTTTTCTTCAGGAAGGACTCGGAGGATGTTTAGCCATTTCACATCTCTATAAATTAGTACACATTCTATTTTTTGGCATAATTTTCTACATTTTCACTCTGAAAAAAATATACACAATTTTAACATTTGTTAAATTAAAAATTAAACCATAACGACTGTTGGTAAAAAATTTGCAATGCCAAAATGGGCTTTCTGCATAAGTTTATCTAAGTAAACAAAATGTAAAGCAAATGAACAATTGATTGAAATGAAATGATCCTGAACAATTTATATATTTTTTAATAATTTTATTAAAACCACTTTTTATATACTTACATTCACTGATTTCTTTAGAATGATTATGCATTAATGGATTTTTTTTAAAACTGTTAGTTCTCAATTGTTTGAAATTTTTAATTCCTACTCAAATTTAATACTTATAAATTTAAATATAAGTAACTGTTCCACTACATGATTCGTTTCAATAAAATTGAATGGATGTTAGATAAAATTATAAGTAATTGAATAACTGCATTAACAATATTTGATGACGAGAAAGATGCATTCTAGATACTACTTGAGTGATTGAGTAGAGTTATAACGTTATATCACTTTGAATATAGTTGCTGTTTTGAGTCACAAATCTCCAAATTGGTACTTTTGATAAATTTTCAATGAATATCCCCGACCAATCTGTTATGATTAATGGTTCCCAATTCTTTCATACAATTTTTTACATTAGTGATGTTCATTATATACATATATTTTGAAAATTTTAATATTAAAAATATACGTATATTTTGTGTGGTACTGGGTAGAACCTGGGAGAGTGAAACTCGGGCTTTGAAGAGTATATGTTGTCTTCAATTTGATAATGAATTTGTTTAAATACGGTCAATAATAGTTTGCTGTTCAACGTATTAGATTCTAATTCACGAAATAGTTGAAATTAGTTGCATTTTAGTCGGTTTCCCATAGCGAGGAGAACCACTGATAATCAGAACTTCGGCTCACTGAAGCAGAGAGCACCGAAGTCCAGATCAAGCCCTTAAATTATCTTATTACTAAAAAAAAACTGGATTGAAATGAGGAGCAAACATTCAAAACCCAATATCTCCAACTTTGCCTTAAACTACATTTATTTTTAAGCTTATCGTGAAACTACATCCTGTATGTTAATGTTTAAGTGCAAAAGTGGCTTAAGTCATAGTTGGAGATATTGGGTTTGAATGCTTGCTCTTCAAATATAAACCTCAATTATCAATACTTTTTACACAAAAGAACAGCATTTTTAAATTCTGTGTGTGAATATTTTCAAACAAATGTATTCTTGGGCTATAGCTCTCTTAGCCCCCCCCCCATAAATCCGCCACTGCTGTGAACATGTTTATGTATAATTCAAATTATTACTGATATTTGATGATTTTACTATAAAAATTAGTTTCCCAATGAATTGTCACGACCTAAATCACGATGTCAATACCCTATTTTCCATTTCGTAATGCCTTCAAGGTATCCATATACCTTAGACAACTTTTCTTTAATTTTTGAGATAGACTTTTAACACTTTGTTAGAAGATCAGGCACATAACTTTACTGCAATAAAAATAAATAAATTAATTAAATATGCTAAATTGTGAAGAACATAACGACATTGTAAATGACTTGTTTTACATATTTTTGCAGAAAAGTAAACAGCGAATATCCATGCATGGGATTGTGAATTACTAAAAATAATCTCTAAGCAAAGTAGTTATTTAATCATAATATTTTAAAATGGCAAGCTTTAAAATCTGAATTTTTTTTTAACAATTAATGTTTTAAAATGTCTGTAAAAAATGTACTTTTTGTTAGAACTGTTAAAAAGTAGTAGGCTATATACCCTGATTCATATTCATTAAAATACACGTTAATTTTTTTTTTTTTAAATCGAAGCAAGTTAGTTTGAGATATCAAGTACTTATAAGTACAAGACAACTAGTACTTCAAGTACAAGAATATTATGAAAAAATTCGTTCTTCAGAAAATGATTTCAAAGTTTTCATTGTAAGGTTGTTGATAATAAAATTGCCTTCACAAAACTGCCTGTAAATCAAAAACTATTTACAGTACAAGAAATCTACTTGCACCAATTGAAAGATAATGAATCAAAATATTTTAATGCAAAAAATAACAAAACAAATATTTTGAACGATTTTTTCATTTTCTAAGGGGTATGGATGCCTTCATGCCAAAAGGAGGCTAAAAATGAAAATAATATTGTAAAACAGTATGAGATTAATAATAAAATAAAACAAAAACCCGAAACATTATTAAGGAAAAGTGAATTGAAATAGAAAAGTGGAGCCAAATAACATATTTAAATAAAACATAACGTAAATGGATGCAACATAAATTATTAGAAGAACCAGTATTGAAAATTTACAAAATATCACATGATTGAAAAAACATGATTTTTTTTTAAATTTTTTTCCAAAAACTATTTAATTGCAAACAGATCAAAGTATTTCAAAAAGAGAACACAAATCCACTGGTTGTTGAATAAAAGCCGAATTTTAATTTTAGTCAGTTTTTTAAAAATTATTTTTAAGAAAACCTCTCCCGTTTAAACCAGCCTTACAAAACAAAAAAAAAACTGGAAACTGTTTTTTTAAGTGTCCCAACTTTTCATTTTTTATTCTAAAAATCTAAAATTTGTTTCATTTCAAAATTTTGTTCCTATAAACTTGCTTCAGTTGATTCATTATGCATCCAAAATGAAAGGGTAAAAAAATAAAAGAAAAAGTCTTAATTTTTAAACTAAGATTTAAAGAAAATATTGGAATCATAACATTTGAATTAATTATAACAATATTTTTTTTCAAAACTTTATTTGTTAAAAATAGTTAATCAATTTTTAAGCATTTAAAAATGCAAGGATGAAGAATTTAGGGTCAATTCATTTAATAAAACTGTTTTAGAGTGAATTTTATTTTACCATGTTTTTCATATTTTCATTTAATTAAAAGAATCATTATTTAATTCTTCAAAAGACATGATTCTTCCATCTAACGATAAATAAATGCGAGCTTAACTTAGTTGGGAAAAAATCGCAAGCTGATGATTCCAAATGGAATCATTATGGGTGAAAGGGTTTAAACCATGAACTCCTTTAATTGTTTTGAGCAGTGTATATCTCTTCCCCTCTTTAGATTTGAAATATCGTCGCACTAGAGCTACACGAGGGCTATTGGCGCGATTCCCCTCTTTAGATACTCAAGAGGTCGTGGTGCCATCTGCCGGTGTTCAAAGAAGTCAATCCATAAAGAATTAAACTATTGCAGTTAAAAAACTATTGCAATTTTAAACTATTGCAGTTATTATTAAAAAAGAAAGCTGGTTAACCTAAAAAACATGTCGATTTGTCGCCAATCGAAAAATGTCACCAAGTCAAAATGACATCAAACTGGGCGGATGCTAAATGTCTCCTCTTGAAATGACAACACTTAAAATACGGCTAACAACGGCTCTGAAAATGTCTGCTAAAGAGAACATGAAAGTTGTATTTACCAAAAATTAACGTGCCATTATTGATAGAAGAGGTATTTTTAAATAAGATAATCAGAATTCGATAATTTTTTGCACGTTCAAAATAAACAAGCACGTAAAAAATGATAAATTCCCAAAATAATTTATGATTAACACTAATTAAAATGTATTAAATACGATTTAAGAATTATTAATAATGAAAAAATATGGACAGGACCTGAAGCAATTTTTTTTTAAAAATTCATTAAAAGGTATATTTTGAAAAATTAAAACTTAAATAAGAATTTACATACCAGGACTGATTAGTTTTCTGTATAAGATTTAATTGACTATGAGAAATACTTTACTTTCCGTTTTTGTAAACAATTGATTTGTGAAAAAATGATTATGTTGGTATGCCAGATAACCCAATGAGTCAACTGATATTTTACTTTGACAAGAGAAGCAAGAAGCGTTGAGATTAACCAGGTTCACAGTGAAAAGGATATTGTTGTCTAGTAGCTTTCCAAGTCTGTCTCAGAAATAGATTCTTGAAACAAAGCCACTTGGCTAACTGGCCACAAAAGATGAGATTTATTGGTACAAGATCGAAAATCTATGTTAATTAAGTTCATAAAAATTAATAAAATACATGTTTGAAGTAATTTTTTGCTCTGTGTAATTATTTAAATGCTTAATTTGATTCCAAAGTTCTGACACTATATACATAGTTGTTGCAAAGTGAAAAACAATTCTTGCCAATTTCTGCTATGTACCAAAAGCTCTCAAAAACACTGCGTATATGGGACTGGTGCACGTTAAATACGTCATGATCCAAAGTCCTGATGCCGTATCTGGAGCATGCGCAATTTTCTTATCTCGAAAACCTTATTTTGACGTCCGACAGGCACCTAGAAACTCGTGTACTAAATCTAAAGTCCGTAGATCTATTAGTTCGAGCTGTAAAAGGCTTTCAGACGGACCATGTTCGAAACCCACTTTTTTTTAGAATCAGCACCCTCCAAAACGTGTAGAAAATACAATCTCCATTTTGGATTTTCCACCCCCATCGCAATGCTTTCATTACATTATATTTCAAATTAGATACTTGAAAGTAAAAACCACTTATACACTAGATAACATAAGTTTGAATATTGTGTTTATATTATTCCCAATTAAAAAAAAAACTTTAATAATAAACCTCATAAAATCATAATTAAATGTTAAAGGATAATCGATATTTATGCTATTTCAAATATGGGAAGAATAAATGAGAGTTATTTGTAAACAAATAGTAGTTAATATAGACAAGTAGTAGTTAGATACAAGTTTTACCTTTTGATTTACTAATAAATGAGTATTATAAGATTCATACGAATCAATAAAAACAATATTTAAATATGTTAATAATTAAGACTTTGCTTAAAACTGCACATAAAAGTCGTCGATAAAATAGTAAAATATAAATTTATTTAATTCGGAAAACAAAATTACATTTTACAATAAAGCACAACATTGAAATTTAACTTCGCAACATTTTAATATAAAAATAAAGGCAAATTAAAATATAACGCACCTAGAAGGACTCCAGAATGAACCGTTCCTTCAATCCAATAAAAGCATTTAAAATATCTCTTACAATATATAATTAAAACTTTATTATATTGACACAAAATCACAGTAGATTATGGTAATTTTTAATTGTAAAGTTTCCGGCTGTCTATTTCTAGCCTCTAGTAGGAGCTGTCGATTACGGTCTCACGACATTTTTTGGAAGATCTAAAATGGCGCCGCGGTTGCAGTGACGGCTTCACCATTGCGTACTCCTCATTTCTTGAACAGCTGTGTGATTATGGTTCTAAAATACGACGCCCGTCGCTAATAGCCCTCGTGTAGCTCTAGTGCGACGATAATTCAAACTAAACTAAACTTGAACAGCTGTGGAAAAAAAGTACCCACTAGTGATTATTTCGGCCGTTAGTCATCCCATAGAATCGGACCTTTTTGACTTTGTGAACAAATAACATTCTGAGATAATTATATGACGCAAAATTTGCATAAGGGGCCATCTTCATATTAAAAATGTTATGAACATTGAAATTTCCAATAGCAACACCCAATTTTAATAACTCAGAAATGTTAAACACTCTCGAAAACCCCTAAATCTAAGTTTTTGTTACATTTGGATGAATATTTGACGAGTTATTCAATCGAATCACTTGTGGACCATTTGGGGACCATCTGTAAATTGACAAGCGAAGTCTGTAGGTTTATTTAAGTAGGACAAAGAAACGTAAGGTTAAATATCTTTAGGAAGGGGACATACACACGAGGGATGCAAAAGTCAATGAGGATAAAACAATAAGGTAATTTTAAGCTTACTTTCCATTTTTTTTTAACTCGATATAATTAAAAAATAGAAAAGTAGGTATTGACATGGTAAAGAAGTCCGTCTGTCTGACCGTACTTCTCTGACAAAATAGGTTCTATCCGTCGGATCTTAAGAATTATTTTTTATTTTAGAAAGGTATGACTGCAGAGACTCATTTTTAATACTTTTTGTTCTTTTGTCTGTACGTCCGGACGGGCTTCTGTCCCCATGTCAGTAAACGAATATCCCATTAAATTAGCATTGAAATTTAATTTTTAGTCGTTTAAATTGCTGTTGCCACATCAACAATATCACGAGAAACCTTAATTAAAATTAAAATTTTAGCAAATATTATTTTTTCCCATATAAATCGGCTTGGAATGACGTCATAAAATATAGCACAATTTAATTTTTTGAATGTTCATTATTTGTTTATTAAGAAAGCGGTTCACAGTGTTACTTTTTTGTTTAAAGAGCTCATTGGTATTAATTTACATTTCTTCAATTATTAATGCAATTTGGAGTTTCTTCATGTTTTATTACTAAATGTATCGGAAATATCAGGTTTTTACAAACATTTTTGTTGTTAATATTTATTTATGTATAAGAATTTCACGTCATTGAAGGCGACATTTTCCAAACATTGCCAAATGTCAAGGAAAGGATGTTATATGATTTGGCTCATTCAATTTTACATAATTATTATTCAAACTGCAAATAAATTTAGCAAACGATAAAGATTATTTATTTAATTTGTGAAAGAAAATTAATAAAGTAGCCAATTTTTAGCGTTGCAAAGTTCAAATTGCAACTGAATGCTTGGTTTGTCGATATTTGTTCTAAGGTTATAAATCTTGTGCGGAAGTAGTTATAGGTGACAGTTGCTATTACTAATACACTTGTGTTTCCACGAGATTTTCATTCAAATATTTAAGTAACGGCAAGTGTAGGCTTTTTAATTCGTTTAGAACTTTTCTTTCCAATACAAGTTTATTTCTGCAATATAGTTCGAATATTTTAAGTTTATTAAGAAACAAATCGCAGAAAAAAAAATCGTTGAATATCATGAATCAACATTAAAGACATCTGTTTTGTCAAACAAAAGAATTTTCAGTCTTTATTTAAAATTGTCCTTTTTTACAAGGCGGTGTTTGTTTATCAAGTTCATAGTTAATCTCGTATACAACCCCCCAAGGGGTAATTAAAAAGTATTTTGTGATTTACTCAGCAAATTATGGCTAAAATATTTAAAAAATTGGGATTTCGCTTAAACATGCATGTCTTAAATTCATTTTTGTAAAAATATTAAGGGGTCTCTATTCATAGTTTTTTTTTAAGTTAAAATAATATTTATTTAAAAATATAAAAATTGTTTTAAATGCCCGAATAGTGTATGCATTTTGTTTGGGTTATTATAATTACTATTCAGTAAAAAATTCGTTTCATTATCTTAATTATTAATAGATTGGGATAGTTTTTTTTATGTGAAAACACTTAAAAACAAACAAAACTTGGTATTTCGTGTTAAAATATGTCATAGATTTGAAATATGGACTCAAAAAGGGGTGTTGCTATTGAAAGTTTTGAAGTTGGTAACATTTTTAATATGAAGACGGCCCCTTATGCAAATTATACCTTATGCATTCAACTCAAAATGTTATTTATCCACTAAGTCAAAAAGGTCCGATTCTATTGGACCGAGAGCCCAGGGCCCCCAGACCTAAGTCATTTTTTAAAGGATGAAATGTATCGGATTAGGTTCGGTTTTCATTTACTATTAGTATATGCATAGCCGCTAGAGTGAACCGACGGCCAATAGGGTACTTGACTAAAAAAAATTTATTGGCTTAAAATATTCTTATGCCAAAAATATTAGACCCGTATTTTTCTTTTTTTGAAATACTCCATAAAAAGGCAGAAAAATGAATTTTAAAATTAGGACGAAAAATCACTCCCGAAAACGCTTCCTGGCTGTCACGTGGTATCTGTGATGTCACTAGTGACTATAAACAAACTTTGAAACACCACATTGGAATCGATTTTAGGCAAATTTGAAATATCCGCTTCTGTAAAAAGCCTTACATTATCTCAATATTTATTATTTCAAGAGTAAATTAGATTAAATCAAGTTTAATCAGAAAACAAAAAACATCACACCGGTTTGTTTATAGTTACTAGTGACGTCAGCTTAACCGCTGTGTTTGTGATCACGTGATGTTCACGTGAAAAAAATGCCTTTTTAAAATGATTTTTTTAATGATTTAAAGATTTATTTCGCAAAAAAATTATATGCATTTGTTAATTTTGACTTTCAACTATAATTTAAATAATATTGGAAGGCATTTTGGCGATGCAGTCAAGTACCCTATTTACAGGTATCGGGTGCAAAAAGTAGGTAAATTATAAGTTAACTTAAGTCATTTTCTAAAGGCTGATTTTTACGTATGTTTGAGAAAATAATGTTAAAAGTTAATAATAAATTTCCAAGACACTTTCCGTCGGTCGAAACTTTTCCCAGACGCTTTAAACGTCTTTATCAAGTTCAGACTTTGTCCCACTCATCTGGTGGCATGAGATGGCGCTACAATCGTCCCCGGACGACAAGAAGGGAAAGTTAAGCAAAAAAGAACTATGTGTGGATTGGAGATGTGGTTGGTTGGTTGGTCGATTGACATATATATTCCGGTCTGTGTGCTTGATCATTTTAGATGTGAAAATGTTGTAAGCTAAAGACAGCTATGGTTACTTGTTTACTAATTTATTTTCTAATAACAAAAATTTAATTAAATCGAAACGATTTTCTTTTTTCGTTTTTATTGCTTATCGACTCAGTTTTATTTCTGTCACTATAAAAACACGAAAAATTACACCTCCACCCCCCCAAAAAATCAACTTAAGTCATAATATCAGTCTTGCTTTTTATATATTTTACTCATAGACCTATTTTAATACTTTTTTACAAGCTGCCAGACAAATCAGATGGGCCAAACAACCCTCAAACACATATTAAGGGTTGACATGCAAATTAGAACGAGAATAATATAATTATTGCTTGCAAAAAAGTATTAAAATAGGTCTCTGAGTAACATATGTAAAAAGCAAGACTGAGATTATAACTTAAGTTGATTTTTTTGGGGGGTGGGGGTGTAATTTTTCGTGTTTTTATGGTGACAGAAATAAAACCGAGTCGATAAGCAATAAAAACGAAGAAAGAATATCGTTTCGATTTAATTAAATTTTTGTTTAATTAGAAAATAAATCAGTAAACATGTAACCATAGCTGTCTTTAGCTTACAACCAAAGAGTTCTATAGTAGGGTAGAGGAACGACTCGTACTGAGCTGCCATCGGCAGCCATGGCTCACTACGGAGCCCGAATAGAGTGGCAAAAGTGCTAGTTAATTTATAATTTTGATACTGAGAAAGAAAGTACACCCAGGGCAAAGGCGGGAATCGAGCCCGCACCTGTTACAGCGCGCGGACTGCTAGCGTTATGGCCTGCGATCCAAACCACTCGGCCATCGGGCCCCACATGCCACCCTATATTGTCTCCGTGTTGGCCCATGGTGCTGTTGCCAGGTTCAGTCTCTACCCTACTATAGAACTCTTTGCTTACAACATGTTCACATCTCCAATGATCAAGCACACAAACCGGAATATATATGTCAATCGACCAACCAACCAACCACATCTCCAATACACACATAGTTCTTTTTTTCTTAACTTCCCGTTCTTGTCGTCCGAGGACGATTGTAGCGCCATCTCACGCCGCCAGATGCGAGGGACAAAGTCTGAACTTGATAAAGACGTTTAAAGCGTCTGGGAAAAGTTTCGGCTGACGGAAAGTGTCTGGGAAATTTATTATTAACTTTTAACATTATTTTCTAAAACATACGTAAAAATCAGCCTTTAGAAAATGACTTAAGTTAACTTATAATTTACCTACTTTTTGCACTCGATACCTGTAAATTGGCCGTCGGTTCACTCTAGCGGGTATCCATATACTAAAAGTAAATGAAAACCGAACCTAATCCGATACATTTCATCCATTAAAAAATGACTTAGGTCTGGGGGCCCTGGGCTCTCGCTCTATATAGGTTTACTAACGGCCGAAATAATCACAAGTGGTTACTTTTTTTTTCCACGGCTGTACCTCCATGCGAATTGCCGGCGTACAAGATCTACCCAAAGCTATGTTCTATGAATAAAGCTTTGAAATAAGTAAAGAAATACATTTTTAAAAGGTTACGTTTGAAAGTGTGTTGGGGGCGGGATTCAATAATATGATGTCTCGATTGAATTTTGATAACTTTAAAGCGGAATTTATAAATTTTCTTAGCCGTTGGTATAAGCATAATTTAAATTTGTTTAATTTAAAATTGTTAGATTAAAAATAATGTTAGTAAAAAATCCCGCAAAAACTTCTGGGGTTCCCGAGTACATTGGGACAAAGGTGCGCGTTAAAGCTGTGTAGTCTAAAGTCCAACGGCGTTAGCGTATGGTGTCGATTGAAGTTCTGTTGGATGCCCAGCTCAGGTGTCGACCTCTTACTTGACCACGGTTCTAAATAACTCACCCATACGCAAAAACACATCCATGATACTATTAATTCTGAACAATGGTCAAGCGAATCTGAATTTCGAATTACCCAGACCAATACCTTAGCCATCACCCAATGGTACTTTTTTCCGGCATCGCATGTGACGTTGGGACATCAGACTATAAACAGACTTAACGTGCACCTGTCCAAATACTTAACTGTTTAGCAGAAAGTAAAAACCGCCTTCAAAGAATACAGAAACAGACCTGAAAAAAAAAAAAAAAAACCGATTTTTTTTTAAAAATATTACAATCAAAAAGTATATAAAGATTAAAAGAATTAGAAAATATGAAAAGCATTTAAGAACATTTTTTGTTCAACTTTATTGTTATTTATTAAATAAAACTAATACATCTCAAAATTCACAAAAGTAAAATTTTTTAATTTATATATGATATTTTTTTTAGTTTTGTACAATTAGACTAATATATTTTTTTTACACATCTAACTAATGTTACCCTATATTGTTTATACGATGCAAGACAAAAATAAAAAAAATCCCCCAAAAAGTGCAATTCAGATAAATATTTTAAAAACTTAAATAGACTGTGGATTCATGCACCTAAAAAGAAACCAAAATCTCTCCTATGTCACGTCGCCGTCGTTTACTATGACACTGTGTTTTTCATTTTGAACCAGGTCCAGAAACTGCTCGCTCCTTTTAGCTTCCACACTACGTTTATAACGTAAAAAGTGGAAGGTATTATAATCGTTCAGTCCGTCTGTCTGTCTGTCCGTCACCCACTTTCATAGCCCAAACTACAAATGCTACGGACAAGTGTGATACGTCACAAAATTCAGCGCATCGAAATTAGAATACATTGAAAATTTCAGAAAAGAATTCGAATTCGAAGTACTTTAATTATTTAAAAAACTGCAAAATTTAATGCTCATTTAAAAAGCATAGGAAGCCATTTTTATTAGAATTAAATCACCATTGCCATTCGCAACAATCGCTCGAGAAACTTTAATTATTTTAGACAATAAGTTAAAATAAATTTATTTTTGCGACATCGATCAGTTTGAAATGACGTCAAATATATTTCACTACGAGATTCTTCGTATGTTGATATGAAATATTTTCATTCTATTTAAAAGCGAGGAATATTACATATTTATTCTTTAAAATATAAATTATTTTTTGCAAACGATAAGTAATAATTATTGAATTTTCGAAATAAAATTTAAATGAAACTAGCCAAATTTAGCATAAAAATTTTTAATATAGAATTCATGCTGTGTTTGGCGCCTTTTTACTTGTTAAACACAACTGTTGTGTGGAAGCGGGTTAAGTGACAGATTCTGTTACAAACCTACTTGTTTATTTCCGATAACCATGGAAAAAAAATATAGAATTACTCCGATTTTGCTGGGGTGTCTATACGGGTCCTAAAGTGACTTGAAAGTGCGAATATTTAAAAAATTTTTTTTAAGGGAAGGGGTTAAAACATATTTATTTTGATGAATCAAAGGAATGTTCAACTCGATACTTTCAATTTTTCTATAAATTATTTGGATTTTATTAAGCTGTACACTCACAGAAATGTAACGTCTTTTTTTTTTCGTTTATACAATATCAAGAATTACGAGCACCTAATCTTATTTACCCCATTTATTCACTACGTTGTCAATCTAGATAAGAAGTTTATGGAGCGAAATCATTAATATCATATTTTCCGTATCACAAGGCAAAACAAGGTACACCAACTTAGCAGAAAAACAGCAGAAAATATCACACAACTATTTTTTGGTCTGATGAAGAGAAAAATAGCGAAGGTTTATTTTTTACGCGGATGTACCAAGACTGGACTCTTTCTTTAGCAGACACATGCAAAAGAAACTGCGTGTGGTGTAAATGACAGATTGGATGATGGATGAGAGAAAATATTACGAGCTATTTCTTTTTACAGTTGCGATTGTCTTTCACGGATCCAGTGTTAAGTCATATTCCGCGCCTATTAATCATGAGACATAGAAATGATTCTTTGTTCTTAGCACAAGTCAAGCACAGTGGTTGGAGAAAAATACCCTCCTCGCTCTCAAATCACTGTAGAAACTTTGTTTTGGGAGAGGGGAGGTATGCCAGGTTTAAAACAAAAAAAATCATAAAGGTTTTTTAAGCTTAAAATACTAATTTTGAACTTAATGACACTAAATTTGAAGATTTAAGTAAAATCTAACCAATTTATCATTACACAAAAAATAAGATTAGATTTTAAAGTTTACGTAAAACAAAACTATTTTATCATTGAATAAAGTTTAACATCATAAATTTGACAATATTGGAAAAAAACTCGAGCTCATTGTTATTAATATAGAGGTTTTCTTGTTTAATCAAGTTTAAATCGATCCCACATCAAATTTGTAAAACTATAAATTATATACTTTCATGTCTGCAAATTTAATCTGTGAGTGTGGATTAGTCGTATTTCCACATTCCTGAAACTACTTTGTTTATAAATCAGTGTTAAAAATGTTTTCCACTGGGGGTGGGGTGTTGGGAAGGTTTGTTTATTGTTATAATTGGAAATTGGAACTTATCACATTTTTTATGTGTGCATTGAATACTGTAACACACGGAAATTATCTTCAAAATTTACGGATAAAATTAATGTTCAAAGAAACTCCTAAAGCACGAGATTGCATTTCTTTCATTTACTTTCGGTTAATAATCCTCTCACGTAGCAGGAACTATGTATGCCTATATAAAAAAGTGCCTTTTTATATGTTGAAGAAAGCTCTAGTTAAATAAACACATAATTCCAATAAGAAAGTAGTTGATGCTCTCTCTTTAATAGCAAATTATGCGTCTGGAGCTCAATTAGAAAGAAATTATTATCCCCCGAGTACTAATTTAAATTGCATATTGCCGGTTAGTTAAGTAATTCGCGTAGTCCAAACAATCTAAATGTAAATAAAAGTAATTAGAGAAGAAACATGTCTCGCTGTAAATGAGATATTAATACTTTTTATGGAGAGGAAGGATGCACAAGGTTAAAAAAAATATCTAATTCTAATAAAGCTTTTATAGTGGTATTCATTAAAAGCTCCCCTTGGAGAAAGGCTTTTAGTAAAGACGTGTTCGTTATCTACAAAATAAAATATGTTTATGGAGATTTTAAAGAGGTTGAAGAATTTGTATTTTAATGCGGTGCATTAAAGTTTGCATTATAAGAAGGGTGATATAAAGAATATTGTATTTAATTACATTAATCATTAATGTTTTTGATAAGTTTCGTTAATTTTTAAAAATTAAATTTATTCGTTTTAGTATTTGTCAAATTTTTAACTTTTTTATTAGAGTTATTTCATAAACTAGATCACATGTATGTATTTACTTTAATGAAATTACTTGCATGCGATGTTCATGCGAACTGACTTTTCATGATTATTTCCTAATTAGTTATTAAAGTAATTCTCACTAAATGCTGAGTTACGAAAAAAAATTGTCGGAAATACACATTTTTCATAAATGAACGAAACTGAATTAACTGAAAATGTTTATTTTTACCAATTTATGTGGTTATTTTGCTATTTTTAATATTCATAATAATATGCATTAGCTAGCATAATAGCATCATAAATTGCTTATAATAGACATTCAAAAACTCAAAACTTACCTTTTTTGACATATTTTACTCTATTTAAACTGAAGATGTTAATGGATACAAAAGAACAAATATTGGTGATTTTTATGATTTTAGCAAATCACAGTAGTATGAAATATTTTTTTTGATTAATAAAAAATACAAATATATCGAACTTGGGGTCTGAAATAAAAGGAAGTAGGGTGGCCCGGGGTAATTATTGGATACGGAAAATTGGGGTAATTATTGGACAGGGCCCAACAACCATAATGCATCATATTTTATTGCGTCTAACAAACCACAATTTGTTAATATACAGCAATGCTTTGATTAATTATTGGAATTAGATTAGTACTTTTTCTCAAAAAATATAGTAATAATCCAAAGTGCTTGAAAAAACTGTTTTAAACTTTTGTTCAATCGATGCCAAATTTAATCTAATTTTGTTTTCTTTTATGTGATCTTGAACTTTGTAATGCTCAGTCTTAGATATGTTTATGAAGGTTGTTTGTGCTGAAAAAGACAATTGTAGGATGAATAGTAACATTATGACATGCGTGTTTAGTTACGGGGTAATTATTGGACAAAGTGGGAAAATTCTTGAACATGCTATGGGGTAAAACAGATAGCATCGCAATATGCTTAAATTTACTTGGTATTTTTTGTGTGATTAGAAACCCCATCTACTCAATGTTTGAACTTGGAAAAAGAAGTAATTTAAGTGATTGGAATTTTTTTTATTAGATTTCATTTTATGCATTTTTTACAGAAGCCATGTGGTGTTAAATAATTATCAAATACACAGTACTATAGTACACACCATATCACACAATTTATCCCTTGTAGCTAGTCTAAATACTGTGAAGAACAGATGAAAACTATTGTCCAATTTAATGATAGTAGTTTTCTGAGTAGGGGAGACCGGGGCTATTTTAAGTTTTTCACCAGGCCTTATATTGTAAATGAGCCTTTGGGGGGGCGCAAACTGTCTACTTGGTTTATAAAGCTACACGTCCTGTGCCACTCAGAAGAATCTTGGTTCAGTTGGTGTTGTAATATTTTCGTTAGAGCTGTTTTCATGATTTTTTCAACGTTGGGTAATTTATTATGCTTACATTCAAACCTAATTAAACGTACTTTCATTAAACTTACAGTTTTATCATTGCGTATAATAAAAAGTCGGTTCCTTTCTCTACTTAAATATGTATTTGTTTTCAAAATAACTTAAGCTTCTAATCGTCAAGGCACTATTATAGTCATAATATGGTACGGGGCAGGTTTTCCAAAATTTCACGGGAAAGAATTCCTACAATGCCTTGTATATAAACGTGCTCCAACCTTCATAATATTCCAAAAATTCAACAATTCTTTAATGTATGACCAAGTAATGTAATCATACATTAAGTTCTGAATGTTAAAAGTTTTGTTTCATTATATAACAATTTGTTCAATGCTAACATTTTTTGTTTAAAATTTTTTTAACATTGTAATAAAAAGAAAGCTGACAGAACTTGTACCACTCTAAAGCGATATACGTTGCTCTAATAACTGCCAAGAATGGATTTAGTTGAGTAAGAGCATCCGAATACTTAAATATTCTCAATAGATTTTGAATAATTGCACTGTAAAATATTACCATGTCATGTTTCACCCCTAACTTCAATTAGCTAGCTACGATAATCAATTGGCTAGCTACGATAAAGGAGAAGCAATTTCGACAAACTTCAGTGCATGCGATATGATTTTCTTTGTAATCTTTAGCAATCCTTTAGACAACCCTTAGAAAATAACCAAACCAAAGATCCTAAGAAAATAACCAAGCACCAAACTATAGTTACACAAAAGGAAAAATTACAAAATTTGCTTGATTTCAAAGTGATATAGGTGATAATGACTTTATATAACAATTTGGTATAGTAAACTGGTTTTTTAAAAAAAATGACCTCGATTCTGGGTATAATCCTTTGAAATATTTTAGTATACAATAAAATGCACATAAAAAACAACAAAATGTCTTTTTTGTGTGTTAAATCTTTTCAAGAATAGTTGAAAAATTTGCCCCATCCAGTTTTGGCAGTCTGGGGAAACCTACCCCGCATACGGGGCACGTTTTCCAGCTCTACGTGCTTGCATTTAATCACTCGCTGTCAAAAAGTGTATTTACTTTTCAGGAAAGTAGTAATGCTAGGCTGTAGATAACCATTGGAAGAAGGCAATGATATCTTATTTTCTTCAAAATAAATAAAAACAAAAAATATAAAATCAAAAAGAAGAAAACGTGGAAAACTAGCCCCGGTCTCCCCTAGTAATCAGTATCAGTATAAGGTAATTTTTGGACACATGTTATTTTTTTAAAAACTTCTACAGAGGAAATAGCGAATTTCAACAATGGTACCCGACAGATATATCTAATAGTCATTACGAAAAAAAAAATACTGGTTAGAAAATTACATAAATGTGGGATCTATGGTAAAAGTTTGAATTTTGTTCAATAATTACCCCGTGTCACCCGACATGTCCACGCTACTTCAACTTAGTGCAACACTTCAAATTTTGATCTCTAATTTATTTTATGGCAGTGAATAATTTTAAACTACACAATTGCAAACTATACACTACAGTTGTATTTTTTTGTCTAAAAGAAATGGAAATAAGCAGTTTATTGACTTTTTAAACGACATTATAGAGAACAGTTCAATTTCCCAACACTAGCTAATTTGACCTATAAAGGTCAATTTCAGAAGCGTAAACACCAAAAAGGATGCATAAACAATTTTGCCATGCTTCAAAAGTAAGTTTATGTTTATAATTCGTAAGTGTCTAGCTAGAATATTTGACATCACAACTATCGATTATTGCTGAAACATTGAAATCAGCGTCAAAAACATAGGAAAGAGTGCACTTTAGTTCATAGACACAAAGTTGAAATTCGTAGGCTTGTGATATTTTCTTTTTGTAAAGCAACTTATTTCATATTCATACTTAGATTTCTATGCATGAAATGTGTATGGTTTGTTTTCTCGTACGCTTTCGATTAGCATGGAAATAGACATGGCCATATTTGTGCTTTTAGAAATTGAAAAGCATTCCAAGTCCAAGTGAAATAGCTATTTCTATTATGCGTTCGATAACCCCAAGACATAAACTATTCATGGCTTAAAAATGAATTACTTCGAAACTTTGCTCAATATTTAAGAGCAAACATTTTCAAAACTTTTATTATGGCACTATTAAAATGCATTTTTTAAATATATTTAAGACCGTTAATTTTTCATTTTGCTTTGGTTAACCCACACGACTGTAAAATGGCGGTCTTAAAAGAGTGTAGATTGGTTACCTAATACCATTAGGAATAAATAGAAGTTACACAAAAAAATTTGAAAATATTTTTTTTACCACCATAATATATTTTTAAAATTATGACTAACTTAATAAAGTAAGAACTGCATTATTCTGTATGCATAGAATTTTTCAACTTTACTTGAAGTTTCAAGTAATGTAAATGAACGTTAAGTATTTTTCAACCAGCAAAAATGAATATCAAGTTAAATTTAATGCATTGCTTTGAATGAAAAGTAAAAAAGAAAGATATAATAAAGTCGACACAACTTTTAGAAACTAGCTTAAGTATGCTTCGAAACATTTTTCGAAGGTTACAGCTTTATCATTTTTATTACTTATATTATTGAAAAGTTTATATATTTTTTAAGTTTGAAAGGAGAATCTAGCAGGTTTTGTTACTCGAGGCATATTTTTTAATATTTCAAATAAAAAATGTTTTTTCAAATCCTAGCTTTAGTAGAAGTAACGACATGTTCGTTAAGTCTCTTTATAAATGGAAATATACTTGTCAAAAGTACACTATTGATAATATATTTTCTAAGCGTACATTATAAGAAGAGCTGAGAGTTTCAATACATATGAAAACTGTATTAAAAATGCTTTAGACTACTGAACTGAATTATAAATATTTTATATATTAATATGCGTCATAGTTCTCTCGAGGACATAAAAGTGCCCGATTATGAATATTCAAACTAAATAAGAAAGAACATTTTTCGAAAAGTATGAACCAAAAAGGAACTGTACGAAAGTAATTCAAATTTGAAGTTGTAATATGCTTCTTTCGTTCTTTCTTCCCTTAGCTGAGATTGGTAAAATGTTTTAGTTGTGAATATTGATTTAGTTAAATAATTGAAACATTAAAAAAGTCCTCTGCCAGCCACTTAGCGAGTAATACATTTTTCAGATTAGATATTGATCATTTTGCTGCGTTTAATATGCATCAACCATGATCTTTAAATAAATCCATTTTTACTTCTTTCAAAAATATGTCCTTTAAATTCAAATATATTCAACCACTTACTATCAAAATAAATCTAAGCTTGTATTTAAAATTAAATCGCAATGTCAACTTAAAAGGGATGAAGACATTTCATTAATGAATGATTAATATACTGTTCCAAAATGCGTAGGATTTTATGCGATTTGAAAGTATTGAAAAATAACTACTTACAAAAGTAATTGCGGTCGCTTTGACAATATTTCAAATAAGACAGAGGCGTCAATTATCTTGTCTTTTGTGCTAAGATAGAAAAGACAGTGCTGAGAAATTAATGGAAAATGTCTCTGGAGTTAGCGTTGGCAAAGAAGAAAACTTCATCAATATTAATAAGAGTTGGTACGCCGGGAGACACAGAAAGTAATGTAGTTCAGATTTTAAGAAACTATTATTTCTAATGTTAAAGTTGATCGTAGTGCATGAATACCATTTTTGAATTCGTAAGTTTTTATTTAATTTTTCTGTGGATGTGTCTTAGTAAATTAGCTGTTTCGTTTATAAGATACTTTAAAAGCTTTAATTTTTATGCAAAACAATTATACATTGAAACAGCTCGAAGTTATTTTATTGTTAACAATGGTAATGGAAATAAATAGCTTAAGGTAAAAGATATTAAGAAAGCTCGAGCTTAAGCTAACAAATTTTAGTAGGGGAAAAACTTTAAATTATATAATACTACATAATATGTTAATGTTTTACATACGCAGAGTGTTTCCTCAACAAATACTAACCGAAAGATATCGTTAATAACATATTTAATTAAAAGAAATACTTTAAAAACTTTAGTATTAATTTTGAAATGACCTGATCTGCTTTTCAAAGTGACTTGATTTTGCAAGTGTGATAATCAAGGTATTGGCTCTGTATAAATTAAAATGACTAATGTTAAAGGTATTCATCTAGTTTTTTAGCTTCCACACTACGTTTATAAACTTAAAAAGTGGAAGATATTATAATCTTTCAGTCCGTCTGTCTGTCCGTCACCCACTTTCATAGACCAAACTACAAATGCTACGAACAAGTGTGATACTAAAAAATTCAGCGCATCGAAACGAAATTAGAATACATTGAAAATTTCAGAAAAGAATTCAAATCCAAAGTACTTCAATTATTTAAAAAACTGCAAAATTTAATGCTCATTTAAAAAGCATAGGAAACCATTTTTATTAGAATTAAATCACCATTGCCATCGCAACAATCGCTCGAGAAACTAATTCTTTTAGACAATAAATTAAAATAAATTTATTTTTGCGACATCGATGAGTTTGAAATGACGTCAAATATATTTCACTACGAGATTCTCTGTACGTTGATATGAAATGTTTTAATTCTATTTAAAAGCGAGGAATATTACATATTTATTCTTTGAGATATATATTAATTTTTGAAAACGATAAGTAATAATTATTGAATTTTCGAAATAAAATAAATGAAACTAGCCAAATTTAACATGTAAATGTTTAATATAGAATATTAATGCTGTGTTTGTCGCCTTTTTACCTGTTAAACACAATTTTTGTGTGGAAGCGGGTTAAGTGACAGATTCTGTTACAAACCTACTTTTTAGGTAATGTGTATATTAGACCCCCCCCCCCAACTGCAGTGCAGAGCATGACACACCATGCTGTGCAACCTCAATGGAGAGGTTTGGCACAAAGATATTGTTATTATGGGTTATGTCACTTTATAGTCGAACCAGAGGAAATGATAAAAATTAAAAAAAAACCACTATTTTTACAATAGAGTTATCAATGAATGGAATGCTTTACCAGATTATGTTGTACATTCAAAGAGAGTAGAAGGATTCAAGAAGAATCTTAATAGTTATTAGAGACTAGTAAAAAATTAGTAAACTTATGGACCAACTTTCTCTCTGGTCTGTTCTTGGTCGTCAATTTTTGTATTTGTATTTGAATATTGGATTAATATGGGGCGCGCTAATTTACAAACATTAGAAATAATAGAACTTAAACTGTTTTCGTACCAGGTACAGTAAATGTTTGATAATACTTTCCTTCTATTGCGTATTTTATTTTCATAATTATAATAGTTATCTAAATCGAAAATTATAAAAACTTCATAGTTCCACATAGTTCGAAATAAGTAGGGGGAACAATAAGTAGGGGGGAACAAATAAGTAGGGGAGAACAAATAAGTAGGAGGCGCGCTAATTTACAAACATTAGAAATAATAGAACTTAAACTGTTTTCGTACCAGGTACAGTAAATGTTTGATAATACTTTCCTTCTATTGCGTATTTTATTTTCATAATTATAATAGTTATCTAAATCGAAAATTATAAAAACTTCATAGTTCCACATAGTTCGAAATAAGTAGGGGGAACAAATAAGTAGGGGGGAACAAATAAGTAGGGGGCGCGCTAATTTACAAACATTAGAAATAATAGAACTTAAACTGTTTTCGTACCAGGTACAGTAAGTGCTTGATAATACTTTCCTTCTATTGCGTATTTTATTTTCATAATTATAATAGTTATCTAAATCGAAAATTATAAAAACTTCATAGTTCCACATACTTCGAAATAAGTAGGGGGAACCAGGGACATATGACCCAACTCGAAGTTTTTTGCTTGTAACTTTCAAAAAACACTATTTATGAATGTGTAAATGCAGTTAATTTATACTTCATAAAGTAGTACACAATATATATTAGTATTTTTCTGTAGTATTAACTGCAATAGTAGTAAAATATAAATTATTTAAAACTTTAGTTTTGGGTCATGTATCCCAATGCATAGGGATACATGACCCACCCATTAGGGATACGTGACCCAACCCCAAAATGTGGTAGTAAGACTTATAAAATTATCAAAAAACTTTTACCTAATAACAAAACTAATATCATATTATAAAGTTTATATAGATTTTATAGTATTTTCAGACAAAATTATTACATTTTATTTTTATCTCATTAATTATGCTTATATTAACGAAATAATCAAATTTAAAAGTAAATTCTGTTCGAAATACAAAACTGGGGCTTTTTTTTATTTTGCAGAGAAAACACAAGTGGTTGAAGAATGGCTACTATTTTATCAATATCATTTTGGGATGCATTATCCATTTCAGAACATTTAAAACATTTTCCATCGATTTTTTCTGCATATTGAATTGTAAGCTCGTTAAAAAATATCCCTTGTACCTTCCCAACAAACCTTATACTTCGTTAAGAACCCAGTCATTTACTTTTGGGACTCCTGTGATTTTTTAAAAAATTTACTTGGTATACTTCTGTCTACTTTTGTGTTGTTTACTTGGGTCACATATCCCGAATAATTACATTAGCACTATTATGCACGTAACTGTAGCTAATAGCATGAACTAAACAAGTGACTAATTGAAAAAATCTTTCCTTTAAACCAAAAAATGTAGATCGAAAAACCTTACGGTCTCAAAAATTTACTTTCAGTGCATGAAAACGTATTTCTTCGCATAACTTAACAAATACGCAATGATTCAGCTCGTTTTTTTCACCATGTGATCAACTGGCGGAAAGGAAAAAAGTGATGCCACTTTCAACTCACAAAACTTTTCCATTGCTGAGAAAAATGCATTGGGTCACATATCCTTATGGGTCAAATGTCTCTAGTTCCCCCTATATATTAATAAACATAGAATGAATTACAGCGTGATTTGAGTAGTGTATAGGTGTATAGCTATTATAGTTTCTTGCTAGTATAGTTTCTTCTAAGTTATTAATTGACACTCTATTTTTATGCCTGAAATACAAAGAATTGCATTAAATCAACCTAAGGGAACATTTGAATAAATATGAAAATAAAGTAATACACTTAACTTCATTGAAAACTTCTCTTATGAGTCTTGAATACATTCGCCCATTAAATGAATCTCAAATTCAAAGCATCACCTTAAAAATGGGAAGCAGGTTGAAGTTATTTGATTAAAACTGAGGCAAAACTAATTTTCATGATTATAATACGCACATGCTATACATAGTAATACTCCTAATGGTATTCTGATTCACTCAGACGTATAATAAGTTCATTTAAAGAATGCAAAAGAACGTTACTTTCTTTGTTTACACTCAAGATTTTTATTTTCTCGACGGAATTGCTTTTTCTTTTCTTTTGTGGCTTGAAATAGCATGATTTAGTAAAAAACTCATTTTGATAGAACATGTTTATTTAAAGATATTTATACATTGCTCAGTTGAGCTGGGAATGGAAAATAAGTTCATTTTTCCTGTGTTCCATGACATGGTTTTATTAACATGAAAATACTTTTTTATTCTGGTTGAACTTGTTAAATAAAAACAGAATTGATTGTTTGGTAATTGTTCAACAAAAATTAAATATCAGTTTGTAACGTTTATCCTACTGTGAAAGTTTTAATTAAATAAATGTGCCGTAGTTCTGAATATTTTTCTCTAATCCCTCCCTGAAGGTTTGAGAATTATTTGGCGCTTGGTTTGATACTCGTCTTTGAATATTAAATAATATATTGTAATTTATGATTGAGTAAAAGTAATTTATGATTGAGATTTATTGATTAAGTAATGTATGTTAGTAGATTTTTATAATTAATTTTCAATACTTTATGTTAGCGGGGCGGATGGGAACAAGCAATCAGATAGTTAAAGTTTGTTGGTGTCAAGTTTTCATTATTTATTTAAAAAAAATTACGGTATTTAAAAAAAAATAACATGTGCTAACCTTATAAAAATTATAGAGTGGATTTAAGCTTATAATAAATCACTTAGTGTAATCGGATGCACAACTGGGTACCATGGCGGAATAAAGTGTGACGTTTTTTAAAGGAAGTGCTGCCAGAGAGCGGAACTAGACCAACCTGTTACTGCTCAACTACGGCAGCCAAGTTAGCCTAGTTTTTTTAGCGTTGGTGCAGGAGGTTTTCGTTGTGTGATTTTTGCTTTTGGATTAATTTATGATTTTGTAACCAAAGTAAGGTATACTATATACTTGTTTTAATTACAAATACAGTTAGTACATGCCTGAAGTACGTTTAATTGTCTTTAGGTTCCGTATAGCTAAACATTTGTTTATGTATCTTCCTCAAGTTACTTTACCTCCATAACGTGAATCGCGTTACCGGGGCAGAATGTATCCCATTCTACCCCGCAATGTTTTAAACTAACAGATATTTTTTAGTATAATTTTTTCTTTCGATTTCAAATGGTTTGAAACTATAAGAAGCAAAGAGAACAAAGTAAATCGGCACTCATGGTCTACCTATGCAGTTATATCTGGCCAATCTGGGTATACGAGGCTTTGAACAAATTTGATGTTCCTCAGTCTACTCTGGAACTGTGAAACATCGAATTGGTTAAAAGCCTTCAGATACCCAGATTGACCAGAATTAACCAGCTCGACGAGATTGTTCATTACCTCGGTCGACTATGATTGCCTAATTGTGATGTTCTTATAGTTTCGAGAAATTTAAAATCGAAAGAAAAAAATATACTATAAATTGTACGTGAGGAAAAAGTGGAAAAAAGTTTTACAAAGACTAAAACTAATTAAGAAAGAGAATAAAATTAGGCATGAAAAAAATATATACAAAAGAAAGTGTCTGAGGACAAATTAAAAAAATAAATGGTAGAAGAAAGAACTTAAAACTAAAGAGAGTGATTATATATACGAGGATAGTTCTGACTGTGAATGCTTATATTTCGTCCGATTTTTAATTAAAGTTAGTAGATGGTTGGATTGTTTGTTTCACATATGCAAAATAGCAAAAAATGGGCGCACAATTCCTATCCGAGAATGACTAGCAAAGTTTATATACTATCCTAGTCTGTTAAATTTAAAACTAAATAAATAAAGCAATTTTTTTTCTATTTATTTCCAATAGTTTTAAAAGATTTATAATTTCTTGTTCTTAACCACTACCGGGAAGAACGGGGCAAATGACCAGATTTTCGGTTTTTGCAAACAAAAAAAATCGTTCTGTTGTTTTCTTACAATAACATAATATATTTTTGATGATAAATTATAATGTGTTCATAGAAATTTTTTAAGCTTTCTTAATTAACCCTTTTGTTTTCCTAAAACATATTTTCAACATCTTACCCAGTTCTGCCCCGGGTTCTCCGAAATAGTTTTCTTTCCAAAAATTTTAATAATTTTCTTAATTAGTATTAATTGTTTAGAGTTTAAAAAAATTCACCAAGAATTTTTTTATCGTGAATTTTCAATTAATATGTTCTGAAGTAATTTAAAAAAAGCAACTATATTTTTAAAATTTATTCTTTGGCATGTGTATTTATCTATCTTTTTAATATCCATGAAATATTCAACGAATTTCAAAATATCAATTTATATAATTAAAAACTTTATCAAAACAATCGAGGAACTGAACACATACACCCAGCCTCAACTATAACTAGATTCCCAGATATTCACAGAACTTATTAATAAAACCAGCCATTTAGGAAACAATATCTCTGATATCCTCTTATTATACTGAGCTAAAATATGAAGCCATTGTATTTGGGGTGTTTACTGCCGGTTTTTGTTAGTTATTCCAGAATTTGCATTCCTTTTCCCAAAACTTCTGGAACCGCTCCAATTTCAGCAGAAAGACATTCTATCTGTTTTGTCTGCTAAAGTCTGGAATTCGCGTATTTGCATCACAATAGAGAAAAAAATATAAAAACTGAAGAAGTTTGAACATCAAAATAAGGAAGGCAAGAGGTTACCCTCTGAGGTAGGGTAATTCGCTTTCCCGCGTCCTAATCTCCCTTAGGCTACAATGTTCTTCATCATGCTAAAGCTACGGTACTCTTCATGATGTATTTTGTGCAGTTTTTTTTTTGTATTGTGTGTATTATGATGAAGTACCAGAAGGCGGAAAAAGTGTTTTACGGAAATGTTTGTTGGACTGTTCATGCTTTGTGATGAGTTATATGTTTTTTGGGTTATGTTGAAGAGTAAGATAGGTGATAAAGACAGATGGGAAAAACTTTTTGTGGGTTTTATAGTTGCAAAAAATCTTTTTTTTGTAATGATATGGATAACTTGTGTTAAAAGAATGGTTGGTAAACATTACTCTTCCTAATTTTTTAAAAATTTCATAAGAGTCTTAGGCCTTTTTTGATGAGTTATCCTCATTCTCAATATTTTATATTTCCATTTTTCTTTTGTTTTTTCCTGCCAACGATGCTGATTTTGCTAGTGTTCAGAATGCAAACGCTCCAAAAATATGTATTGGTGAAAAAAATATATATTCTTTGGTGATTTCGCTCGATTATTCCACTCGATCAATTTGTTGCCTAGTTCTGAGCGAAGGCATGTCATACAATAGTCGGTGTAAGTATAAATAAATAAAAAAATAAGTTCCTAAGTTAGTTGGTTTAAGAGCTGCCTCTTATTTATGGTATTGAAACCCCCATGCTCAAAGTCCGATTATTTTAGCAACACTTTATATCAGATTTAGTAAGGATTGTTAAGTCGAGTATAATCTCAGCAACTAAACCCAGAATATAGCGTATCAAACATTAACGTTTTAGAAATTAAACGAATATTTCAAAAAATCGAGTGAGTCGAGTATTTCTTGTTTTATTTAACAACAAATAAATTATTCAAAACATAGTGATTCAAAATTTGAATAACTTTTGGATAAACGACGCTGTTTATAGAATGTAAAATATTTTAAAACATTTGAAATCTAGGGGAATGTTAATAAAGTAAAAAAAACCCTTCTTTATATATAAAAAATAGAGAAAATTGAACGAAAGATATTTAAATGTCTTTCATTTATTGAAATTGTCTTAACGAAAATTTAACCCATTCTTCATTGGTGTCTTATTGTTAGCAAAAATCTTCAAACTAATCTACAGGACTTAATTTCAAGAATTTTGGCTAAAAAAATGTATTGTTCACCTGATAAAACATTGGAAAAGTGTATTAGGCTTTCATTTTTGCTCAGTCGAAGAATGTACCCTAGAAGCAGGAAGGTACATGGGTTGGAAAAAATAAATTTACAAACTTTGTAACTTCTACATATTTTCCACATTTCTTAAAAAATACTTAGAAATGTGATATATATTTTGATGACTTAAAACATGTATTAGTGGCACGCATTTTGGTGCAGAAATATTATCTCTATTGTAATTAAGCAAAATGGGGCAAAATATCAAATACGTTTTGGACCATCTTAAAAGTCTACATCAAGATTAGTCCATTTTTTAAAGAAAATATTAACTTACACTTAAGCAATTAACATTTATCTAAAAAATTAAGAGATATAAGCATTTAAAAAATAACAATAAGTTCTTGTTGCAAATATTATTGTTGAACTATTTATTTCTTAAGGTAAATGCGCTAAACTGTTTGGTCATTTAATTTACTATAGCTAAAAATATTTTATACATATTTTTAAGCAAAAAATGTATTTAAAAATAGTTATAAGCATTGATAATAATTTCTGCATATGCGTCAAACATTAAAAAAATTGTAGAAAATTTGTAGAAAGTATACAGCTATTTAAGAGATATATTTCAGAGTATAACAATTTCTTCTTCAAAATGTGTTAAAAAGCAGTTTGCGTCTACAAAGTTAGCACTCCGGTTACAAAATGCACAGATAAGGCTATTTTAATACTTTTAACCAAACAAACATATGATAAATGACATGGCTAATGTAATTCTAGAGCCTGGGCTTTAATTAGGACATTTGTTAATTACTTTGCTAATTAAGCTAGTGCTACAAAGGTTAATGTTTCAGTTACTTTTACGTAATATAGCATAATTAATCATTTTATTTTTTTAAACTTCTCAATTTAAAATTCGGGGCCAGATTCAAGGTATTAAGAAAGATATACCTAAAACATGTATTAATGATAACATGGTTTCACAATTTAAACATGTTGTTAGCCATATATTATCTCTTATTTACATTATTTTCTTCATTCTTCAATAACGATATTCGCATGTGGAATCATTTTACTAATATTAATTTCCTTTGAGTAAATGCTGTTTTGTTAATGAATAAAGCAAATATTATCAAGAACTACTAGGGATTACCTATAACTTAATTATCTATATTTAAATACCTTTGTAAAAGCAAGATACTGGAACTAATATTTTAGGCATATGGTAATTTATCTTCTCTGCTCTAACCAACTCCTGAATATTTGTAAATGAATAAACCTTGTCAAGTTGATTCCTAATTTAAGTATGTTACATGTTACCTCGTGGAAACAACCGCAAAGTTTAAAAGTTTCACAAACTTTGTAAATTTGTATGAAATTATGCATACAGCTGGTGTTTACATTTCCAGAAAGGAAAAAAAAATAGTTTCTATGAAATTGCATTACTTGTCTCTTCTCCTCTCAACACATGTTTCTTAACTGCTGCCGAATAAGTTTCTACTGAGTTCAGAATACCGAATGAGGAAGAGATGTTTCAACATTTGACGCTTTATGAAGTGACCGAGTTTCAGAAGTTTATCAATATTATTACATATTCAGAAATTCTAAAACATGGCATTTTATAAATTCTAAAACGAGTAGTTATGTAAATTTTATGAATGATGTACTAAGTATAAGTAGTTATGAAATTTTGGTAAATTAGAGAAATAATTTAAGAATATAATAAGGAGGAATTAAATGAGGCTAATCGCATTTTTAATGCATTTTATTTTTTACATGAAATGTCTTATTCTCTCGCGAGTTCATTTATGAATTTTTTTTTTTCAAAATTCCAATCTTGATGTTTTAGAAAAATGATTAAAGGAACAATTACTTATTATAAATTTATAAAAATTATTATTTATTAAATTATAAATTTATGATGAATGAATTTTTAATATTAGATAATTTATTAAAAAAATATTTTTGTGTTTCATACATAGTGACTACACGATTTTCTAATAGTAAAACTTTTTGGTTATTTTAAAGTAAACTGAGATATTTTTTTACTAGACTTGAAACGTTAGATAAGTCATTGAGAATTTTAAAATACTAAAATACTACTTTATGAACTATATTATAACTTTTTACATTTCTGACAACGCGATATAAAATATACATATTATTACCAACGCATACCGCTAGAAATTTCAGCACGAAATCTGTGTTTTGCATCTTAAGATACATACGAAACATATATTTTCTTTTATTTTTTCAAAATGTAATAAAAAAGCAGCTCCTCCAAAACATAGGGAAATGCGGATGGTGTAAAAAATGAATCATTGGATTGGGTTGGCTAAGTTGTAATTGACTATTTGATTCAAAAATAAGTTATAAATTTGTCGGGTTTAGTTGCAAAACTTTTATTCTCCGAAGTATAACTAAGATTATAGGGTCCGGTGCAATCATGGTGCGACTTTTGACAATCGTTAATGGACGAAGTCGCCAATGAAAAGACCGGCCCCTATATATTAATTATACTTTGGCAAATGTGAGTTTGGGAAATAGACTCTCCATTTGTGGAACGAGGTTTTTAATGATATTCCTTTAAATTAGGAACATTATTGTTTAAGAAAATGTCATCGTTGATGAAAATAAAAAGAGTGCTAGAAAAAAAGTTATTTTTAGCGCTTATACTTATCTATTATACAGGTAATTTTGGTAATAAATATCCTATAAATGCACAAAATTATTTAATAAGAGAACTAAGACAGATATTAAGAGACAATTTCCTTTTCAAAAATTAGAATTGGTTGCAACATTTTGATGAAGGTCCATTTATAAAATTAGGAAACGTCAATTACAATATAAACTTTTCTGTAGAAGTTGCTTTTTCTTCATATACTGTATTTTTTACTAAATTTTTCAATGGGCCGGCCGTTTCTCCGAACAACAATTGTGAAATGACACCTATCTTAAAAAAATTTGAACAATTTTTGATAATTAAGCTAATTAATCTTTTGGATTTCCCCGAATAATAATCAACAAATGAACATGTCATAGTTAACTCGTTATTTTAAAAAGCAAGTATGTATTTATTTTTAGGCTAATTTATAATTTATTTTTTTTAACCCTTTGAGTCCCAGAGTTCACAGTCATGTATATTTATTTTTACATTAAATAACACATTTAATTTGCAATTTGATGAGTCAAACTTGGTGCGAGTTAGATCTTTGTCAGAGAATTGCCAGATAGAACTTCCAAAAAAAGCCAAGTTGACGCTCAAAATAGCCAAAATTCTCCTGTTAGAAACTTTTATTTATTACGTTATTTCCGGTGTACTGGCAATACTTCCAGTGCGGCACTTTCACCATAATTACCCAAATATGCATACATTTTGAATTTAAAAATAAAAGTTAACACATATTTAAAACCCGAACACAATGCTAAAAAACTCTCAATGTTGAACCAAAAATATCAATCAGAAGGCTACTCACAATTAGCCAAATTACCAGCCAAAATAGTTTTGGCATAATGATTTATACTATTATTAGCCAAGCCGACCTAAAATGAGCCAAAATGACTAATTTATCCAAGTCCAGCAACCCTGGTTCGGAACCAATTTCGGTCTACTTATTCCTCAAAATAAGAGTACGTGGCAGCCAGTACATAGGCTTGATCAGCTCTAGGAGACATTGGTTAAACTCATTTACTCAAAATCAATCATGTGTTATTTACAACTTTGTCAAATCAGCACAGGGAATTGTGCGAGGCAACTTCCAGAGTGATATTGAGAACAGACGGAGAATCTTTCGAATTAAAAGCGTGAGAGAATAAACAATTGCAAAAGGAACCGTAGTTTGAGGACCTCACAAGCAAAATAAAGTAACCGGTACGGAGGATTTGCACCACATTTCTCTGCAGGCACATTATTCATTTTAATGCTTTCTCACTACAACTTCTTAGAAGCAAAATGTTGTAACTTTTCTAAAGCTTTATTCTGCTTCTAAACACCTCAGTTTGGAACAAATCCTTATGTGGTGGAATTTAAATTCAGAACACTTGAATGCAAATGGAATATATTGAGCGAATATCAAAACAAGGGGAAGTTAACCAATTCCGTTTCCGCTGATGAGTTTTTTTTAATGTTTTATAAACCCTTTCTTTCGTTTCCCATTCGCATTTAAATATTTTTTGAATGGATTTTTCAGATGTGAGAATACATACTTCAGTTTTTTCCGGTACTTCTGAATATGAAGTTTTGGCGATGGAGTGTTTTTAAAGTAATGAAAAGATGTTTTGTTAAAGTATCTTTTTTAAATCGCTTATTTTTCAATTTTCTTAATAGAATAAGGTATTTTATTTATATATAAAAGATTGCGCATTTCTCAATATTTAAATATTTTTTTTTGGTTATTTGAGAAAAATATTTTGTGTTGGGTTCAAGTATGTTGATATTTATTGTTAATATTTAATAGTGATACAGTTATGCTATACAATTGTTAAACTCTTACAATTAACTATTACCTCGAAAACTCAATACTGCATTAAAAACAAAATAAGTTTAAGATCGGTTGACTAATCAAAATAAATGAGCTTCGTTTTTTTTTTGTAAAACTGTATAAAGAAGGAATTTAACTTTTTAAAAATAAGATTTATCAATGTTTAGAAACATAGTAAATCCTTTAATTATATTTACTGAACTGGTTAACGAGAAAATAACAAATGAACAAATGAGTTTAAAACTTTTTTTGGAAGTTCTTATTTTATATGCAGTTAATTTTTAATAGTTAGTGTATAGGATATTTTTAAGTCACAGTTAAAAATGTAAAGTAAATAATTAAAGTTAAAAACTTTGAGAAAACTGTACTGATATCTGAGAGTTTTTATGCATTCTTTAAAAATGAAATTTCAAAAATCATGGAGATATAGACAACTTTTCACGTTGAAAAACATAAGCTACAACAAATTACATCAATGCGATGTGTATAAAATTTTACCAATAATGTTTCAATATGGAAGTAAATTAAATATTTACGATTATTGTTTAAAGTTAATTGGGTGCTTAAATCTTTCCATTAATCTAAGAAAGTAATTGTGGTCAAAGCAATATTCAAATGTATTTTAAAGAGTTTTTTTTTCATTCACAGTCGCCAGAGACGATTGATGTTTTAAACATTCAATATTGTTTGGTTGAAATTTAATTATCAATTTAACAAAAATAGTTGTATAAAGCAATAAAAATTAACTTTTAGCAATTATTCACTGACGTTTTGAATGTCATTAATGACTACTAATCGAAAAAATTTATCTTCATCAGATAACATTAACATTATTGACGCATTAAAACATCAGATTATTGTTAGTGGATAAACTAACAGTATATTTTAAGCAGTTTTTAAAGATAATTTTTTAACCGCTTATTTAGCTATGCTTAAACAACCATGATTCATAATAAAGTTTTTTTATTAAGTATTTACAAATTGTTTATTCAATAACAATGGTGTAATTTTTCCAACTGTTGATGAAAAAGAAACGCTTTGAAAATCCAATCAGTCACAACACAATACACTCAAACTCCTCTCTTCGAGAAACCATCAGTCACTGAGAAATATTAATATTATGGAAGAAATAATTTATATGGCACATAATTTTAAAAATATCTATTAAAGCCTGGCACTTGAGAGATTAATTTTATGCGGATCTTTAGTAAGCCCCGTTTAGGAAAGATGGATCATAGAGCTTTGTCTAAAGTTTTTTTTTACGACGTTAAATCCCTTTTGCCATTCAAGGGTTAAGATTACTCATGGTTCATGCGCTTTGAAGGTTAATTAATTTCGTCCGTCAATATCTTAATTTAAAAAGTCCCTGTCCGTTGCCAATATCGGGAAATATTCAAAATTAATTCTTGGAGACGAGCAGCGGTCGAAGGCTAGAATACAATTAAAGACTGAAGTGTTCTTTTTTTGTTCCATAAGTTGCGCTTAATAATATTGACGCGTCTGTATTTCAATACTGGATTAGTTCGATTTTTCATTTTCATTCATACTTTTGTTAGTCGTGAAGTGGTATAAGTAATTGAAGAGCTTAGTGGAAGAACGTGCTAAGTGATAAAACGGTGAAAACAAGAAAATGAGTTTTAAAGTTTTCCGTTTGCATTTAGATGCGTTATAAAAGGCACTTTCAAAAAGTAAAAATTATACTTATATTAAAGTTTATGAAAAGGGAGAGTCTTGTTATCTTTAAAGGAGAGAATAACGTGTTTATCGACACAAAAATCGCAATTTTTCCCAAAATGTCACTTAGCACGTTCTTCCACTAAGCTCTTCAATTATGAGATGAAAGACGTTTTAAATTAGCTTATGAAATTTGGTTTTCTCGTTTGGATCTTGTATCGTCTACACTCTTAAAACAAACGAGCGGTTTTAAGTCAGTCTGAGTTAATTTCCTCTCCTTTCCGTGCCGAAAATGCACTTCCCCTATAGGAGTGGATTTCACTCTTTTTGCGAAGTGGGTAAAAGAAATAAAAGTAAACAATCTACGTCCTACACTCTTGAAACGAGCGGTTTTAACTCAGCCTGAGTTAATTTCCACTCCTTTCCGGTGCCGAAAATGCACTTCCCCTATAGGAGTGGATTTCACTCTTTTGTTTTAAGAGTGTAAGCACGTAAGAAACACATTTTTATCATTGAGTTGTAAGCATCATTCTTTTATGAAATAACCTAAACCTCTACTCGCTAAGTTACTATTAAAGTCGAAATATGGTAAAGGGGCAGGTTTCCAAATTTTTACGAGGCCGTATTCCAACAATTCAATTTCTTATAAGACGTTACTTCTGCAACGAATCATTTTTGGCCTACAACAGGACAAGCCTTTTAGATTTTTTAAAAAGGCACCTTCCAGGAAGCACACAAAACGTAGTACCAGAAAAAAATCAGTCATCGACTGAAGGTCTAGTTAGAGATCAGTTGAAAATATAAAATGGTTTGTATAAAAAGAAATCTGCAAAAGGAATGTGTTTATTAAGCTAATTCTGTTAGAAAGGTGCCTTGACACTTTTATTTAAGTCTAATTCTCAAATTAGCGAGTAGCTTATATTAAGGGAAAGCGACGACGCCTGTTTTCGTATTAATTGCTTTCAACTTTCTGTAAGGAAAAATATAAGTGGATGCAATGCATAAAATGTAAGACACGGGTACTCTCAAACTCCAAAGAAGATGACGTTATAGATTTTGTGTTATTATGATTCGGATCATGGGAACTTTACTAAAAATTATATATTTTTTTTAATTCTTTAGTTATAGTTTCTGTATAAGGAAATCGAATTTTTCTATATCTATTTTCTTATAAACACTTTTTATGTAATATTAATTTTTAAATAACAGATGCATAAAAAACAGAAATATTTCGTTCATGTTTAATAAACCATTTAAAAAAAAATAGTTAATTTTTTTTTACCCAATGCTTATTTAGCAGAAAGGGAAAATTTACCCCGTATACGGGGCACGTTTTCCAACTTAACAGGCTTGGGCTTAACCAATTGCTGTCATAACCTGTATTTACTTTTTGAAAAATTAGCAATGCCAGTTTGTATATAAAAGTTTAAATTATACCATGATATCTTGTTTTCATGAAAATGGATAAAAAAAAGAAAAACAAGTGGAAAAATAGTCCTTATCTACCTTATTTTAATTGCCTCCACCTACAAAGTATGTGAAACTAAAGTAACACAAATTGACTACTGCAATATGTTTTAAAAAATAATGACACTCATTTTAAAATATCTTGCGTAAATGAATAAAATGCAAATATTCTATTATTGTCATCTTGATAAAAAATGAATTAAAATAATGAAGTATAATTTTAACTTCTTCTATTTCACTAATTAATTTACAAGTGCTGAGATGCAAATAAAATTCCATTATTCACTGAACTAAACACGCACGAGTTTTGAAGCCATTAAATAGGTCGTAGTTATAACAAATGCATTCCGACATTACTTTTTATGATACAACTATAAATTATAATATTTATTGTTTTGGTAATTAATTCAAATTATCGCGATAAATGTCGTCAACTGCTGAGTAAAATGAAAATTATGTATTTAAATTATCTTAAAGAACATTATGTGTTAAGAGCCATTAATTAATGTGAAGTATACATTTTTTCCACAAGTTGTATTTTAATTCTGTTTTATCAAATGCATATGTGAGATTTTACAAGTTGATATATGTTTCTGTTTATAAGTAATTCCCATAAATAATATTAAATGGGCTTAGAACAATTTGTTTATACAATATGTGATTTTTAATAAATTAAATGTGAATAGCATACTTTAGTTTGTGAGTAATTAAATAGATTTTGAACACCTATTGTTTTGAAAGTTTGATAGCTAAATATAAGAACGTTGTTTAATTAGTTTAGTCTGGTTATTAAAAAAAGTATATGAATGAAAATAGTTTTTTAATTTATTGTTATTTGATATTGATTGTAGTTTTTTAGTATACAAAGTGAATATTTCATGGTGAAAATAATTTAAATTTCAAAAATGAAATATTTAAAACATATTTTTAAATTTTGAATGATTTTATAAGTAAAATATAACAAATTAACAATTAAACAGCACTAAATTAACAGTATTTTAACAACAACAGCAACAACAAAAATAATATAAACAAAATTCTTCAAGCATTGCATCTGGCGAAACAAATAAGGCGTGCAACGATATTTCACAAACATATGGGTCCCATTTTCTGCTTTTAAAATAGCTGAGTGCCATAAACAAACAAATGCGCTGTTGACCTTTTAATGGTCCCAAAAGGGCAGAAGTTTCCAGCAAGACATTTGAAAGTTTGAGCATCCCTCGGGAACTAAACCTATTGGTGCTTCTTTGTCGAAATTTTAGGGCCCTTTTGCCAAATACTGGGAAATCTATATTTATGTAGAGAAATGCACAGGCTAATATTTGAAAATTTGATAAAACTGTAACTATTTATTAAATGGTTTTGGTTATGGTTGGATTCAAGTCATACTATAGTTACACGTGAGCATTTAAAAAACAACTACCGCGTTTAAAACTGTATAAATATAGAAGCGTGATTGATATTGGATATTTAAGTAATTTTAGTCAATGAGCTAAAAAAAATATTGTAGTAGAGCAAGTTAAAGGAGTATCCTTAATAGATGACGCTTTAACAATTGTCATTAGAAAAACTAGCTGGCCCATTTCGGAAATAAGCTTATAAAATGGCGTAAGGCCTGTAGAGTACAATGAAAAGTACTTTTATGGGATTAGGATGAAAACTGAATGTTGTCTTCATTGCAATTTCATAAGAGAATGTTTTTTGCCACTAAATTTTTTTATATTTACGTTTTCAAAAGTGCAACCTTTTTCCAAATTTAATGCCGCGATTTAATGACAGAATTTTGACTAATTTAATGCCGCAAGCAATTGTTATAAAAATTATGATTTTATTACTTGCGCTTTAAAAGTGACTAAGTAAGGACATGTATAAATTTGAAAATAAATTTAAAATAAATTACTCTGAAAAATATCATTTACAGTGTTTTCAAATCAGTATAGTGATTCTGGCCTATATCTCACTGACTTCGGTGGTTGTGCGAAGGCTTTTAATCTTCAAATAAGTTTATGGTCCCGAAAGCGAGTGATGCATTTTAAAAAGCCTCAGTACTTGTACGTAATATTTCTGAATTTTATGAAAGGCATTTACGAGTGAAAATATTGTGAGCGTTTGCTGTGGACGTGGAAACACGTAGGAAACAAAAGGCTTGCACCGCTATATAGTTTAAGTGAATGGTTGGTTTGTAGGGACTCGTAAATGAAAAGAAATGTTTTGTGCCTTTTTTAGTAACTCTATTTGTATATTTTGGAGCTATTTGTGAAAAAGTCATATTTCAAATAAACTGTAAACGATATCTATAAAATTACACACATTTTCCGACCTTTAAAAAAAGGTAAGAATACAAGAATACATACAAGCAAGAATAAATCCTCAATTAAAAATGAAATATTTACTATACGGTCTTCAATAAATGCATTTTTAACGAAGAAAAAGAATGTCAAAAACTATGACTACAAGTTTCCTTAAATATTGCATTTCAATAAAAGTTGTTTCAGTGCTTCGAGAAGATTGTTTTATAAAAAAAAATTCTGTGTAAAACATTTTATAATCGCTTTAAACGATTTAATATTTTAAGTGTAAAAACTTCTGTAAAATCTTGCATTAAGGAACTATTTTCTTTAAAAATCCTTTTTTTTTTTAAAAATAGTTATTACATTTTACGAATAGCATTGTTTTATTTTCTTATTTTGAAACTTCATTTCTACGTCTTCAACTTTTTTGTATTTTGATTGCTGCACAGTTTAATCATCTTTGTTTTAAGTTGAGAAATTTTTCAAAGAGATGATACATTAATACATTGAAGAATTTCAAATATAATTGCGCATTATATTCAGCGCTAAAACATTTTTTTTGCATTATAATGTTCGCTTGAATTATTTATTACCAAAATATTTTTGTTGTAAAAAATTACATTCAACCATTTGTATATATAAAAAACCTAAAGGTTTATTAATAAAATTAAATTCTCTCTCTCTCTCTCTCTATTTTCTAATTATATACTATATTAAAGGTTTTATATTAAATAAATTTTTTGGTACTTTTTTTATTTACTCATTTTTCCTGATTACCAAAATCCTTGAGGTAATAATATTCTGTAGAATAATTTTAGACACTCAACCAAAAGGTCAGAATCCTTGTTATAATGCCTTGAATCTGCCTTGAATTTAATCATGTTTAAAATAATTATTTGAAGAGTTCTAGCTCAAGATTTTTGGAGAGAAACGTAGGGCAGAATAATTTAAATGCATATAACTCCTTAGAATACTTCGAAAATGTAGTTGAGTATCACTTCAAGAAAAGGCTACTGTTTGCACGATCAGTGTTAATGAACAAAGCGAGTGTACTCGCCATGTAAACAACCAGTACTCAAGTATGGAGATTGTCTTGATTTATGAAAGTATTTTACTTGGAACGTGGAGAATGTTTGAGCAAAATTCGTTATAGAATAGTAGTTCTTAAGTACCCCCAGTAAATGTAGGACCTGTGTAAATTATTGAATATTCATAAACGTTATATTAATAATCTCTTTGAGTAAAGAAATTTTTTGAAAATGAATTAATATGAATTTTTTTTGTACGTCAAGTACTTTTTTTTAAATAATAATGGTGTAGTTTTTGGTTTATCAGTAAGGAATGATTTTTTCATGAGTAAGAAATTTGCTGCAAATAAATATATTATGTTGTTGAAATTATCAAAACATAGAATTGTTTTAAGTTAAAAAGAAATTCATTATAATATTTTTTAATAAAAACAAGTAGGTTTGTTACAGAATCTGTCACTTAAACCGCTTCGACACAATATTTGTGCTCAACAAAAAAACGTACTATTTATACACCTCAGAAAGAAATTAGCCAAACAGGGCTTTTTGCTAATAATTTATTTCTAATTCAAACTTTTAAATGCCAAAATTAAACTACTTTCATTAATCTTCTTTCGCAAATTAAAATTAATAATTACTCATTACCGTTTGCTAAATTTGTTTGAAATTCTAAGAATAATTATGCAATTTATTTTTTAATAAATATCTTTTAATTGCCACAATTTCCCATGTTCATTAATTTTCTTTTGAAAAAGAGAAGAATAAATAATTAGTAAAATTGATGCTTTAATAAGATTAATTAAAAATAAAAGCGAACTTTTGCATATTTTTTTATTCTAAGTTAGAATTCGCTATGCATATTTTTCCTCATACATATATAATGAACCATCAAAAGAACTCTATTGTGATATGACATCAATCCAAACTGAATCATATCACATAAATAAATATATTTCAAGAGTTTTATTTTTATTTTAAATAAAGTTTCTCGTACGTTTGACGAAATGGCAACAGTGAAAATATTGAATGAAAATGGAATTTGCATGTTATTTTAATGTAGATTAAATTTTTAGTTATTTAAACTTAAAATATACTACTAAATAATTTTTTTAATGAAATTTGGGATGTAAGCTAGCCTTATTTGTTGCTTCAAAATGACGTATCGCACTTGTTTATACGACTTGCGGTTCGTTCTGTGAAAGTGAGTGACAGACAGCCGGACAGGCGGACGGACTGAACGATTATAATACCTTCCACTTTTTACGTTATAAACGTAATGTGGAAGATAATAACTGATTTTTTAATGATACCATCACATATTTCCCATGGGAATTTGCATCTTCAGTTACATAATTTGCATCATTTTACACAATAATTCTTATTAAAACTATTTGAATAATGTGATGTTTGAAAATCAAAAAAAAATTAATTGATCATAGAAGTTCTTGAAAAAAGTGTATTTATAAATATTTTTCCTATCGAAAAAAGTTATTTTTTAGGGAATTAAGGTGTGAATTAAAATTGTTTAAAAACTCAGATGGTAAAAATCCTTTTGGACATCAAGTATAACTTAAAAAAATCTTTTTAAAATATAATTTTTTAAAAATAATGCGGCTTTATTTGGACTTATTTGTTCAAGCTTAGCATTTTAAAACTTGTTTTAGCATATTCGATTTTTAAAAAATTCTTTTTATAAGTCGATTTAGAGTCCACCCAAGGTTGTGATCACGCTTCTTTCAATAATCCACAATAGACAGCCGTTTCTATTCGGAAAGCCTAATTTCTCTCGGGATAGGCTGGAATTCAAACCCCTGGAGAAATTAGGATTTAAGTCGCGCATTTAAAAGCAATCAATATAAATTCTTTAGGATGAAGTTCCAAAGCTTTTTAATTGCAATATATCGTGACTTAGAATCAAATAAAATATACAACTAAAAGTAGCACAAGTTTTTTCCATTGAATGTACATAATTTAAAAATAATCATAACTTGCACTTTAAAATGCATATATTTAAATACCCTTCTTAACACATAGAAGACAAATAATGGGAATATGGAATCCGTTTTGAATATCTTTAGCAGAATCAGTGATTTTATGAGTTTTTTTTTAAAACGTTTAGAGGATAAACGTGCCAATCAATCCCATTTAGCCATTAAAAGAGCATTTTCCTTTGTTAAGGGGTGTCTATTTACAGAAGATAAAGATTTAAGTTTAAAAAAAAACAAAGGATTTTTTTTTGTCGTGTCCATGAGAGTCGAACTCTATATGTGTCCGTGAATTTTGATAATTTCTTCCACGACTTGCTTGATGTTGTCTCCATACGGATCTAGCATAGTCGGCAGTACTCCAATCTTTCTCAGGCTGGCGCTCATAGCCGGACACTCATAGATGTGATGTAAAACAAAGGATCAACTTCATATATAAATAATCATTAACTTTGATTCGTTTAGGAACATCAAATTGTTTTTGCTTTATATTATTCAACGTCAAAGTGTACCAAACATCCCCATATCCTTTAAAAGTGTAAGTATACTATTTGTCATACCTTTCGAATTTATGCAATTACCAAAATTTTTTTTTTGTGAATACGTTCCAACTACTAGAAGTCCTTTCTTTTGAATTAAATAAGTTTATTAATATATTTTAAAATTTTTTTAGAAATATTAAAATAATCCATAAACAAATAGATTCAAAGAACAAAACCACGCTTAAATCATTCTTATACTGTATAAATACCATAATTTGTCAAGTTAATCAAAAGTGAGCTGAATGTTTCGACTTTAGGTACACCCATTTTTTAGTAATATTTCCCCGACTACGTCTTTCACTTCGTTTGTCCACTTGGAGCTTTTCCCTCGAATGGTGCCATCAAATATGTATGAAAAGTGAAAATGTTGTTTAAACTCAAAAACAATTTGTTAGACGATTTTAACAGTGAGGTTGGTTCAGATTTATCTATATAGGTGACCCTTTAAGTAAATTTAGTTTTTATAAATAATACACATAGCTCTTCTATTTTTTGTAAATTTGCATCATAAACTAATGTCTATAATAAATAATGAAGGAGTTTCAAGGAGACTAAGTAAGGAACCTGGGAAGCCTTGGCCATGTTTTTAGAATTTCATTTTTAAAATTTTATTTTTGCACTAAAAAATTCATACGATAGCACATATTAGAGTAAGTTTTATTGGCAACAAGGACATAATAGTATAATATAAATAATGCCTTTTTTCGTTTCTAAATTTTTTTTTTTTTTAAACATAGACACCTGTGCCAAGCCTCCCTTTACAATTGAGGTTTGGCCCATGGTAAGGGAGACTTGGCCCATACAAAAATTCATAATTTTAAAGTGCATAATAATAAATATTTCAAATTATTTTTGCAAGCATTAAATGAAAAAAAATATTATTATTCGACACTCTGTAATCATTCAAAAATCATGTTTACTATAATTAATATTTAGAGTAATACATTTTTCGTATGTATTAAAAATTCTAATATTGTCCATATCAAGTAATTTTTTATATTTATATTAAATATATTTTATTCAGTTTGTACACATATTAAAATGCACAAGTTATAAGCCTTAGTTTGCAAATTTTTTTTATTTTAACGGTACAAACTGGAAAAGTCAAGGTCAAAGCGCACTTTCAAAGCTACACGTTTATCCCCCCCTCCTGTAAAGTAAAATCTGATAATATCTTAATAACTGATAAAATCTAATAAATATATCTTAATAACTGATATATCTTAAAAACTGATAATATCTTCTTAATCTGGAGTATTATTATACTTGAACTTAGTTTTTGTAGAAGAAGTTTGATATTTGGTCATAACTGACAAGTTAGTTTTAGTTGAGGTTTTGTTTTATTCTAAACAAGTACAAATATTGATAATCAATCTATTACCTTCATAAAAATATTATCATACGTTATTATTAACTGTGTATTTGATAAACATTATTTAGATTTTCATAACTAGTTCACTTAGGGAGCCTTGGTCTAGTGGCCAACCCTCCCCACATAGACATTTCGTAAAGAATGGCACATGGTGCTTTGTAGCCCACTTCATTGCACAAACTTTATAGCTTAAATAAAACCTTAATATAACAGTACCACATACTTAATTCAATTGGTTTGTCTGCAAAAATTTTACAAATTAGGTGTAAAATTGGGTAATAATTTATGGGATGAGAAACTTTCTTTTTTTATTTTCTTCTCAATGCTAAGAAGTAGCTTAATGAATCTAAGGTGGCTGTCTGCTGACAACAGTTGCTTTGAGTACTGTCGATTGAGAAAATGCTAAAATATTTTTAAATACTAAAATTTAAAGGTGGACCAAGCCTCCCTTATGGCTAAGGGTCCCCAGGTTCCCTTACTCTAAAATTGATAAAAATATCGATACTTTTAAAAAAAATACTATTTTAAACCTCTAGTATGGTTTCCCAAAGTTTCAAAAAAAGTGAAGAAATATTTTTCACATAAAAAGCCTTCTTATTTTAACTTTTCATCGGAAGCTCCAATATCATTTAATTCTTAAACTGATTTTACTCAGTTTGTAATATTCGGAAACATACCCGTACTTAAAATGATAAAACTTAAATAAATGTTTATTTGAAGCGATAAACTTTTTTGTGAATGTACATAAGAGTGTATTGAATAGAAATAGGGATGGAATAGAGAAACTATTTTATAGATTTGCTTTAATAAAATAAAATGTTTGAAATTTGTATTTTTTTTTTTATGAAATTTGGATGCTTGCCACTAAAATATTTTTTTCTTCGAAACTATGCCTTCCTTAAAAAATTCAATCCCTAAAGTTATTAAGAATGATTCAATTCTACTTTAAAAAAATCACTGATGACTTATTAAATCTGAAATAGAAGAATTGTTTTAAAATATGCGTAAAATTTTTCATAAAAAATATTAAAATAATAGTTTAAAATATTTCATTTTTTAAAGTTTTTATGTATAAAATATCTGTTTTAGACTATTTTACACCTACTTATCTAACAAATATTTATACCAATCTCAAATTAAAGAAAAAAATGGTTACCGAGTCTTTTTAAAAAAAGGTGGATCACCAGCCACTTCCTCCTCAAGTTAACTTATCAAGATACAGGATATTTATGATTCGAAATTTATCGTTTTTTTAAAAAATTTAACGGTTATGTTTTTGAAAATCAACTTTCAAGCATGTGATCGGATTATTTTTTCGTCTAATGTCCATTTTTGTAGATATTTCAGAAAAGATCAATTCTCAAAAACATATATTTAACAACTTTATTTGACGACTATTTACTACATAAAAACCTCGTACATAAGAACAGTTAACATTTTGATTGCATTAAAATTCTTATAAACTTTTTGTTAGGTTTTAGGAGAAAAAAATATTATTTTACATATCAAGCTAATAACTAAAAAAAAAAATGGTTTGTGACACGTAATTCCAATAGAAATATTAAATGCATCATTGAAAAATCACCAAAAATATATCCATTATAATAAAATTAAATTTATATTTTATCACATAGTAGCTTTCGGTATTTAAATTCATTAATGTGATCACATTAATGAATACAAAAAAGTATCACATAAGTTTTTAAAATGCTTCCTTTTTCTGAAATTTGGACAAGTGCTCAATTTTAGTGTCTTAATTTTGACTGATATTGAATAAACATAAAGACTATAAAAAAAGGTAAACACAACGACTTAATAAATTAAAAGTATAAAGATAAAAGGGATTGTTATGTAGATAACTTTTTCCTGTGAATAAATTTAAAAGAAAGTTTATTAATAAATTAGGTGCGAGGTATTTTTTTGTAAAATAAATATTTTTACAGGGTTCAGATGTTCACTTTTTTTTAATTTCACCTATGTGTTTTTTTCTTATAAATATTAATGAGGGTTTTGTCACTCTTTATTAAACTATTTTTTTCGTCGAAAAATATTCATCGAAAAATACCTCACTCATAAAACTCCTAGAAATATGATGCGCAAATGAATACATTATTTTTGAAGGCTTGAATTATAATTAAGTAGGGAATGTAGACATCACGAAATTTGGAGCCTTTAGTAAATAGGATTTTTAATGCAAAATATTTAATTTCAATATGAAATTAGATCTATTAAAACCTTTTCATTTAACAACTATAGCCGATATTGTATTGATAACATTTTGAAATGATAATTTAAAAGGTGTGTTTTGGATAGAGAGGAAGCTAGAATTTGTGTATTTTCTTTTGCTGTATGGTTCAATACTTAGTTTCGGTATAAAATATTAATAAAGTTTTGTTAATATAAGAAAGTGTCCTGATATACTTCCGTTTTGAAATGTTGAAATACATAATGTTAGACTTTGTTTAAAATTTTTAATGCATCTAATTCATTTTTATTTAAAATAATTTCAATTATATTCCACTACCAAAATCCTTAAATACGAAAACTTACTTGAACGTTTAAAATTTGCAAATTATAGTCCACGCTCTTTTATCCGAACGCCGCTAATTCAGCATCTCCTTCTATTCACCGACGGCCTTGTTTGATATTTTTTCATGAACTAGAACGTTTGCTGTAACTACGAGAAATGGACTGAGGCTATTTACGAGGAAACGACTTGTGATTCGAGATAAACAACGTCAAAAAAAATCCCAGGAAAATTTAGAGAGGTAGTATTTTTTCAATCAACAAATTTAAGAAGTAATTCTTTTAACACTTGATTGGTACAAGTTCCCACTCATACCAAATAAAAAATCAGCAATTGGTATTTTTTATAAGATATAAAAAAATGTTTCTTACGGCGATTTCAGTACAATTACCGACACAATCACTAAGTACAACAAATTTTGGCCATAGTTCAGTTTAGTCAATATCATATATCTGTCAAACTCTCTTCAATAGAAAAATATCTAGCTTATATGATAATTTGTTACATTTTTGTCCCCTCTTTCGTAAACAACTCTTTATACTTATCCTTTAACTACAAGGATTACCAAAATGTAAAATAAAACCTTCAAAAAATTGTTCTAAATGCTATTTCGTCAAATAAAAAGAAATATTTTAAAGTAATATCCCCCCATACTACCATTACAGTTTTATTTCTTTCCTTCATCTTAACTTTCTCTTTGGAGACACCATTTCTCGGTCCTCAATTCAAACATGCATGACACGTGAATAACATACTACCTAAAGAAAGATAAGTTCCTATTTATCCTAAAAGAAATAAACAGCATTGATAAAAAATGGCTTGAAACAGAGGCATTCAACCATATGCGGAAAAGAATTTTTTTCTGCACTTCTTATCTTCAAACACGGATATGAGGGAAAGGAACCAAAATAAAATAGAATGAAGTAGCAGAAACGAATTCAGAAGTGCCCCAAATCACCCCTGGCATTTCTTGAAGATCTGGCAAGTGAAGGGAGGGGCTGAAAAGTAACGCAACGATGTTAAAGAAATGACAATGTTTTCTTTAACTTCTGTTCTTGAAATTTAACAGGAATAAATTAAATATATTTTATTAATAGAAGTAAATATATTTCATGTATAATGTAAATATTTACCCAAATTATTATATAATGCAAATATTTACTCAAAGTATCGTAGAATGTAAATATACACTCTTAAAACAAAAGAGTGAAATTCACTCCTATAGGGGAAGTGCATTTTCGGCACCGGAAAGGAATGGAAATTAACTCAGACTGAGTTAAAACCGCTCGTTTTAAGAGTGTAGGACGCAGATTGTTTTCTTTTATTTCTTTTACCCACTCCGAAAAAGAGTGAAATTCACTCCTATAGGAGAAGTGCATTTTCGGCACGGAGAGGAGTGGAAATTAACTCAAACTGAGTTAAAACCGCTCGTTTGTTTTAAGAGTGTGTGTATACCCAAAGTATTGTATAATATGTAAATATTTACCCAAATTATTGTATAATGTAAATATTTACCATAATTATCGTCCTTTAAACAATACATTTTCAATAGTAAATGTGAATAAAAAATTTAACTTTTTTGGAATTAAAAATAGTTTAATTGTTTTACATGTATTTTTTACTTATTTAAACTATTTTCTTGTTTTGAAGGTATAGTCTACGATAAATTTCTGGTAATTCTCACTTGCTAGCGCCAGATGTTAACTGGTTAGTTTTAACAGACTTAACAACTTTAACAATGGTTAAAGAAATTTTCGATCCAGAATTTCAGGACTTTGGTTGGTTGATTCCAAGACAATCCACCAAAGTCTAAAATTAAAATAAACAGGTCAGTTTTATTTTGACTGATTGAATCATTTCGAAAACAAATATAGTGCCAAGGGGCATCAAGAACAATATTCAAATAATAAACTCTCAAAAAGAGCGAGAACTAAAAACACTTGCTACCTAGAAAACACATAATATAATGTATCACTAAAGTAAAGATCGAAAAAGCAGGGGTGATTTCGTGAGACGTCAAGAAATAGTCTATCCGCCAGGCTTAAAAAATTACGATGTCAGATCATTTTACAAGGTAAAGCCGAGTTACATGTCAATTTGTTCAGTGTTATGCGTAAATTATGAATATGCCGTAAAATAAACTTCAAATTGCGGTTATTCATTTTATTACTTAAAATTAAACTAAAAATATATTTATATTGTGAATACAGTTTAAGAAAACCCCATAAAATAGAACTATTTCGACTTTGAATAAAAAAAAACTATAGGAATGATGATAATTTCAATTTCCGCCTTGGCATATTCGTAATCTATGCAAAAAACTGAACAAAATGACCTATCACTAGCCTTTAACGTCTAAAATGACCTGTCATTTCACCAAACGGATAGTCTAAAAAGGGAACAAAGTAAACGAATGCATAAAATGTGGTTGTATGAGCGGGAAAACCAGAAATAAAGGATTCGTTTTCTTGTAAGATTCCATCTCCACAATGAGTTCAACAGATTGTGAGGGGATGAGCCGGTAGATGGCAGCATGCTAGATTGGAGAAAATGAAGGAATATAGTGAAAAATTCGAGGCAGGGTTGAGAGTTTGGTATGTCAGGGAAAGTTCTTAAAGTTTGTAAAAGAAGATGACTGTTGTTTTGTGTGTTTTATTGGGTGATGAGGGGAAGCATATAAGCGAGTTTGTGTGCAGAAAAAAGAACTGTCCCATGAGATAGTAATTAAAAGGAGTAAATTTTTATTGTAAATACAATAATCTTGAAAAAAAAAGCCCTTAATAAACCATAATAAGCGGTTCTTATGTCTTAGCTTACACAATTCTAAAGTCAATGCAAAAATGATAGCCTTTTTGCATTTATTTTAAATTGTCCAACTACCGAATAGGCCCGCTAAGCTCGGGACTATCAATATTCATTGGGCCCAAAAGTCTGTAGCAAGCAATCTATTTTTAGATATGATGGCACTAATTACATGAAGAGTAAAATGTTTTTTTTAAAAACTTGTTCAGATTAAGCCCATAATAGTTTGATGTTTAACAAATGCTTATTCACCATTTGTCATGAAATGAAACAAAATATGGAATTAGTTATATTTTAGTTGGTGATATTTGCAAAGGGGAAATCAGATAAAGGGCTTGCTCCTCTTGTTCTTAAATCTGGTTCGGGAATAGATTGTTAAGATAACATCCTAAAATTCTTGTGCTATTTGCTTATGTGCCTTTTTACTTAAGAAAAAATATACCACTTTTTTACAACTCTAAGTTTTAGTATTTAAAAAAAAGTTCATCTATAAAATGTGGACGATGTTTACTTGCTCTATTTTGATGTACCGTCAGTGCGGTTAACTTTGTTCCAAAATCATAGTTTTTTTTTACAAAAGGAGAAAAATTAAACTACAAAAACGATTTAAACAGTTAAAAATCATTATGCATTCTAAGTATTGTACTTTTAGGAATGATTTCCAAGCATTCTTGTTAAATTTTATAAATTACAAAAAAATTGGTGTTAGTTTAAAAAATAAGGGCACGGTTAGGATCCGGGCGGGTAACTTTGGTCCAAGCATGAAATACATAAGAAACATACTTTTTAAAATCCTTAAAAGCTGTGTTACCGAATAAAACAGTAATATTAAAATGTTTAAACATAAAAAAATTAAGTTATAAGATACATAGTTATTAAAAATCGTATATAACTTAACATTTACATTACAGTGCATCGTAGAATGACATTACACTATGAATACCAGTATTGATTATCGCTTAAAAGAAAAGTAAACAATTTAATAAGAGACAATAACTTATTTTTGGAAACAATATTTAATAACAAATATCTTTATGAAATCAAACGATTTTATTATGAAAGGAAAAAATAATATATTCGTAAATAGGAATTTGAAAATGTTTACATATCGACATTAGCGATTTTGAATGTTGTACGTTTCTTACATTTTATCTTTATCTTTTTAATGTTTTAAATCGCTTAAATAAAAAAAATCTCAAAAATGGGTAATCATAAAAGTAAGACTTCTTCAAAAATAATTAAACAAAATACACTTTTACATACATTTTTGAAAGTTCAAAGTTCCATAAAGAAATCATTACATCTTGGACCAAAGTTACCCGCATTCATCGGCGAAAGTTTCCCAGTGACAAATAATTAAATATAGCACAAAAAGTATTCAACTTAGATTAAAACAAATGGTGTAATATTCTTCCAAATAGATAAGAGAATGGTATAGAGTGTTTTATTTAGCTATTTTCAATATTTTTTAGGTGTTCCAGACAAAAGTTTTGGAAGAAATAGATTTTTGTCATTAAATGCTCGTAAGAATACAATCGTCATTTGTATTATTGCCAAAATTAGAATGAGAATTTTTTTACCTGAAATGAAAGGCTATGTTTCCACCTTTCCAAAAATGTAAAATAATTTGAGATGGGATTATTTTATGAAGAGAAATTAAGAAACAAATCTTTTTCCGACACGTGGACCAAAGTTACCCTCCATGGCCAAAGACACCCGCTTCGATGGTAACAAATAAAAATAATTTGTAAATAAATATTCCAAGAATGATAAAAAGCCCTCGTGTAGCTCTAGAGTGACTTTAATTCAACCAAAACCCAATCAAGATTGATAAATGGCAGAATGTCAGTTCAAAGCAATAATATGATTATTGTTTTTATATTTACAACACCAACTGAACAAAGATTCTCGTGGAAGACGTTTTGTTTCTTAAACCATGTCACCTCTTGGCACACTCTAACGGCTCATTTCCTTTATAAGACCAGGTGGAAAACTTGCCTCATTGGAAAACTAGCCTCTGTCACAACTACTTCTATTATTTCAATTTGAACACATATCCTTTTATAAGTTATTTTGTTAAAACACAGACCTGTTAATAAGGATTTCACCACCTACATACTGAACCATGGACCAACGGTTTTGTGAGGGGCAGCACAAATAGCCAATACCAGCTCTCAAACAACGCGATAAGGAACCGAGACTGAAAGCAGGCAAGTAAAGTCCTGAGACTCACTTCAGGTAGCCAATCGTTCCTCCTCTGACTAACTGTAAGGGGAGAACTGTGGCTATAAGCACAAATACCAAATAGTAGTCCTCAACACTGAATTCAAAACTTGATCTACCAGTAAATCTCCAGTTCCATGAAACACCGCCTTTCCCACAAAACCACCCGAGCCTCAATATTTTCGATATTCTCTACATTATTTTCCACATTCTGCCATTGTATTTTATATCTGCTCCCCTTTTGATTCTACAATCTAATTTTTCGACTTCTGAAATCCCTGTTTTCCCGTGGGGTCAACGATGCATTGGCGGGTTGGCCCTTCTATTGTTTTTGTGGCGGACGGCTTAGGTAGACCTGCCTTAGGGATGGCCTAGGGGAAGTGACGTCAGTGAGGATTTTCAATTGAATGGAGGTTTTTATTTAAAGGAAATGGCAGGCTTAGTTTGTCTTCAGATGTGGCGTTTATTGTTGGAAATATTTTTGTTCATGAGACATCGCAGAATGGTTGTTTGAGATTTTGAGTTTAAATATCAGAATAGTTAATATGGTGTACAAAGAATATTTGAATATTTTAGCATAAAATGATGCAGTTTAATTACTTCTAGAGTAAAGAATTTGACATTAGAATGGAATCATGAATAATAGATAATTTATAATTTAAGTACACTCTTAAAACAAAATAGTGAAATCCACTGTGCATTTTCGGCACGGAAAAGAGTGGAAATTAACTCCGCTCGTTTGTTTTAAGAGTGTAGCTTTTTAATTTACATTAAAAGTTATTTAGGATAAATAATTTCACTATATCCATTATTCAGTTTTTTTAAAACTGTTATTGCAGCGCATAGAATTTTAAACAAAGAAAACAAAGTTAAAGATATTTTGGCACTTTACACGAAGCATTCTAGGAAGTATATAAGTATGTTTTCTTTAAATTAATAAAATAATTATTTGTGATTAATTTATAACCATAAAGTGCAATTCACTAGTTCAATTAGCGTGTATATTACTTAAAGAATTTTATTTTGTTTGCCGAAATTAGTTATTTATTTACTATTCAAACATTTAGTCATTGTGCATATATATCTCTAACCAACTTGTTTGTTATATTACTATAGATCCTCTCGAGGCCTGACATCTATTTAAATGGTAGTTTTGTCTTATATTAATATAACTACACAATAAGCTTTAAGCGCCGACATTGTCCGATAGAATATCTGAATATCAATTTTCAGAATTTGATTACCGGTATCAGTCGTTTATTTCTATAAAAAAATGGAGTTGTCCGAGGGTCAACGCGATTTCGAAGTTCTTGCAAAAATAAGTTTTTTCAACAGTAAATTTTAAAGGCATTTTGCATTAAAAACAATGCTAGGATTAAGTATTAATTAGAAAAAAAACATATACCGCTGGTTTTTGCATTCATAGCAAAAAAATGTGTATTTTTAGGGTTTAGAGCATAAAATTTGATGAAATTGTCATGCCCCTCAGCAAATATTAAACATTATTATTTTTTTCAAAATTATTAGCAAAAACATATTTTTATACATATTTGTTTGAAAAATATTTTTGTATGAGGTATATATAAATAATTGTAAGATATTGCTGGGGTCACAGAAGGATAATAACAAAAGTACATTAAAATCCTGTACTCGAAATACATTGTTTCTATTAATACATTCAAATTACTGCAATGTTTTATTGGTATAAATGAACTCCCAACAGATCAGATAATAGGAAAAGATTTATCAAAAGGAAGTTGTGAAGAATAATGTTTGATATGGAATAATAATGAGAATACAATGCTGTCTTAATGGGATTATTAGTTACTTCAGAACTGTATAATAATATTTCGACGAAATAATTAAATTAATATATAATATAATTTTCTATTTACAAAGAACCGTTGTAACATGTTCAAAACATGCTTTTTCTAAAATGTAATTTTGTCATGCAAGTATTATAAAGCAATTTTTTATACTAACTGAAATATATGATCTTTATTCTGTAAAAAATATATTACTATGTCAATGGCAGCCATATTTATAATTTACTTTTTGATAGTACAAGAAAATATCATTAACACCCCACAAAAATACTTGAAGAGGATTTTTTTGTGTGTTAAAATAAGCGTGAGAAGTCTCCACTACGCGTGTAGATTATTCCATTTGATTTATGAAACTACACGCCTTTCTTTATAACCATTGATCTTTTCGTCGGGCTTCTTTTCCACTCACTAATGCTAAGATATAAAATTTCCAACAGATTTATATCCTGATTTATGATATTCAGCGCCTTGAGCGATTGGGAGTTACTCCAAGGAGGAGGATTCAATAGAATAGAATTCGCGATGAGATTGGATTCGTTTCAAGAAGTTGCATACTATTTGACGCAATACATGCGAGCGCGGGTTAAAAAAGATACCGAGTTTTGATATACTTTATTTCTGTTACGACGATAAAGCTTTATGGATCACCAAGTGGGAAATAAAAAGATTAGGGCCTACCAATAATATAACATTTTTTGTAGATTTTTCTGTTATCTGTATTTTAAAATGAAATTGAGATATGTGTTTGCATGAATTTTATTGCATTTTAAATTCAAAATTTTGGCAAAATCTCATTTTATTGAAAATTTTTTAATATTTATGATTTTCATATGGTAATTCTTTAACGTTACTCTCGCAACCCTTGGTATTTTTTAAAACTTGGGCTATAAATTCTTTTTAATATGATATTCATTTTGTGTAATCTGAACTCTGAATAAAATTATGAAACATTAAATGTGAAAAAATATGCAATATTTTCCTTACTTTTCTAATTTAAAATGAGCTTATAACTTTTATTGACACCGTATTTAAAAATTAAATGCGTGAGCTCCGTTTTCTAAAGTTTAATTTTACAGAGCATTTTTTAAAATTTAATTACTATTTATAGCTGACAAACCAATTTTACATAGGTAGAACCATTGTATACTATGCGTGTATGTAAACTTACATGAACCAAAGCTTATTTAGTTATCTTAACAGAAATAAGAAAAATAAGTTTTAGACGAAACCATAAACTAAAGTAAAACTACCCTGAATACTACTTAAAATATTATATATATCCAAATTTATTGCCATATAAAAGTTTACAAAACTATAATACTTATCCTTTACTCCACTTGCCAAACCAATATTCTTTTAATCAATCACTGCAGTGGAAATTCAGTTTTTCGTCCTATCTTGCCTATCTTGGTAAGAATAAAAGTATATCCATGCAATAAAGTCTTCAATACTTCCCCATTTTGGTACCACTATAAAGGCTAGAATCAAACGGAGCTTCTTGGCGGGAAAAAACAGTGAAGCTAACTGAAAGTCGCCAAATGGACGTGATGAGCCCAAAACGGATCCGGACCGTCACAATGACCTTTCTAAATATCTAGCTTATGACAGATTTAACTGCACTCTCAGAAATAAAACTCCCTTTTAAGTATTCTTTAATGGCCAAAATTTTTTCGGTCTTTTCGGCAACCCTTTTCTTGCTAGGTCACGTGACTTACAATGCGCATACTCTCTGATACAAACGTACCGCAAATTGACGAAAGGTTTTCTTGGAGCATTTTCATGTCATGATTTCGTCAAAAATGACAACATTTTCGTGAAATTTAGCATCCATTTGTGAGAGTGTGCAATGCAAGTTGCCAATAATTTCCTTCACACAGAGATTTAAATTGGTATTTAGTATTTTTTTCTGTGCAACGTAGAACTAAATGAATTGGCCGAGTTTTGGTTTGGGCGTATTACGGGAGTAATCTTGGCTTCATATAACAATCCAGTTTTTGTATTTTTTTTCGCCAGACAGCATATCCATTAGATTCTAACCTCCGGCCCATACACACATGTAATATTTTTTGTTTTGGGAATAAATATAGCCTTTCTTTGCAGAAACTTTTCGCGATTATCACGGATATCCGTGTCATGATTTTCTTTCCCGGTATTCACTACAATTATGACATGAGTCGGCCTTTGCTGTGTTTTACTTTAGTTTTATATATAGATGTTTTCAGGAATAGAATAGAATATAAAGTTGATGCAGATAATTCCTATTATGTTAAAAACTTTTTTTTAATTTGGAATACCAAAGTTCAAAGTTATATTGGCATGTATTAGTTGTTTGCATATAAAAACTGTATAACGGCAACACAAGTTGTGTGATGTATAACGGTTATGGTTTCTCCATGTTCGTATTCTATGAATATGTTGGCAGTGTAATTTATATCATGCAAAATTTCTACATTCGTAAAGTATGCGTCTTTGTTCCTTAAATAATTTCGTACTTGTTTAGGTAGGGGAAGGTGTTGTACTTCTGACCATATTGTTCCTTTGAACACCTAGGCTGTGGTGCCCTGTAGTAATATTTTATAAAAATTAGTCTAATTAGTACATAGTTGCTCCTCTGGAGGGCTTATGTAGCCTAATGTGGATTATTAAAGTCAAAGAAGATTCGTGTGAAATATAACAATCCATTTCTATCCTAAAAATGTAAGTATTTTTTTCATAAGGTTTTGCCTAATAATGTTTTTTTATAGAAATCATTTGACATAGTAGCTATACACTTTAAAAAATGTTGTGGAGCTTTTGGAAATGGTTGTTCTAACCCTCGAACTGTAGCATGCTCTTTAGTGTTCATTGTCATGGTGTTGTACCTCTGACCATGACCAGTTGTTGTTCCTTTGACCAAGTCAAAGGTATAACACTCCGGAGTGAATTTCTCAACATTTTAACTTTGATGTGCTACTGCTACAACTTTAGTAAATTTAGTTAATATTTTTGACTTAAATTGCTCATAAAGAATATAAAGAAAAATTGCAGATAAGTCTTTATATGCAATTTTTCTTTCTGCATGTCAAACAGGGCCAGCCCAAAGGGAAATCTCGTTTCTTGACAGATGCACCTGAAAAGCTTATTATTGTAGCTGAGGAAAAAAACCAGCACCCTAAATGCAAGACACCACATACAAACAAACGCCTTCTTAAAAAAGTAAATAAGAAACTTGTTTTCCCAAAGCACAGTTCAGAATCCAATAGCAACCTAGAATTTTTTTCAGGAGATAGTGACTTTGATCTGTCAGATGAATGTTGTGAATTCGATGACCATCAACAATTTGAGAAAGATGACTTAGAAAAAGGAAATTTTATTCTTGTTAAAATTTCAAGTAAAAAAACTATTAAGTATTTTATCGCAGAGATCTGTGATCTCAGGTGTTAGTAAATATCAAGTGTTTCAAATCCGATATTTGTAAAGACAAACTTTAAGTGGCAAGTTTAGAAGAGAAGATGAAAAATTGTATGATATTGATATTGAAGACATTGTGGCTAAACTACCAAACCCAACTATTAATAGTGCATCTGCTCGACAGTCAGAATGTTTGTAATTTGTAGTGGACTTTTCTTTGTATAAAGTTGAATGAGCAAACATTAAATTCATAACTTTTAAAACACTGACATTAACAACATTCTCATTGTGTTTAGATTGTCCTGTATACATTTAACTTGCATTAAATTGTTCCACTGATTAAAATGGTTTTTCTTATCCATTGCTGTGTTGTCTAATTTCCTGGTCAAAGGTACAACAACCCATGGTCAAAGGTACAACTATATGTTGTACTTTTGACCACAGTTTCATTATTTTTTTAAAATTAAATAAAAAAAAATAAAACTGGAACCATGAAAAAATTATGTATGATAAACCATACGATACAAATTAAAACAAAATAAGAGAATTGAATTTAGCCTTAATATTCAAGTTAATAAAATTGAAAATGTGTGAAGTGGTCAAAGGAACAACACCTTTCCCTATAAAATTGAAACTTAAATAATTTCACGTTTGCTGCGTAACTGCATCAAAACTCCTGCACTTATCTTAATATAATTTTTTCAAGCTGCTATATATCAGGGATGTATTTTTATAGATTATAAAAAAAATCCCAAAACTTTTGTAAAATCTCCTTCCCCATATTCTTTTTTACATAGAAGATCACCAAACAAACTAATATTTAGTATCGTAAACCGACCATAAATACTAATCAAATTTAATATTAGTTTTAGAAAACTGCGATTTAAAAGTACGAATTACCATTGTAAAATTCTAAATTACGAATTTTCGGCCAAACGCCCTTGGGAAATTCAAGCGAGATGTTTATTAAACTACACCAAACTAAAAAGAGCATATCTCTACGTCAAAGCGAATATATGTTGTTTTAGTACGCCATAACCAAAAGTTTGTTCAATTAGTTGGCTACTGCTTTTTGCGATAGTTTACAAATATTGTCAGCACATCATACCAGCGAACACCCTTGAGAGGAATATTGTAAAAATTAACATAAGCACATACATAAATAGCATACCTTTATACTTCTAGTACTATTTTTTGATACCTTATAAGCAAATCGTTCCACTTTTATTCCATTAATCGAAGTATATTTAACAGTTTTCGCATCACTCCTCCGAAATTTTCCCAATCTACCCAAAACAAACCACCAGTTACTTACTTAGCCGTATCACTCGCAAGAAAAACACAGAAACTATTCACTAAAACTAAGAGCCGATTAATTAATTAATCCTCAAAAGAGGACGAACAAAAAGCCCTTTTATCGTTTCAGGAATGAGAAGAAATAAAAAACAGGAAATTATGCAGGATAAAAGGCATTGTTCTATTCCAAGTAAGTGATTTTCCTGAAAAGGCTTACAATGGTGAGTGAGTAGTAAGAGAAATTGCTCCCCCACTAAATGACAAATAGCTAAAAGTCATTAGCATGGAATTTGTATAAATAGTCCACTTAGACAGAAAATTAGGCCTTCTTAAGTGAACAAGAGGTTTTGATTAAATGTTGAATAAATAGTATTCTACCTTTATGATTAATTTAATTAACGCGAGGAGAAATTTTCTGTGATTTTTTTGGTGTTATTGGTGCCGTTGAAATAAATTAACTTTGTTCTTATGATTCTTCTTAAAGTAAAGAGAAAATAAGAAGGTTCTCTTTATCAATAAACAAAGATACATAATTTGAACCAAATATCTATAAAGAAATACGTAGTTATCAATTTCTTTACAAATTGTTTGCTTTCGAAAACTACGGAATACATATTATACATTAATTCTAACAAAACTTTACAAAAAAGTCAAAACAAAGACAGCTAGTTAATTATATAAGAAATTAAAACTATTATACACCCATATAATTTTTACTTGAATCATTTAAAAAATCGTTTTTGTTTGTAAATTCTAACGTAAAAGAATTTAAAATTTTGCTACACAATTTTGCTAATTACACTACTACAATAGAAATACTCTGTTTTTTAATGAAACCTAACATGTTTAGAATAAACACAATGCAATTGCACTTTTGTTCTGATATTAGTACTTAATTCCTCTATTATACCACCTTTCAAACAAAAACTATTTTTCTCTACAAGACTGTTGAGCAGAGCAGAATTGCATCTTTTCAGGTTTCTTCGCGTTATCCGTGTAAGTAATTATCTCTTAGCGGAAAGCAACAGAAATTCTTGCTAGGGGATGACAGAGATAAGAGAGGATAAAAGATTGGATATTAAATGGATGAAATGAACAAGGTAGGAATGGCATTTTGAAGAGGAAAGTAACAGTTAGGAATTTTTTGAAGCTTTCTTCTTTTAATTAAAAGATGTCTGTAAGATTTCTGGTATTTCTTTTTTTTTCAATCAATGTTTTGTTGGGAGAAAACTATATTTAGTATCGTTAAGTCAATCTATGTGAAGCCAGGTCTTAGGTGGAGGAACAGAAATGATTTTGAAGCTGATTTTTTTAAAAACTATAGTTTTCCCATATAAATGCATGGGCGAAAAAGACATAGAAGGAAAATGCGAGTCATTACATGTATTTTACATGGAAATATAATAAGGTGCAATTACACTCTTAAAACAAACGAGCGGTTTTAACTCAGTCTGAGTTAATTTCCACTCCTTTCCGTGCCGAAAATGCACTTTTCCTATAGGAGTGGATTTCACTCTTTTTACGGAGTGGGTAAAAGAAATAAAAGAAAACAGTCTACGTCCTACACTCTTAAAACGAGCGGTTTTTTTCACTCAGTCTGAGTTAATTTACACTCCTTTCCGGTGCCGAAAATGCACTTCCCCTATAGGAGTGGATTTCACTCTTTTGTTTTAAGAGTGTACATGGCCAATATAATAAGGTGCAATTACGTAGTTGTAAAATCGTTTTGGGTGTGTAAAGTGCCACCAAATCATTCCAACAATTTCAATCTCCTGAAATTTCGTCAAGTTTCCCGACCCAGCATTTCAATAAACTCCCCTTTGTCTCCACATCGCTACTTAATTCTGCATTTATAACATATTCCAAACAAAAGCCTTAGCAGTAGAGTCTCCAGATTTCATCGCTGTAGGTAATTATCTCTTGTAGCGAGCAACAATATCTTCTGCCAGCGGACAACAGGGATAAAAGAGGAGGTATTTAGGGATGAAAAGAACAAGGGAGGGATGACAATTGGAAGAGGAAAGTACCGAACAGTTGGCACATGGTCCAGATCGATCCGTGGTTTGTTCCGTGAGTAAAGATTGAGGTGGAAGATTGGATCCCGGTAGTTATTACCTGGGTCCTACTAAGGGAAGATAGAATTACCTTCAGGATATTGGAGGATTTTATCTTTTACAGAAGGATGTGGTTAATGAAAAATATTCGAAATGAGGTAAATGGTTAAATGCTAGAACAAAATATAAATTATTGCTCGTTTTTGTTGTTGGTATTATTTATTTTGTTAAAGAGACTGGTTTTAATAATATATCACTGTGCGTGTAAAAGTAATGGAGTTGCTAATTATTACTTTTAGAGTTAATATTTCTAAAATATTCAGTAGGGGAGACCGGGGCAAGTTTTCCATGATATTTTCTTTTTGTTTGTATAATTTTTTACTTTTCTATATTTTTAGAAACAATGGATATCATTACTTCCTTACCCTCTTTTCTACAAATTAGCACTACTAATTAAAAAAAAACCCTTTTTGGCAACATGTGTTTAAATGCAAGCACGTTGAGCTGGAAAACGTGCCCCATGTACGGAGTACATTTTCCTAGACTGCAAAAAATTGATGGGACAATTTTTCCAACCGTTTTTAAAGCAATTTAGCAACTTAAAACGCATTTAGTAAGTTTTTGTTTATTTTATTGTAAACTTAAAACATCCAAAAAAGCATACACAGATTATATGTTAATTTAAAAAAAAGAAAAAAAGAGCCAGTTTATGATACCGAAACTTTACAACTCTTAATAAATTCCTCATCTGGACCACTTTAAAATCAAGCAAATTGTGCAAATTCCCCTTTTGTGTAACTATAGTTTGGTGCTCTTTTTTAGAGGTTGTCAAAACTATGCTAAAGATTGAGTTTTCATATATGCACTGAAGTTTCGTGAGATGCTTCTTTTTTTAGCCAGTAAACTGACTCCAAACATTGCGTGCAACATAGCACATTATTACTTTACAGTGCAAATATTCAAAATCTATAGGAAATGTTTAAGTTCTTAGATGTTTTTCTGCTACTATATACATCCATTCCCGATAGTTATTAGAGCGGCGTATATTGCTTCAGAATAGTACGAGTTTTTTTATATTTAAAACTTATTGTATGATTATATTACTTGGTCTTTATTGTAATATATCTTATAAATAATATCTTCTAATATCTTTGGTCTTATTAAATAATTAGATTTCTTAATTAATAAGCTTGTGTTATAAAGGTAGAAGTACGTTTTTTTACAAGGCATTGTTGGAATACTTGCCCCGTAAAATTTTGGAAAACCTGCCCCGTTGCCACATTTTTACTTTATTAGTACCTTGACGAGTAGAGGTCTAAATTATTTTGAAAAAAAAACCCTGCACATTTATGTAGAGAGAGTAATCAACTTTCAGTATACGCAACGATAAATTTGTAAATTTTTATAAAATTACGTTTAAGTGAAGTTTGAATGAAAAGTTACTCAACGTCGAAAAAGTCACAAGAACCTCTCTAACCACAATATGACAACATCAAGTGAACAAAAATTCTTATGGGTGGTCTATGACGTGAAACATCATAAAACAAGTCCCCAGATGGGTAGCCTTAATTGTTCAAGGCCAGGTGGAAAACTTAACCCATGGGAAAACTAGCCCCGGTTTCCCGTAGTTGAATATTTATCGACGTAATTGCCAACTATTACTTTTAGAGTTGATATTTCTAAATTATTCAGTGGTTTAAGATTTACCGATACTTAAAGTCTCAAATCGATCGGTTGAAAAGTTGGACTATAATAATTAGATCCATAACTTTTCCACAGTGCTAAGACATGGAAACGCAAAAGTTTAGATGATTCTCCTGGAAAATAATGTATTTTTCAATATGTCACTTTTACACGTGACTATCACAACAGTAACTAACGTAATTGTTCTGCATTATTCATAATATGCTTGGTTATAATAGTGATTAAAGATTTTAACCAGTGGTCATTAACTTTCCTATTGTGAAAAGTCATTACTACCTCCAGGAGATTTCAAAAAAATAAAGTTTTAAAATTATTAGTTGTTAAAATTAATTATTGTTAATATTAGTTATCAAATAAATATTAGTTATTTAAAAATTTTAGTTGTTAAAATTAATTATTATTAATATTAGCTTTTAAATAAATATTAGTTATTTAAAAATATTAGTTTATAAATAATTTAATTTTTATATAGATAGTTTAGGAGGCTATTAAAGTTATGCAAGAGAAAAAATGTAAGGGAAAAATATTGGTTATCCGTTAAATTAAAATGTTTTTTTTTGTATATATTACCTTTTATAACTCATATACAACAAATTTTAAAATAATAACACAGACAATTAGAATTTGTCTTCATGGATCAAACGCTTCTGCTATGCTGATTGAGTAAAAACTAATGCTAGAAACTGTGGTATCTTATTTAAAGATTGGAAGAAATTCTCATTTGCTCTCCAAAAAATTATTTGAGCCATTCACTAAAATTTATATTTAACTATGCCGTGAGCAGAAATCCAACATGTAAATGTGACTTTCATCAATCAGAATAAATGTACTAATAAGCACTAAAGTAGTAAACAAATTATAAGTCTTTTTTTAAATTCTTAATCATTTAAATCGCAATTTGAAAATTAATACAATATTATGAGCTGCATGCATTTCCACTCTAAATTAATAAAAAAACCATTTAAATACCATTTTCTGTGTATGGAAAAGATAAATTAAAAGGGAAAAAATAAAATAAATGAAGAATCTTACCTATTTTGGTTTTTTTCTCTTCAATTTTCTAGTTTTCTCTCCATATAAATCAAATCACATTTAATATTCTAATTTTACTATAGAAAGCATTCTTGTAAGAAAACAACTTTAAATATATTTTCTCAATGTGATAAACTTAGAGGAATTTTATTGTAATAGTACTTTAGGAAAGTTTTCACTTAAATATTTAAATAATTCAAAGCTTGTAATCTTTAAAATTGTTGCCAATATTTAAACACCAGTTGAAGCAAACTCAACGAAGACAAATAATTTAAGTTCATAATCGGACACAATCATATACACAATAATACAGATAGTTTTGTATCAATTTCAATGCCTTCAGTCTTAACAAACAAGCCCTCTTTTTTCTTTGACGAAATTCTTCTTTGAACATTATGTGGCTTTTTCTTGGCCCATCTCTTTTGAGCGAGGTATCTCCAGAACAAATCCTTATGAAAAATGCTTTAATGAGTTTTCTTGCATTCTTTTCTGTTCTGAAATAGGCACTCTCCCAGGAAGAAACTTTTATAAGCCGCTTACGATCTTTTCCACACTTGACTGCTTAAATTTCCTGTCTTCATGGAACTTTTATCTGGTTCCTAATAATGAACTCTTTTGTCACTTCCTTTTTATCATAGGGGAGTCATATTTCTTATTATCCAGTTCGGTACTAATCGGTTACTACAATGTACAAAGCAGATAAGGAGTAAACCATATTAAAATGTTACCAGCTCTCAGAACTGGCAAAGTAGCAAAAAAACCTTAGTTTTTATGTGTCTTAATTATCTAATATGATAGTTTTGGTATTTGGTTTGAACTATAGTTCAGTGATGGTTCGTTTTCATCCTTTTCGATCAAACTAAATAAGGCCAGGAATGCAACATGTTCATTTTGACAGCGTTTAATATCAATCGAACTGCATCAAAATCTAAATAAATAAAAAATAGCCTTGATTTGAATATTTTATTTACTTTAAGGTAAAAATTTTCATTCTAATATTCCATTTGCAATGTGTGTGAAATTATAAGAAAATGAAGAAGAAAATATTTCAAAAAGTATATCAAATGTAATTTTCAACATGAAAATATATGCATTGAATTTTTTTACAATTTATAATGGATTATTTTATTTTAAAAAACATTAATTTAAAAAAAAACAGCCGCATAAAATTCATGATACTTAACTCGTTATTGTATCATTTATATTCTAAATCTTAAGTACATGCATGAAGCAATTATTTGAAAATATTAAATTAATAAACAAATAAATCTATTTAATGATTCCAGAATTTTTATAAGCGAAGTTTTAATTGATGTAGTAATGCTATTTGCAGTTGGAGTAATTGTTGGCTTTCCTTTCAATTACTTTTATCGTAAGCAGTAATTGAAATTGAAAATAAGTTAAATGAATAATTCTTAAAGAATATTTTGAAATTGTATCGCTATAGTTCCTTTAAATGTAATTTGAGGAAAAATAAAACATAATTCGAAACAAAAAATATCTTACTAATTTATATTTTCAGTTTATATTGTTTTGAAAAAATTCTATAATTAAAAATAAAATAAAAAATAAAATAAATAAAATAAAATAAATAAAATAAAATAAAATAAAATAAAATAAAATAAAATAAAATAAAATAAAATAAAATAAAATAAAATAAAATAAAATAAAATAAAATAAAATAAATAAAATAATAAAATAAAATAAAATAAAATAAAATAAAATAAAATAAAATAAAAAATAAAATAAAATAAAATAAAATAAAATAAAATAAAATAAAATAAAATAAAATAAAATAAAATAAAATAAAATAAAAAATAAAATAAAATAAAATAAAATAAAATAAAATAAAATAAAATAAAATAAAATAAAATAAAAAAACAACCTTAACAACCCTCAATTTTCTATATATAACATTGTCCAACAATTCCGAAAATACCTAAATAAATCATGACAGCTACTTTACTTGAGACTAGAAAAACATTGAACTGTTGGACCTCGATAAACCGCTGACTATAGCAAGATTTTGAAACAAAAAACGGACGCGGACAATCGCAAAAACATTTAAAGCTTAAAGAATTTTTTGGAGAGCAGAATAGTTTTATTGCTTTGAATGTTTCATTTTTAAGATAAAATAAAATGCTTTATAGAACTTACAGTGATATGTTTGGAGATATTGTAAAATAAATATTTGAGCGCATAACCTCTTTGTGGTTTGTTTTTTACGCTGTAAAAAATATTTGACTTAAAGTAACGAAAATTTCAATGTTTTTATCTAGTCTGTACAGTTTAGTAATTTTTAGAATTTTGCAACCTTGTTATTTATTTTAATTTTATTTATTTTATTCTGGTAGCATTGTTATAATTACATGTCTTGATATCATAACTTAAGGCATGATTTGTTCTTGAATAATATCTTCTTCTCTGTAAAAGGCCAATTTACTTAAAAACAACTTACTAATTAATGAGTAAGTTTAGAGGTTTCTCAAAGTCTCAACAAACACGAACCTTGAATTAGATTAATCTAATTTAAAAGAAAATGAGTCCATTCTTCGTTATCGATAGCTCTCATCAATCACACGGCGTCATTTTTATTGTTCAACAGATCCTTTGTTGTCCTCTCAACTGCACAGAGCCTGTAACTAGAGTTGGAAATTCTTTCCACGTAGAAGATTTCTAGTTTAGTATTGAACCTTTGTGAGAGAAGTTTAAGGTATCTAATTAAAATGCCTTTTTATAAGAAAAAATCTAGTTTCGTGGAGAATTAAGTTTGATGGAAGATAGAGGGCCGGTAAAGCTGTAAGAAGTTTTGAAGTTTTAAATTGGTCTTGAATTTCGCTTTTCTTTTAAGACATATGAGAGCTGTGCAATTTTGTTTGAAGTAATAAAATTAGTATATGGGTTAATTACTTTGGATGGTACAGTAAAATGACAATTAAATTAAGAGTCATAGTAAAAGAAGAATAATAGCAAAAAATTACAATGGCTAAACTTCCGCAGAGACGTATTTACCAAAGAGTTCTATAGTAGGGTAGAGACTGAACCTGGCAGCAGCACCATGGACCAACACGGAGACAATATAAGGTGGCATGTGGGGCCCGATGGCCGAGTGGTTTGTATCGCAGGCCATAATGCTAGCAGTCCGCACGCTGTAACAGGTCCGGGTTCGATTCCCGCCTTTGCCCTGGGTGTACTTCCTTTCTCAATATCAAAATTATAAATTAACTAGCACTTTTGCCACTCTATTCGGGCTCCGTAGTGAGCCATGGCTGCCGATGGCAGCTCAGTACGAGTCGTTCCTCTACCCTACTATAGAACTCTTTGGTATTTACTGATAAATAACCAACTTTTTAAACATCATGCACTTGTTTCGAAATATATAGATTTAATAAATGAATAAACAAGTATGTTTGTAACAGAACCCGTCACTTAACCCGCTTTCACACAACGGTTGTGTTTAACAGGTGAAAAGGCGACAAACACAGCATTGATATTCTATATTAAACATTTACATGCTAAATTTGGGTAGTTTCATATATTTTATTTCGAAAATTCAATAATTATTACTTATCGTTTGCAAAAATTAATTTATATTTCAAAGAATAAATATGTAATATTCCTCGCTTTTAAATAGGATTAAAACATTTCATATCAATGTACAAAGAATCTCGTAGTTAAATATATTTGACGTCATTTCAAACTGATCGATGTCGCAAAAATAAATTTATTTTAATTTATTGTCTAAACGAATTAAAGTTTCTCGAGCGATTGTTGCGAATGGCAATGGTGATTTAATTCTAATAAAAATGGCTTCCTATGCTTTTTAAAGAGCATTAAATTTTGCAGTTTTTTACATAATTGAAGTACTTCGAATTCGAATTCTTTTCTGAAATTTTCAATGTTTTCTAATTTCGATGCGCTGAATTTTTTGACGTATTGCACTTGTCCGTAGCATTTGTAGTTTGGGCTATGAAAGTGGGTGACTGACAGACAGACGGACAGACAGGCGGACAGACAGACAGACAGACAGACATACGGACAGACAGACAGACATACGGACAGACAGACAGACAGACAGACAGACGGACGGACTGAACGATTATAATACCTTACACTTTTTACGTTATAAACGTAGTGTGGAAGCTAAAACGTATTTTTTATTTAGTTTTTCGCGTTACTGATTGCATTTCATAGTAGGAAATAATTCAATAAACGAAGCTAATTAATTTATTACACCCATTTAACCATTTAACGAGTCACCTCAAATTCTTTTAAAAACTAAAAAATGAATCATTAGAAAATTCATAAAGTGTTCAAATTCAAGTGTGTTCAAATCTTTAAAATAATATTAAAATATAAGACCTTTCACTTAAAGCTAAAAGTTCTTTGTGTACAAAAAAATCTTTCATTTATGGAATGTGTGGTCTCGTAATAAACATGTTTAATTAAAAAAAGAGGTTTTAGTTGAAAATGTTGCCTGCGATTATAACAAGATTTAAACGAGTATTTTAATAAATCTTTTTACTAAATTCAAATGATATGATTTGTCTATGCATATCTTAGCGCTTTTTTCAAATTATATTTAAAAATAAAGAATTAAGCTTACGAATGCAATATAGAAAAATATATCCCAAAATATTTCATCAATGCATTAAAATAGTTTGGTTTAATCGGATTAGATAGACTTTGAAGGCTTCGTTGTAAACTTTTTTTTGTTTGTACTATACGATGAGGAAAGTTCTTGAAAGTAAGATTATTCTTCGTTCAATAAAATTGCATTATAGTTATGGAAAGTATAAAAATATATAGATAAAATAAAATTCTAAAACATCTTTTCTGAAACTTCAAAAATATGAAACACCATATTACAGATTTATCTCTCATTATACCGATGAAGAAATGCGTTAAGTGGCATAGGAAAATGAGTATTTTGCACTTATTTATTGTTTTTAATTGCTTTTATGTTCTTCTATTTATTTGTCTATCTTTTCTCAAACAGTTTTAGGATTGTCCAAGTCATTTCAATTATCAGATTATTTTCAAACTTGATTAATCACACCCGATAAAGTTTAAGTTCCTGACAACTTATCAAAAAATTATATTCGAAGATTTTTTGGTTTGGTTTCTAATCTTTATTATGCATAAATGAACTAAGAATACGATCAAAGGAAGTTGAATAACCTAAACTGTTGAATACAAGTAATGTTTTTTCTTAATCTTTATTTTCAGCAACCCAAAGCTGCTAAAAAAGACTGTCAGTTATATGTCTTTTCTTTATTTTAGAATTAAGGTAATAAAAAATACCGCATCGCGATACGACACAAAGCTGACACACGTGAGGATTATAACAAAATACTGCTACATAATAAAATGTTACAAGGATGTTATTAATTTATTTTTAGCATCATCGTCTCTTTTCAGGTTTTTTTAATCGTTTAAACTTTAAGTATTTCTGGTGTATTACTTCAGTTAAACATGTATCAATAAAGAAATTTATTTAAACATGCATCAATAAAGAAATTTAGTTAAACATGTATCAATAAAGAAATTTGTCCTAAAATATTAATAGATCTTAAATGTTGGAGTAATGATGCACCGATACCACAGATTAAAAACAATGTCACGAGTCGTCCCATTACGTTTAGCGACTCTGCTGTGTTAGACCTTAGGGAATTTCTTTCCTCTCTCGTTGATTTTGATTAATGATTCCTTAGTGATGCGAAGACTCTCTTTGTCAATAGAAAAGAACAGGATTGGAACAAAAAAGAGGTTTTACAGAGAACAAATGAAGGGTCCTATTTGAAAAACTCACATTCTTCAAAGTGCAACTATATATATAGTAGTAAAAGTATAGTATAATAGACAGTATAGAGTATAGTATAAGAGTTCACGTTAAATATGCTCCTAAGTCCCAACGCTGCGTACGATGACGACCTTAATGGTTGCGTTGGGTGCCTACTCAGGTGTCGGCTCGTCACTTGACTGTGGTGATAAATTATGACGCCCGTCTCCAATAGCCCTTGTGTTTCTCTAGTGCGACGATGATTCAAACTAACCTATAGTAGAGTATAGTACAGTATAGTTTAATTTATAATAAAATATAACTAGATATAGTTTCCGGTCCATTCTCTGGCGACTTTTGACAATCGAAAAATCAATTGGACAAAGTCGCCAATGAACGGACCAGACTCTGTAACTTAATTATACTTTAGAGAATGTGAGTTTTGTAACTAGGCCCTAAAATATTATGGTCCATATAACATAGAAAAATCACTTATTAAAAATTATGAAAATGTCCTTGAAAAAATAATGTAGAATAATCTGTACGTCTAACAGGTATAAAATCATTCTAATACAACATTTAATGCAAATACAATGTAGTGAGTGAATCGGGTAACTGTAAAGGAGATCTATGCGCAAATTTGCAGAAAGTTAAGTTGCTATGTAAAAATAATAAATAATGAAGTTCCATATGAAGAGAAAGGAAAAACGGTAGTCTATAGGGAGTTGGGTATGAAAATATGCAAGTGTTATTCAATACATTTGTATCAAATAGTTTATAGTATCAAATTACCACATTACTACAGGACTGCTTAGATTATCATATTTTTAACTTTAAGTTAAAAATATGATAATCTAAGCAGTCCTGTAGTAATGTGGTAATTTGTAAAGGAGAACGTTAAACGTTAAGATAACGTTAAGTTAGTAACGTTAGTAACGTTAAGTAACGTTAAGAAACGTTAAGATACGTTAACGTTAAGTTAAACGTTAAGATAATACTTGATAATCTTAATGTGTATTGATAGGTTTTATGGTATAATATATAATAATTATATATTAAGATTTTATTTATGGATTTTCTAATTAAAAAAAAATTACATTAAAATAAAAAAATGTACAGCTGCAGAAAAAACACATACTTTACACTTCTTCAGGTAAATCCTATAAGAAGTGGATCGTATTTTTCTGCAGCTGAACATGCTTTTTGTAAAATTATCGGCTAACTAAAACTTTTTGCAGTTTTTGTTTAATCGTTACCGAATTTACTTTAAGTTAAAAAATATTGCGTGAAACATTGTAGAAATACGAAATTTATGTATTTTAAAAACACTGAATATAAGTAAAAAAGTTTAAAAACATAAATTCATCATTATTTTAATTTCACTTAAGTATTCTGAACAAGAGAAATTACTTTTTTAATAAATATTTATGCTAAGCGTCGTAGATATATTGAATTAATCATGCAATAAATTCGTGTAGCGAACATTGTTTTTAATGATATTCGAAAGAAACTAATCGAAGTTCTCTAGATTTTAATTATCTTTATTCTTATCATCATGAATAAAAAAAGACAATGTTACTTAGCAAATTAAATTTGAATAAAAATTATTTTTGAATGCATAAATTTGATTTAATAATGTTGTTGTATTTAAATAGCGCTTTGCAGTTAATAGTTGTATTTAAATGTATACTATGAGAGTCTTACTTTTAAGCAAATGTCGTAACCTGAGAGTAACTTTTAATTAAATTTCAAATGGAATGGCTGTGATAATAGCTCTTTGATTTTCGGGTGAAATGTAATTAATGTTTTCTCTTCTTTTTAAATTTAGTGGATGTATTTGATTGTCAAAACAATTGGTATACATTTATTTCGGGGGCATTTTGCTTTAAATGTAAAAAATAAGCAGATTTTCCTGTAAACTCTTATTTTGTCTCTTGTTTTTTCCATTCTTTTAGGGGTCTGTTTACATCAAACTTTTCAATCAGAAATATCATTAATATAAATTTGGAAATGTGGATTCATATTGTACAGTTAAAGAGAATATGGCCGAGATTTGTTTAATTGAATTTGTGAATAATTAATTCGACACAATTTATTCATTCTTAATTTATATATAAATTTATAATTGAACATTTCATTGCACGGATATTTTTACAATATTTACTCAGATGAGTGAAAATAAGTTATTGTATTCGTAACATTACATTAAACAGTACAAATAAGCAATCTATTTTAAAATTTAAGGTAAAAATTTCAAAGACTTGGTTTCCTATTTCTTACTGTCAAATGGTTAAAATAATAACTGAAGCAGTTAGACCATAAATGTCTGAGTAGGTTTTTTTTAGAATATTAAGTGACATTTTTGGTTAAGTGCAATTTTGATGTTATAAATTATGATAATTATTTTCTTTAAAAAACAGTTGAAAAAAGAAAAATATCAGAAAAAGCGTTATTCAACATGCATTGTACCTTATTGAAAATTTAAAATGTCAAATTTCACTCAGTTACTTAACATAAGACAAACACCATTTAGATATTTGACAACACATGTAAACGAAAACAACGATGAAACAGGATATCGGATTGTAAAAGGTCCCTGCGTTGAGTCACTTTTCCTTGGATTTTGCTATATTTGTTTAATGAAACGCGGAAAAACTCATATGAAGGGTTAAGTTTAAAATATATTCAAGTGAAATCTCTCTGTGAGTAATTCAAACGACCACTTGAATTTATAGCTAATTATATATAAATTAACTCGTACAATTTAACCCTTTGCACTCCATCCTAATAAGCAATAGTAGGAACCAGTTACTCTAGAGCTACACTCTTAAAACAAACGAGCGGTTTTAACTCAGTCTGAGTTAATTTCCTTTCCTTTCCGTGCCGAAAATGCACTTCTCCTATAGGAGTGAATTTCACTCTTTTTCGGAGTGGGTAAAAGTAATAAAAGAAAACAATCTGCGTCCTACACTCTTAAAACGAGCGGTTTTAACTAAGTCTGAGTTAATTTCCACTCCTTCCCGGTGCCGAAAATGCACTTCTCCTATAGGAGTGAATTTCACTCTTTTGTTTTAAGAGTGTATATTGATGTAAACAAGCGTGTCGCAAATGCGGCAACAACGGATTTATTCCCAACATACGAAATGTCGCAAATGCGGTGACGACGGAGTGCAAAGGGTTAAGAAAAGTAATCAGCTCACTTCATACTTTTATTTTAAACCAATAAAAGCAAGAAATTACATTGGCAATTGTTACCAATTATACAGAATACCAGAAATATCTGGAAGTACTATAAAAAGAATATTTTAATCGATACAATCCATTTTTACTCTGAATACTTCACATCTTAAACTTGATGTGATTACCTCTATCGACACCATTGAAAAGAGGAACTTTTTTCGGCTTGAGTACTGATTTGAGTTTGAGATAAATGGAGGGTTTTTAAATTTTCTGGACGCTTATGGGTACTTAGCTTAAGTTTGACTCATTTATTCGCAAATATCTTTTAGTGGTTTTCATTCGAAATTTAACACGAAACTCTCCCCTTACGAGCATAATTGTAAATCAATTAAAAAGCATTTTGGATTTGTGCACGCTTTATTAACGATGGAAAATTTTGTTGAGGAGAATGTAATTGAAGAATAAAATATACAGTCCCTGGAAAAATTATTGGACGCACTGCAAGATTTCATGTAAAATATCAATTACCGGGTGATATTGTACCATATGTTAAAAATAAATACAAATATGTAGTCTACAACAATTCTTTAAAATAAAAATCAATAATATTGTAGTTTAAATATACCATTATTGCATAAAAACTCTTAAGAAACACAAAATTACTAAAAAAATACAGTGCGTCTAATAATTTGTCCAGGGACTTTAAATCGTATTAAACGTTTTAAGGCCTCAAAAACTAAGGGGCTGAAGTGTATAAGAGAAGAGCCACCGAAAATAGCAACTTTTTTCACGAATTTAAAAACATGTATACATATAAAAAGATAATCGGGGTACTTTATTCCTATTATTATAGCTGACAAGACATTTATCCGAAGTTCCTGGGTCGTGAGATGGGATTTCACAAAATCAGCCAAGTTTCTCAGTTGCGACGTTTTCTATTTAAACCAACTGATGTCCGTTCCAAATCTCACATGGAATGGATGTCAGTTCAACTAATGTCAGTTCAAGTCAACTGATGTCCGTTCCAAATCTCACATGGAATGGATGTCAGTTCAACTCAATTGTCGTTCCAAATTACAACTGGATGTCTCCGTGTTCCAAATCTCACACATGGTCAATGGATGTCATGTCAAACTAATTGTCACAGTTTCAAGTCAACTGATGTCCAGTTCAAGTCACAACTGATCATTGTCACGTTCCTCCAAATCTCACATGGATGGATGTCAGTTCAACTAATGTCAGTTCAATCAACTGATGTCCGTTCCAAATCTCACTGAATGTCAGTTCAACTAATGTCAGTTCAATCACTGATGTCCGTTCAATCTCACTATGATGTCAGTTTAATATGTGTTCAAAGTCAACTATGATGGTCATTCAAGTCACTGATTCAGTTCAACTGATGTACATGATTTCAGTTCAACTGATGTCAGTTTCAATTGTTCAAATCTACTGATGTCAGTTTCATTCAACTATGTCAGTTTCAAGTCAACTGATGTCCGTTCCAAATCTCACATGGAGTGGATGTCAGTTCAACTAATGTCAGTTCAAGTCAACTGATGTCCGTTCAAATCTCCATGGAATGGATCGTCACTTTCAGTTATTTGATGTTTATTCAATGATATCATACTATTGTTAGCTGATGTCCGTTAAATCCATGTGAACTCAATTATTGAAATCTGATTGTTCATACAATTGACATTTTCGACCAGGGGCTTCTCAGTTGCGACCGTTTTCTATTTAAACCAAAATACTTATATACTAAGTTATAACCGGTTTTTCTGAAAACCGGTTAGTTAGCTCAGATTTTTCAGGAAAAATGATCGGGTTTGCCGTTAAAATTGGTTTAAAAAAAATCCACCATCCATCCTTATTGTAGTATTTTCATTGAAAGATTTCTTCTTACATTTTCAAGATTTTCTCCTATCCATTAAAAATTGAAATTGATTGTTAAATTGAAGAAATTTCCTCCTAAATTAGGATTTATTCGGTGTTCATTTTAGTTTCAAAATCGACAGAAATTAAAATTAATTCAAATAAAACCAAATATGATATATTTTATTTAATTAATTTAATTGTGCAATAAGCTATGGACATATACGCCTATTTTCACTTTGTATTACGGGCAGATACGTTCTTGAAAATTACTGTCATTCATAGTCAAACACGCCTTTGAAAGTTACTGTAATTTACGGTCTAATATAATCTAAATAGATAAAGGTAGATACTGTAATTTTATAGGATATTGTAAGAATTCGTTGCCAAGTTTTTACCGTAATCCAAAGGTGATATTTTTATCAGTGTATTTTCAGAATTTGACGCTTTACCCCCTATTTCTTTTTAAATATTACCTTATGTAGTATACATATTTTTTCAGGAGGAACCGTTTTCAAAAACATTTGTTTGAATTTTTTTAACATTTAAATATCTCACAAGAATTGTCAGTTTTAAACTTTCGAGACTTCAACTCGCGCGATACTTGAAACTTGCGAGACTGAGCGATAAGTGAAAATTTAATTAATCCTGATGTAAGCAAAAGAATTTTTAATTTTGATGTAAACAAAAGTTCAAATGCCTTCAAAACATTCACAAAAAATACACAAAAATTATTTTTTCTGCATTAATATTTATACCACAGGGGTTTTATAGGCGAATATACTATCACTAATTCTATAAGGTTTAAATATTTATTCCCTTCTGAGTCAATACAAGCTCTTCATATTAAAAAGCCTTATAGAATAAGAATAACTATAAACTTCTGACTACATGCAAATACATTGATAAATTATTTGCCAAAACCAATATCAATGACAAGATATGTGAGTAAAATTCATGCAATGGAGTACCTTGAAAGGATTAGTTAGGGATTAACGTTATAGCGTAACCTTTTAGTGCTTTGTGATATAATTAAAAGCTGTTTTGAGTCACGTTATTTATCAGCAAGATGTAAATTGTTAATAGATGTATGAAAATGTAAATTGTTCATTTTTGGAGAGAAATTAGACCACTTTTAAGATAAGCCACTTACTTAAATACCCAAATTCAACCGAGGCCCAAAAGTATTCTCCAATATTAAAGAATGTTTCGGAAAACTAAAACCACGCAAAAACAGATAAACATGGCATTTTATTTCAAGGAATCCTAGACTAGACTTCGATTATTATTCCATGAGTAACCCGAATCCGAAAAGGAAAAGCGATTTCTTCAGCTTCAGCAAGTAAACTAAGAATCGAGAATTCAGTTGTTCGAGATGAAAATGTATGTTTGCAGTAAAGCTTCGATTTACAAACAATTTTTCGGTGAATTGTACTAGGAAAGCGCTTCTATGGAAAATTCGAAACGTTTTCTGATTTTCTCGATTGAAATATTTCGCAAGCATTCTGCCAAACTTTGCAGACAGAAGACGATTCGTCAGTATGACTAAGTTGTAACTGAATGGGCTCATGCACAATATTTTGTAAAACGGCAATATTGGCAGTGATTGGCTATATTTTTAGTTACGTAATGAAGATACTAATCACATACAAGGGTTTTGTTCTTCTCTCTCATTTATGCTGTAGTATAAAACTGGATTAAACTTTTTAAAGCAAAAGAAAAACAGCAAATTTGTGTAAATTTGATACGTTTTCAAGAGTTTTACTTATAAATTAGTCACATATCTAAATAAACAGTTGTTGATGAATTTTTGACAAACCCAAACTACTAACAGATATTTGTAAGTGATATAAATATATTTTGTCAGAATAAAATGCAATAAATAACAACTTATGTATGATCAAATGGAAAGTAACATAAACAGTAGCGACAATTAGTATTTTTACACACAAATTTTAACGCTTTTCTTCTCTTAGGGGATCGTTTCCCCGAGCAGCCGTACAGTTTTTTTTTTATCACTCTACAGTAGAAAACTTTCGTTTAACCATTTGCTTTGGAAGGTTATTAAAATTTAAGTGAGTTTGAATGTGTTGAAAAACGGAACTCCATTTCTACATATCTCTAAAGCAGCGCCAAGCTTCGTATTTTTACTTCCGACTATTTCAAGAATATAATGTGAATATCGGGAATCTGATAAAACATTATATTTACGACAAAGTTGCACTGATATTGCAAAAACGGGTCAATTGAAGACTGACGAAAATCATTAAACGTGATATCAGCCTCCAAAAGCCAATATTGATGGAGATGTATTGAATTGTTAAATATCCCCACATTTTATTGGTGGCTAAGCATTGAAATTTGCAGTAATTTGCAGAATGGATGCTCTTCTGTCACGTTTAATGATTTTCGTCAGTCTTCGATCGGACCCGTTTTTGAATATCGGTAGAAATATCAATATATGTAACAAGGATTTAACGTGGGAGGTTTTGGGATTAATTAAAAGCAATAAGGATTTTTAAAAAAAATATGATGTCTAAGGAATATAATATTTTTATCCTTGTTAAATTATGTTGCCTACAGAAAAATACCACGCATTGTTTGCTTTAGAACATTGTTAGAACATCTTTCATAAATTAATAAATTTTTTTGACAATTATGCCAGCTGCATGTTTGGCAAACCAAGGTAAAGAGATGCATGGTAACTGACATTTGAAGGGTGTAATTGCAAAACTCACATTCTCCAAAGTATAACTACAATATGGGGTCCGGTCTGTTCATTGGCGACTTTTGATTATAGTAAATTCAATTGGGCGAAGTCGTCAATAAAAGGGCCGGGCCCTACATCTCATTTATACTTTGGAGAATGTTGGTTTTGCAACTACAGCCTTTATTTTGAATAGGGATATATATCCAACCACGAAATATTTGAAATGATATTATGTGCGTTAGGTTCATTTGAGTCTGAAAAGCGAAGTATTAAACCACGGGACTACATTTTAGAGATAATATGTTGTTTATTTATATTTCATGTGTATCTAGAACCAACTTTAAATATTTACATCATAAACATAGTTATAGTAAAATTAGAATTACTTTAGTAAAGTATGTTTTGGATGTCAGCAGAACTTTCAACGAAATTATTGATATTATAAATTCAAGCATATGTGAATATATTTGGATTTATCATTATTATTTAAAAGATTCAATACGAATAATTTGTTTAAGGCTTTAGGCTTGCTTCATTATAGTTTATATATTCTATTAAGTGGAGTTTTATTGAATAAAAGAAATATAATAATTCACCAACCAATATAAAATTAAACGTTTATTAAATTTGACTTAAAGAAATATTATTTTAAGTAAATGTTTAGCATTTCTTATGTGAATTCAAATAATATTTACTACGATATACTTCATAATATTAATAAATTTTAATACCTTTTACAAAAGAAACAAGTGGAAAATTCAAAGTTAGTATATTTTTATCATTTCTCAATATCAACAAAAATTGAATTTTTATGGACTGATATTACATATAGGAACAGATATCAATTGCAAATACTTAAGCTTACCAATATAGGATTTTCTGTTGAGATTTCAATAAATATCATTGTAAACCAATAGGGATTTGCTTATTGTTTCTCATAAAAAAAACTCAAAATGTTACTGAACTCAATTTTCTCAAAATAAATGAGTTCAGTTACATTTCAAATATATCTACTTAAAATACTTTAATCTTGAAATAAGTAATAATAAATTCTGATACGTTTCTGTAAAAATGTTTAAACGGGAGAGGAATATGTATTTCAAAATGCATTTCATAAATGATAAAAACATTTTAAAATATCCCAAATAAAATAAATTGGAAATTGGAATTTTTTATTGCTGTGATCAATGCTAATAAATAACAAAATAAATTTTGGAAATGATAATTTTTACTTTAAATTTATTTTCAAATTTTTATTTTACTATTCAACTATAAAAGCTATCAAAAATGGGTTAAATAAGATAACTGCTATGTTCAATTAGCTATTAATTCCTATATTAAACAGAATATAGATGAAAATGTATTTTGTAATGGATTGATCTTTCAAATCTTAAATGTGTTAATAGTTTTAACGGACCTGCTTTCATTGATTTTTCATTTATTTTTCTGTCAAGTGGTTAAATTATTTGAGAACTGGAACCAGTCGGATAAGAAAGAACCAGTTTTGAAGAACTGGTTCTTGCCGTTTGAACCAAAACTGGAACCAGTTTTAACTTTCCCAATATAATTACATTTTCTTTGAGCTTCCAGCCCAATCGGCTAAAATAAAAGCAATTGAAAAACATTAAAAAACGTTCCATCCCCAGAAATTTCTGTAATTATTAAAAAAAATATGTGAATTTTTTCTCCAGATTATTTTAATAGTGTAAAATCAAAAAGAAAATATTTTGTTATAATTAACTTTTTTTAAAGAAAAAAACAGTAAAATCTAAAAAATCTCAATGAAAATATAAATTCAATGACATGTGATCCTATTCATTCTATTATTTGAAAAATTAATAAAATTGGAAGGTTCATAACAGAATATTTAAAAGTTATGGCATAACTTGGCTTCCTAATGTGATCCAAAGCACCACATAATTTAAAATTAAGGAAACATAAAAGTTGCTGTTTAAATTGTTGCATTTTCATAATTCCATTTGTTGAGTTTTCTTAACTATCTAAATTTTAATGCCTTAAACTTCTAATTCGCAACAAACACTTATTGTTTAATTATAGCACCGAAATCTTTTTCAAAAATTTAAACTAAAGAATACGCGGTCACATTTAATGTTAATAGATATCCATACAACTAAGGTTAGTATTTCTTATTACTGCTAAAAATCACAACCTCAGTTCTATCTTGATGCGTTCAGCCTCAATTCCTTTCTGATGTGATTTTAATGAATATAATCAAACTTTATGATAAACAGTACATAATTGAATAATATTTCTATAAATTCTGGAATATTTTTCATCTAAGAGGCATTTTGCTAGGGTTATAGAGAATATTTTTTGGGAATCTATATTTCAAATAGCACCCCTTCAGTTAACCTATTTTATAGGATGCATCTTCAAAAAAGGAACTTTTCTTTGATCTGAGTTCTGAGTATGAGATCAATGAGACCCGAAATATCTTTTCATAGGCATTCTAAAATATCTGAATTTTGTGCCATTTGCGAAATTTAATGGGTATTTGCTTTTTTTTGTATAGAGTAGAAAAATAATGTATATCTTTTATTTTATAAAATATATATATATATATATATATATATATATATATATATATATATATATATATATATATATATATATATATATATATATATATATATATATATATATATATATATATATATATATATATATATATATATATATATATATATATATATATATATATATATATATATATATATATATATATATATATATATATATATCAAAATAGACTCTTTCAAAACTGTTACACTGAATTAAATATGACGTTAATTTTTTATGTCAATCAAAACAATTTTTATTATAAAAATAAATAAATATTAAAACACATTTCGTCTATTTTTATCTCTTAGAGTTTATACCGTACCGTAGTGAAAATCACTGAATAGCTTCTACAAAAATCACCATAACACTCCCAAGGGCAATTCCATAAAAATGTCAACTTCGATAAAATTGTAATTTTTTGTAATTTTTACAAATTAAGTTTAAAAATATATTCCAAGTTTTCAAATTATGGTTTAAGAAAGCAGGGACGATAAAGGACATGTATTCACATTTCCTGAAAAAGAAGATAGATGCCTAGTGGACAAAAAAGATTTGTTTTCTCTGCAAATTCAGCCAGTATTTCAACTAGTTGGAAATCGTCCTCCATACGTGATTTAATAATATACGTGTTAATAATTTTTTTAAAAAAAAATTATTACTTTACACGCTTTTCATTTAATATATATGTTTATGAAACTTTATGTCATTCCGTCACGTCAAATGACAGTTAATAACTTAAACCATGTTACAGGTCTCTAAATTATAGTTTTATACAGCTTATATATCATATTTAAGATATGCATTAGTTTAAAAACTCAATGTATTGTTAATTCACAGAAATTTCCATTTTTAAGTACCAGGATACAGTCGTGGTTGCAAAAATGTCATTCCGTCACACAAAAAGAAGTTAGTCAAAAATGAAATAATGAAACACTTTTAAAAAATTTCAACTTTTTTATTATCTTTTATTCATTAACAGCAAAATAAAACTGAAAATCCAATTTTTCTATGAAAATAGCTTCGTGGTAATTGTTTTACTTCAATTCTACGATTCAAAATGTTATTCCGTCACACATGGAATTGCCCCCCAAGCAAATAACATTTTAAGTATTTATTAGCCCACAACAAAACCAACCCCAAAATTAAAAGGCCAAAGCATTGATTGAATGTCTTGTCTACTGTTTTTTTTCTTACAAATGGTTTTGCGGACTGAGTTGAATTAATCTATCTTTTGTTGGTAATGAGCCACTTTTTGAGTGTTTATCATGATATGTTTTATAACGGTTTTATTTGAGAGTTAAGAAGATGAAATTGTTTTTTTAAATATTCGAAAAATAAGAGTTTATAGTTTAATATTTTTAACATTATTCACGTAGTATTCTTACATAACGCAAACAGAATAGAAATGAAAACCTTGTAGAAAATAGCCTAGATGTTTTTTAAGTTCTATTATTTGATATTCCATATCTTTTGAATGTTTAAATTAAAATAAAAGAAGAAAAGTGTTAACTCTCTCTCTTTCTCTCTCTCTCTCTCTCTAAAACTATATTATTTATAAAATGTAATAACTAAACAACAATATTTTATTTATTTTTTACCCTTTTAAAAAAATATTTTTTAACTAGGGTGAGGTGGGGTAAAATGAGTAAAATTTAGATATTTTCACTTTTAAAGTGAAAGTCGAGCAATAAAACCATAATTTTTTTAAGATTTTTTAAATTGCATCTTGACATTGTGTTATTTCAGTACATGTTTATGTAGTTAAAGTATTTTTTTTAATATTATAAATGGATTGAACTTAGTTCCAAAAGTTGTGACCCATTTTACCCCACTATGGGGTAGAATGAGTTACACAAGGGGTAAAATGGGTCATAATGCCAAATGATGACTATATATGTAATCTATTTATTAGGAAATACACTAAAAAAGAGAAGAGGTCAAGAACACATAAAATAAATTTAATGATACATAATTATAATGTATAAGTTTTCAAAATAATATTGTTTGCGGTTGTTACAAAACGGCTCTTCCAAGACTCTTGTAACATTTTACTTTTCTACAATATCTACACATTTGAGATCTTTAAATGGGGAAGATAAAAGATTGTCTTGCTGATTTGAACTAAAGAGAGTATCCTACATAGCTAGTGTTGCACAGGAAGGCAAGGTTTAAATTGAATTTGGTGTAGGTGACTGATTGGTTTGATGTGTTGCCTAGTATGTACTAATATGATTGAAATAAATTACAGTGCAAGATTGAATTGTTTTCTTGTTTTTTTTCTGTAGTTAGAAAGCCATACGGTTTGCTCACCACATTTTACTGCTTCTAAAAGTATTCTTTTTAGTTGACAGATTCATGAAAATAAACTTTTTATCTTATGAAATATGTTTCAAACACTTATTAAAATATAATTACAAAAATTGGTTCAGAAAAATAAATTCTATATTAAGCTACATTGAGGTATTTATAAAGTGACCCATTTTACCCTAAGACCCATTTTACCCCACCCTATCCTATAAAAAAAATAAGAACATAAGGCAAGTTATATTTGAATTTTAAATTAATATTGTTTGAATATTTATAACAATATATCGAAAATATTTTTGAAAACAAACTTAAAAAAAACACGAGCCTTTTAAATATTAGAGATATCATATGTGAATGTTAAGATAAAATGCGTATACAATTATTCAATTATTGATAAATACCACATCGGCATTTTGTTAACATATCTTATAAAAAGTTTTCTTACAATTCAAATATGCATGGTAACAATTTTTTTTTATAGTTAAACTATAATAAACCAATTAAACTTTTCTAAAAAATCCATAAAACTCATATTTTTATCCTCTTGAACTGAAAATCTTTCCATCATGTGTCGGTTTCATTTCCATCATAAAAGCGCTCTGTCACTCTTAAGCGGCGCTTCGGATTTTCTTATCCATTTCCTCTGCCCTCAGCCCGAGTGGACAACTTTTCCTTTCTCACTGCCACTTCCAGAGGCAAGAAAAGATTGTTCACCATCAATATGTCCTCCTTTTCCTCCCACTTCACGAGGAATGGAAAAGAGGAGATTGACATTTCCTTTTCTACTAGTTGTTTGACTTCATAAAACACGCTGCCCTAAATACCATCACAGTAAGAAAAATTCTTATATTACCGAACTATAAACGGGCCGTGCAACCTAACATGTCCGACCAATAATACCCCGTATAGAGGGGGGCACTTTAAATATGCTCCAAAGTCCCAACACTGCGTACGATGTCGCCCTTTACGGATGCGTTGGGTGCTTACTCATGTGTCGGCACGTCACTTGACGGTGGTTCTAAATTACGGCGTTCGTCGTCAATAGCCCTAGTGTAGCTCTATTGTGACGATAATTAAAACTAACCTAACCTTAGATTACAGTGTCTTAAGAAATATATTTAACACATGCATTTCAAATTTTTAGACAGAAGCATTTATTTTTTAACTTTCGGGCTATGGGAAATAACGTTTTTCTTCAAACCTTAGTATTAAAAATATGATAATGTGTAACTCACATATTAAACTGTACTTCGTTTGACAGATTATACTCAAGATAATTTGATGCAATAGTGAGAGAAATTACGGTTTTTGTATCAATAACCTTAAGCATCTAGATTACCTTCTTAAAGATAATTTACTTTTTGAATATTTTTGTATTAATATAAACACTAGTCGTTCTTATTTTTTTATTAAATAAATATGCAGATTTTTAGTTAGAAACTGCTGTATGTAATACTACTTAAAAACACTTCTGCTGGTTACAGGTTAATTTTCAAATGACAAATTTTCGCTCTTAATTATTTTCAGAGATAAACTTTTTGTATTGAATCGGGTATGAACTAAAAAAAGTGTAAATTTCTGTTATTACTCTATACCTATACATAGAAATAATTTGTTCGTTTTTATACAAAACAAGCTACAAATGTACTTTTTTTGTATTTCTCAATCTAATGCCATCAAAATATTCATATAAAATCCAAAACAAATTTGCTCTTGCATAAAATATTATTTTGAAACAGTTCCAACATTTATTAGTTCGTTTTAAATTTTTAAGTTATTAAATTCTGAAAAAAAAAAACGAAAAACATACTACTCTTTCAAAATTTACTTTTTAAAAAAACATCGGAATGATTTTGAACTGTTGACTTTTGTTGAAACTATATGAACCTTTGTCAGTTTATTATGAAATTTTAATGTCGGAGCAATTCTCTTGGTAATATGCAGGAAAATTTGTAGTGTTTGTGACATCACTTTTTAAATATTAAAATTGTTTATCCAGAAATCATAACTTATTAATATCAAAGTTATGTCTAGTTCTATTTATTAAGAATGAGAAAAAACTAAATATTTTTTAGTCCCTAAATAAATGAATTTTCTTTTGTTATGTCATCGGAACCCTTTTGTGTAACACATAATTTTTCTATTTATTTAAAAATTAAATAAAGAGTAAAGATATTACTTTTTATTTGATACTTTCAAACATGAAATTGCGAAAAGATTTTGTTTTCTGAATATTATTGTTTAATGATAAAACTCATTATTCAAAGCACCACCTATAGATATGCTTATTGACTAAAACCCCAATTCAGTAAGTTGAGCTACTCAACTTTAAGGCCACAAAAGCTCTTCGTGACTGGCTTTTTCGAAGAAAAAGTATAAAACCTATTCGCGTACGGATTATACTTCTCAGATTACGAAAAGGTTTATTCCTATATCTCGGAATAGCTAACCAGATTAATAGTGTGACGTCTCAGCGAGCTTCTCTGGCCTTATTAGTTGAGTTGGTCGTGGTTGAGGTTTCATGCCAAGGATTTTTTTTCGAATATTTTGTTCTCGTCTCAGACATTCTATGAACGAATCATACAGAGACCCAAACTCTTAAATATAAATAACGCCGTGTATATGGGTGCATGTTGCATCTGCCGTGATACAAGGTCATGAGATTGCGCACGATGCCTCTAGTTGGTTGAGCTGGGTTCAAGATCAAATGTCGTGCTCGCAGTTGACAGCGGTTGTGTTGAGTTTAGTTGAATTATCGTAGCACTAGAGCAACATGAGAGCTATTAGCGACGGGAGTCATAATTTAGAACCACAGTCAAGACCGTTTATAGGTCAAACAGTATTTTGGCAATGACCTAACTCGAACCTGGGACCTTTCCCATGTAAGGCAACTGCCTTACCGACTGGGTGGAGAGCGGTACAATATTACAAGAAACGTTGCTAATTAATAGCACCCGTGTAGTTTTAGTGCTTAAAATTTTCAAAATAGCTTAGCTTTAATAAAACAACCTGATAAAGTGATATTTAGATAGGTAAGTTGGAATTATCGTCACACTAGAGCTACACGAGGGCTATTGGTGACGGGCGTCGTAGTTTAGAACCACAGTCAAGTGACGAGCCGACACCTGAGTAGGCACCCAACACATCCGTTAAGGGCGAAATCGCACGCAGCTTGGGGACTTTGGAGCATATTTAACGTACATTCCCTCTACACGGGGTATTATTCGTCGGACATTTTTGAGCTGCACCGGCCGTTTTATAGGTCGGCAGTTATTTTGGCTATGCCCGAACCCGAACCTGGGACACTCTGTATGCCAGGCGAACGCCTTAAGGGGACAGGGAACATAACGGCGCTTCAAAATATCAAATTTTCATTTTAACTTTCAATCACTAAAATTAATATTTACGAAAATTTTTATATAATACGCATCTGAATATGGGGTTGGAGTTCGCAAATTTGGTAGTTAATTTCAATATAAATTTGTTTCCACTTCATATGCCATTATTTTAAAACTTTTTAGCTTTTAGGTACACTTTCCAGCACAACTATTGCGTGTATCTGAAAATAATTTTTTATAGAAATAAAAAAAAAGTCCAGTCAACGCAGTGAACCTCAAGTTTGACAATAAAACTTTCACAATTTTAAGTTATTAACCTAAATAGAAATTTTGCGCATTTCTTAAATTAGAAAAATCGTCTTATTTTTACTCACTTAATATTTTTTGGAATATTTTTGGTTCACTGTGTTAAATAGACATGTATACGAAATCACAGAAAATTTCAACCCTTCTAGTAAAATAGAAAAAGAGAAAAGTGTACCTTAAGGTTGAAAATTGGTGTTCTGGAATAACGACATTTAAAGTTGGAAACAAAGTTATATTGAAATTAACTACCAAATTTGCAAACTCCAGCCCCATATTCAAATGTGCATCATAGAAGTTCTTTCGTAAAGGCACGATTCAGTAACTAAAGTTTAAATGAAAATTCGATATTTTGAGTGGCCGTTTTGTTCCCTGTTACCTTAACCGAGTAGGCTCCCCAGCCTACAAATATTTAGAAATAACTGACAGTAACATTAAACATTAGTTCTTTAACAAGAGCAAGCACCCGTCCACTTTCCCCATGATCTGTTGTAGGAGTTTTTATTTTGAAAAGAGTAAGCGTTATCTTTCTCCAGCAAATTTCTCTGGCGTTAACACGGTTTACAATTTCCTTTTCCCGATTTCCTTCTCTTTCTCAGAAGGGAGATTGCCTTGTTCAGGTCGAGATGTTTTTTGACCAAATACACTCAGGACATTTTTGTTGCTGTTGTTAGTATTGGCAGGACAAGAAGGCGTGTTATTATAACAAAGGTTATTTGTTTATTTATTTATTTATTTTTCAAGTTGTGGAGGGAAATAAGTTGCTTGGTCTATTGCTATGGTTTGTTAGTCTTTGAACCCCGAGCATGTTCTTTCCGTTAAAGTAGTTTCGGAATTTTTAAGGTTGGTTTTGAATTTTGTGTAAGAAAGTTGTTTATTCAGAATTGTTTGTGGTTTTTAAATATATAAAGTTAACAAATATTATTTCAACATAAGTTAAAGTATTTTTAGACGCTTTTAGGTAGCTTAAGTAAATTGAAAATAACACGAAGGTGACTGAGGGACTTTTCAAATATTTTAAGCAAGTCTTACGTTTGTTTGAGCAACGTGGCGAAATATTATTTGTGATAGGAAAAAAATAAGGCATTTGACTAAAAATTTTTTATTGGCTTAAAATATTCTTATGCCAAAAATATTAGACCCGCATTTTTCTTTCTTTCAAATACCCAATTAAAAGGGAGAAAAATGAATTTTAAAATTAGAACGAAAAATTACACCCGAAAACGCTTTGTGGCTGTCACGTGGTATCTATGACGTCACTAGTAACTATAAACAAACTTTGAAACACCATTTTGGAATCTACTTTAAGCAAATTTGAACTATCCACTACAGTAAAACCTCCTTCCATTATCTATATAATTCTTATTTTAATAGTATATTAGATTAAATCCAGTTTAATTGCAAGCAAAAAAACATCTCACCGGTTTGTTTATATATACTAGTGACGTCAGTCAAATCGATGTGACGTACCGATGAAAAATAAGCCATTTTAAAATGATTTTTAATAATTATTTGAAGATTTATTTTGCAAAAAAATATATACGTTTGTTATTTTTGGGTTCAGACTATAATTTAATATTGGAAGGTATTTTAGCGATACAGTCAAGTACCCTATTAGATGTGACGCAGGTTATAGATAACATATAACAAAAAGAAATATATCCTATTAATAAAAGAATATTCTAAAATAGCCGCATCAAATATTTTCTATTTTGAAAATAGTTTCGAATCATTTAAAATTTTGAAAATTATGCTCATTTTTTCAAAGGTTTTGTTATTCATTATAAATTAAGCATATTGGATTATATAAATTTTATATTGATGAGTTTTGGTTGAATCAATATCACACTAGAGCTACACGAGGGCTATTCGCGATGGGTCTAGTAATTGTACCGTGGTCAAGTGACGAGGACGATACCTGAGTCATCTTTTGTATTAGTTATAATAATGGTGGCAATTTTTCATTGGGAAATTTGCTAAATTATTCTTTATAATTTAAAATAAAAAGAAGTAGTTGGGATTATTTCGAGTTAATTGCAAATTATGGTCATAACACGAATTGTTTAGCAAAATATAATTTTACTCTTAAGAAATTAATAATGTATGAAGAAAGTTCGACAACAATTGTCATCGAAATAATCAAATAAAATATTCCTTTTTGTTGTATGGAAACAAGAAATCTTTATCAATACACATACAGAAATCCACGACAGCAAACTGGGGCCGGATCCAACTCTAAAATGAATTATTGCTTGCAATCTCAAAGTTCCCTGAAACAAAGCCGAATCTCTTACGCCCCAAAAGTAAAATCAAGCAAACAAATATCCTCGCTTCCTCACACGTAATTTCCCGCCAAGAAAGAAACTTTGTTTACCGAAGTTTGTAAATCCCTCGGGAAAAGAAAATGTATCGTATCATTAATAAACTCGGCCAATGGGCACACATATACGACGAGATATTACTTCAACATTATCGGCTTGAAGCTTTTTGTCATTTATTATTATCTTGTCCGGAGTCTCTAGGGGGTAACATGCTTTGGAAGGAGATGTGACCCTTAGTTTTTTCCCCCAATATTGGATTAGGACAGGGCTCGACCTCGAGAGGGCTAAATAGTTACTAAGAAAGTCTTGAGAAAGGATGTTCCTTCCGGCAAAGGACAATCAAAACATCGTTTCTATCATCATACATAAATAAAAGGACTTTATTTTTTCAGAAGGGTCTAAGAAAATATTCCGATAAAATAGAAGGAAAGAAATTCAAAAAGAGAAACAACAGCTTTGTTCGATTATTTTAAGTGAATAAATTATTTTATGTAACAATAAAACTTTTTACCAATAGTTTATGCATATAGAAAATTTATTTCTTAAATATATTTATGTCATATATATTCCTGCTAAATATTAAATTAAGTATCTTCAACTCTATTTGTACTTAAACGCAGAAGAATAAACGATTCATGGTACTAACTAAATTGATTCAGTTGACTACACGCCGTTGACTAACTTACATGAGTCAAAACTGACTAACCAAGATAGTCAGGCTACTCGTTAGATGAGTGAATTTGCATGAGGGCAAAAAATCACGCGATTTCCAAGGGCTTGTCGATGATGGTGAAATACTTTGAGGTTTATTAGTCACATAAGAATTAAATGTAGACATTTTGATTAAATCAGTCAACTCAGACAGCCAATAAAGGTCATCCCATGGTCACCCAAAATCAATCATACCAATAAAACTTTTCAATCAAAAAAATATTATAGTGTACTATACTAACGTGTACGCAAACTTAAAACATATACTAAAAAATATTTTTATTGCTCTCTACTCTAATGAATACATCCCACTGTTATAGGGGAAGTATGGATTTGGCAAAAAGTGTGAAATTTAAAGTAAAAAAACATTGAGTTTAGTTATAAAAAGTTATAGAATTATAGGTTCTTCCAATTAATCTATCGCTTGATTTCAAACTCGATAGATGTAATAATTTTTATATTTAAATTATTTTAACCCGAAAAAAGCCAAATTTGTAATTCCAATCACTTTTCCAAGATATTCATCTATTTTAATTGTTGACTCAAAACAACTCCCTCAGTACTAAGTTAGCTAATTTGATCAAGAATTATTACATCACTGTTATTATCCTCTTAAATATAAACTAAAAACCAACTTCTTGGAAACAAATTCCCCGCATTGCCATCTTGTTGATTCCTTCTCTCCCTCATCATCCCTTTGTAAGACCTCCTCGAAGCATAATAATGAAGGTATCCCATTTCAGTCTGGATTCTTTTCATTATCATCTTATCTATTCCCATCAGCTTTCCGGATTTTGCCCAAATCTCGGGCGTAAATATCTGCGAAGAGTGGAGATATATTATTAGATCAAAGAAAGTCTTCGCTGCCGCCTTGGACGCCGCGGCCTAATGGAAATAAGATATTTATGTAATTCGTAGGAGAATAACAGCTTATAGAAGTGTAATATTTTGGGTGTTCTAAACGAATGAATGCTTTGATAGTTCAAGTTGGAACATTTAGCTGGGTGTAAAATTCAGCTGATTGAACGATTCGGTTTGAGTTTAATATTTGATAGCTTGAAACTTTTCACACAACTAGAGAGAAAATACTTTTTGAATGATTTTACTTCATTTTTGTAGTTTTTAGTGTGAAGAATATGATCAATTAAAATAAATTTTCAGCAATTACAATGCCAACATTATACGAACTACAATATAATTAGTTTTGAATGAATATGCCATATTCTAGGGTGGTGGGCTGTGCTGAAATCAAATATGAAAGCAAAAAAGCCTATAATCAAAATGTTTTCTTTTTTTAACAATTCCATTTTTAATAATAAAAAGTGAAATTTTCAGTAGTTTCAAATGTTAACACTCTAATATATGGAAGACAGAGGAAATATATGATTGGAGTTCATTGTTGTGTATTATGTTTATGATGTTAATTAATACAAATGTTAAATTTTAAACTCGGACCTTCTCAAGAAAAATATAATTAACCTTTTCAGTCCCAATGACAATTTGGCATCATCATTTTAGAATTTTTTTTTGATCGTCTATTGAGCCATTTATGATATCAAAAAGCACATCATTCGATTCATCAAACTTTTTTATATTAGAAAATATGTTTTATTAATCTCAATAGATGTCAGCCCGATTATTTTTTTAAATTATGATCAGAAACAAGATGATGCCAAATGGCATCACTGGGACTGAAAGGGTTAACTAAAAAAGATAAATAATTAATTTCTTGATAATTTTCTCGTATTGAGACAAAACTGTAAATGATAGAAAAGTACTTAGGGTTAGAAACTTACACAGAAAAAAAGCAAATATTAACCAGTTATAAAAAGCATTTAATTCTGTTTCTAAAAAACTTTCATTTTAGAAGATTTATCAAACATATCATTTTTATTTGTATTTTAAAAAATTTATTTAAAAGTATGTGTGTGTTTTCTCTAAATACTTAAAAGACATAATGCTATTTTTACAGTAAAATTACTATTTAATTCCTTAACCCTCTGAGGGATACATGCGTACAAGCCCGTATTATGACTGTCACTTTTTCCAGCAACACACATAATTAAAAAGGTTAATAATTTTATTAAATTTTAAAATTTAGCTCATGGAGAAGCCATTTTTAACCCCTCAAACAGAAATATAATAAAAAAAAATTAAGAAAATTAATTTTCAGCAAAAATTTTTATTTTAAATATTCTGTGTGAAAACAAATTTATAATTCAGCACATTTGCTTATTCTTCAAAGTGCTAAAGTTAATGTTCTGTTATTTTTTGGGTAATAAGAAATGTGAGTTTTGTTCAATCCTTAACTTTAATGTCATGATAATGTTAATATAATCAACTTGCATAGAAAATTTACGAATTAAAACTTTCCTTCCTCTTTGACAGATTACACCCAAGATAATTCCATGTTACAAGCTGACGAGACTTAGTTTTTTCTTATTTGTGTTAATATACAAAGCTTAAATTATATTCTTAAATACCAGTTTATTTTTCAAGCGTTATTTTATAATGTAATGTAAGCTTTTGATCTTTCTTTTTATTAAAAAAATAAGATTTTACGTGGACAACACTATTTTATTTATTTTTATCGGAGAAAAAAAAAGGTATGAGGGGTATAGTCATTTATAATATTTTTTATTTAAAAATAAGAGACTTATATCGCATAGCATTTTGAAATGAATTTTATTGTTTTGATGTAAGCCTCTTAGAAAGTTTTTATTTCCAACAATATAAATGATTTTTGTATTTACTTCTATTTAAAAACTGTATTTTAATTAGAGGCATACAAATATTAATTAAATTATCTTGAATAATCAAGAATTTACCTCTTCATCATAACGTAGTGTAGATGGAACAGGAAATTATCACATACAGCAAAAGCAATAATTATATAACAATTAAATACTAGAACGTTAAATGTATGAAGTTCAAAACACTAGCAATAATAAAATAGCAAATAGAAAAATAATCCAAACCCAACCATTTGTTTTCAAATCAGTCTTAAAAAAAATCTCAAAATATATTTAGAAAAACGACCTCGCTACTTGCACCTTCTGCTAACAAAGACTCCTATCAATCTAAGAATACCCAATCAAATAAATCTATCTACCACGAGCATACCCGAATATTTCTCCCCTGATAATACGTCATTCGCAGCGAGATTTCATTTGACTCCCTCCTATCTTTCCTAATTAGAAAGAGATGAGAACCGACCTCTGTGTAACATGGGCTACAATCCCACTATCCATCCGAATGATAATACAGTTTAAAAATTAACTTTTAAATTTTAGCAAATAAAATATGTTACAAAATTAGTGAGTATGATATAAAATTAAAAGTAAACAATATATATATAAAATACAATTTCTATAATCAAATAGTACGAAATAGAAAGCCACATTCTGAGTATTTTATTCAAATGGTGGACCCTTTTTGCTTCTAATTTTCTGTTTGGGTGGGTTGAATTAACGTTGCTCTAGAGCTATACAAGAGTTGACCTACTTTTCAGAGAAGAATTTTTTGGTCCGTGACACTATGGTTAAAGCTTTGGATCTTTGTACAGAGGATCTCAAGTTTCATTCTCGTCTTACATAAAAGTTAAATCGGTATAAAAATAGCAGCTTGCGTTTGTTGCAGGTAGACGTTGGATTTGTAGATATTTTTAAGTCCTGATTTGGTTGCCAGCTTAGAAGCAATCGCAACACTTGATGAGTGTTTCCCCACTCGTTTCCTTATTTACTATACTATTACTATAGGGACGAAAATCTGAGGCTGTCACCTTAAGCAGTCTGCGTTGCTGATCCCAATTTCAAGAAAAGTATTTGTCTATCGAAAAAAATAGAATTAATCAGCGAAATTCGCAAAAATGTGACTCGTTATTTTTAGAACTACTCTGTTAAAATTTAGCGATTATTTTCACCAAAAATATGGTTCCTAGTAGCTGCAATGGCTGTGTGGTGAAATGTTTCACCATATTTCCAGTATTCGGTTGAACCATTTATCAATTTCTTGTTTCCAAAACCTGAAAAATGGTTTTACGTAATACCAAAAAGATGACGAAATATTTTACCGCACAATCGTTGCAGCTGCTAAGAACCATTATTATGGTGAAACCAAGCACAAAATTCTTAACAGTGCAAAATCTTCTGCTTTTAAAGTGAATTACTACGCAGCAAAAAATAACCCTTCTAATTTAAAAATATTTAGTGTATGGTAATATTCTGCAGTGAAACGTTTTACAACTATAAGAGACATTTGACCGTAACCCTTTAACTAATTACATCATCAGTAACTACAGCAATGCAGAGACACGTGGAACTACACTGTTAAAAATTTGGTGCTAGGTTTCACCATGATATTGGTTTCACCATGATATTGGTTCATAGTAGCTGCAACGGCTGAATGGTGAAATGTTTCACCTTTTTTTCGGTGTTTGGTTGAACCATTTTTCTGGATTTGGAAACAAAAACCTGAGAAATGGTTCAACCGAATACCAAAAATATGGTGAAACGTTTCACCATTCAGCCGTTGCAGCTACAAGGAACCAATATCATGGTGAAACTAAGCACAAAATTTTTAACAGTGTAGTTTCCAGACTACACATTAAAAACTTTAACTTTTGCGTTAAACTATTATATTTCCTTGAAATTTCTCATAAAAGTACACTGCGTTAAAAATTTCGTGCTTGGTTTCTCCGTAATAATAGTTCCTAGTAGCTGCAATTGCTGCATTTTGAAAACTTTCAACAGATTTTTGGTATTCGATTGAATCATTTTCAGATTTTGGAAACAAAAGCACGAGAAATGGTTAAACCGAATGCTGAAAACATGCAAAACATTTCCCCACACAGCCATTGCAGCTACTAAGAACCACATTTTTAGTGAAACCGCAAGCGCAAAATTGTTTACAGTGTAGCTTCCAGGCTATGCAATTGAAAATTTAAATTCTGCGTTACAGATTTAAACTGTCAAAAATTTACGGAAATTTCTCACGGAAGTAATTTTTTTTAGAAATTAAAATTCTCTAAAACAGTCCCCATTGCAATCTATAGTGGGTTATGCATTTCAGCCCCTTGGACCTCCATATGTAGTATAGTTCGACACGGGCTTCTCTGACAAGCGAGCTGTCCCTGTTGCGGTCTGCGAGTTTATTTGGCTATCAAACTGACATGAATGCGGCAAAGAATGTGAAGGGATTCACTCAAACATGCAATTAAGGCTCGTTTTCTGGTGGGTTATTAGCCTTTCAGATAAGGTTACCCCAGAGTGGACCGAGGTTTCTTTTGTGATGTATAATGTGTGCTGTTTTGTAATTATTTTTCGTTCATTTCAATATTTAAGTTTTTTTATTGTCTGTATTGTAAAACATTTATATTGAGTCATTTAAATTATTTCTGAAGAACATATTGAACTTAATTGTATGGTACTAATTATTGTTATCGAACGCTTGTTTAATATTAAAGACACATTGCAGCATTTTTATGGAAATATTGAATTCTTATCAAAAAAAAAGTTTCGTTCAATTAAATTCAAATTCAGAAACGAAAATTTAATGTAGGTAAAAAAGAAAATATATAAAGATATAGTTATTATTTGATCCTCAGATTTTTAAAAAAAAATTAAACATTAATAAAAAATGAATGGCAATAGCTTTTAAATGGAAATGGATGAAAGGTAAATTTTATTAAGTAAAAATTTTATGTGCTCATGTATTGAAGTTTAAATTGGAGTCGTCACGTTTACATAAACTTGATACGCAAGGTATTATGGAAGTAGTCATTCAATAAGTCAAATTACTCTTCCCCTTAAAGCAAATTTCAGGGAACATTTTAAATGTTTACGAAATACCAAATAAGTAAACCCCTTTAATTTTGGAAAAACCATATTACAAATTATAATAATGCTTTATCGCTTTTTTTCTTACCTTTCTATTTAATGACACTCGATTATTTGCTTCTAGATATTAAAACATAAAGACATTCTCGGTATTGGTTCCAATTTATTTAGCAATTCACTCTGTTAATGAAAAATTAAAGTATTCTGTTTCGGAGAAAAGACAAAAATGCTGACACCACCAAAGAAGATCTTTCTTAGTAATTTTACTACCTAAAACCCTATTCTCAGCTAAATCAATTGTACTGTGTAGAATATTTAAATTCCCCTTTAAAGTTGTTTTAATTACTTAGGTTGGTGCGTGGGGGAAGGAGGTATGTCATTAACAAGCAGCTATGGGCGATTTGCGGAAAAGGAATTAAAACTCAGATTTCGAAGTAAGATTTTCAATTACGTTCGGAAGAAAATGAAAACGAAAAAACTACATTCGCAATGTAGGGATTGAAATTGAATGGACGACTTTCTGTGGGAATTTTAAGAAAATCTTTTTTAATAATAGTTAAGTACGTGTTAAATGGTATTTTTCTGATTGTTTGAATGGTTTTGGATGGAATTAAATATTGATTGAAAATTGTTTTTTTTTATAAAAATTTTTTCTTGCGAGAAAAATAAATTGAGTTGAGAAAAACCGCTAATTTAATACAGAACGAAATGTTTTTATAATTATAGGACTTTATTCTTATTAATTTTCTTTGAATTATTTTTTTAATTTTATAACGCTAATTATCCTAAAATCAAAGCTTGAAAAATTAACTCTATGTTTCCCTAATTACACAATAGTTTTAACCATTTTTACCTGACTTACATACCTATTACGAAAATCATTGGCAAAAATATTTTTATCTTGAAATATTATTTAATTTAACAAATAATTAACTAAAAAAAGGTTATTGACTACTTATAACCACCTAATTTTTGTTCTTTTAAAAGGACGAAATGAAAATTATCGGCAAAATTTAAACTATGACTCAAATGGTTATAATGTCATATGTTATGACGCTATTGGCGTCAGATAAAAAAAGTGAATTTTCCATGATGAAGTAGATGTTTTTGTTAACGGTGTCTTGAAATGTTTTCTTAGAGTTTTTGGATAAATTATTATTTTTAAAAATCCACAAGTGTTCTGATCTTTTTCGTTTTTATATTATTCTATATAAAATCCTACTTTCAGAATTTGTATTTAAGTATTATTTGGAAGTTTAATAATATAAAGCAATTTGTTTGTTCGTTTACCTTTTCTACTAATTGCTTGCTATACTTGCGGCACAAGATGATTTTAAAAATAATAATTTACAGGTAAGGGACACCTGGGCTATAGTTTTTAAGATATTTTTCATTTAGTGTATATATTTTTACTTATTTTGAGAAAAATTTAAAATCATCGAAATTCTTCTACTTTCGTCTATAAATGTGTGTTAAAAAAGTAAACATAGTTTTTGACAGCTAATGAATAAATTAGTGTATTATTTTACTACAAATAATTTGAGTTAAATGTATGCAAGTTTTCAAAACTATATAAAATGTGCCTGGAAATCGTTTATAGGTCAGTTTGCTTTTTTTACGTCACAACACTCCTTAACTAATAATTATAGTATGGTATTTCTTACTCACGGTGCGTATGAATCTTCTCTGTCTTTTTAAATAAAATTTTTGGTGACTTCAAACCAGGAATATTACATTTGATTTTCCACAAGCTGATTTAGTCCGAGACAAATACTTTTTTTCAGCGAAAACAGTGTTCGAATACGTGCCCCAAATGGAGTTTGGAAAATTTGTCAAAGATTGGAGCTTTAACACTACTTAAACGTGTTGATGTTTTTGCAAAATAGCTAAATTAAGGAAGAGCCCCACCTTTATTACATACAATGTTGAAACCGTTAATTTAATGTAAATATATTTTAAGTTTGAAATAACGAACTGAAAGTTATTAATAATTCAAAAAATTAAAAAATCAAGTCATTTGACATCATTGACAGCTTCTACTAACTAATTCTTTCGTCAGATGATATATGCTGAGTGGCTACATAGGCCAGTTTGACCACCGATGGCATTTTCCAGATTTTTTAAAAATAAATGTGAGTGGAAAAACTGCCCTATTTGAAAACTAGCCCTGATGTCCACTACCATTTCTCAAAATATTTACTCTGTTTTTTAGTAGTTTACTGTTTTTAATTTTTTTTTAATTTTCAAACTTATTTTAAACTATTCCTATTGAAGCTTATAACTAGATAGTTTTTATTTAATAATAACTATAGAAAAAAATTACATAGTTGAAATAACTGAAAATTAAAATAATATAAATGGGTATTCGCAGTTAAAATTTTCCAATTATACTATTTGCTGAAAATTGGTTGATTTTTATATCTAAAATTTTGCTATAACATTTGTGGTTCATTAAAAATGTGTTCAATATGTTAAATGATTAACTCTGGATATCTATAATAAAGTTACTTTCTCACAGAGAAGTTCGAAAAAGAACACGGTTTCTTAAAAGTATCTACTGAAAATGTATGCATTTTGTGCCTTAAAAATTACTTCTTGGAAAATCAATTGCAACTTGATCATCTCTTTTGCAAGTATCGCAACCCCGGAAAAAATATTTTATTGCGTTTACCTAAATGATGTATTCGGAATATAAATTAACCCCAAATACTAAGAATTCTGTTTCGCCTTAAAGTGTGTTATGCTAATTTTCGAAGCTTATTTTCCTACTTACATTTCGATGAAAACTCTCTAACGTTACTTTCTACTTTCTCTTAAAATTTTATTTATACTGCTTCTTCTATGGTTTGCCATCACCGCATTCTATTCAAGTTTTTTTTTACCCGGCTTATTTCTTGAAAGGAAATATGATTTGCATAAATAAATTCCTCCCCCAGCCCAAGACGGCTATTTTCTAACTTACTACCTTTACTAGACATGCATGTTTGAGAGTTTGACATACAAGTAACTAACTATTTTCTAACTTTTAGTAAAATGGGTTTGAAAATAGGACTTACCTGATAACCATACCCAATTCTACCAAGGCATTTCTTTGCAATTTTGAAATGAACAAGTTTTATTGTTATTTTACTAAAAGAAGATAATTATGTCAAACAGGAACTTTTCATTCTAGAAAAATTTCACGTCCCGATTATTTCATAGGAATTGAACTAGCCCTAAGATATACATAAATTTTTGAAAAATGCGAACGAAATTACAACTGAAATAATACAAATCATAACAATTTTTTTCCTGAATTCATTATTCTATGCTGGGTAGAAGTAAAGGAAATAAGCATTATTATATGAAATAAGAACAGCATAAATTTTTTCCTTTGCAATTGAAGCTAAAACCCAAAACACAATCCCATGTTGTCACTTGGAGAAAATTCTTGAAAATAAATATTTAAATACGAATAATATTATATTATAAAATGTAAGCCCCTCCTAAAATGAAATAAATATGTATTTGCACTATTTTCTTTGTGTATGAATACTAAACCCAAAACTTCCAGCTTTAAAGATTAAGGAATAATAATACCAGAAGTCGGTTTTCCTAACCGGCGGCGGTTTCTTTCTGAGTAAACCAACATGGAAATATAATTTTCGAAGCTCTCAATTACTTCATCATTAATGAACATTTTCAAAAACGGTTTTCTATATGATAAAGCAGCTGGCTTAAATGTCTCGAATTCAATATTTTAAAATTAGATTAATTTTAATTTGATTGGGATTAATTTTATAATTGGAAAATAAAATATTCGAACCAATAATTTTTTTGAAGCATAATAGATACTTTTAAGCCAGTTATGCTCTTCATATAAAAAACATTTATAAAAATATTCAATATAGATGGAGTAATTAGGCTTTGACATTAATTTTACCCAGTGCATTAACACTGAGGCCACCTTCGGTTAGGAATGCCGAATAACTGTCTCATTCTGCTTTGTCAACAAAGTCAGTTATAACTTTGTGCAACCGTCGTAGCAGTCGAACTTTGATTTCGAGGCAGGCTTTATTGTTTCATTCGGAATAAAAGGCACACCTGAACTTTATTGCCACCAAACAGACTTATGTCAAATAGCCATTCATAAGTCGGCTTATGTGACATCTGCCATACACACTTCGCGCTGGAAATATCTTTTTTCAGTATGGTATAATATCTGCCATGCGGCAAGACATATAACCAAGTCTGCATCTACACTTCAGTAAGACACATCGTCTTGATTTCTATAAATGAAGGTATTATTTTTATAAGTGAAGATTTTCTTTATTGCAAAGTCTGAAAGCCGGTATTTGCAGATTGAGATTTAAGATTGAAATTCTAATGTCGAGTCATTTTTTCTCGCTCGTTCGATAGAAGTACTCATGACAGCTATTAATTTATATTTGACGTTAAATAAAAGTATGGAATTGACAGAAAGGCGATAGAAGTGGATAGAATGAAATTTATTGCAGAAATCTTTTTCTTTGTCTAGGAATAAAAATTTGTGAAATGAATTAGCGAGAAGTCAGTTACTTTTGATGGAAAGAAAAATCTTTATGGTCATAAATTTTGAAATCAGATTATCAGAGAACTTAGTTTTATTTATTGTTTTTAATGGAATAAATGGCTGAATATTTCTGAATAACGTTATACAAAAAATATGTAACAATATATGATCTCCTCTCTTCTCCTACACTTAACTATTAAGCAAATCCGCCATAGATTTTTCTATGTGATAACTTAAATTGTGAATCATCTATTAAAAAAATTTTGTATGCAAATATTATATTTAAAAACTTTTTAATTAGTATTTTCGTACAAAGCATACAGTTAAAATTATTAATACTTTAATATTAATTAAGTATTAATACTTTTAGTTTTAACGACAGAAAGGTTAAAATAGTTTGAACTGAACTATCGCATAAAATATTAGCACAAATTATTGATTTTTATTTGCGATGTTATCTTGGGCAGAAAATTTATTGCGAAGCAAATTGATTTGCTTAGCAAAGAATCTGCATTTTGACAGAATGGTCATTAGTTTTCCTAGTTAAAAGCGTTTGCGCGTGCAATTTATAAATGTATGTGGTGATGATTAAAAATTAAAAAAATATATTTCCCCCTTGTTTTTACACCTAAAATTCACACTGTATATCTAAAAATTTAAAAAAGTAGGTTTGTAATAGAAATTGTCACTTAGAACTCTTTCACGCAAATTCCCCCCATGCCTTTAAAAAAAGCACCAAACACAGCATTTAGATCTATATGAAACTTTTAATATCACAATTAAACAAACTATTTTTCATTGAAAATTCAATAATTATTACCTATCATTTGCTAAATATATTTGTAGGTTAAAGAATAACTATATAACATTGCTCACATTAAAAAAAGTAAAACAATTCATATAAACAGCGGAGTCACAATCCAGCTAACCTTTTCAACCAACCAACCAACATATAAACATACAACATTGAAACTATTCATCACTTTAAAACCATAACTAAACGAGTTAATCTTTAAATGCCATTTGAAAAGGCAAATATGATGAAAAACCTCTCTTAAAGATATAATCGGTTTTAAAACGTAGTTATTTTTTTAAAAAATGCTTTAATGTACATAAAAATTTACGTCGGCTTTTTGAACAAAAAATAGAACACCTTGTGTCTCAATCGAAACAAATAACACGAACAATCCAAGAATCTCATTATGACATATATTATCACGTGATTCCCAAACTGATTTATGTCACATAAAGAAATTCCCTTTACAATTTTATGTAATATAATTAAAGTTTCGAGTGCAATTGTTGTGACTGGCAATGGTAAATCTTAATTTTTAATAAATTAATTATTTTTAATAAAATAATTTATTTTTTAAAAATAGTCTTCTCCTATGCTTTTTACATGAGTATTAAGTTTTGCAGTTTTTAATAATCGAAGTACTTCGAATTCTAATTTTTTCTGATATTTTGAAAGCTTTCTAGTTTCGAAGTGCTAATTTTTGTACGTATCACCCTTGTCTGCAACAACTGTAATTTGGGTTATGAAATTGGGTGACGGACATACAGATGAATAAACGTAGTCTTTATAAACTTACTTACGGGTCTTTACGCCTGATTAGCGGATGAAGCCACAATCATTGTCCTCCATCCCCCACCTATCCAGTGCAGCTTCTCTGGCCAATTCTAGCTGTTCCAACCCATCTTATTGCGTTCGCTTATTGTCATAATCATCTATGTTGTCCTTGGTCTTCAAAAGTATTTAGTCTTTTTAAAAGTTTTCACTTTTCACGTCAAAAACGTATTGTGGAGCCAAAAACAAACAAAATAAAATACTATTTCTTTTTCTAAAAATGTAGTGTTGTTTGGGGTAATAGGTAGACAGTCCTTGTGATAGTTTGTAAACTGTGTATAGTGTTACGAACAATTAATCCTGAAGTGTATATTGACATTTTAGAACATTTTTTGATCTCAACCATCGAGGAAAGGTTTCGTGACTCCTCCGATTTCATTTTTCAAGATGATAACGCATCATGTCATTAAAGTAATCAGGTCAAGAATTTCTTAAATCGAAATGGAAATTCTCCAATAAAGACTATTGATTGGCCTGCAAATAATCCGGATCTCAATCCAATCGAAAATGTTTGGAATGTTTTGAAAATAAATAATGATAAGAGAAGACCAACAAATATGGAAGAACTACGCCTAGCCATCAAAGAAAACTGGTGTGAAATTCCATCAAATTTATGCTACGAGTTGGTCGCATCCATGCCTCGGCGCTTAAATGCAGTAATCAAGGCAAAAGGAGGACCCACAAAATATTAAAGTGACTTGATCGAATACTTTTTTCCCTACAAAGTGATGATCGGAAACTTTTTTATTTGAAGACTGTATTTAATTTATTTTTTGCATCGTTAAATTTAGCTGCAATTTATTGTATTATCATATATTATAAAACAAAATAAGCTAACTTCTTGTAATAAAATACTTTAATTTGAAAATTGTCTCGAATTAGTGGAAAATAACGTTTTATGCTAACGTACCGTGGTCAATGGTTTCGGTGATCGGATACTTTTTGCCAGGGGTTGTACCTATGCAAAATGGATTTAAAATACAGCCCTAGTGGTTTAAATGAAAACTTATGGATTGCAAATGCCTCCCGCACATGCTGCCATTGTCCAGAGTAGCCAGAAAAATCACTACACTTTGCTCCGGCAAAAGGGCTTCTCCCAAATTAAGACACTGTCATTGTTCCTGATGGAGGCAAAACAAATTCTGAAGCAGAAGCCACTACAAAGATGGTTGCGTGGGTGGGGGATGGGTCTGAAAAGACGGCTGACAGAGACATTTCCAAAATAAATGAAAGGGTGCATTTTCAACGTACCAGAATGTAATTTACCGCGTCTCTGCCTGCGTCGGGAATCCACAATGGACATTAAAAAAAGAAGATCGCTTGCTAATACTTCTAGAAGAAGATGGAGGAAATGGAAATAAATACATACTGTGCCGATGTTTTACTCGAGTGGTCGCGATCACAATGAGTATGAGTATGCATTTTTTTAGGGAACCCTCTCTAAATATGGGGCTGTTGGGGTGGAAGACTATTATTTAGGAAAGGGAAAAGTTTTTATTATTTAAATTCGTTTTCGTGGGAACGCAAAGTATTCTTTTTCAGGTTTTCACATTAAAAGGGATCAGGAGAGATTCGAATTTCTGGAAGTATCTAGAGGATTGGGTCTCGAGTTCGCTTTTTTGTGATCGATAATTGGTTTTTAGAAAGTGGAGAAAGTTTGGTAAGGTACTTGGTCTGGTGGTTGTTATCGATGTATGGGAGATTCTCCCATAAGTTTGTAATTTCAGTCTGTGAGTTAGTGAAGAAAAAAGTTACATTTTCTATTTTTTTGCCAAAAATATAGATAAGGAAGCATGTTTAGAATAATATGCAACATTACTTCATGAAATTTAACAGGATTTTTTTCTTACTACTTGTCCCTCTTTAAAATACAACCTATTGGACAATCCTAACACGGACTGTAATGATAAAAATAAACAAATACCCTTCTTTACTCATTACAATTATGGCATTGGAAAACTACAACAGCAGATTTTGAACTATGCAAAAGTATGTTATATGTTACAGAATCAACAAAAAACTATGCATTTAATAAAATTAATTTAAGTGATAGACAGTGGTGACAGATAATAAAATATTCTTGCTTTTCCAGCCACTACAAAGCTTATAATTTCTTCTGAAGTCTAAAGTAAGAACCAAACTGCTGTTATCAGGATTTGAGATGACTTCATATGCTAAATGCAACTGTAAACGTAATCTGAATCAATCACCTGATTGCCATACGATCAGTTTTATACAATAGGGCAGTAGTGGCCAAAAACTAAGAGACGAAATATCTGATTCAAAACAATCATAAAAGTATTTTTTTTGCAAATTCTTTGTTTAATAAATCAAATTATAATTTGTTGTTTTAAGTGGTAAAATAAGTAAAAAATGTAATTACATTTATAAGTGGTCCAATAGATCCATGGTATGAAGAAGAAGGGACATCATCATATTTTGAGTATTAAAATTGTCTTGAAGTAGTATTTACAGTAATTTCCTTGAAAATACTTTGTAAAACTATAGAAATACATAAGGGAATAAATATTATGCCAAGAAATCACTAATATAGCATATTTTACACCAAAGGATATAAATCATTTACTTATGATGGAAGTATCACCCATATGCTCGATTAATATTATAAACTGTAAAAAGTAGTTTTTTGTTCAATGTTTGTTTTCACTTTTGATGTTGTTTCCCATAAATACAATATAATATTCTTTTTTGAAAAAAGTATTTTTAAAATCTTGTTTGTTAACAATTTTAGTCCAAAAATCTTAATATTTTGCATTCTGTTGTCAAATTTGTTTATTAAATATTACGTATACTAAATTTTTATAAATTTAATGCAATGAACTTTAACAATTTTATATTGAAGTGTCACTTTACAATATTTCTCATTGTATCCGGAAATTTTCTGTATAAAATATTAAGTAATACAAAAGTCCAATTAATAATTTTTAAAGGGATTTTAATGGAAGATATATAAAAAATGCATTGATATTTTTACCTATGTAATATTTGCTTGTTTAAATTATTATTAAAATCCTTTATATTAAAAAACTAATAGTTCTCCGAACGTTGAAATTAATTTAATGATATACTTGGAATTTATGAAATAAAAGAACCAAGATGTTCTTAATAATTTTAAAAGACAAAAAGAACACTTCTAATTTACTCTTTATTGAGTAAAATAATAATCTCGCGTGATCGATTAATTTCGTACGGATTGGAGTTTAAACAAAGTATTTTCTCGAAATAAAATAATTAGTTAAATTATTTCAAACTAATGAAAAAATAAGAATTTAAGGAAAGAAATAAGGAAAGAATCTACTTCTCTTATTTATAAATTTCTTTTTAAACTTTTAATAACTTAGTCATGTATATTGCTGATGCGAATGCAAATTTGATCGCAGAATTTTATAATTTACAATTTCGTCATGTGCAACCCCAATATCCGAAAACAAATAATACAGTTCTCTTAGATTTTCGAATAAAATCAGTAAAAAGGTTATAATTTCCAAAATCTAAGGAGAAGATTACATAAACATTACCTTTATGTAATTAAATTTTTGAGATAATTTTCAGCGGTACTTCATAACTTTTTATTAATTTAAATTAAAAATATTTTTTAAAATACAAAATAAATACAATCCAGGAAAGAAAACATAGGATTTTTTTATTTCTTTAATGATATGAAAGACAAAAAATATACTTCGAATAAAACACAAATTTAAAAAAAAGGAGCATACTTCTTGTTGAAACTTAACAATATTAGATTATTGATTTTAAGTAAACTCTTACTTTTACTTGAGGCAACCCCTTCTGTACTTAAACTATTTAAAAAAAATAGTTTAAGATACTATAATCAGAATACTATCTAAAACTTGAGCACGCAAATATTTCAATGAGATTCAATCCCAGAAACTTAAATATTTTTTGTTGTTTCAATGTTTCCTAAAATAATTACCGTTTTTTAGTTTTCTATATATCCTAATAGTTTACAATAAACGCTTTTATTCATAATATATTGAGCGATTGTTGAGAAATAATTTGTTTAAGGCGTCAAAAAAATTTTAGCGAATGAAATTTCCAAACACTTCAATTTCTGCCGATGCTTTCGCAATGTTTATTTTGATATTTTCAAAAACACCATGAAGATCAAAGAAACTATTTTCACTATCTTTGCTTCAAAAAATGCAAAAATATGTTTACATAAGGATGAATGCCGATCTTGTTTATCTGTCTTTCATATTCCTTTTAGCTTCCACACTACGTTTATAACGTAAAAAGTGGAAGGTATTATAATCGTTCAGTCCGTCTGTCTGTCTGTCCGTCACCCACTTCCGTAGCCCGAACTAGAAATGCTACGGACAAGTGTGATACTTCAAAAAATTCAGCGCATCGAAATTAGAATACATTGAAAATTTCAGAAAAGAATTCGAATTCGAAGTACTTCAATTATTTAAAAAACCGTAAAATTTAATGCTCATTTAAAAAGCTTAGGAAGCCATTTTTATTAGAATTTAATCACTATTGCCATTCGCAACAATCGCTCGAGAAACTTTAATTCTTTTAGACAATAAATTAAAATAAATTTATTTTTGCGACATCGATCAGTTTGAAAAGACGTCAAATATATTTCACTACGAGATTCTTTGTATGTTGATATGAAATGTTTTAATTCTATTTAAAAGCGAGGAATATTACATGTTTATTCTTCGAAATATAAATTAATTTTTTCAAACGATAAGTAATATTTATTGAATTTTCGAAACAAAATAAATAGAACTAGACAAATTTAGCATGTAAATGCTTAATATAGAATTAATGCTGTGTTTGGCGCCTTTTTACCTGTTAAACTGTTGTGTGGAAGCGGGTTAAGTGACAGATTCTATTACAAACCTACTTGTTTGATGTCACAACAAGCACAAAATTGTATTTACTATTAATATTTACATGACAGTTAATGGCATATGTGGCAAATTAACTATTCTAAATTTTACAAAATATCTACTTGTCCTTGTTCCCTGTTGATGTACACTTGTATCAGTAATATAAACGTTTGAAATAAAGAATAATGGCAAAAAAAAGACTTAAAAAATGAAGAATATTCTTAAGGAAAAAAAACCCTGGAATTGCACCATTGTGAAACAAGTTACGAATAATAAACCGCACATGTCCAGATTTTACTATTTCGTCTTTGTTCTCAGGTCCCAACATGTCCGGTTTTGTTCGTCAGAATCTACATTTGCAATCATGAATGCAATGTACAGTGAGATATGAAAAAATAAAATTCTTTGAAAAGATGATTCATGAAACATAGTCATTTCATTTTCATTCAAGCATTTTCATAAATTTAGCGCCATCATTGTGCTCTTTTTTGTAGCAATAGACATTTTTCATTCTCAGCTCTTTCATCGTGGAACTATTAATTTCATTATAGTTAGTGTTAGGGAAATACAATTCCTGCTGCCTTTTTCTAGCCTCCGACTAGAAATACTACTTTTTTGCAAGTAGTAATAATAGTTAAGTTTCTAAAAATAGTTTAAGATACTATAATCAGAATACTATCTAAAACTTGAGCACGCAAATATTTCAATGAGATTCAATCCCAGAAACTTAAATAATTTTTGTTGTTTCAATGTTTCCTAAAATAATTACCGTTTTTTAGTTTTCTATATATCCTAATAGTTTACAATGAACGCTTTTATTCATAATATATTGAGCGATTGTTGAGAAATAATTTGTTTAAGGCGTCAAAAAAATTTTAGCGAATGAAATTTCCAAACACTTCAATTTCTGCCGATGCTTTCGCAATGTTTATTTTGATATTTTCAAAAACACCATGAAGATCAAAGAAACTATTTTCACTATCTTTGCTTCAAAAAATGCAAAAATATGTTTACATAAGGATGAATGCCGATCTTGTTTATCTGTCTTTCATATTCCTTTTAGCTTCCACACTACGTTTATAACGTAAAAAGTGGAAGGTATTATAATCGTTCAGTCCGTCTGTCTGTCTGTCCGTCACCCACTTCCGTAGCCCGAACTAGAAATGCTACGGACAAGTGTGATACTTCAAAAAATTCAGCGCATCGAAATTAGAATACATTGAAAATTTCAGAAAAGAATTCGAATTCGAAGTACTTCAATTATTTAAAAAACCGTAAAATTTAATGCTCATTTAAAAAGCTTAGGAAGCCATTTTTATTAGAATTTAATCACTATTGCCATTCGCAACAATCGCTCGAGAAACTTTAATTCTTTTAGACAATAAATTAAAATAAATTTATTTTTGCGACATCGATCAGTTTGAAAAGATGTCAAATATATTTCACTACGAGATTCTTTGTACGTTGCTATGAAATGTTTTAATTCTATTTAAAAGCGAGGAATATTACATGTTTATTCTTCGAAATATAAATTAATTTTTTCAAATGATAAGTAATATTTATTGAATTTTCGAAACAAAATAAATGGAACTAGACAAATTTAGCATGTAAATGCTTAATATAGAATTAATGCTGTGTTTGGCGCCTTTTTACCAGTTAAACTGTTGTGTGGAAGCGGGTTAAGTGACAGATTCTATTACAAACCTACTTGTTTGATGTCACAACAAGCACAAAATTGTATTTACTAATAATATTTACATGACAGTTAATGGCATATGTGGCAAATTAACTATTCTAAATTTTACAAAATATCTACTTGTCCTTGTTCCCTGTTGATGTACACTTGTATCAGTAATATTAACGTTTGAAATAAAGAATAATGGCCAAAAAAAAGACTTAAAAAATGAAGAATATTCTTAAGGAAAAAAAACCCTGGAATTGCACCATTGTGAAACAAGTTACGAATAATAAACCGCACATGTCCAGATTTTACTATTTCGTCTTTGTTCTCAGGTCCCAACATGTCCGGTTTTGTTCGTCAGAATCTACATTTGCAATCATGAATGCAATGTACAGTGAGATATGAAAAAATAAAATTCTTTGAAAAGATGATTCATGAAACATAGTCATTTCATTTTCATTCAAGCATTTTCATAAATTTAGCGCCATCATTGTGCTCTTTTTTGTAGCAATAGACATTTTTCATTCTCAGCTCTTTCATCGTGGAACTATTAATTTCATTATAGTTATGTTAGGGAAATACAATTCCTGCTGCCTTTTTCTAGCCTCCGACTAGAAATACTATTTTTTTGCAAGTATCCTTAATAATAGCACTGGCAATGAACTCAATTAATAAGTATGTTTTAACAAATACTACTGTATATAATTTTTTTTCTAAAAATAATGACTACATGAATTTAAAAAAAAATGAAATAATAAATATACCAATTATATTCTATTGTTACTACCTTGTAAATAAAGTCACTGTAATTGAACAAGTTGTAACATGGAATTTTATTTATCTGATAAATTATTTTAGTAAGCATGGTTCTCAGCAACTATATTTTACATTCGTGAAATCTGCAGCTTCATTTTACATCAATTACTTTTGTAATTCAATACTATAAAAATATTTGACGCGATATTTAAGAAAATTTATTCCCATTTCTTCATTAATCTCTCTCGGTAGATTTACTTTTGGAAAGTGGTTGATATTTTGTTAGCGTTGATTTTTTGATTTTATGTAATTGGATAAACGTGTTTCTTTGTAATCAAGTTTTGTAAACTACATACGAGAAGCTAGTTTTTCATGTATTTCTTATTGATATCAATTTTTGCTCTTATTTATTTTGAGGAAAAATATCTTTGCCTTCTTTACACTTTTATCTATGAACTAGCATTACTATTTTTCAAAAAGTAAATAGATTTTATGGCAGCAATTTGTTAAATGCAAGCATGTTGATCTGGAAAACGTGCGCTGTATAAGGGGTCCATATTCTCAGCCTGCCAAAAATGATGGTCTTCCCAACATTTTTTTCAAAAATTGCGTAGCAAATTAGATTAAATTAACTACGCTTTTCCGCATTGCAAATGTCGTAAAACTGTGTTAAAGTATGCTGTTATGAAGACAAGCAGTTTGCATATAAAACATATAATAATAAATGAATATAAAGTTAAATTCTAATAAATTACAAAGTTTAACCCATAATTTCTTTTTTTTTTATATTTCTCTCTTAAAAATAGTTCATTTAGGTAGAGCTGGCAAGGTGTCCAACTATGGGATGGTTCTCAGCAACTATACTTTACATTGCTGAAATATAGCTGCAGCTTCATTTTACATCAATTACTTTTTTAATTCAATACTATATAAATATTTGACGCGATATTTAATATCTACTAGAAACAATAAAGATTTAAAAAAATTAATAATGAATTTAATATTTTGTGCAATATGCCATATGTGAAAATCAGTATTGGTGCTAATTGTTGTGACAGCTTAACAAAATTTACCGACAAAATATCGTTTTTCCCTTTCGAGATAATTTAATACTAAATATCCAATTTTTTAATATAATTCTTAAAATTAATTTTACCAAACTTATATAAAAAAGCAAATGAAAACCTCCAAAATATCTCTCTTCCCTCAATTAATCATTCTGGCAGACGTACCTCTACTCAGCGCTAGTTATCCATCATGCCACTAGAAGCACAAGGAGCCACGACTTAATCCAGTTCAAAACCAACCACGTCGTTCCTTAACCGTATAATCCACGTCACTTGGCCAGGATGTGGAAGAGTTAACTAATCGTGATTTTCATTTATGTTCTTTGAGACTAAACAACAATAATGCCCCTTTGTTTTGGATAGAATATAATTTTGTGATCTAGTGCAGTATTCGGTATTCGATTGCCAAAAATACTTTTTTTTGACGTTTTACATCCGTACATTTTACAAACTGGGATTTTCATTATGTTCTTTGATAACAGAGAAAAATATAAATTGTTTTTTGTCAGAAATATTCTTTTGTGATCTAGAGCCATATTCTGTATTTTCTAGACATTTTTCTTGACATTTTATATTTCTAACTTATTTAATAATTTGTATTTGAAACATATTTCAATAATTTAATAATAATATTCTTGTTTCTATAACTAACGTATTCAATTATGTAAGTCATGGAATTTAAAACTTGTTGATATATTGGGCTATTTTAAGCAATATTGTGTTATCGTAAAATTGTCTAACCATTGCCATTTAATGGTTTCGGAAGAAAAGACGTTACCTTCCTGCACGAGTTTCAAGAGGTTCAAAGACAATATTTTACGAATGTAGTGGCTTACCTTCATCAAGCCCACCTGAGCTCCGTTGAATTCAGGTCGTTATATTTGTTATTTAAAATGTGCCTGGGGGAAACATTATGCAGGTTTCACCCATGGTTATTATTTAAGCCATGTACACCTTATTTATTTCCAAAACCTTTGCCAAAGCGCAAAATTATTATTCTAATCCAGATATTGCTGTTCCGTGCTTTATATTAAGTTCATAATTTTTTAAGTTTCTATTCCGCTTTTACATAAAAAATCTAATTGGCGAAACAGAAAACATAGGGTCAAGCATATATTCAGTTACGATACTGTCTGTACCAATCATAGATATCATAGTTAAAGTATTAGATTGGCAGAACACGTGACCTCCAATGCTAACGACGGGACACGCATGGAGACCAGAATAAGAGGGCAATGGGGCCAGCATTGCCACCAGTTTTAGGAGAAAAACACCACGAAAAAATACCATTTAATTCTAAAATTACAAAACAAGACCATAAAAATTTTAGCTGCATTTTGGAATCTTTTTAGTGACTTTAATAAAAAAAAAACGTGATACGGGGCTTTGCTAGTATTTTTATGGCATGTTTTTGTAATTTTAAAATTAAATGGTATTTTTTTCGTAGTGTTTTTCTCCTAAAACTGGTGGCAACACTGGCCCCATTGCCCTCTTATTCTGGTATCCATGCGCGTCCCGTCGTCAGCATTGGATGTCACGTGATCTGCCAATCTAATACTTTAACTATGATATATATCTATGGTACCAATACAGCATCCAGCTTACGATGTTTCAATCAGTTAGTCAGAATGACGCGATCATCTAACAATATTTACCTCCAATGTTAGTTGAGTCATTATTTCATTAACCAATTAAGGGCGGAAACGCTGCTTGAAGCTTACTCAATCCAGGATTCAACCGCGAACCAATGGGGTGGCAGTGTGGTTGTTGAGTTGAAATATCGCCGCACTACACGGTTGCTATTGGCCATGACATCATAATTTAAAACTACAGTCAAGTGACGAGCAGACACCTGAGTAGGCACCCAATTCAATTTTTATTAGCAACATCGTTGGGATTTCGGAGCATATTTAGCGTGGTTTGAAGTTATTTTAGCAATGCTCGAACCAGGGTCCTTTCGCATGCAGGGCAAATGCCTTACCGATTGGCTCCCCAGGTATTGCCCAATGGCACTGTGGTAATTTTAACACAACTGAAAATCAGGGACCAGAATTATTTCTTTTTAAAATAGCATTTAATTAATAGTTGTGTAATTTAAAAATTTTAAACAAGTATGTGTAAATATGCTGCCAAAAAACCATTAAACCTGCTCCTTGTAGTACAAATAGGTTGGTTTGCAGAAACTTAAAGCTCCATAGCGACGCTAAGTGTTGCTTACTTAATTTTCAAATGCCACTCTTAGCGTAACCGCTTAAAGTAATTTCTTTTAATTAAATTTAATTTGCTTTAATATAATTTCAAATTAAAACTGTTCTGTATGTTATCTATAAAACTTTCTAACTGTAGTTATGAAATATTGTTCTTAAACTAAAACCACATTAGTGTGCATAAACTCTTACCGAAAACCAGCCCAAATACTTCACGCTCCTATCACTTGGCCGTGGATTAACTACACGTGGTTAACGTGGCCTATCTCTGACGTTGGATTATTCACTAAATGATACAGAGGCATTCGTTGGACGCTAATTAATGCTGTTGGTGGCTAGGAAATTGAACCCGAGAACAGGCCGCACAAAACCCCCAACGGTGATCATTTCGATCTCTTGATGTCCATTTGGTAGCAAAACACGTTTGCCCTTATCGGTAGCAAAGCTTCTGCTTAAATGTCAATGCTACTTACAGGGTTTAGTGGAAGTCAAAGGGTGCTTATGTAATCTTAATTGTATTTTAAAGGAATTTTTAAAAGTCAAATTTATTATTATTAAAGTAAAATAAAGTTTATTACTTTTTGTAAATTCATATTTTTCTCAATAATTTAAGATGAAAGGGCTGTTGTATAGGTTTTTAAAATTTTTATTGCGTAAATTTGAAAAGAGGAAAATAACTTTAATATATTAATTAAGCTTTATCAAATATAAAAAAATACGCCATAAAAAAACCTGAGAATGATTTCGAAGTACATCTGTAACCAAAATATAGTTCTATAATTATTTTAGGTTATTAGTTAAGTAGGGTACACAGTTAGGCCCCATTTCCAATGGGAAAATTTTTCCAAATGTCCTAATATTGTAAATGATCCGTTAGAGGGCGCCAACTGGTGGCTTCGTTTATGAAGCAACGCGTCATATGTTATCCTTGATAATCTTCGCTGAGTTTGCGTTGTCATTTTGTCTTAAATATGTTTTTGTGATTTTTCAACATTGGGAAAATTTCTATGCTCATATTGAAACTTAAACTAAACATTCAATTGATGAAACTAAATAAACAAGTAAAATATGTTTTTTCTCTGCGTATATCTATGTATTTTGAAAATAACTTAAACCTCTACTTATCAATATATTATTTAATTCAAAACATGAATACGGGACAGGTTTTCGAAATTTTAAAAAGGCGCGACTTCCAACAACTCTTAGAAAAGCGTGCACCTACATTTAAAAACTAAGCTTAATATCTAAAAATGCAATTATTTTTTAATTTATGACCAAGATATAACCATTAAACTTTGAATAAAAAACAAAAGTGCTCTTCCAGATTAAAAATTGCCTGCATGGTAATAAAAACAAAGCTGACGGAAGTTCGTACATTTCTGAAATAATGTATGCTTCCTTACTAACTATCCGGATTATTCTTCCTTTAGTAACTATCAGAAAAGAATATAGTAGCAGAAAATCATCTAAGAGCTTAAATAATACCCACATTGAGAATGCTTGCACTATAAAAAAAAGTGTCATGCAGTTCCAAAATTTGGAGCCAATTAACTGACTAAAAATGGAAAGCAATCTTATTAAAATTTAGTGCAAATGACTCCAATTTTTTTCGCAACCTGTAGTATGTTTCAGGCTCCACAAAAGGGGAAGTTTTATCAATTTATTTTTATCCAGATGAAAACAACCTTTATGAATTTTTTTTATTTAAAGTTTTGGAATAATTTACTTTTTAATAATATTTTTCTATTTTCTGGTGATACTCTTTAAGGTTATTTTAGTTTTAAGTGAAATTTACATAAAAATATCAACACAGTTTTTTTCATAAGGGTTTATTTTTTTCATGAATAGTTCGATAATTTTCACCTTGCTTTTTTAGAAGGTTGAGAAAATGTTCCACGTATACGGGGCACGTTTTCCAGCTCATTTGTATTTAACCACTTTAACAACTTTCTGCCAAAAACACTATTAATTTTTGAAAATAAGTGTTGCTGGTTTTTTTTTATAAAAGTGTAAGGAAGGAAATGATATCCTGTTTACCCCAAAACAAATCAAAGTAAAAAATATACAATTAAAAAGAATAAACATGGAAAACTAGCCCGGTCACCCGTTTAGATTCAAAATAAGACAAGCCAAGGAGTGAAAAAAAATTAAAAGAAATTTAAAAGACATTTCTCACTCTAACAAGGATTATTTTACACTAAATTGAAAAAATATGATAAATCTTTAGTAAGATTGACAAACCCATGGATCCCGCAGTAGAACTGCTTTTTAAACTCTCGGCCTACGTTAATTAGATCGCAGGATCGTGAGTTCGTGGCCCATGTAGGTGCAAAATTGACATTCTTTTTGATAAACGAGTTACTAATTTACATGGGCTCGCTCCCAGTCCAATAGTTGGTTTAAGTTGGGAGATATGTGACTAGACTTTCGCGTTGGGAAATGTTATTGTTAATCAATCGTTGTTATCGATGGGTTTGTAGATCCCAATTACTTTTCGGGGCTTTTGTTACACACACGCCCGGGGCAATAATTCGTATGTTTACGATAAAATCTATAATTTAGATCACACCGTTGACTGGAATGAGAGGTGATGAAGTGTGAACGGAAATGGGGTTTATTTGAGAGCTTTACGTTTTTTTTTAATGCTACATGACTGAATGTCTACATACAACAAAACCTCAAGCAGTATTAAAAAATATTCTTTTTTAATACAAGATTTAACAATACACACAAGATAATGCATTTATTAACACAGACGATGACTCATGTTTTCTTTTCTAGTTGGGGATCCATTTCAGGAGAATATCCAACTTTACTTTTCTTAGAGATTCATGTTATAGCCAGTATTTGAACCTTAATTTACTCGGTGTATGCGTGTGTGTGACAACTGATAGTAATACCAACATACCGGCTGAGAGCTCAAACTCTGGTCCTGAGATTATGTTCTCTTTTCAGTCGAATATCGTCTTTTATTGGTGTAGGTATGGGTTGAGTCAGAGACAAAAATGCACTTGTCAATTTCTCCTTAATTGTTTAGTTATATATAAAAACGAACACGTTCACTATAATAAACTTGAGTTTTAACTTTACCACTGTATTAACTTTACGTTCTGTATTAAGTTTCAATTTGGAAAAATTCTTCAGATTAATATACTTTCGAAAAACTTGTAGAATGTTTGATGAAATGTAATTATTTGTCGTCACTACACATGGTTATTAAACAATTATTTTTGTTGATTTAGATGTAAATAGTATTCAAACGCGATATTCATATTCCGAAATGACTAAATTTAAATTAAAAGTTTATTTTTTTACAATTCTTTTAAAGTTGTGTTCTGTGAGACAGGATTTCAAACAAAAAATGTTTACAAGGTAATTTTAATTAAAAGTTATGCAAATACTTTTTTCTAAAGAATATTAAAGTTTATTCTCTGATTCTCTCATCTTTTCAAAATTTTAATTAAAATACAGTATTTACTTGAACCACAAATATAAAAATATGAAATTTTAGGCACTACGGTAAAAACCAATATTTTGACTTTTTCTTAAAATATCCAATTTAATTAAAAGAGGTTACGAGGAATTTGTATCTGAAAGTGCAAAACATAATTGTGGTAATATAATTTTTTTAATGATTTTTAATAAACTCATTGCATTTTAGGACAGATAAGTATTAGAAATTAGTAATTGCTTTGCATCAACGCTTTAATATAACTTTTCGATTAATAAAACCTGGTTGGCTCAAGAAATGTTCGATGACTTTGTTTGCACCTGTTAATATCTCAGGGCATTCAAGCTGTTCTTGGAAATTGAGTACAAGTATTTTTGTTTCACACATATTATGAATTTGCATCGGAGAAAACAAATAAGGGAATTAATTTTGTGTTAGGTTACTTTAAGTAATTGTTGTTTTTAGTTTTTGATATTAACTGTGTAATCAATATAACAGTTTTGTTTCAGTTTTCTTTCTTTTTTAAACGGGGGAAAACAGCCATTTCACTGGAAATGTGTTAAAATATCAACTGGAATTTTTTTTTATACATTTGAATTATTTTTACGAAGTAGATATTATTAAAGCACTTTCTTTTAATTCACTGTAATTTTGCTTTTAATTAGTCGGTAAATTAAAATAAAACGGTCATGTAGTAAACAAGTTTGTCTTTATTAAACTACTAAAATAACACAGAGATCTTCTTTTATTCCTTAGGTTTTCGAACTGGTGTTCTAGTTATATCTCATTCTAAATGTGAAATACGTTTTTCTATCACAGGTCTACGTTTTGAGATATTCCCGTTTTTTTGCGCCAAATAAATGCTTGAAATAAAAAAAAGTAGAATTTTATTTTTAAAATTCTTTTAAATTTATTTATGTTTTTTTTTATGCAGTTCCCTTTCTCTACCTCAAATAGTTTTGTAATAATATCACTTTTTATCTCAGAAGTAAAATCCTTCTTCTTTCAGATAAAAGTTACACAAAATTGTTAGAGGTAGAAAAAAAAAACGGAACCAGTTTCGTGTTTATCATCAAAAACTTCGTTAGAAACACATATTACATTTCAAAAAAACGTTCAAAAGTAAGTTTTTTTTTTATTTCGAGCATTTCGTTAACACAAAAACTTAAATATCTGAAACAGTAGAACTGTTAAAAAAATGATTTCATGCTTAGAATAAGCAACCCAAATGTAACCAAATCAGTTCGAAAATCATAGGAATTCAACTATTTAAAAATAAACTGATACTAATTAATAACCTCCTACACTCTTAACACAAACGAGCGGTCTTAACTCAGTCTGAGTAAATTTCCACTCCTTTCCGTGCCGAAAATGCACTTCCCCTATAGGAGTGGATTTCACTCTTTTTGCGGAGTGGGTAAAAGAAATAAAAGAAAACAATCTACGTCCTACACTCTTAAAACGAGCGGTTTTAACTCACTCTGAGTTAAATTCCACTTCTTTCCGGTGACGAATATGCACTTCCCCTATAGAGAGTGTATATTTCTGTTTTCCTAAGTTTAACTTCTTTAAAATACTTCGTTATAACCAATGTAGAAAACTATTCTCGAAAATACGCTGTGGTATCATAATTTTGTATTTACTCAATGGGAATGTTTTTGATAGATTTTGTTTATTCATAAGGTTATTTCTATGCATAAAGTCACCGATGAAGTGTTCGATTTATCAAAAGCATAACTACTCGACAGCCACGTTTCACGCCAGTTGTCTCTCTGTCCAATTTCAAAAGATCCAAGAAAGCTCGTAAACTTATTTTACCGATGCATCATTTTGAATGTTCCATCAAGGGATTGCATTTTTTCTTGGAAAAATACCTCCTCACAAAGTGATTCCGTGCCTTGAATTTTCGATTTAAAGTATGAGCATAAATGGTACGGAAGGTTAAATTGGGAAATAAAAACTACGAAATGAAAAAAACAGCAGTCATGGACTTTCAAAAAACCTGGGAAGGCTCAAGGTGTAATGGGTATAAAATTGAAAACGCGTTTAATGGTGGATTTAAGTTATGCCCAAAACCTTTTCTTAGAATTTTTTTAACTTGAATATATGTACACATGTCTAGGTAATAGATGAACACTTATATGAGCTATGTAGTAACTGGCCAGTTATTTCAAGATTCTGGGAGGGTTTCTTATCTTCAAAAAAAATGTATGAAACATCGATTACTAAAGTAATAAATACTTTCTATTTTGTTCATATAGTTCTTCTAGCAATCCCCCATAGTTGCCTTAATTCTGAATTGTGAGTTAGAAGGTTATAACCTAAAGCTAAATTCTCGATTTTCGTTTCGAATTTTTTTTGTAAAAACACATCCTACAAAATAGCAACTCAATTGATGTAGATCAATTTTACCTGTCCCATTTAAAATTATTTCCGTTACAAATTATGTTTTTATGTTTCAAATGTTTTTAATTATATTGTAAATATCATACAGACATTACTTGACAAAACAAACTTTTTGAGTAACCAATATTTAATTGAATTTTTAGGAAAAAATTAATAAATATATATGCAAGAAAGACCCTATAATTAATTAAACACAATGTGTAAAATAATTGTTAATGTAAATAGTAAAAGAAAAAATAAAAGTGATGCAAATTGTTGATAGCGCACAATGTAAACGGTGTTTACAACACTTTTATTGTGTAAGAGAATAAGATAGAGAGTAGAGCTTCCTTCTGGAATCTATCAAGAACGACCACAACAAGACTAACATATTACGACATGGGGTTTCGTGGCCAAGGTAGATAATAAACTGGCTTCTCATCAAGAATGTTCCCGTTTCAGAATACAGCCTACTATAAGCATATTCGTTATATTAAAAGTAATTAATGTATCCCCAAAAAATCACGGTCTTCTTCGAGTACACTGGGACAGACGTGTTTGTTAAATCTTGGGAATCCAAAGGTGTAAGTGTCTGATGTCACTGGAAGAACGGAGGTGCTCACGTAAAAATTAACATTCTGTAAAATTAACATTAAAATATACTGTGAAATTGACGGCGTTGCTATTTAGAAGAAACTCCAAATTTCTGTAAAATAACAGCCCCATGTTTCCAGCATACTTTGTGCAATTTAACAGTAGTTTCTCTTACAGTATATATAAGTGCAATATGTATGTTGGACCATGTACATTGTCACTTTTGAATATTCAGGTTACTGTAAGTAGTTTTTCAATGCAAAAAGTTATGCTTCAATTTTAAATTTTGTTACTGATTTGATTGTAAATTTAAAACAAACAACTCTTGTTAAGGAGAAAAGTTCTTAAAACCTGAGAAGAGATTTAATACCAGAACTGGTTTTTATTTAAACGCAACAACTTTGTACATTAATATTTTAAACGTAAAGTTTATTTTCTGATTTATCAAAATACTTCAAGAAAAATACAAAGAAACTTAACAAAACAGAATTTGATTTACGGAGAAAAAGGATTTTGCTTTATATATTTTTTATGATTACAGATTACAATCTCGAAACATTTAATTCAATTTATATTTTATCTTAGATTAAAAAAAACCATACAAAGAAATTCTTTCTTTACAAATTTTAAAGAATGTTTTTAAAATATGATTCTCATAACATTTTTACTATATTTGAAAAAGTTTTTTTTCGAATTTATCATTCAATATTGTATTTTCTATTGCTTAACTAATCTTAGTATTTCTTGTTATCCAAAAGAATGGCTTAACTTTCTTTTAGAAATAAATATTTCAACTAAGGATTTTTAAACATAAAACTTACAACTGTGAGTTAAGGTAGACCTCTACCATGAAAATTGAAAAATATTTTGAAATTGTCGAAAAAAATTTTATTATGAGAAATGATACCTTACATATTGAAACATATGTTGTCTAAATTTGGTAGTCATCAGCAGTGTGGTTCATGTGCTTTTCTTAAAATTTAGATAACGTGTATAAGTACTTTTAATAACAAGTAAAATCTTTAACCGTGTTTTTCTCGGAAACATATTTCTGTTCATTTTTCACCTACTTCGAACCGCTAAGGCTCATAGGAAAATAATCCTATTAAGTTAATTTTTTCTTTTGTGTTATTCCATATGATGTAGTAAACAAACCTAGTTTGAGGTTTTTTGAAATATGATTGTCTAAGTTTTAAAAAATGCATTTTACACTGAAAATGCGTTCTTTTTCTCAGAAAATTGAGTGTCTTTGACAATTAATTTTGCATTAATTAAGCATTATAGTATTTTTTAGTTACAACTGCAAAAGTATTTAAATTTATTAATTAAAATAAAAATTATCATTAAAAATTGACTGACTAAAATGTTCTATTGATCGACTGTTATAAAGGTTATAACCCCAATTCCGGGGTCCACATATGTAGATATTTGTAAACTTCACTTCGTAACATTGTTTTACAGTTTTTTTAATACTAGTGTTGAAAAAATTTAAAAGTTTCAAGCTTTCCAAAACTTTTGCAAAAAAAGCAGTAAATTTTAAAGGCATTTTGCATTAAAAAAAGCTAGAATGGATTTTCAATTACAAGAAAAACTTACCGATACTTGTTTGTGCAAAATTGAGTTTTCACTGTTTAAAACTTCCGAAGTTCATTAAATTGATCTTCGTCTCAACAAATATTACGTTTGTTAATTTATTCAAAATTACTTGCAAAACTTTACTTTTAAAACATATATATATTTGTTTGAAAATATGTTTGTATAAAAATTTATGCGTTTTGAATTTTGAAGGGGAATAAAGAGGATACAATAAGCATTTATTTTTTATTTTTGATAAAATGACAATATTTTGGCAACCCAAATAACTAAAGTTATATTAATACATTTAATGCTTATTTGTTTGTTGAACAATTTTTGTGTAAAAATTTTGTTAACTTTGTACACGTGGATAACCACAATTCTTCTTATAATACATAACGTATGAATCAACGCATGTAAGGGATTGGTATTTTAAATCTGTTCATGGATCAAAGTTCTAACTTATAGTCAGAATGAGTTATGGGCCATATCATATATCATGTTTGTCATTTCTGCATTAAATCTCTATAATCATGGTTTAACATAAACAACCAAACGCGTTAAAATATCATATCAGTACCGTTTTGAATTTTCAATCCGTAAATACAAAAATATTAACAAAAGGAATCTAAGTATTGATTTAAAAATTCTTTTAACACCTCAAAATCTAAGATAAATTCCGTATTTATAATTTTAAGAACAAATTTAACGGATGAACAATTGTTGATTTTAATTAATATATTCTTTAATTTATCACTCTGAGAAAATATTAGTACAAGTAATTTCTGAAATTTTATATGCGTAATTTTAATGCATGAGTACTTAATTTCAAGAGCCTTAATACAATTAGTAAGGAAATTGTGTTTATACAGTTTGAATAAAAGGACTTTAAATATTTAAATACGAAGCATGGAAAATTATCCCTTTGTACCTTGATAGAAAGTTAATGAGAAAGCTGAAAATTGTGGCGTAGAAATGTAAAATAAGGGAAATGCCAAATTATGTTTCCTAATGACAAAGGAAAATAAGTTTCATTAAGCATAAAATTAACATCACTGTGTCTGTGTCATTTAAATAAAGCTAGAAGGGCAACCTAAAAGGATAAATGATAAAGATGAAAGGATAACCTTTAGAAAGATAAAAGCACAACTGCTGTAGCTGTTTTAGAAAACCATTGAATAGTCTAAATAAAGATTAATCTTTTTTTATCTTTTGATTTTGTTTAATTTTGTGTTTCTAAAATTTTGCGAATGTAGCAGCTATGTACTAGCTCGGCAGTTTAAAAAATTAATTAAATGATCGTGATCAATTGTTAAATTTTTCAACAAAGGCATTGTAATAAAATTCAAAATATTTTGTGTCACGTGTGTTTGAAATAATAAAATGCAGTAAGATATATGAAGCTGAAGATAGTTAATTACAATCACCTTTGTTGCAATTCAAAAAAACGGGCTCTATTAATCAAATATACATTTTTGATAAGCGTATTGTATTTAAACTCATTTATATACATTATGAGTACAATATTTCTATTTAAATTCATAATGTATTCCCTAGAAAAGTGTAAATACTCGCCCAAATAATTTCACCTAACATCAATTAAAATTACATTTAAATTAACATTATTTTTTTACTTGGTAATTACAGTTTCCTGTACAATAAAAAAAGTGGGTTCACTTATGAAATATCTTGTAATAACATTGTTTCTAGCTAAACTTTTATCATCAGAAAACCTTTCCACTTTTAGGGGCTATAGCATATTTCGTACAAAACAGACAGTTACAACTTTGTAAATACCAATGTTGTGATTTGGAAAAATAGACTTGAGTTAGAGTAGCTCAGAGGCACAGTTATTTACAAAACAACACAACAAACAGCTCACAAACTTATTTTGAAACTTTTCTTTACAAATATACAACAAAACTCCCATAAAATAAGTCCTCGCGTTAAAACTTAAGCTCCAAATTCTGGAAATCCCCGAAGGAAAAGTAAGCGAACAAATAACCACAGGACCACCGTTTCTAACCCTGCTTTCAGCAGTACTGTTTCACCTTCGATAGGGGTTTTCTAAGGAAGATCTTTGCGAAGAATGGTTATTCTCTGCCGTGGCTCATTTTTTTACCTTTTATAGGAATGTACACTTAATCTTATTAGCTTCCACACTACGTCTATAAGGTAAAAAGTGGAAGGTATTATAATCGTTCAGTCTGACGCCCACTTTCATAAGCCAAACTACAAATGCTACAGGCAAGTTTGATACTTCAAAAAATATAACGCATCGAAATTAGAAGACAAATCTAAGAAAAAAAATATAATTTGAAGTACTTCAATTATTAAAAAAAAATGCAAAACTGAATTCTCTTTTAAAAATTATAAGAAGCTATTTTTATTAGAATTAAATCACCATTGTCATTCAAAACAATCGATCTAGAAACTTTATTTCTTTTAAATAATAAATTAAAAGAAATTTATTTTTCTGACACAAATCAGTTTGAAATATCGTCATATATATTTTATAAAGTGATTCTTTGATTGTATCTTGATATGAAATATTTTGCTTCTATTTAAAAACGAGGACTATTACATATTTATTCTTTGAAATATAAATTAATTTAGCAAACGATAGTTATTGAATTTTATCTAATAAATATTGAATTTTCAAAAGAAAGTAAATGAAACTAGCCAAAATTAACGTGTAAATGTTTAATATAGAATTAATACTGTGTTTGTCGCCTTCGTTTTCCTGTTGAACACAAATGTTGTGTGGAAGCGGGCTAAGTGACAGATTCTGTTACAAACCTACTTTTTATTATATGGTTACATCTCTTGTATACCTCACGTTTGGTTTTACATGGTATATATTTTCATGAATAAGTTACAGGAAGACAAAAACTGTCGCTAACTACTCTTTCAACGCTGTAGAAGTCGTCAAAACTGAAAACTGTACAACTAAATCGTTCCACAATCTATTGGATATATTTATTAATAAAATATCTATACAAATATTTTTTAAAAATCTCATTTTGCATTTGCTAATTTTAGCGGAGCATTACGAGGTGAACCACTTCGTACTCAGCCGAACCCAAACGGTCAATATTAGACTTTCAAATATTGCTTCGACAGAAGTGACTATAATTTGTTTACATTTCTTTCGCCATTTCCTGTATTGCGTAGGGAGTAACTTAGGGCATTACCTTTGCCGTCTTACCATTTATCAAAACTTTGAGATTCTCGTATTAAATAATTTGTTGTTTAAGTTTTTAATTAGAGTTTAATAATATCTTTTTTGTTGACGGAATTCGTTGACTAATTTTAGCTTCTACACTACGTTTATAACGTAAAAAGTGGAGGGTATTATAATCGTTTAGTCCATCTGTCTGTCCGTCTGTCTGTCACCCACTTTCATAGCCCAAACTACAAATGCTAACAAGTGTGAAACGTCAAAAAATTCAGAGTATCGAAATTAGAATACATTGAAAATTTCAGAGAAGAATTCGAATTCGAAGTACTTCAATTATTTAAAAAACTGCAACGTTTAATGCTCATTTAAAAAGCATAGGAAGCCCTTTTTATTAGAATTAAATCACCATTGCCATTCACAACAATCGCTCGAGAAACTTTAATTCTCTCAGACAATAAATTAAAATAAATTTATTTTTGCAACATCGATCAGTTTGAAATGACGTCAAATATATTTCACTACGAGATTGTTTGTATGTTGATATGAAATGTTTTCTTTCTATTTAAAAGCGAGGAATATTACATATTTATTCTTTGAAATATAAATTAATTTTTGCAAACAATAAGTAATAATTATTGAATTTTTGAAATAAAATAAATGAAACTAGTCAAATTTAGCATGCAAATGTTTAATATAGAATTAATACTGTGTTTGGTGCCTTTTTACCTGTTAAATACAACTGTTGTGTGGAAGCGGGTTAAGTGACAGATTCTGTTACAAACCTACTTGCTGTTGATTTAACAATATTTTACTTGTGCCAACAAAGCGAGTAGCTTCACTTCAACAAATCTCGTTTAGTTGAGGTGAGCACTGCTTGCAATAGACTGTTTCTAATGTCATGAACGACGATTTCGACGTCATGGCGTCATGTCGGCAATAGCAAATCGAATGAGTGAAGCTACATTTTTAATCGACATGAAAGACCGACTGTTTGTGGCCGAGTTGGATAACCGAACGACTTCACACCGAGAAGGTTCCCTGTTCTATCCCAGCCATGGGGGCCCGGATGGCCGAGTGGTTTGGACCATTACGCTAGCAGTCTGCGCGCTGTAACGGGTGCGGGTTCGATTTCCGCCTTCGCCCTGGGTGTACTTCCTTTCTCTGTGACAGTAAAAATTCTTTCTGTGTCTGTATTACTTGACGAAGGCTTATAAGCGGGTCTCTGATCAAGCACACAAGGCGGAATATATATGTACCTACCCTACCCTACCCCTATCATAGTCATACAATAAAGGTGTTTGTGCTATAAAAATGAACTCTGTAAAATCTCATGGGTCCCCGAGTGCACTGGGGCCGACGTGCTCGTTGAATCTGTAAAGTCCGAACCGACTAAGCTTTTGTAAAATCATTTGATAAAAACGAATAAAATTTTGTTGAAATAGCAAAATCATTCAGGTGGAACCAACAAAATAACATCAACTAAGTAATTTGGTACTGAGAACAAAACTTTTGTTGGTGCTTTATTGACCAAAATATTTTTCTGTGCTTTGTTTTTTCAACAAAATATTTTTCTGTGCTTTGTTTTTTCAACAAAATATTTTTCTGTGCTTTGTTTTTTCAACAAAATAATTTTCTGTGCAATAACCTGGACTTTTGTAAAATTTACATTTGATAATAGTCGGGGTTCAAAGATTAAGCTATAATTGTTTTTGTGAAATTAATAAAACTTTTGCTTCTAATTAAAACCCTCCAGTGCTTACTGATGCCATCTGGCAGCATACACTTTAATCCACTTGAATAAATTAGAAATATTGTTGAAGTTCTGAATCTTTATCTATTCGTCATCTATTGGAAGCTATATTGATGTTTTAGAATGAAAATGTTAAAATGAAATATTTCAAGAAAAGTTATGTTTTTTTAATACAATTAACAACATACAATTTGCTCAAATTTTATGCATCATACATGATAATTGAATAAATAATGATTGAGCAATTGAAAGACTTTATATTTTCATGTATCCAAAAGGTTCTTGCTTAAAGATGAATATTATAACAGGTGTAACGCGACATTTTGTACTTATTTCCCATCCATAGTCTTGGCCCAATCCAGTGCATTTTTGAAAGCACAAAAGAAAAGAAAACATAAAGGAAAGGGAGGGCGGGGGCCCTTGATCTGTCCTCACAGCGTTTCTGGACGGTGAAAGAACTGCAGAGATAAAATCAGAAAAAAGCCCCTGAGATCAAATGGCCATCGCTTCTGTCGTCGAGGTAAAATGCCTTTGAAAGTCGATATTTCTGATGGCAGCTGGGCCTTTTCTCTGAATTATAAGTCACAGAAACTTCTTGAATTTCCGGTTTTTGAAAAAAAGCCATCGCTTTATGTGAGTAATAGACGTAATGACGAAGTTTAAAGTTGTTAAGACAATTTATTTAATGAGGTTAAGTCCACAAAAGAAAACCAAGTCCAAAAGGAAATCTAATGAGAATCGAATTTAAGTTATCTTCATAATTAAAAATAATTACAGGAATATTTAAATAGCTTACGTTACCTACTTAAATTTTGTGCCTCTATGACAGCAACATTTGAAAAAAAATATAAATAAAATATTTTATTTTAAAAAAATTGCAATTTCTTGTGCTACACTCAATTACTAAGGATTTCGGACTTTTGCATTAAAAATATTGAATTGGCACACGCAATCATATTTAAAACCAAATGAAAAATTCAAGTACTAATAATGTTTTCTGTTGAATGTTATCCGTTGAAGGAGTGTTTGTAAATACTTTACAACAGCCAGACAACCAACTCTTTAGTTTTGCCTAAAAATATAACAGTAGTAAATTCTAACTTTTTAACTGCCAAAATAAGCAAATACTAAACTGTTATAATATTATTTAATTAATATAAAATATAATTTTCCTACTACAATTCCTAATTTTCAACAGTGATCTTGATATTCCTTATTACAGGGACAGTCACTCGCGATGATGTTTAGAGTGGAATGTGCATTGCACCTTTTTAACTTGGAATTAGTATACTTAATGTTCTCCTTGAATCTATCACAAAATATTGCTTAAAATTTGATGTTTAGGTTATTTTGTAGTTACTAAATAATCTATCGCAAGAAATAGCTTTTCAATAGAATTTTATAAACTGGACTTGAGTGAAATCAAATCCAACTTACTTTTTTATTAAATATACACTTAAAATGCACACTAACAATTTCTATTTCCCAACCATGTTTCTATTTTCCTACCCTCCCATGTGTGTTTTATAACATCCTCACGAAAAACTTTTAATATAATCAACCAACTTACCAAACAAATCCCTCTTCATGTAACATTTAAAGCCAGAAAAGGCCCTCACCATCTTCACATACCCCTTTCTCTTGCCCAGCGTGCAATCGGCCGGATAAGGAAGTAGATTCTAGGACGGAAGAGTGAATCAAAGCTCAAGAAGCATCATTACAGAGATTCATTTAGGCTCTCTGCCTCTTTGTTCCCTTGAAAAGAAAGGCCCATGCCCATGAATCAGGTTTTCCTTCTTAGCCTTTGCTTTTCTTAACGCCTCGGAGTGAGGAACGGAGGTAATGTGCAGCTACTTTCACTGCGGAAGCCATTTTGTTTGTGTTTCTGCTTCCGAGGAGTTGAGGTTGTGGACTTTCCGCCTGAGGAAATAACTTTTGAAAGCGAGATGCTACTAAATAACAGTGATGAATTATAAATGCTGTTTAAGCAAGTGGTATTGTATAGCTTGTTTGGCTTAGGATTTAATGTAACTAAATCAATTGTACAAATATATAAAATTCATTTTAAACGAACTAAGATAATCAAAATATTACAAATACACTGTACAGTGGTAAATACTCGAAATAACAGTGATAAATTATAAATGCTGTTAGAGCAAGTGCTTTATAGTGTATGGATTGTTTGTCTTAGAACTTTATGTTAATATATCACTTGTACAAATAGGGGGAACCAGGGACATATGATCCATAAGGATACATGACCCAATGCCTTTTTCTCAGCATTGGAAAAGTTTTATAAGTTGGAAGTGTCATAATTTCTTTCCTTTCAGTCAGCTGACCATATGTTAAAAAAAACCCAGCTGGATCATTGCGTACGTGTTTAGCTATACGAAGAAATGCGTTTTCACGCATTGAAAGAATATTTTTGGTGCCATAAGATTTTTGAATCTACATTTTTTGGTTTAATGGAAACATTTTTTCAATTATTTACTTGTTTTGTTCATGCTTTTAGCTATGATTACGTGCATAATAGTTTTAATGTATTTATTTGCAAAATACTTTGTTTTGGGGTTAAGCAAAAAAAGTGCAACTAGGGATACTTGATCCAAGCCAAATAAGGATATGTGACCCAAGTAAATAATTCAAAAAATAGACAGAAGCAGGCCAAGTAAATGATTCGAAAAATCACGAGAGTCCCAAAAGTTAATGACTGGGATTTAGTGACTGGGTTCTTACTAAATATTTTGGGAAAATGGAACATAAGATGATTTGTTGGGAAGGTACAAGAAAAAAAAAATCTGACGAGCTTGCAATTCAGTTTGAAAAAAAGAATCAATGGAAAAGGTTTTAAATGGCATGAAATGAATAATATATCTCAAATTGATATTGGTTATTCAACCACATTTGTTTTCTCTGCAAAATAAAAGAATCACCAGTTATGTATTCAAACAAGACTTTACGTTTAAAATTGAATAATTCGTTAATCTAAGAATAGTTAATGGGTTAAAAATATAAGTAATATTTTTGTTTGACAAAAATGAAATATATATATAAACTTTATATGATCTTAGTTTTGTTATAATGTTAAAGTATTTTGATAATTTTTAGTCATTTTACCAAATATATGTGTTGGGTCACGTATCCCTAATGGGTGGGTCATTTATTCCTATACATTGGGTTACATGACCCAAAACTAAAGTATTAAATAATTTATATTTTACTGCTATTGCAGTTAATACTTCAGAAAAATACTAATATATATTGTGTAATACTTTATGAAGTATAAATGGACTGCATTTGCACATCCATAAATAGTGTTTTTCAAAAGTTACAAGCCAAAAACTGCAAGTTGGGTCATGTGTCCCTGGTTCCTCCTATATAAAATTAATTTAAAAAGAACTAAGATAATTGAAACATCACACATATTTTAGTGATAAATGCATATAAAACAGTGATAAATATTACATGCTCTTTGAGGAAGTGTTTGATACTGTATTACTTGTTTATTTTAGAACTTTATGTAAATATGTTACTTTTTCAAATATATAAATTTCATTTTTAATGAGTGAGCTAAAATAATCAAAACATCATAAATATACTGTACAATTAATAATAATAGTTAATTAACGTATCTTAAATTTTGCATCTGGTAAAAAAGTTTTAAGAATAAAAGAAGAATACTTTTTGAAACTTCGATCTAGCATATACTAAAATGTAAAAAAAAAATGTATTAAGTCATATTTTTGATTTGTTTTCTTTATAAGTTTTCTTAAACATTTGAGGAGTTCTGTCGCATGTATTTAATTTTATAATTTACAATGAGTTTATAATTAGTATAATTATCTAGATTAATTACAGGATTATGATAAGCATGAATCATGCAAGTGCTATTTTAACAAAAAATGATTTTGTAATAAAATTACCATGCAAAAGTAAATATTTTTTTAGAACATCAATGTTTGTACACTTAATAATTTAATATTTTTTACATTAAGTTTAAAAATTATATATTAAACATAATTTTTTATATTTGAATTGGATTAAAACTAACCTTTAGTATTTAAAATTTTCTTCAAGCCATCACAATTTTGATATCATAAGCTGTAACTGCTACATTTTAGAAGTGTAACAATAAATAAATATTTATTTTTATTGTACTGATACTATAATGTATTTCTTTCGAACATAAAAAATACGTTTATTCTTGTTTCAATTGGTATGCTACATCTTTGAATAAATATCTTAACTGAAAAGCAATTATTATTCAGACCTCATATTTGAATATATCTACATTATAACTTGTTGTATTTCCTTATTTATAAGCAATGTCAACTATCTAACATTATTTCGAAAATAATATATTGTTTTCTAAGAATGTTTTTTATTATTCATATGAATAAATCAAAATAAGGATGTATCTAAATGTCTCGTTTAAATAACATTCCTCAAGATATGTATTCTTATTCTGGAATTTTCTTTTATAATGTATTTATATAATCTACTTAGAAATGCAAATATTTTTCGTAAAACGTTATTTACGAAAATGTAAAATAAATACGTAAATAGAAAAATACAAGTGCCGTCTCTGAAACAGAGTTAACAGACTTTTAGAATGTAACACATAGTGAGTGTATCGTTATATTTTTTTTAAATAAATTACTATCTAAATTCTGTGTTGAAAATTATTTATGTGGAATACTTATTTATTATTTTTTTAAATTAAAGTATTTCACATACAAAATGCCTAAACAATTAAAAAAACCTAATATTTATCTATAATATTGATATTTAAAAAAAATAATTTTGTTTTAAATGATTTTTATGCAATTTGGATATCTTAACAATTACGTAATAACAAAAAATTTCTACAGCTTTCAACTTTTATAATCTTATTATCCAAATTAATAACTATCTTAGATAAATATTATTATTTGTTTTTATTTATCTTTGAAGTAAACCACCTTCTTCTTTTAGTTGCCCACTTCTGGAGTATATTAAATAGCTTTGTCTCTCCTAAAAATTAATATCTTAAATGTTATTTAAATAGGTACAAGAGCTAATAACTCCAGATATGGAATCAATAAATATAAATGAGCTTAGAGAAATACATCTTTAGCGAAAGTTAAGGAATTAACTTTTGATGTTGCTATTAATTCAGTTTCCTCTGTTGGAAATGTCAAGAGTTATTGGAGATAATATAAAAAAAATTCCAAGGTCCACAGATGCTGTGAAATTAATGTTGTCGGAATTATAACTTTGAAGGATTGAAAGGAGAAAAAATTGTCACCCAAAGTTAATTAAATAAATGGTTAAAAATTGAAGATCCTAATGATTTGTATTTAGGGGGAGATTTGAAATGCATTATTACCAAGTCTAATAAACTGTTACTTGTTTTTAGATTTTTATGATTTTCTATTAGTTTAGTAATGAATAGATTAAGATATTCTTTATTTTACACAGTTACAAGATCTTCCTTATTTTATACATCAACCAAGTAAATGATTTTTTCTCTGACAAATCAAGAAGTAAGAATAAAAAATTTACTTTTTAAACTTTAACTACTTTAAAACTTTTTTTCTTTTAATGAAAATGCTAATTCCCCTTTCAATAATTCAGTACATACCTGAGCTTCAATGTTAATACCATAAATAAGCTGATAGACATGATCTTGTACTTGTATCTAATCCCTAGATATGATCTGAAATTCAACATTCTAATTTAAGTGATCCTTTCCTGTGTGTGAACGTTAAAACTTCTTTTGCTGAAACCCTTGAACACTGATGCGTGTTATCTTCAAGGATAAAACTACTTAAGGGGGAATAGGCGCGCTGGACAGGGGGTCTCCAAAGCAAAGTGCATCAGTGTTAATCCTATGGAGAAAAAAAAAATATTTTCTCTGCCACATTTCTCCGGCTGTATTGAATATTTTTACAAGCGGATTTTTTTATGTGGTAAATGTAGTTGACTTACAGGTACCGACCTTCCCACTTTTTGAAATTAGTTCGAATATTTTTTTTAATGTTCAATAAATAATTTTACACAAAATATTCGAAGAAAATTCAAAAAGTGGAGTGGGAAGATAGAGACCTGTAAGTTATCTACATTTATTATTTAAAAAAAAATGTTTGTAAAAATATTCAATACAGCCGGAGAAATGTGGCAGAGAAAATAGTTTTTTCGCCATTGGATTAACACTGAGGCACTTGAGTTTGGAGACCCGCGGTTCAGCGCGCCCATTCCCCATTAAGGATAAATTTACTTAAGGTAGTTTTATAAGGTAACAGGGAACAAAACGACGGCTCAAAATATCGAATTTTCATTTAACTTTTAATTACTGAATTCTGCGGTTACGAAAAACCGTTACGTTATAATGAACGATTAAAATCTAATATGGAGTTTACATATTTGTATTTAATATCAATATAAATTCAATCAAATGTCATTATTAATAACACCAATTTTCAGTTTTAAGGTTTGTTTTAATTTATTTTTCTGTTTTACTTAGAGGGTTGTAATTTTCTGTGATGTTGTGTAGTTGTCTATTAAACACAGCGAATCGAAAATTATCCAAAAATACACATATGACGACATATGAAGCTGGAAACAAAGTTACATTGAAATTAACTACCAAATATAATAATTCCAGTTCAATATTCAGATAGTTTAAAGCTTCGTTGTGTAACCTGCCGCCTTAATTAACGTATTATGTGATCACAGTGTTTGTATCCAGACTTTCGTTGTGGTTTTGTAACTCTTGAGGATTCTAGTAATAAACTTTGTACTAACTTGTTTGTCACGCATAACCTAGCACGTTAGCCAAATAAGTGGGGGTTTTTTTAAGCTTCAGCCGTTGCTACAGCAAGCCAAGGCTGTACATATTTTGAGGAGATATAAAGAATGAACATTATGAGGAGACACCATTATAAACAGAAAACAAAGACATAGTGTGTTTTCTTTAATTATTCTTTCATCCTGTTTTTATTAGGAAATCTCTTGATTTAGAATTAAAATACCCCAAAACCCACACTTGAAAATTTGCTGAAATTATGTCCTTTACTATTTACAGAACTAAAAGAATAAATGCATCTGTAAAAGACAATAATTTCTACTTTCTAAACTATTTAATAATATTATAGTTAATTTGTTTAACTTAAATTGGAATACATAATTCAAACTTAGGTTAAATTTTAACTTTACACCATTGTGAAACCGGAAAGGCAAATCTTATTTACTGTTCGTGGTATCTCTACCTTCAGTTCATAAAAATCTCTTCAGTGTTTGAAGTAAGCAAGTTCATCGCTTCAATCTGTTCATCAACTATTTTGTCACGCATATCTTTACAGGGCCAAATGAGCGTTTCTTTCAGTTTCACCACACAAGGAGAAATCAGCAGGAAAAGAAAATGAGGGCAATGCGTTTCCGTGCTCTTTCATTTCTGTTTTTCCTTCTTTCATTTCTTTTATTTTTTTACGGCCTCTTTGCTCCATTTTTTACTATTTATTTATGTGGTGACGTCAGAAACTCTTCTCTGAATCGATACATAGTTTTTTTTCTGTCTTCTTTTATTTGTTGTATCTTTTGTCCTGAGTTGTCTCCTGGAACAGTAAAAGATTATGCTTTTTTTTTTAGGAAATCACCTTTGAGTTATGTACGTACTCATTCAACGAATTCGGCAGCTGGGCTTTATAGGTGTTGAGGATGAATAAATGCAAAGTAAGGCTAGGGAAATTCTGTAGAAAATACTAATGATGGAGATGGATTTAAATAGAAAACAGTTCTAAAAGTACGTTGCGTGACACATTTTTGTTTATACTCTAAGGAATATTTTTCCATTTTGTAAAAAAAAACTTGCAAATTTCCATTAGGTAATAAGATTTTTCTCATAAAAATATTGTTTATGCTTTCTAAAGTAGAAGTTAAATTTTTTAATAGATTTTTTTCCGATGCATACTGAAAAATAAACGAGTCCATATTACTAACCAAAATGAGTCGGTTAACTACCCACCGCCAACTAACTTACAAGCTAGTCAGGCTACCCGTGAGTCAATTTGCAGGAGGGAAGATCACGCGAGTGCCCATGATGACAAAATACTTTGATGAGGGGTCTCTTCAACTTGTCAGTTGAAATTTTGCAGTTAAATCTCCCAAGACAAACACATCCCTGAAGCCAGATTTAAACAAGCCATCTCTAGATTACCAGAACCTTTGTTTTACGCACTACACAACTCTACCTTGATATAATCTGCAAACCAGCTACAATATTTGTATCACAGATAGTCTCTAAAATAAATTGTGCATTTTTGCCATTTAATGACTCATCTAATCACCCTGTTTTCTGAACGCTGAGTTATACAATCTGTATTTTTTGTATTGAATCATTTGATTATGTACGATATCTCTAAATATTTAAGCAGGGCCGGATTTAGATTTTATGCGCCCATAGGCCCGTGGTTTTTTGTCGCCCCCTCTTCACACCATCGTAAAGGAGGGAGAAATTTGACCTCAGAAAGGTCTTTGTGAAGATAATTTGTATTTTATTCTAATTCATCGTGAAGTAAAATTAATTAATAAAATAAATAAAAATAAATAATAAATAACAAATTAAATTAAATAAATAACAATTAAATTAAATAAATAACAAATTAAATTAAATAAATACAAATTAAATTAAATAAATAACAAATTAAATATAAATAATTAAATAAACAAATTAAATTAAATAAATAACAAATTAATATAAAATAACAAATTAAATTAAATAAACAAATTAAATTAAATAAAAACAAATTAAATTAAATAAATAACAAATTAAATTAAATAAATAACATAATTAAATAATAAAATTAATAAATAAACAAATTAAATTAAATAAATAACAAATTAAATTAAATAAATAACGCGCTGTAGATACACACTGACAGCCAAGCGAAAGATTCGCCCGTCCAGCCTTACCTATACGAGGAAGGCGAATGGGACTTTTATTCGTGGAGAGCATGTAGATGTAGACATGTATTGCAGTCTATAACATTTTATGGAAATTTTCTGACAAAAAAATGCGGAATAATTTTGAGCCCCTCATCATGGTGCGCCTCTAGGCCCGGGCCTATAGGGCCTATTAGTAAATCCAGCTCTGTATTTAAGTAAGTTTCAAATTACTTTGCAACTGAGCATTTGATTTCTATTTGATACCTTATATTTCAGATACAGTGAAACTGACTCGTTTGCTGATTAAGATTATTCAATTGAACATGACCAATACTTTGCGTCTCTTTTTGTATACAAGTCAAATTACTATGTTGGTACGTAAGATAACTTAGTAGATGAGTCAACTGATATCTTTACTGAGTCAAATGTTTTCAATTTTTCCTCTGTGAGGTTGCTTTTATTCTATGCATAATATATCACTCTTAAAATATCTTAGTTTAAAAAAACATATTTTATACATCAACATAAACAGCGTTGTTTATCAAATCAGGTTTACAATATCAATTGCAATATATTTGCAATATTTTAATAACAATTAAGTAAAAGTCAAGTTTTTAACCCTTTCAGTCCCAGTGATGCGATTTGGCATCATCACTTTTGAATTTTTTTCCAATCGTCTATAGCTATTTATGATATTCAAAAGCACATCATTCGATTCTTCAATCCTTTTTCTATTAGAAAATATTTTTTTAAAATCCCAATAGATGACGGCACTATTAATTTTTTTAATTAGAAAATAGCAACTTTGCGTTTCACTTCATTTTGGAAAAGTTGACATAATTAAAACACTATTTTAACTATTTGAGTTGAAAAAATTACTAAAAAAGTTTTGAGGACATGTTCAGATAGGTTAAAATATATAAATAGACGTTCTTTTATGTTAAAATAATTATTTTAATTTGTTGTTTTCCATTATTGAAAAGTCATGATGCCAGATGGCATCGTTGGGACTTGCTGGGCACAACTCTTATTGGCGACTTTGCTGCTTACGTTGATATCTTCGTGCATGATCTGGTTTTTTTTCATACCTAGGGCTAATCTTTCTCCTTTCCCTCTTCGTGCATGCTTTCTGGAAATTGATTTTTTTAATTTAAAAATTATCTTAAGTTAAATTTATGTATAGTGTAAACGATGCCGAAGAGAAAAACAGAAATTTCGTCACTGGATAAGGCAGTGTATATGCTCATGAACGGCGATATTTCTGATGTAGAACTTGAAAACTCTGATGAAGATTTTGATACAACTGTTGAAAATGTGAGAAATAAAAATACAGGCGATGCTGAAGATCAAATTATCCCAATTGTGAACGGGTTATCACACAAAATTGATGTTGAATTTGAAGCTGATGAAGGGGAAGACGATGAAGTTAAATTACAGACACCTCAAGTGAAGAGGCAGAAAACAGGCTCTAAGAAGAAAAACACGTTTGTTCCTTGGAAAAAGCAAGATCTAAGTTTTTGCAACGAATTTCAAGAAACTTTTCAAAATCCGCCGTTTGACGAACTATCACCTTTGGAATATTTCAAGCTATTTTGTGATTATAGTAGGAACTTTGCAGCTTAAACGAATCTGTACTCCTGCCAGTCGACATGCCACTCCATAACTCCAGTCGACCACTCCAGTCGACATGCCACTCCAGCCGCAACCTGTGTCAGATGTGAGGTTTGACAATCTTGGCCGTTGGCCCATACATATTGATAAAAAAAGACGATGTAAACTGTGCGTCAAGAATTATTCCCGAGTAATGTGTGAAAAATGTAATGTGGCACTATGCTTGAATAAGAATAACAAATGTTTTAAATCTTATCATCAAAAATAATGTAGGTGCCTATATACATCATTTACACATGTTTATAAATTCCCAATTGAATTTTTTTCTGCACCAAAATGTGGAATATTTAGCTTTCATTCCATTTATGTGAAATATTGATGTTTGTATTCCTTAATATTCAATAATTAATTATACTTTACTTATTTTCGAATTACAATATTTAATTGCACAAGGTGCATACTTTTGTGTTAAATTATTTTTTTTTGTATATTTGCAAATTTTTCTTAAAGCAATAAAAAATTAATTGCAATTTAATAAGTTTCATTCTTCAAATTGAATATAACCATGTTTTCTTTTACACTACTTAAGTCCCAATGATGCCATTTGGCGTCATTTCAAAAATCAATTATAAAATTAAAATGAATTTTTTTTCTTATGGAACTCTTATCTTAGACCTAAAATGAGCTTATTTTGTGAATATCAGAATTTTCTGTAGTGTAGTAATTTTTTGGGACTGAAAGGGTTAAACTAATGTTCAAATGTCATTGGTTACATTATCGCAAGATACCCAGATCCCATTTGGCAAGTAGGCAGTGCTATGATTATTGTAACGAGTATAAGACAGTTAATTTATTCATTCCCTCCAACAATCTACAAAGTTTCTTAGCTAACTCTAATCAGTGACAGGATGATCTAATTGCTTTAGATTCAATAATTCATTCTGTACAGTGGAGGAGCTAAGCGTTCCATCAGTTTCATAATATATTCCAGTTAATCTCCATGCATGCTGTAATGATGCATACTATTAATAAATACATATAATAATTGTTTATTAGGAGAGAAAGTTATATTAACGAAAATTTAAACTATTATCAAACATTATTAACATAATGTTTATTAATAACAGATATAGTGTTATCTATTATTTGGGTGATGCCTAGGCAAAAACAAAACTTTTTCAATTTCTTTAGAATAAATGGTTAAAATGTGTTTAAAACTTTATTTCAGAGATTCCAAATGGATGCTAGAATCAAGTATTGTTTTAAAATAATTTATTTTAATTAATTAAAAGTTGAACTGGAATCATAAAAAGTATTTCATAATTACATATACAATTGGGGCACTTATTAGACAAATGAAATATTTACGGTAAATTTTAGGAAATTAGTATACCTTTAGTTTATCTTATGCTAATGCTACATGTCAGTTCCATTGTCGATAGTATCTGACCTGGATGGTTCAATTAACGTCACACTAGATAAACAGTTGGCAGGTTATCAGTATCATACACTTCATTTAATATGTTGAAAAAATTTAAGCTACCAATTGTGTCATAAAATATGTATTACTATTTAAAGTAAATATATAGGGGATTATAGAGACTTGTAAGTCAGTTACATTTATCATATAAAAAACCCATTTGTAAAAATATTCAATCCAGCTAGAGAAATGTGGCTTAGAAAATATTTTTCTTTATTGGATTAACACATAGACTAGTTTGGAAACCCGCGGTTAGTCGGGCTCATTCGCCCTTAAGTTAAAGACCCATAGAACTTTTATTTATAAACAATTTTTTAGATATTTATTCAGTCGATCTCGAGGGGATTAGTTACCCGTCATTTTCGTAAAAGTTTATAAACTGACGATATATTTTCTTTTCAAAATACTTCGTGAAAACAAAAGTACTGATAAGATTAAGTTAAAAGCAAGCGAAAAAAATTGTAAGAAATAAAGTATCATAATATCGGTATCAACAAGCAAGCCGATGCTAAAATAGGTCAAGTGCTTGTTCACAACATTTACAAAGAAATCTTATTCAAAGTTTTTTTTCTCTTTATTTGAATTTATTTTCCCAACATAATACGATCACTTCTATTGTTTTGTTTTCACAATTCCAAAATTAGATTTACAATTGTACTTGGGAGAAACGTGAATATATATTTTATTTGAAAGTTCAAGGGGATAAAAACTACATGAATAAATAATAAAACCCTTTTTTGTAAGATATGTAGTTTCAAAGAATTGCTCCCCAGCGAAACAATTTTTTTTATCACAAAGAAGTATACATAATTTATAAAATAATTAAGTGGTCTTCTTACTATTAATGGAATAACTATTAGTTGTCTTCGTGTGAATATTTTATTTTCCCCTAAACTTTCTAGCAAATTAAGTCTTTTTGTATGGTTGAAAAGTGGTTAAATTTATATTCTAAATATGTAATAGAATTTTTTTAGTAGTCGAATGGCGTTACTTTGGATAAAACTTTTCAAGCTAATAACTTATCATTAAGTACAATATTTACAAAAGATATAGCCTTTATAAATTAGTGGAAACTCTGCTTTGGACTATGATTAAAAAAATATTAGTCAATACTAGGTTTTATGTTTGAGCCAAAGTTACTAACTTTTCGAAGGTATTAAAAGTTTGTTGTGTCTACTTCATCTACATTTGTTATTTATTTGCTCTAATTAAGAGCTATCAAAGAGTTAAAATAGTTATTTGTTTTTTTTAAAGTCAGCATTAATTACTTAATATTGTGAATTTAGAAATAATATACGAATTAATAAACGTACGAATCAATTCACGTGCAAATAAATTAATTTTCTTATGTGCTTATATGGTAACAATACTTTTCTAATAAAATTGCAGACATTAAAGGACCTAATGACCTTATTAGTAAATGCCATTTTCCGAAGTAATTTGCACAGGTGTCATTGATGAGTAAGACAGTGTAGGAATTATGTTGAATGGTATGTGCGAAAATCGGTAGAAGATTAGAAATAGATTTCTACATTAGATTCCTCAGATTCCTCAATTATTACGTTTTAATAAAATTAAGTTATTAAAGGTTTTATGGTAAGGTGTATCTATAATTATGTTATTTGTTCATGCGGAATGTTACTGGATTTCTTTTGAACATGCCTCCTAGTCAAATCAGGAAAAGTTATAGACACAGAATTTGATCAATTTTTGAGGTATAACTTCATTTCTAATTGCCATGTATAAACAACATCTTCATCTAAGTGTAGGGGGGGGGAACCAATAAAAAAAGTTTAACTTTTATAATTAAATAAACGATGAAAACAAACACTTGTAACTAAATAATTTATCATAATTATCCTTTCATTTTATAAAGTGATTATGTATTGTAATGAGAGTTAACACACATATTTGTTAAAAGAGCGCCGATTCCCCTAAAAACGTAATCTTATTACGTTTGTCAACAAACGCAACACAACAAAAGAGTTAAACCAGTCTAATGTATCTGATAAAAAAACGCTTTTATTGTAACGATCCGTATCCACTAATGACTGTTTACAAACTTGTTCACTCTTGTCCAAATAGCCAACAATCCCAACTGGGTTTTTGTCGCTGTAGAAATTTGGTAACCCACCACCAAACTATCATCCATATTAACTCAGCCAGAAACAAAGAAAGGCGGCAAGAAATGGTTTTAGTCTTGTCGTGAATTTGCTCTGGATGTCTATGTTTACTAGGCACTATGATAGCTTTATTTAAAAGATAATGCCAGTTAAAAGAAGTTTTATTTTAAAAGCTAGGGAAGAGTAAAACTAAACGACTTTCAATAACCTCTGAATAAATAAATAATCATATTTAAAGGTTATTAAATACCTTTTAAAGGTAATTTTACAAACTTTAAAACCAAAAAAGTTGTATCCCTTTAAGACCGAGCTATCACGATCGTGCGGGTATAAAAAGAATGTTCAAGCTTTTCAAAAATATCGATACCGAAACAGCTGACTTGTACCATTTGTATTTGTATAAAAAATGACTTTGTTTTTAAGGAGTTGCTGTCATTGATGCTGCTTAATGTATTTCTTCGATAAAACTCCAAAATTTATTATCATAAACTTAAATCAGCGCCATCTGATAACCGGTCTTAAAGGGGTATGGCAGCTAACCCTTGCCCATGCGTACTGGGAACTCGTGTATCAAATTTGTCTCGTGTATTTCTTTTTTTTAAACAATACCTTTTAAACAAAAAAATGTTCTATGACAAATACCCTTTGCGCATGCGCGATTTACTAGAAAACATTTTAATGAAGACCGACCATAGAGCTAGGAAGAAGAGTAGAGAGGTCCTTTTATATGCGCAGTAGCGCGCAAATGAAGCAGGCTAGAGCGGTGCATCTTGATATACCTCGGTGCAGTATGTTATGCGCAGTAGCTCGAAAAACCTGACAGCCCTGCTTCAAATCATCTCAATTGGAGGAGCCCTCTACAGAGCGGTGCATCTTGGGATACCACGGTGCCAGGATGTTATGCGCAGTAGCTCGAAAAACCTGACAGCCCTGCTTCAATTTCTCTCAACTGGTGGACCTCTCTACACCTCCTTCCTACCTCTATGAGACCGACAGCAACTACAAACCCCTGTACCAAATACGAAGTCTGCAACTTTTTAAGTTCAAGCTGTAGAGTGCTTCTATTTTTTAAAAAATGACAGCAAAACCAATGTTCAAAAACTAATTTTTCGGAATCAGCATCCTCTAAAACGTGTAGAAAACACAAAGTCACCATATCGGATTTTTGACCCCATCACAATGCTATCATTGCCTTTATATTTCATGTTAGGTAATTGAAAGGAATAAAAATTTCTTTCTTGACGAGGATTACGATTCCTGCATCTCCATGCTTCGATGAGCTGTCTTTTTTTAAAATAATTATTTAATTAAATTATACATATTATCATTTTTAACCAAAATAAATAAATTTAAATTTCGTTTATAAAATGAAATTTCCACTAAAAGGTTGAAAATAATATGTATTATTTGGCATAAAATAACTTTAATAAGTTTTAGAAGGATTATTTACTAGTTAAAATTAAGTTAAATGTGATCTTGATTTTTTAAGTTTAGAGAACTATAATATTAGTACTGTTAAAAGATTGTTATTTTTATTTTTCTCTATCTTAAAAGTAAAACGAAAGATATGAATTTTGTAAAAAGTTTTATGTTGATAATTTGATGATGACTAAATTGTCATTCTTTTTGCTAAAATAATTCTAAATGACATGATTTTTTTATTAAAAATTAATTGATACAATTTTATTGATATCCATGATGCTAAAATTAGCGTACTTTAACACAATAATAGTCTGCTTTAAAAACTTCTTTTTTATATTTTGAATAAAATATAATTAGTTTTGTTCAAAATTGCTAATTTTACACGTTAAAATTACCTCAATTTAAAAGTAAAAAAACTTAAATGAAAAAGACTATTTTTAAAAACTCAATATTTTATTTCGTATTATGAATTATATTCATGAAAATACTACTTTTCAATCTGCGTCACAAAAAATATTGTTTCCAATTTTATCTCATTACAAATATTTTTTAACAACAGAAATAATGAAACGAAATGTTTTTTGTGTCTTACAAAATGAGATATAGATAAAAACAGTAATTTAAAAATAATTTGATTATTTTTGTCTTTTTTTATAATAATGCTTTAAAAAGCACATGCTTTCGATGTGTCATGAAAAAAAATAATAAAACTTTTTTTTCAGATTTAGAATATTTCTTTTTGTTTCTCAAAAAGTAAGATTTTAATATTCCATAAAGTTAGAAGATTATTAGAGATTATATTTTTACTTTCTTGGAATATTTGGTGTTTACACTTTATCTCATTTACTAAAATATCATCCTTTCAAAAAAAGATTGGTTTTGACTATACGTGCTTTTGATTAGTCAATGTTTATTCAATTTTTTTTTATTTCTTAGATAGTTTTAAATGATATTTCATTTTTAAAGAGCCTTTGAAAAAACAGCAATATACTAGATAAAATTACTATTGTATTCTACGTATTTTTGAATTTGAGGGTGCTTTAGAATTTTATTTTTAAAATTTTCAAAATTATTTATTACATAAAAAGTTTCAAAACTTATTTCCCTACCTAACAAAGAACTCTTAACTCTATTCTAAATTACAAACTGGTTGGCAGGACTTAGTTTTAGTACTTTTGAAAGCTTTCGAAGGAAGGACAGAAGTATTTGAGATAATGTCTCTTCCAGAAAATCCGAAAGGTAAAAGACAGTCACTACCTGAGGAAGAAATGTGTCTTTCGAGGAAACATGTCTACCATTACTACTTTTCAAAGGGAAGGGGTGTGATTTTTATCTTCAACTTCTTTTTCCTCGAACGTTTTAAGAATGTTAAAGAATTAAATTTTATTTGTTTTGTTACTTGCTCTATGTAATAGTTAGGAATGGCTTGTTATTGATCTACTCTAGCCAAAATAAATGTAAAGGTAACAAAAGCAACGGTTTAAGAATTAAATTTTATTTTTTGTTATTTGCTTTATGTAATGGTTCGGAATGATTTGTTATTAATCTACTCTAGCCAAAATAAATGTAAATGCAACAAAAGCAACGGTTTATAACAGGTGGTAAAATGTATTTTTTTTATTTCGTGTTAATTTTACTTACACATGTCATAAATATTGGGAATGCGCAATACTTCAAATAATGTGCTAATAATCCATGGCAATGTAAAGCTTTTCGAAGTTGGGAGATAATCTGGTGTAAGCTATATCTATGTCGAATGTGGTAAGCCATTTTGCTGCTATAACTTGCAAAATATATGTTATATAAGTTAAATTTTTTATAACATACTTGTGTAGACCAGCAAAAGAAATTATACTATTTAACTATATTCTATCAAAATGGTCATAAAAAACGTTTACTATGAAATCATTCGGTCTACAATGTTTTGTACACATAATCAACCTTTTTGGTGATTTGTCTTACATCAATCTATGGTAAAAGCTTTTTCAATAGACCCGGTAGATTTGTTATCATTTACTAATTTATTAACATATTCCTTTATTTTATGTATCCTTTTCTCTTTATATAATAAATGGGTTACAGAGTTAAAAAGTAGATTTCAATTTTTCTAGTTAGGCAAAATTTAGCTTTTATTACTCCACCTGCCTTTTTTTGGTAACTAAACAAAGTGGCATATTTCCTAGTTATTTGTAAAACATTGTAGCGTAAATATAAATAAACTTGTCACAAAACGGCAAAATAAAAAATGAATTGTTACTAAAAAAAGTTTATAGGTGGTATTTAAAAGTCGGGAAGCAGTTACTTTTTAGTCGGGAAGCAGTTACTTTTTTTGTAATATTTGTTCTTTCCTACATCATATGGATTTTATTTTAATTCATCGGGTAACTTAAGTTTGATGAATCATCTTCGAATTTGTTCTTTTTTGAAAAAGTAACAATCACAGCTGCGTACTTTGCTTGTTTTCATTCATTAAAAAAAGCAATTTTTAGCTTTCAGTTCCGACCAATTTTTTGGAATTTTTATCAAATTTTTCTTGTTTTGTTATTTGGCAACTTAACAGTGCTGTCATTAATTTTTAAAAGAAGATATGGAAAATGAAATTCCGTTCATTGAAAATAACAAAAACCGACAGCAGCTTTGCGTTAAAAATAACAAAATATACAACATTGCGCCTTCTCCAAAGACATAAAAGAACTGAAAGCAATTCAGAAGAACGCATGAAAGATACGCAAAAAGGGAAAAGGGGTATTATTTCGCTGTAAATATGAGAAATATATTTTTTGTTTGCATCGTAGATTACTTTTTAAGGTTCGCAAGATACATTTTTATAGTGATTACACTGTTCACTTGTCTCTTTCGACTTCTTTTCGATTATTGGCTATGTTTATGGATGTGTCGTTGGTGATTTACTTTTCGAAAAATAAATACATAAAAAACGAAAAATAAAATACATAATATAGACTTTTTACGATGCATTCACTTTCAAGGATACAGAAAACTAAATAAAATGAAATCCGTAAGACAATAAGGATACAGAAAAAACATTTCTTTTTTAAATTAACCTAGGATTGTAGAATAAGTAATTTCACCTTCCAGTTAATTATAATTAAAAAAAGTTTAGTTACTATTTTTAATTATTGTTTGTACAACAACTTATTCGAGTAACCAAATAAAATATATGCGTTTTTACAGACTTAAACTATGAAGCTTTTTTTGTTTGATGTTAGGGGAAAATTAATTTCACTAATCTCTTTTTCTTTATTGATAATAAAAGAAAAAAAATGTAATAAAACTAATATATTATTTTATAAAGTTTTATTTAAAATTAATTCCGAGAATTCCATTAGAATTTTTTTTAAACTGTTAAGGTAAAATGATTGTACGCTTAAAAGTGTGTTTTTGTACTTCAAAAGGAAGAAATAGGGAAGGAATAAATAATATATTCAAAATTTGAATGAATATATTACTTTAAAAAAGTGACAAAGATAAAATTGTAAGTAAATTAACGTGACTTATTGTTTTAAATGAAATCGAATAATGCATAAATGTTGCAAAAATTTTCAAAAACATTTTAGACAATCATTTTTAATCTGTATGTATACAACACTTTATAATGTATGATTGTCCTACAAATATATCAAAGTTCATGATCTTTTAAAGATAAGAATTTACTTGGATCAAGTTAAAAGGGGTAGGGTTGATACATATCTATTCCGGCTTTTGTGCTTGATCAGAGACCCGCTTATATCAAGTTAAAAGTCACGTACTTTAAAAGATGTCCAAATTATAAGTGAATTCAATGAAATCCCTTGGTATTTCTACAAATGGAACTAAAAACTCAAGAGACAGCTAGATATTAGCTCGAAATTGAATCAAGATTTTCTTTGAAGTAAGTATATTTATGCATTTATTTTTTATACGACACAGCAAAAAATGTAATTCTGTATAGCTAACGTAGCTTCGAAGTCAACAGGGAGTTGAAAGGTGACTACTTCCATTTTGTCTTTAGAATGTAGAAGTGATATCTTGAAAGAAATAAGAAATATATTATCCAATAAAGAAACATTCGATCTGAAATGTTTTCTTAACATACAGCTGTGTTTTAGAACAATTTTTTATAAATACTATGACTAATTTTTTTATAACCGTCTGAAAAGCATGGTTCTGAATGGATTGGTGGTTAAGTCAACTGATTACTGTCTTATAATGCATTGGGGTATAATGGGTTAAACCAAAGACTCATAAAAACTAATGGTTCCATGCTTGAGGCCCAGAAATGTCTTCTTAGAACCAGTTTGTGCAGGCAGTAAACAATAATCTCATAAATATACATTTTCATTTACGCGTGCCTTGTACACGTCATATATGTTCGTGGACCTAAGGCTGCCATTTAACTGAAACGCTTTGAATTCGCGCACGATTGCCCTGCGAATACGATTGGTTTAAGCTCCGCCCTGCGAACGCTCTCGAAAAACCGTATTTAACTTCCTCAACCACGCGAATTCGTGCTCAAGGGCGTGTCATTCGAGCATTCGACAAGCATACTACGCCTGTCTCTTTTTATGTGAAGTTTACCAATGAAATGATTCGAAAATCACTGGAAATATAGAGATGGGCCACTAAAGTTTCTTTAAAGATTCATCCAAAGCGTTTACGTTCTTTTTAACGAATCTTTTGATTCGTTCTTTTTTGCCCAAGTGAGTTGGAACGATTCTTTATACAAACGATACTTGGTAATAAACTTCTTATCAGACAAATCTATTGGGTTTCCCCTCACAGCTTAGTAAGTTTCCGTTCGGGGTTTCCTTTTTTTCTTGTAAAAACAATATGGTATTTGACATTTTTCGCCGATATTGAGTGCCAAAATAGTAGACTAACGGTTTGCTCGCGATCTGTCGAATGGCCTAAGGATAATACGATACTTGACTGTATCGCTAAATACCTTCCAATATTAAAGTAATTATAGTTTAATCCCAAAAATAACAAACGCATACATTTTTTTGTAAAATAAATCTTTAAATAATTAGTAAAAATCATTTTAAAATGGTTTTTTTTCATCGGTCATCACGTGATCACAAACACGTTGAATTTACGACGTCACTAGTATATATAAACAAACCGGTGTGATGTTTTTTTGTTTGTAATTAAACTGGATTTAGTCTAATTTAGTATTAAAATAACAATTATATAGATAATGGAAGGTGGTTTTACAGAAGCGGATAGTTCAAATTTGCTAGTAGATTTCAAAATGGTGTTTCAAATTTTGTTTATAGTTACTAGTGACGTCATAGATACCACATGACAGTCACAAACCATTTTCGGGTGTAATTTTTCGTCCTAATATTAAAATTCATTTTTTACGTTATTTGAAAAAAAATTGAAAAAAGAAAAAAGCTGTATTTTTATTTTGTACACACGCTTAATTTACGATGATAAAAAAAATTAGTCAAATACCCTATTGTGGCGTGACGTCTTTCTCGCGCGAAGGATTTGTTTCAGTTTAATTAGGAAACGAGCAAAATCTTCGAATCTCCACCCATTCGCAGGCGAATCGTTCAAGTTGTGTTTCAGTTAAATTTCGGCCTGACGTCTAGTCAAGTTGCATTGACTGCCAGTTCAGAGGTCGACCGCTTCACTCCCTTAGAGGTCGCAATTAAAGGTAGTTTTTTGCTGTGTTAAGGCTGAGTACAGATGCTGGAAATAGCAAGTTGTAAGCATATCAAATAACAAACACTGAAAGGTTACAAAGAGGCCCGTCCGTGGCCGAGTGGTTAGGGCATCAGCCTAGAGATTCAACCTTCTCAGGAGTGCGGGGGTTCGAATCACACCTACTGCCAGTCATCCTATAAATCGGATCGGTGCTGGAAATAGTAGAAAAATCCTCATCACGGATGGGCCCGAGTACACAGGGACAGACGTGCTCGTAAAATCTGTGGAGTCCAAAGTCCCGACGGCGTTAGCGTACGATGTCGCTCGAAGTTCCGTTGGGTGCCCTCTCAGGTGTCGACCTCGTCACTTGACCAGGGTTCTAAAATACGAGGCGTTATTGGCTGTGTTAAAGCTCATGAAGGAGGCTAGAAATAGGCAGCCGGAAACGATTACCTTACCCTACCTACCTTACCTAGGTTACAAAGAGAAATGGGCCCGGAAGACCTAGTGGTTTGGATCGCAGACCATTACGCTTTGCAGTCTGTGCGCTATAACGGGTGCGGGTTGGATTCCCGCCTTCGCCCTGGGTATACTTCCTTTATCTGTGTCAGTAAAAATTCATTCTGTGTCTGTCTTACTTGATGAAGGCTTATAAGCAAGTCTCTGATCAAGCACACAAACCGGAATATATATGTACCTACCCTACCCTACCCCTTACAAAGAGACCCCATTAAAAGTTCAAACAAAAAATAACACTGACTGATTTGAAGTACAATGTTTTTATTAAAATGATTAATATTAACCCTGATCAAACGAACTGACAAAAAGGTTATGAGGTATTTGAATTTCCTTATACTATTTCAATTGGTTTTTAAATAACATTATTGAAATCCTAATGCTTTCTTCACTGTGAACTTCATTCATATAAGTTCGAGTTTCCACCTTTTGAAATATTTATTTTTATGACCTATTTAAATATAAATTTTATAAGTTTTCCACTCATAAAAAACATAATTAAAAAAATAAAGATAGCAAGTTATCTTCATTATATAAACGGGTAGTTTTAAAAAGTGAAGTAAAAATCTAACTAATTGTGCTTTGGTTTCAATTTTTCTAAAAAAAAATATTCAATACATTTTATAAAAATCTTATAATCTAGAATGAGCTATCTGAAGCATTTGTTGATTGAGAATACAAAAATCTGATCAAATTTAATGAGCAGGAATTGGCTTAATATCCATATGTGCATAAAAAAACAAATTATGTCATAAATTAAGAAGAAAGTAATTTAATTGGATCCTTTGAATAGGATTTCCCTACAACTTTGACGGGTTACAAGCCAAGATTTTTTGTGGGGTAATAATCTCACAGTGAGCAATTTATCTCCTCATTTTATAAGCTTAACTTTAATTAAATGAAAGATGGACATAAAGACAGTCAAGAGTTTTATCTACTTTCATGAAAATAAGTTGAATTAGATCATAATTAAAAATATAAAAAAATTAGATTAAAAAATGTTATTGTGTCCTATTTTCCCATGTCAAATACTTTTATTTGATATATGCAAAATAATTAACGTATCAACTTCAGAATGATTACTTCTGCCACTCTTTTATAAAATTACAAAAGAATACTTTTACATGAATTGCAAAAGAATCTTACATTTTTTAAGAAAATATTATAATTCAGTGTAAACCAAATCTGAATTTTTAAAAAAAATTATGATGATTCGATTTATTTATTTAAAGCACTTTCATTATTATATTATGATTATTAGACACAAGTGTATTTGTTTTCATATGCATTAGGAATAATTATTCATTAAATGTCATTTTAATTTTGTATATTAGAATTCATTCCTGTTTGGAAATTAAGAAACTGTTCAAGCCGAACTGTACAAAATATCAAGATATTTTTAATGAAAAAATTTAGTGACGATTAACCTTATAATAATGTTAATATGAAACGAAGAGAGTTATAGAAGTAAAGGTAAATTAGATGGACCGAGTGTTCTGCCAGTTATTTTACCATAATTTTTCAAAGAAAATTCTAACAACGTAAGATAACTACAACTGCTTTTAAGTACTTCTAGTCGAGTGTTTATGTATATAACAAAAAATGGACACTTGCTGATAATTATTATCATGTTTTAATAACAGAAATATAAGAATAGAAAGAAATAGAATATATATATATATATGTATATATATTAATATAATATATTATATATATATATATATATATATTATATATATAAGATATATATTATATATATATATATAATTAATTTAATATATATTATATAATATAATATATATATATATATATATATATATATATATATATATATATATATATATATATATATATATAATATATATATATATATATATATATATATATATATATATATATATATATATATATAATATATATATATATATATAATATATATAATATATATATATATATATATATATATATATATATATATTTATATATAAGCTCTATTTAATATATATATATATATAATATATTATAATTATAAATATATGTAATATATATATTAAAATATATATATATATAATAAATAATTATAAAATTATTAATAATATAATATATAATATTTATATATATACGGAAAAACTGCCTTTGAAAAGTGCTAATATTTAAAGTCATTGCTAATTTTATTTTCGTAAATACTTTTCAAGCTCGTTCTTTATGTTCAATAAATAATAAAAATATGTAAATAAGCTAAAACATTGAAACAGAGTTAAAATATCAATTAATTTGTGAATGTTTAAGCTGTTTTTATTTTAAATATTTCTCTAGTCATAATAAACCAATCACATTTCCCCCTTTTTGTATATATTATTTTTTAAAGGATTAAGGCCAAATAAAAATTGTGTTTCCTTTCTATTAATATTTTGTTCACCATCCGCTGTTTTCAAATTATTTGAAATTTTTGCTCTTTTTATCTTGCGTTTATTGAAAGTTATGAATATAAATTTGTAATTTTTGTTTAATAAAGCTTGATTGGATAAAATATACTTTCACCTTTTGTTTGAGAAGAATTTTAAAAAATAAAAAAACATCATGTAACATGATATTGTACACCAAAATAGGAAAAAAATATATAATATAATTTTTTTGGTTTTGGCAACTAATGCTTTCGTTATACATTAATTGAGTTACTTATTTTTATGCGAAAATCTACTTTTCCTATCTGCCATTATTTGAGAGAAACAATTTTTAACATATTTACAACTCATCTACCATATCTAAGACTAAAAAGTCTCTTTATTCAATTTAAACTGCTAGTAAGTGTCACTTCTCAAAGGAATATTTGAAATCTCAACGGAAAATCAACAAGGCGTGTGGCAAACTGTCCCATTAAATGGCGATAATTGTTAACTCGATAACATAGTTTTCACCGGTTCTGCCACGCGTTTAATTAACGACTGACAGTTGATTAAACTTCATTAACCATCAGCTGTTAACCTCCCTCTGGGAATGTCCTCGCACTTATAAAAGGAGAAATGAATGGGGTGTAAATATCGGAATACGCCTTGAAGGAGACGCTTTCTTAAGTGAATTGATAAAGTTCTAAGATCAAGTTTTGATCAAAATTAATTGTTCACAAAAATTAAACTTTAAAAAAATGAATTGGTCTCCAAAATTCTGTTCGGCATGAAAAAAAATCACGTACTTAATGAGTAAAATTGCTGCTTTCAAACTGATTTTACAAGCAAAAAATCCCATGTGTTAATATTTACTTCGATTTGTAGTTAAAGGTAAAAAATAGGTTTGTATGGCAAATATTATCGGAATAGTTGCGTATAAAAAGATCCAACGAAAATATACTTTTTTGAATGAGAATACTTTTATATTTTTTATATAATGTGAAACGAAACTATAAAAACTCGTTAAACATTAGCTATCTCTGGCAATTGGGTAATTTCTAGCCTCCTTTAGGAGCTTTAACGCATCCAATCTAGCCTCGTAACTTGAATCCACGGTCAAGTGACGAGGTCGACGCCTGAGCTGGCACCCAACTGGACTTCGAGTGACATCGTACGCTTGTGCCATCGGGACTTTCGACTCCACACATTTAATGAGCACGTCTGCCCCAGTATACTAGGGGAACTCCGTAATTAAGTCAACTTTTGCTAACAAATATCTGTCTATTGTATATGACCGGCTTAGAACGCGGGACCCTCTGAATGAGAGGTCGGTGTACTAACGACTGGGCTACGGAGCCACCAGATATCAAATTCCTGCAGTCTCTGATGCTGATCGCTAGTGATGGTTGGTTGTTACACATATATAGATTCCGGTTTGTGTGCTTGATCAGAGACCCGCTTATAAACCTTCGTCAAGTAAGACAGACACAGACAGAATTTTTACTGACACAGAGAGAGAAAGTACACCCAGGACAAAGGCGGGAATTGAACCCGCACCCGTTACATCGCGCAGACTGCTAGCGTAATGGTCTGCGATCCAAACCACTAGGCCATCCGGGCCCCGCTAGTGATGGTCTCAGCCGAGCTTCACACTATCAACCACACCTAAACATCCCACGCAAACTTGGGGCTAATTTATCGACCTCTTAAGGGTGATGGTCAGTAGTTACTTATGACCCACTATCCGGGATGAAACGATTTACCTAATGCAAATGCCTGCTTACTAAGCTGAGTGCTGTCGCATTTGTGGACCGATTGATATTTCGAGACTCGTCTTCGTTTGGAGACAATCAAAATGAACAATTCAAACGGGGCAAAGCGTTGTTTCTTTGTGGGATAGAAGACAATGTTTGATGTAACAATGGCGTCACTGTAGGCTTTAGACAGTACTAGTTTAGACGAATTAACTGCCGGGAGGTTTGTTTGTGGGGTTTCTAAGACAACGATTGACGTAGCTGTGACGTCATGAAGGTGTGGCCGTTCCAGTTGTCCATTAAGTGGTCATTGGTCAAAACATCAAATCTGTCCAATAATGTGAGGTTACACAGCTCACTATTCAGTCCTAATGATCTATGTTCTATTGACAGAAATCAAACTTGAGTTGACAGCTTAAATTTTCACTGACTATAACATAAATGCGACCACAATTTCAAAGGGCCTCATTTATGTTTTTCATTAAAAAAAGTTAAACAGTAGTTTTCCATGAGCACAGAAGCTTTAAGCTAGCTATTGTGAGGAAGAAGAAACCTGCTCTTAAACGGTTGACGACACATTTTGGGTCCCAAGGTATGTTTCTTCTTCTTCGGATCACCCGACACTCAGAACAGGACGGATAGCGTGACACCGCATAGAACTTTTCTGGCTTTATAAGTTTAGTAGGTGATAGAAGGTGGATGGAGTTCAATAACTAAAAATAAAGTAGATTAAGACATTAAATAAAGTAGAATTTATTAATAGTAGAATAAGTAGAATTCAATTCTACTTAATTTAATTTTATTAAATAAAGTAGAATTGAAGACATATGTGTAGTGATGAAGACTCACGTGTTTAAAAACGACATTTTATTACTTGAATTTAAATTACTTATTATTAAAAACGTTTTAGCTTTAATTATGTTCGCTATCTGATTTTAGCATAGGAAACTTATAATAAACCTCAAACAAATAATTGAGGTAGTTTAAAATAAATATTTCAAGTAGTTAAATAAAAGCAAACATATCATTTTAATAATTTCGTTCTTTCACGCATTCTCGAAAACGGTAACTGGTCATCCGCGTTGGGTCGTTGGAGGCCCCCATTTTATTGTATTTCTGATGACTCTATCAAGTTTCCAAGGTCCTATCATTTCCTGATTTAAAAACTGTTAAGCTGCATTTTAGATCGGCAATATAAATATTTATTTTGGTGTTCAAAGTCAATTAAAACTTTTTCGATCCGACCATGCAACTTGCAATGCTGGTCGTATGTAAAATGAATGAGAAACTTTTTCATGATTTGTATGGGGGATGGGACACCTAGAAATAATAAGTTAAGGATTTGTAGATATTTTTAAAATTCTCTAACGTTCGATTTTATCATTCAAAATTATTTGTATCGTTGGTCGAGAAACATTTGGATTTATTAGTAAGGAAGAAAAAATTGGCAGTTGTCAAGGAGTAAGTAAAAAGCTTTAAAATAATATCGCCCAAATGAAAACTTTTGGAATTTCAAAGTAAAACAAAACTGTAAGAAAAATTATTTTGAGTTTGGGAAATTAAGTTTAAGCTTATATTTAAGCTTTTGAATTTTGTGAAATTTTATTTTGAGTGAAAAATTGAAAATTTTAAAATGAAACTTTTATTAATTTTATTTTTTATTTAAACCGCTATAATCATGACGCAAATATTAACAGTACACTTAGCTTTATATTTATTTCTCGATTTAGTTCCACAAACTTACTTTAACAAAAAGTTTTTTTTCACTGTAGAACTTTGGTGAAACTTACTCCGTAAAAACGTTGGCAGTATATGCTGTCGTGTTTTAAGCCTCTGGTATTTATATTATGACTTTTTCATGAAAATCTTTAAATTTTAACGAATTTTTCTTTAAAAATGTTACGAATCTAAACTTCTTAGTTGCAAAATTGAATTGCTTTTTTGAATTTTTGTTGGAACTTTGACAGTACTGATCATTCAACGAATTTTTATTATTAATGCATTTTCGGTATTTCCGAATGGTATGTCAGAATTTCGCAACAGAGTGAAATTTTACAAATGACATTCGGTTTGTTTTGTGTGAGGAAACTCAAACATAAATCATTGGAATTGGTTGCCGATTTTTATTGATCTTCGTTTTGGGAAATAAATTTTTGAAATAAATCAAAGCTATTTTTACATTAATGCTGTTTGTGAAAAACCCAGACTAAGATTTAAATATATATTTCTACAGTTTTGCTTTAGGAGAACATTTTAATTCACTTCAATTATTTGATGATATCGAGAATATTAAAAAAAATAGTTATGCGATTTAGTACTTAAAGAGAATAGAAGAAGTAACCAGCTTTTATTTGCCATCACATTAAACAAAGATCAAACTGATTAACCTATTGAAGACGACGACTTTGTGCCGTCCATTAACACCTTCATTTCCAAATAAAAACGTTAAATTAAATTTTTTTTAATTCGTTTTGTGTGTAACTTAAATTGCCTTACATAAATTGCTCATAACTACCGCTATTTGTTTTATATTCTATGTAGTTAGATAAACTTAAGCAGATAGCTCATTTTCAGGTAACAAATTTTCTTGGCAATCGTCGTGAATGGGTTAAGTTGGAAATTTTCAATAAAAAGTTTTGAAACGCAATTTTATAACTTTATATTTCACAATATCCCATAAAAATTGACGCAGTTGGACATTTCTTGTGTCTCTGGTCTTTTCCGAAGCACCATAAACTAACCCATTTTATCACGCTACAGCATCGTTTTCAACAGAATAGCATGTCTCCGGTTTGGTCATATTGGGAACACAATTTCTTTAACGAGCATTTCCTGCAATACCCTTTGCAGTCCCATTCCGTGGTTTTCGTAGTTCTTATCTCCCGTGATTTATCTACTGTGGGTATTTTTACGTGAATGATCGGATTTGTGGATTACGTGCGGCCATCCATTAAAGGCCAAGCGGAGAAATATCCTGCAAGTAAATATTAAATAGTTAAATGTCTATAAAGTGAGATTTAGTACAGTACTGTAAACTGATACCAGCGTTTCTTGTAGTAATACGGCGTTTCTTGATAAGTATACACTGTAAAAAATTTATGTAAATATACAAAAAAAATAAGAGTTTCTTCGTTTCGTCTGTGAAAACAAGTTTCTCTGGGTCTCTGTTACAGAGATATCTGTTTTATCTGGAAAATCTTCCTTAAGGGATTTTATTGCTATATATAAAACTAGCTTTATAAACTCGGCGTAGCACGGGTGTACTTTTAATAACGGTGATTTGTTTTTTATGTAAACTTTTATTTGATACCAATTGATCCCCTCTAAACTGGTCAGCATCCCAACAGTAAATTATAATCTCCTCCCATTCTGATATCAGCATGAGTGGGTGCCCGATTGTATCCAGGCCCTTCCAGAAGTTAGAGGGCTTTCCCATAGGCCGCTGTTAAAATTGCCGGAACAGCTGTCAGGAACAGCTGGCGATTTGAGTTACGTTGCCAAGCAACTAAAATGCCCAAATGTGGTAAACAGGTTCGGGTCCGGGCATCGCCAAACTATTACTCAAAGCATTCATAGTCGCAATAAGGTTACAGAGTCATGTATGTAATTTTGCATTTCAAATTCTCCATATAATTTAACATTTCCTTGCATTTCAAAGTCACTATAAAGTTACGTACACTGTTAAAAAAACCCTGAAAATTCAGGAGAAAAATTACTGATTTTAACGGAACTTTCCCGTAACGACTGAAAACGGATTTTTTCCTTCTGAAAACGGGTTTTTCCTTCTAAAAACGGAAATTGTCCGTAAACCACGAGCGAAGAGATGAAAACGGAATTTTCCCGTTTTTAGAGTTGCCATACTTTTATTACCTTATCGTAGAATTGGCGATAATGCACTAAGAATACACACCTCGAAACTCGAACATCAAATACCTGTATTACCAGGCCCGTCCGTAACCGAGTGGTTAGGACATCAGCCTAGAGATTCAACCTTCTCAGGAGTGCGGGGGTTCGAATCCCACCTACTGCCAGTCATCCTATAAATCGGATCTGTGCTGGAGATAGTAGAAAAATCATCTATTCACGGATGGGCCCGAGTACACTGGGGCAGACGTGCTCGTTAAATCTGCGGAGTCCAAAGTCCCGACGGCGTTAGCGTACGATGTCGCTCGAAGTTCCCTTGGGTGCCCGCTCAGGTGTCGACCTCGTGACTTGACCAGAGTTATAAATTACGAGGCGTTATTGGCTGTGTTAAAGCTCCTAAAGGAGGCTAGAAATAGGCAGCCGGAAACGATTACCTTACCTTACCTGTATTACCTGTACGGAGAAATGGAAAATTTTAATAACGGAGAAATAAGAAACGGAACTTAAGTAGAAACACGGGAAAATGCAAAATGGAAAATTTTAATAACGGAGAAATAAGAAACGGAACTTAAGTAGAAACACGGGAAAATGCAGAATGGAAAATTTTAACAACGGAGAAATCTGTAAATACACGGGAAAATACTTAACGAAACGGGAAAGTCCCGGCAACTCTGCTGCCGGTACTTTTCCCGTTAATTTCAGTAATTTATTTTACAGTGTAGTCTCGTGTAATTTTACAAGTATCTATCTACGTTACTTTACATTAATCTTAATTTTGTAATTTCTGTTTTTTTACGAAGTGTCTGGATACAAGATTTCCATAGTTTCTCTGTCTTTTTACAGAAGTTTTTTAACAGTGTAGGGAATTCTGTAATCACTCAGGTGTTGCACAAAAATTTAACGGTTTTCTTGGTTTTCAAGCAACAAAGAAGGAGTTTCGTTTACTTTTGTTGGAAAATGCCATAATTTTTTTTTACAATGGAGTACATGATTAAAAATGTGCACAAAATTGTTACATCAAGTACCGAAAAAATAATTACTTTCAATTGCAACTAAACTCTGAACGTTGTTAATTAAAACGCGAAATAATATGACGAAAAACATGCACATTTCAAAATGACTCGATACATTTCAAAAGCTAACATTATTTGAAAATGAGTTGACAATTTCATTAAAATTATGTCGTAAAGTTAAAATATTTTTTAAATTGTAAGTTAAATATTACTGGACTTTTATTTTTTTTGACTTATAACCATTCGAATAAAATCATGCATAATATAGTTTTTTTAAAAAAAAAGTTACATGTGATTGGCGTTTGATATGGTACAGTTTAACTAATATAAAACGTAGTTTATTCCCCAGGTCATTGATATGAGTTTTCCATTTCAAATTGGAATCAATATGTAAACCCAAGTATTTGATACTGTCGACAGATTGAAGTTGATGACACTGACAGTTAGGGTTAATTCCTTTGCAAGATAATGTGTGATATTTTAAATTTAGATCAACATCAGATTGCCTTAAGCTAAAATTAATGTATTTAATTTTATTTAGATTTTGACTTAGATCATTAGCATTAAACCAAGTTTCAATTTCAATTAAGTCAGATTCGATTTGGATAATTAGATCATTTAAATTTGAAGAGGCATAAAGTAAAACTGTGTCATCTGCATACGTTAAAATTTGTCCAAATAGTTTGAGTTTACACAGATCTTTAATAAAAATTAAAAATAATAAGGACCCAAGATAAAACCTTGTGACCTCCCCTATTTGTCTGTATTCACTTAGAGTATTACCTACTTTTACGCGCTGATATCTATCATTTAAATAAGATGTTAACCATTTCAAAAACTCTCCCTTAAAGCCAACATTTTTCAATTTATAAATTAAAATTGAATGATTCACGTTATCAAAAGCTTTTTTTATATCTAGGAAAATTGAAACTGTAATTTTACTGTTATCAATACTTTTGTAAATAAATCGAGAAAACTTTAAAAGCACCATTTCAGTAGACCGTCCCGGAATAAAACCATATTGATTGCTAGCAAAAAAATTATTGTTATTCAAAAATTCAAACATCTTTTTAGCAACAATTTTTTCAATTAATTTTGAAAGAGAAGGTAAAATTGAGATGGGACGGTAATTAGACAAAATATTTATACCACCTGATTTATAAATAGGAGTATAACAGTTGCTCGTTCCAATGACCCCTTGAAATTCACTGGTATAAAAAGATGAATTAATACATTTTGTTAAAAACTCAATATTATTTAAAGCAATAAGTTTCAAATACCTCATACTAATGCCATCAAAATCAAAAGAATACAACTTGGAAAAAAGATTTAGATTATCTAACACATCAAAATCATTAACATCAAGAAGAAAGAAATAATTTGTGCATGGGGTAATAATATATTGTCGGTAAGTTTGAGTATTAATATACGGGTTGTTTAATTTATTTGGCATTATTAAAAACAAGGTTATTAAACTGAGAAGCTAATTCAGAATTGTTACTGACATTAGAAAAAACAACTGTTTTGCTACTTTTATTAATAATATTATTGACGAAATTCCATTTTTTTTAATTTATTTTAAAATTTCGAAATTTTTCCAGTAATTAAGAAATTTGTTTTAGCTTTGTCATTTTGGCAGATCTGTCTGTCAAAATAAAATATCTAAATATATGGACAAAGTTTTGAGCACTGCTAGAACACATTTAAGAAGTAAGTATTTTTGTTTGGGGAGAGTGGGGCTAATAAGACAAGGGGCAGAAATGGGAGAAAAATATACTTTTTTACAAATATTTCTATACTACAACATTTTAACAGTTAGACTTCACATTTTAACAACCAAAGATCAGCCATTAAAAGCACGTGTTGAAGTGTAGAGAAGAATTGTTGTTTTGGAGAATCTAAAGTAAGTTAAAAGTGTATCTTTTTTACACTTTTAAAAAGTATTAAATAAAAACTTTTCATGATTTAAACTATAGTTTTAGGTAGAAGACATATCATGGATTAGGATATTATATATCAAATACTGTGGTGAAATAAACGTGGTTCTGTGTTGGATCATTTATAAATAATAACACTGTGGGGTCTAATGGGACTGAAACTGTGGGGTCAAATGGGACACTGATAAACCTATCTTTGTATGCTTCTCTTAAAGAATATATATAAATCTCTAATATCTCATTCAGTCAAGTTGCCAAAAACTTTTAAATTTTAATTTTAAACTTTTTATACTTTTTTCTTCGTATAATAAGTGAAAGTTCAAGTAGCTCTATTGATGAGATATTTTTCACCGGTAATTTCATCAATTTGGACAGAGCTTGGCGAAGATAAATGATTCATTCTTGGTAAAATTCGCTAGAAAGCAAACTATTCTTTATAACGTTGGATGGATTTCTGAAATAGTAAGCGGTGAATTCCGAGTACGTTATTTGAAGATAAAGATATTCTGTTTAAATTCACTTACACTGAAAAAGAAGACAAGTTTGGGATAAATTTTAGAAGATTTAGTTACAAAACTATCCTTTCCAGTGATTCAACAAAAAATTATGGGATCATCTTCAATATTGAGTTTTAACTTTTATATTTTACCTTTCAAATAGAAATAATTGTTTTAAAAAAATAAATCGCATTATGTATATATTATGTTAATGGTGTTTGCTTTAAAATTTTATTTTTATGTCATTTTCTGATTAATTTTACATTTTTTGAAATTTTAACAAAGGCAACATTTTTCATATCCTATTAGCCCTGCACCCTGTCCCATTAGACCCCACATATGGGGGCTAAAGGGACATTTACAAGTTTGTTTAAAATGCTCAGCAACTAAAATATGGTAATGTTTTAACATATGTCGAATGGCTTTTTAAGTAAACGAATGTTCAGTTTATGAGCTTGTAAAAAAATAAATTAAAATTCTTATATTTTTGCAGAAATACAGAGGTTAATAAAAATTTGTCCCACTAGCCCCCACTCTTCCCTATAGAAGAGTTAGTCAAACAGTAATAATTAATTACTGTAGTTAATAGAAAATATAAGTCTCTTGGGACTTGTAATTGATTCACTAATTAATTTGGGACTACATTAAAGAAGATATCCGGTAACAGTGGCTATAAACTCATTAAACTTTTCTACAGTTAACGAATATTTTTATGAAACTTACCTGATATGTTCATAAAGTATTAATGTAAGAATTATTCTCTAAGGTCAATTTTTAGATAAAAATTAAATGACCACTTAATTTTGCCCATTTATTAAAAGTGCGGTAATTATCAATTTTGTAGTTTTAAACTTCGTCTTAAATGTTGTTCTTTATTGTGTGTTGAAAATTTGAAGTTTATGATTTTTGTTTTATAGTTTACATCAATTATACGTATAGGACTTCGAAACTAAGAATAAATTGCTAAGAAACTATGAATAAAAGAATTTTTCGGCTAAAGAGAAACTGAAATAGAATGATGGAAAATATAAAATTATTGACTCAAATAATACCATTAACGTCAGAGTTTTCTGCATTGTGAATATTCTTTCAAAAAGTCTCATTTAGTTTCTTATTTCTCTGTTTTTTAGACCTGAAAGAAATGACTGACTGCAAATTGGCAGGGGAAATTTCTCTTGCGATTTTTCTCCTTAGTTGCAAAAAATTGAATGCTGATGTTTTTTTTTATTATTTTGCTATGCAACTATCTGACAAGTGTGTTTTTAAGAAAATGCAACGTTCCCAGTTTATATAAAGGGAAAACCTATATTTATAATTTATCATACTAATAATAATAATTCATAGTATTCATATCAATAAGATACCAGAATAATAAATATTGAAAAAATGCCATTTAGAAAAATACATTTGTGCCATTATTTATAACAGTACAAGTAATATAATTTAGGTGAAATTAAGGTCAATTTTAAATAATTTTATATAGTTACTACAAGTATTTATTATTTTTTTTGTTTAAAAATCTATCGCAAATAATTAGTTAGGTAATAAAGTTAGTGGTAAGTAAGTTAAAAAAAAACCCTGCTCAAATGTATAATCAATTTTAATGCCTTAATTTAAAGTACTTTTTTTTCTTATAAGAATCACTTAAAAAAAATTGTTACCCAAATAACCCTTTTACTAATAGTAAATTAAATTTTCGATATCAACATATTGATTTTCTGAAATAATTTTATATGTGTGTGTGAGTGTGGATGAGTGTGTGTTAGTGTGTGTTCAACAATGGCAAAAAAATAAATCCACTTTCATTCAAATATTCTTCATTTTCGTTTCCAGCATGTCTGATTATTTTAACAGCGTGGACGGCATCGATCTCTATATTGTCAAAAAATATTTTCTATCTAATTAGTATTCATAGAGAATAAACGCAATTAGTTTTAGTTTGGTTTCTTACCAAATTTCAAATTCTCCCTTACCCCTTGCATACGTGTACTCATTATCCACTAAATTAATTTCTCCTCAACGACTATATCAAATGTTGATGATATAATCACAAAAAGCGCTTTTCTCCATCATTAAAAATAAATAAGTAATCGCTTTCTTCATGAAGTTATCTGCAGTATTGGTTTGTTTCATTAGAATTGTGTAAGCAAATACTAATTAAATTGTATTTTGATTAAACGCTTGTTTATTTTATTGAAGTGTATTGGTTATTGGGGTTCGTATTCAGGAAATATTATTGACTTTATACTGTAATACAGTGTTTATGAGAAATACATGAAACAGTGTTGATAAACATAAGTAAATTAAAACACTAAAAAAATTAACAAAAAAATCACTCAAATAAGTATGGTGAATTTTGATATTGATCTTTTAAAATTAATTTTGTAATGTTCATATATTTTACGAATAGGGTAAAAGTAAATTTATAAAAAATACTGATAAACTAATTTTTTCAATTAGTTCAAAAGTTTGTGTTGCTTTCCCATGCAAAATTATTTGAATATTATACTATATTTGAAATAACTGTCAAAACATTTCTTATTCACCATAATTTACTCCAATGGGAAATATAGTTTTTGCGTTCTAAATTTAATGATAAATAAGTTATAAATTTGCATTTAAAAATACATCATGTGACTAATTTAATTATAAATATGTTATGTTTCGTTTGTGCATCGTTACTAATGAAAATTCCAGGGTTTGGGGTAACATAACTTTTAATTTAACACACACATGGTAGTTAAGGAACAAGGGGAGTTACAACAACAGCTCTCACAATATATAGACACAGAGTCCCACGGTCGTAACACCAGATGGTTTTTTGGTTGATATTGATCAAGTCTACACAAACTTGTAATCACAACAAAAAAACCTAAAATAGACAAAGGTAAAAACCAAAAAAAAAACCTATATATTTTGCCTGAATTTTCTGAAAATTTACTTTTTCTAAATCTGTATCGTTAAAAAATCTTTGATATCTTTAATTTCATGTTATATTATTACGAATTTCTTTTATTTTAAAAGGTTACTGTGTTCCAAAGTTTGTTTTTTCAAATTTTATTATATTTTATATTTTGTTGCTTGTTTATTAATGCTTTTCATGCATCATCATTATTTAATAACTTAATTCATAGTTTCCATTTTTACACGCAGTTAATTAAATGCATCCCATAAGCAGAGTTTTATGGATGATTTTTTAGAGAAAATTTTATAGCTAAATTATAACAAAAAATTAGTGCGTTGAAAATTCAATAGATCAAATATGCAGCTGAAATAAGAGCAAAAACATTTGAATTATTTATATTTTATTCAAAAAAGACACACTAAAAATGATTTTAATGTATTCTTTGCATTAAAATTTTATCTACTTTATTTCAACAAAAATAATCAGCAGAGTATGCAACGATTTAGTATTAAATAAAAAAAAATTATGTAAATGTAATGAAATATTTAAATAGCATTTGACTCTTATAATTTTCATTGGTGGTTTTATAAATTCGTATCTCGTAACAATTTTGTAGTCCTTTTTCGAAAAGAAATAAATTAATAGCACCAATACCAAAACTGTTTAGAAATAGATTCCAACACACATAAATGAACATTTTTGTTAACATTCACTATTTTTAATTTAAGTTTCACTACCTCTTTATTTTTTGAGAAAAAATTCTCTAGAAGAAAAATATTTCTAGGTGCAAATCTATTAATCAAATAAAGGCAACCACAGAGAAAGTTTTTTATATATACAACTTGATCTTTTTTTTGTCCTAATATGAGGATTTTTTTAATCTATTAAAACGTTATTTGCTTCCCAAAAAAATTACTCTGGGATAACAAATGTAATATTTTTTCCCTATTAAAAAAGGACAGGATTTTTCTTTTTGAAAGTACCTAAAATATTTTTTATACTGGGTTAGTGTGGATTCTTGCAAATTAAACTAATTTGTTTATGCCAATTCTTCTTACAAATTCCTCGGAGAATCAGGAAAGAATAAATTTAATCATTTGGTTATTTAAAGTTGGTGTAATATTTTGGTATATAATGAATGCTTATTCGTAACCTGATAATAAAATATCGCTATTTAGATACATTTTATTAGAAAGTGTAAGCTTTGAGAAAAGGAACAATAAACTAAGTTTAAGGTAGGGTAAAAGTGTTAAATTATAAAAATATTTTTTGTATGTTAATAGTTACAAGATTTCCTGAATAATGATATTTAGCTGCTCTACGTTGAGAAAGTGGGAATTTTAGGAAAATGTGTGGAGAATTATTTGGAATAAAACATTTAAATTAAATTTTTATAAAAAAATAATTTGGTCCTAATTCTTTCGATAACTATTTTTTTTACAAATCATTACACATTAATTATGAAAGTAGATAAATAAGTGTAGATTAATGAGATATTGTGGTACACGTGTGGTCTTTAAACATAGTCTTTAAAAATAACATTTAAGTATTAGAAATTTGTAGTTATTTATATTTCTCCACAATAAACAGTGTTTAAAAAATTGGAAATTTGTTACGCACACCTGCTATTAATGTGCAACTTGACAAATAAACTCTAGGCTAATTAAAGTGAGTAAATATTTTAGTATAACGATAGAAACTTAAATTTAAAACCGATTCACCACTACTGTGAAATTCCTTTGTTACTACAATATATCTTTTTAAAACCTGACTCATCTATATTAAAAAACAAAATGGTTGATAAATATTAAATTAAAGTTATTTAGGAATTATCTTAACTTTCTATGCTAAAACTACTATTAAAGAAAAATAGTTAGTCACGTAAATATAATGCATTTGTCCACCAAAAATAATTTTAATTTTCAACTAAAAATATTCTTAATTAATATACAAACATTAAGACAAAAATCGTGCAATTATGCAATTTTAAAATATCAATCTTTAACAATTTATAAATAGAGATTGAACATTATATTAACTTACTTTTTTATAAATAATAACGAAATAATATTATACAATATTATATTAGTTGAATGAAAAAACCAAAACATTATTAGAATAAATTTTCATTTTAACACCAAAGAGTATTAATTACATGAATTACCTTATTAATTTTTAACAAGATAATCCAAACACTTTAAAACAAAATAATTTCTTATCGCTATTTCTAACTCACGTATTTTTAAAACACACATTGCGGTATAATATGCATACTTTAACATTGCATTTGAAATCATGGAATATGGAATATTGAAGCTGTGATACAAGACTTTTTTATAGCAATAAGACGAAGTTTTCGTCTGCGAAAACGCAGTTTCCTGTAAAAAAGCGAAAGTAATTGGCAGGCGTTTTTCGAATAAAAAGCAATCGGGTTTACTTCAATACTGTATTATTTTCAATCGCCGAATTTCATGTTTATGTTCCGTTTAAACTTTTCCGATAAATATCTTGTTAGATCTTGTTAGGTATTAGAAAATTAATTACATTTTGCGTCTGAAATGACTTCGCGCCTGAATCTGAAAACGTCGGCGTCGAAGAAAATTGGCATTTAAGACACTTAATGTAACTGATATATATTACGTTAAAGAAACATTTTTGACCTAATTTAAGACAGAAATATTCGATGTGTGGGTCAAAATTCAAAAAAGAATACTGGTTTGTTGCAATAAAACTTGTTTCTTGCGCATGAAGCGAATGAATCCAATAACATTAATTAGTTTGTGAAAATCCTGCCTCATTTGGCAATATTTTGAAGGCTTTATGTTGCAAGCTGCAGCATCAAACCCATCTTGATACCTGTTTTGTTTGGATGTGCGATAAGTCCTGTTTTTAGCATGTGTTTATTATATCGTGCAACACCACTTTCCACCTACGCAACAATTTGTCTTAACAAATCAACAAAATTTTGCAGTTCGTAGTCTTCCTTACGAAAACTTTTCAAATTTTTGCTACTTCGACCATGTAACATTTGTATTTATACGTATTTATTTAAGATACTTAACACATAAAAAAACCCTGTTAAATATTTTTAATAAGAATATTTTAGAGAAGAGTAGAATCTTTTCTTTAAGTATCTTAAGAAGTAAGAATCAAAACTATAATTAATTTAATATAAGAGAATTATTTGGAAGGCAAATTTTACATTTTGACATGAGTTATGGAGTTAAAATTCCATATATTCGCTTTTACAAATTTAGATAACAAAGCATTCATTGCATTTTTATTTCAACACTTTTTATTGCCAAGTAAGCCTATATAGGTACAAAACCATGTCTTCAACACACTCTCTGTCTTTCCCAATCCGTACAAAAATTATTCATAAATCTCTAACATTTGAATTTTGAACAGAATCTACTTGAATCTCCTTTCAATTTCCGTCGTCTCTGATTGTTATGCATCGAAAATATATTGAATTTCTGCCGTGTTCAGTTGTCCTTTTAAGTCTGCGAATCCGACATAATGCACTTGATTTGACTAATCTCTCGCGGGGATTCCGCTATCTGAATAACGGAAGTCAACTTGCGTAAACTCTAACTTAATTGTTTTGCTAATTAGGAAGGGCCATCAACAAGAGTTGCGTTACCATTTCTCAAAATGAGACCTTACGTGTTTCGAGATGGTTCCAAGGGAAGAGGTACGGAAGAAATCGAATGGAAGATAGTTTGAACAGAACAGTTACTACCACTCGTCTTCATCCAACAAGTTGTTCTTGTCTTAATGGATATTTTTAATTGGAAATTTTAAATATGAAAATGTCTTCCGTTAAATAGAATGTAATTAATATTTTACACCTAAAAAAATCTGTAAAATATTTGATTTTAAAATGGCAGGAAATTTGTCAGATTATAACCATTGAAATACTGAAATCCTCAATATTTACATTTGAGATCTATTTAGTTGGAAATAGTTTTATCTCATTTAAATTACGGAGACGGTTCTTACGGTTATAAACCATCAATCGGATTTCTGGTTTAAAACTATAAATTTAAAGGGATCTTTTTGAATTTTATAACGGTTGACCCTATTCATGTTTTAATGAGCGACATACATATAACATTATAAATTTCATGTAGATGTAAAAGAAAATATAATTGAGCTATGTACGGCATTACAACTTTGTTTTTCTTGAAAAACATTATTTTATGAAAAAAATATATATCAATACATGTAAAGTTAAAATAGTAAACTCTTTATATGTAAAAAAAAAATTAGAAGTTTAATCTTCGAGGAAAGTGACGTATATAGAAGATTTTTTATAAAGTAATTACGAGGGCTGTTTTTTTTCAACCTCCGATGGGCTGTAACAAAAAGACTGGTCAAAATACAAAAAAGATTTTTTTTACCAAAAGTAATGTACAATACTGCTTATTTCTCCACATAATCATCTTGGCGATTAAGGCATTTGTTATACCTGTAAACAAGCTTTGAAATACTCTCTTCATAAAATGTAGCCGCCAATGATTGGGAGAGAGATGTGACGGTTTCGTCTAAAAAAAGTAAATTTGGAAGCTTTACGTCAATTTTTTTTCTGTCCTCCAAGCCACTGCTAGTCCATAATTCAATTATGGTGAACCTTTGAGTTCATCTAAACACTTGGTCAACTCGCTGAACAATACCGTCTGTAGCGACAGACTTGCTTCCTTGGTCCCCTTCTTCATGCATCATCATCATTATTGTCCATCTTCATCTTCAACATCAGTATTGTTCAGCGAGTTGACCAAGTGTTTAGGGAAACTTGAAGGTTTACCATAAGTGAATTATTGATAAGCATAATGGCTTGGATTGTAGCGCTTCCAAGTTGACCTCAAAGAAACCGTCACAACTCCCTTCAAATCATTGGCGGCTACATTTTATGAAGAGGGTATTTCAAAGCTTATTTACAGATATGACAAATGCTTTAATCGTCAAGGTGATTATATGGAGATATAAGCAGTATTGTACTTTACTTTTTGTAAAAAAATCTTTTTTTGTATCTTGACCCGTCTTTTTGTTACAGCCCATCGGAGGTTGAAAAAAAAACAGCCCTTGTACTTACCTCACAAAGTCTATGTAAAATAATAGTTTCTGAAGTACTTACCTTTCAGTTAGCACCCCCATGTCAAAAGAAACACATTAGTGACACCAAATTAAAGATATCACATTTCCACACATTTTCACATTTTGATAGTATGTGCAGTGCACAATATTAGTATACTAACATTTTCTAATATATACTAATAAAATATAGCAGACTAATATATACTAATATATACTTCTTTCTAATATATACTAATAAAATATAATTTTGAGAACTCGTTATTCCTGGATACTTCAGAAAGCTAGTGTAAAACTAAATTTGGTGTATCTTTAACATCTGTCGGAAAAGGTTGTTGGTCTGTTGGTTAGAGGAAAAGGAACAGATTTGTGATTGAGTTAATGTTAAGTAGGGCAAGTTCCGTTTTTGACTAGTTGATAAATGTGTTTTGTAATTAAAAGCAGAAGTTTTCGGTTTGAGTTAATATATAAAGTACACATTGGGTTAGTTTTGTTTTGTAAGGTGGTTGTTTAAAATAATGTAAGACGAAAAGTAAATAAGGCAGCTGTTAACCTTATCATAACTTATCCCGTTAATTTTAACATGTTAAGTTTAAAACTATTTGCATTATGATAAATTATTTATGCTTAGGACGAAACGAGACGGAAATATAGTTGGAAATTTTCATGCACATTTGATCACAAAATCATCTCGACAGATGTTAAGAATGTTCAACTAGTTAATTTTTCAATAAACTATTATGCAAATTATTTGTATTTCTTTTTATTTTAATAAACTATGGCAAAAAATGACATGAATGACTTAACCTACGAAAGTCTGTATTTCTAATTATTGGTAACTGTCAGATTCAATATGTGTGAAGTAATTATTATTTTTAATAATAATGTTTTATAACACAAAATGCTATTAAAAGTAGTAGAATAATAGTTTTGAGGATAATTACTTGTTTGTAGTAAGGGCTTAAAAGGTTTTGACGGTTTGTAGATAAATATGCAAATAATTAGTACCAATTTTTTATACTATGCGTTGGATTTTCAGAATTTTACTTAAAGTTTCTCTTTCGAAACATATATCTGTTTTTTAATTGGAATGGTACACATGTAGAATAAGCAACTCAATTGAAATTCTTCAAAGAAAATTTTTCTCTTGACAAAAAAAGAAAAAAAACCTCTTTTATTTGTGCTACTAATTCTATACAATAGAGTAATACTTTCGACAAGCTAAAGTGTTTTTAGAAGCATTTTTTTGTGTTTTTGCATTCAATTTTTTTTTGCTTTGCTTCTTTAGAATTTTCTTTATTACTATTTTAATCTCGTTATTTTGTAGCAATTTGAATGAAAAAGTCTTTGCAGAAAGTAATAGGTTTTGTTCTTTTTATTTCAACAGTGCGCGCTTTTTTTTAAATTTGTAACTCTCAACTTATAAGGCTATAGATGCTCTCCATTACGTCATGCTTTCCGTCAGGTTCGGTGTATCGGCTGTTGTTCGAAAAAAGTAGAATGATACCTCTTCGCGTACGGTAGACCATACATTTCAGGTTCCGACAATGTTTTGTTTTTCATCTTCGGAGCAGACGACACTCCGAACTGGACAGAAAGTGTGACGACATGGCGAGGTTCTTTGGCCTTGAAGTTGAGTAGGTCGTGTTTTTATCCGCATTTTTTTATATGAAAAAGCTATATAACTGTATAACTGATATACTCAACAGAAACTCCATAATTTTGTTTTTCTAAAAAAAATCTTAATATCCCTATAAAAAAATTTGCAATATTACAATTTTAAAAAATATACTTATAGTAATGAAATTAAACAACAAAACCTGACTTGAAATGTCTGTATTTTATGTCTGTATTAAATGTCTGTATGTTTTTTTCTGTAAAATTAACAGTGAGTTCTTACTAGATGAGTTGCAGAATCTACTTATAGATATTTTAACTATATATGTTAACATAAAATGAAGACTTCTCACATCGGCACAGGTTATTCCCTTGGAGTTTCCCGTGTGTGATTCCTTTAATACCAGGAGTTTTCTGATGTTTGATAGTGCACGTGGATACATAGTGAAGCAACTATTGATAAAACTACATGTTATGCCAAACTAATATTCAAATATCCTCCCTTGTTTCGGATCAGTGCTGCTGACTTGGATGACAGTTAAGCTATCTCGATACTGAAAGCTACACATGATATCGATGTGTCATATATCAATTGTAGTGTGTATACTAGGTTTATGTAGGTGCTGGAAATATACTATATACAGTTGAATTTATAAATGTTTTAAAACAAAACTTTTAAACTTATTTGACTACCTTAATTGAGTCTTCATATATTAATGCTAAATGATATTCATAAATTCCAATTAAGTTATAAATGTAAGGATGTACATCATTAATAAGGTAAATATTTTGATAAGTAAATCCAAAGGGTAATTTTAGGTAATTTTTTAAAGGTTTTCAAACGGTAATTTTTATGACTTCAACTTTTAGTCATCACAAACGATTTCGACTAATCCTCGACTAATCCGCGGATGGTATCAATGACTTCCCACTTATTCATTGAAAGCGAAATTGTCCAATTATCCATCGCCATTTAATATCTCAATTCAATAAATGCACATTTCACTATTCATTAGTGAGAATAATTAGCATAAGAGCTAAACATTTATAATGTTTTTTTTATCAAACTTAACAATCTGTTTCATTAAGTGCTTTAATTAACCCTTTCGGTCCCAACTATTTATTTTTTATTCCAAAATTCTAAAACTTGCAAAATAGACTCATTATGCTGCTAGAATAAAATGGAAAAAAACAGGGGAAATTGTAAATTTTTTTAAAACTAAAATTTAAGGAGAAAAGAAATTGGAATCATAACTTTTGAATAAATTGTAACAATATTTTTTCAAAGCTTCATTTGTTAAAAATTAGTTTCAATTTTTAAGAATTCAAAAATGCAAGCATGAAGAATTTAGGGCCAATTTATTTAGTAAAATTGTTTCAGAAAGAGTTTTATTTGACAATGGTTTTTAATATTTTCGTTTAACTAAAACAAACATCATGTAATTCTTTCAAAGACATGATTCTTTCATCTAGCAATACAAAAAGAAAATATAACTTTATAGAAAAATGAATGAACAATTTAATAAAAATTTATTTGAAGTAAGTGTGAGTTTAACTTAGTGAGAAAATAAATCGTTAGGAGTGAAAGGGTTGAAATAGAACAAAACATTTTAAATATCGTTGGCGTGTGATGTTAATCTTAAACTATTCAGTTTCTGAACAATATTTTTTCCCGTGTTTAGTAAGTTTAGTAGTTTTTGTGTGATATTAGGTTTGACAGAAACGACCGTCGAACTTAATATAAAATTATGCAATTCTGGGGTATAGAAATGTAAAATATATTATCATTGTATTGTACATTTTTATTATTGGAAATATATGGTAGAAAGGCGAACGTACGCATAATAGATTCTCCTCAGTTAAATAAAAGGTAAATGATTTTTTTTTTGTTCTCATGCTTCTTTGAACCTCAATGCCAAATAAAATATCTCTTTCAATTGCCGTATTCCCATCTCTAATTTTAAATATGTTGTATTGAAAACACGGAGCAGTTTTCGTCCTCTTATCGAACGCAGCCGATAAGATGCAAATGACAAAGAGGTGTCTGTAAGGTGACGACGAGACAAAAACATGCTTTAAAAGAAGAAAAAAACATAGAAAAAAATACTTACTTTTTCGTTTTCTGGGTGTTGTCGCTTTTGGAGATTGGGTTGTCATTTTTGTTTTTTGGAGGCTCAGATGATCACCCGGTCTGTATATATCAATGGATTTTATATGATAATTACGATCGAGAGATTACATTAACATGGTACGCCCTCTTGTCGTATTTTTTTGGATCCGCTCTTATATAGTAATGGGAAGTAAGGAATAGATTACAGAAATTTTCGGCAGCAAAATGTGTTTCGAAGGTATTTGATCAAACGCGTTTTCGATTTCCCAAAAACTCCAGTAAAAGATTGAAATTTGAAGTTAGGTGAATCTTAAATTTGATTTAGAAATGTTTTATTGGTAATTGGGTTTATTTTAATCTATTCATGTGCACAAAGAGAAAAAACATTTACTGCAGTTTGCCTTCAATTTTCACACTGATATGGAACAGTTGTGGGCAGGCAAATTGCAGTATCACCAAAAATGTGTTTTGGAGATATTTGATCAAACGAATTTTTCAGACAAGTATGTAGCTGTAGTAATTGGAAAATTTAATAGTATGGGGTAGCTTGGGGTAATTGATAGACATATGGTCCTTGGGGTAGTAAATAGACACCCTTTTTATTATTATTGAAATACTTTTTATAAGATCAAACCTTATCTTTAATAAGACTTATCTTTAATAATTATCCTTAACCTTAATCTTATCTTTAATTGGTACTCGAATACTGTATTTCTAAAATCTAAAAGGAAGAAAAGGTTGTAAAAGGAAAAACAATTTTAATGTTGCTTTACTCTTTAAATATAATGAAACAATTGGGAAAGCAACGATTCAGTCAGCACTATATGGTGCTATTATTATGGGCCTTTTGAGTAGATCTGCACTTTATCGCCAAATATGTCATCAATCTAACTAAATTGTCGCCATATAACGGGCCAAAATGCGCGAAATATGGTTTCTTACAACTTACTATTGATATTTCGACTTGTAACATTCTTTTACAATTGAAGAGCTTAGTAAGAGAACATACTACGTCACTTCTTTAAAAAATAGATATTTTTATGTCAATGAACATACTATTCCCTCCTATAAAGATTAAAAGTTTCCCCATGTTCATAAACTTTAAATTAAGGTAATTTTTTTACGTTTTGTAAGTACCGTTTTTGGTGGATCTAAGATCAAACTAAATACTTTTAAGCCCATTTTCACCTTTTTCACACAGCACGTTCTTCCTCTAAGCCCTTCAATTATGGTTCAACTAGGATTTTTTATGGGGGGAGGGGAGATTACGATGACGGTTCAAATTAATATTGACGACGATTTTTATTTTTTGAGAGTCTGCATTGTGTGTAGCGTGTTTTATATTTTGGAATTTTAAGTTAATATAAATGATATGATGGGAAGTAATACTTTTTAATGATGAACGGAAACAATAATATTCGCTTATTACCATATATTAGATTTTGTTAATACGCATATTATATTGGAAACCGTTTTTAGCCCGTGTGAAGAACGGGTATTTATTTGGTAGTTAAACATAAAAAAAAGTTGTAGTCTTCATCTTACCCACTTTGAATTCATGTCTTATTTTGTGTAGCCGTTTTCGTTTTTTTAACCAATTTATCCCTGCCACATTTATACGCCATTTTTAAAGATTGTACGAGATGTATTTTGAGAATGTTCTATGAAAAATTAGAATAAAATCAAGCCGGTAGCTCAATTCCTTTCCATCCTTGATACAAGAGGAATGTTGCAATACCGTAACACAAAATTCCAAGAGCAAGGATAAAATACTCTTTTGTTCTACTTCTCGCAAAAAGTATGTCTTCAGTGACTTATTTTCAGTAACCCAGGTGTTAAAATGTAGTTTTTAATTTTAAAGTGCCGCCTATTATTGGGGAGATATTCCATTTTCGTCATCTTACCCTAATGTTAATTATCGATAAAATATTTCTAATAAAAGTTTATGAATCACTAAAAATACCTCTTTTGTGATACTTACTTATAAAAATTGCTGCAAAGAACCTATTAGAAATAAATTTACCTACCATTTATTTCATGGCCAAGCCATAGTAATTAATTGTATAGTTTTCCAATACAAATTATTAAAAAATACCTTAATTGAAGGACCATCGATTTCAAATTGCAAAAGTTAAATACTCGAATTATATAGAAATGGTAGCATCTGATAGTCTAACTCTACCAACTTCAGTTCTCCAATGGAAATTTCTCTTTCCATTAAGAACACTGAGTCAGAGTCGCTTATCTTTTCTATTTTCTTTGAATATATTTGAGTTCGCTTCTCCTGCCAGAGATTTTTTATTGCCCTATTTCCCCGCGTGGAAGACGATTTCGGGACTTCTTTTGGTTTTGTTAAGCGTCGATCTTCTCCGAGATAATTTTTGAAAGAGGAAATAAATTGAGACGTAAATTTCTTTTCGGGATCGAAAAGTTTGTTCGGTTTCAGGTTTCGTTGAAGTCATACTACTAAGAAATATACAAGTTTGCGATTTAACAGTTATGTAATCACTCTATTTTTGAAAGGAAATATGAGTAATAACAATTTAAAGATCATAAAATGTCAAATATTTTTTTTCATTGAAAAGCAATTAAAAAATAAATTCCTTAAATTATTTTCATGATCACCGATCATATGTCTAAAAAAAATTCCATAACTTTTTTTATTACTGATCATGAAAAATTCGAACTTTTAAAACATTAAAATATTAAATTGAAATGGTTATTCTTCATAAAACATACTTTTTAATTAAAAATGTCTGCAGATCAAATGCAAAATTTTTTTCTTTATAAGATTTTATATACGATAAATTTAGTTTATATATTTCTTTATAAGATAACCTCACCTTAAAATTGTATTTAATTATAGGTTTAGAAATCAACCATGCACTTTATTATCAGTATCCCATTGAACACCTAAGTTAAAACTTATGATAAATAACAATAGATCAATTTTGTATTCATGTCTTGATTAGAGGCTTTAAATAATAAATAATGTAATGTTTTATACAAAGAAAAATATTTGCATTAAATTCAACTTCAGTCAAATTTATGAATGACCCTTTGAGATAGAATTATTATTGATTTATTGGACTTTTTCTTGTTCTAGAAAGCAAATTTATCACATGGTCATGGATTCCTAAACATGTCATTTCTTATCATTTTAAGAGCCATACAATTTTCTACGGTAAAAATACTAATAAATTGGCAATGATAGTATTTTCGATTATTTACTACCAATATAAACAGTCCATGTTATTTTAAAAGAAAAGTAGATTCGTTTACCGTGTTATATACTTTAAAATATGATTCAATAAAAATGAGTATATTTTATTGATATGAGTGTTTATTGTAAAAAGTGTTTTTAAACGTTAACTCGAATTTTATTTCTTATTACCTAAATAATTTGCAACCCCTTTCTAAATAAAATGAGTACGTAATTATAAATTTCTTTCAAATCAAGTACATTTTATGAACAGTATAATAACAATAAGGAAAATAAAATTATTGAATCATTGAAATACCGATATTATAGTTAATTAGTAAGTCACTTCGTAAAACGTACTTCTTCGTAAGAAGTTTACGCAACCGAATCAAAGATTCGGGGCTGGGGAGCCCAGTCGGTTAGGCCTTCGCCTAGCATGCGAAAGGTCCCAGGTTCGGGTCCGGGCATCGCCAAAATAACTGCCGACCTATAAACGGCCCGTGCATCCAAAAATGTCCGACGAATAATACCCCGTGTAGAGGGAGTGCACGTTAAATGTCCTTCAAAGTCCTAACGCCGGCGTCCGATGTCGCCCTTAACGGTTGCGTTGGGTTCCTACTCAGGTGTCGGCTCGTCACTTGACTGTGGTTCTAAAATACGATGCCCGTCGCCAATAGCCCTCGTGTAGCTCTAGTGCGACGATAATTCAAACTAAACTAAACGAATCAAAGATTCTTAATAAAAAAATTATCATCACTTTATTATTGTTATGAGATTAAGAAATTTATTTAAATATTTTATATGATTTATTATAGGAATCAAGTTTCCCATAAGATCAAGTTACCCGAGTCACTATAAAGATCAGGTAAGACTCTAAATATCGCTAAACTAAATCAATTCTAATTAACTATTTTCTTTATTATTTGACTTTATATTAACCACTATAAAACTTTTTTTAAACAGAAAATTCAACAATTATGTTATCATTTAAGATATATTTATTTTACATCACATTTGTTAAATAAAATAATTTTTTAATTTTATTTTTAAAGCATAATTTTTATCAACGTATTTCATTTAATTTGATCATTATAAATTTACAGGGCACATACCATTTCAGTGAAATATTTTTATACTTTGAAATTTGATATACCAGGGCGTATAACAAGCCCCATAGAGAAATGGTTGTGATCTTTTCTGACGTATTACATGATACGATTTTCTTTTATTTCTGACACCAAAGAGAGTGTTGCTATACCATAATTCTGTTTACCTTCTTCTGTGTTTCAATGTATCAACAAAATAGTGTTGCTTTCAAGCCATATATTCAAAAATTGGTTCATGTATGTATCTCTTGTTGCATAATATATACGCAGACATATATTTTATAAATTCAAATGCATTTTTAGAATGCCTGTCATATTTGCTTGACTCCGAATGCATAAACTTACACATATTACATAATTTCATTATCATACATTAGGGAAACTCATTAAATAATATATAGTAAACATTTATTAAATTAAAATTGATTTTTTAACTACATTATTAAGAAAAAATTATTTTTCACAATAATTGTATTTGAAGTGAATGTTAATTGGATTACTCTTCTTACCACTGCAAATGAAAATGAAGTAGCGTGCAGTACACTATCCTGTATTGTTTATCATTTTTAGCCTACATTTCTTTTTTTGAATTCGAAAGAATAATAAAAAAAAATTAGGAATTGACATGCTGTCGATGTCCGTCTGTCCGTACACCCCTTCCAAAATCGGTTCTATTCATCGGATCGTCTGTCTGTACGTACGGACGGACATCTTTTTACTGTCAGCGTATTCCCTTTTAAATTATCATAGAAATTTAATTGCAAGTCATTTGAATCAATGTTGCCACATCAAAAATGGTATGATAATTTTTATTTAGAAATAATATTTGAAGCAAAATTTATTTTTGGCAAACATTAGTTTGGAATAACGTCATAAAAGGTAGCACAATGCGATTCTTTGATTGTTCATTATTTATTTACTAAAAAAGTGGCAACGCATTATTTTTTAGCTTAAAATTCTGTTTAGTTTTAATTTAAGCTCAGTTTTCGCTCAGTCTGGAGTAGTTTCATGGGTGTTTTGGTGTGAAAATATCTTTAACTATTCTTCGATCTACAATTAAATTAAGCAGAAGATAAATAATATTATTTTATTTGCGAAAAAAAAATTAATGAAAATAGTTGATTTTGGTTTTAGGAAATTCAAATTATAGCATTTACTGTTACAAACCTACTTGTTTTCCGGTAAGAATTCCAGTAAGTATTTAAGTAACAGGAAAGTAGGCTATTTTAGTTCTTTTAGAACTTCTTGTTATTTATAGGCGCCTTATTAATTCACATATTCCTCTATAAATGAGGCCAACATTTTGTAGTTGCGGTTTACACACAGAAAAAATAAACGGGACATCTTACTAACCAAAATGAGTCAGACACACCGTTTACTAATTTACATGGATCAAAACTAAACCAATACAGTCAGGCTACTCTTTAGATGAGTCAATTTGGCTGAAAGACCGAAATCACGGATATCTTCAAGCGTTTTCGTGATCACTTCTAGCTTTGTGTGTGTCGCAAGGCTCAGAGCTAACCTCTCGACTTTGTTAGCAAATCGCATGACCTCGCAACTCTCTCTCCCCCCCCCCCCCCCGAAAAAAAAGCACTGGTCAAGTGACTTCTCTCGGAAGTAACGAAACCCCTGCATGAGTTGCCACTTAAGATGCCAATTTACTCACAAGAGGAGTCAATTTGCATGCCTGAAAAAATCACGTGACCTCCAAACGCAAGCGCATTATGACGATTTATAGTAAATTAGTAATGCGTCAACTTACTCGTCCTATGAAATTGTAGTTGAATCGCCAAAATCCTAGTCAACGTTCCCCCTGAGGCAAGATATGAACGTTCCATCTCTCTATTACGAAATCGCCGCTTACACTCTATTCAATACCGGCTTGATAGAATCTGCGTGTCAAAGACACTATAATTACACTGCTCAAAAGAATTAGGGGAGCACTTTGCGTACTTTTGTTTACCCTTTCAGTTCCAACTTCTTATTTTTTATTATAGAAATCTAAAATTTCTGAAATAGATTCATTATGCATCCAGAATGAAATGGTAAAAAACAGTGGAAAAAATCTTAATTTTTTAACTAAAATTTAAGGGGGAAAATATTGGTATCATAACTTTTGAATAAATTATTACAATAATTTTTTCAAAACTTTATTTGTAAAAAAAAGTAAAATCAATTTTTAAACATCTAAGAATGCAAGCGTGAAGAATTTAGGGTCAATTTATTGCATAAAACTTGTTGGGAGTGAATTTTATTTTACCATGTTTTTCATATTTTCATTTAATTAAAACAAACATTAGTTAATTCTTCAAAAGACCTGATTCTTCCATCCAACGATAAATAAGTGCGAGCTCAACTTAGTGAGAAAAAAAATCGGAAGCTGATGATACCAAAGGGAATCAATGGGTGTGAAAGGGTTTAAACCATGCGTTCCCCTAATTGTTTTGAGCAGTGTAGTTTCGCATTCGTGTCATTTGACTTTTCTTACCAGTCACACAGTTTTATGAACCATGACTCATATGATCTATATATTTTTTTAATTAATGTCATTTGACTTCCTAACCAAATTTTTGAAATTATTTGGTAGTTACCTCACAACTTAGCAGCAAATTACCTCACAACTGAGTCATCTGAACATTGGATTGTTATTTGACTCATTACCTTTTCAGATACAGTACCAGATGACTCGTTTGCTGAGTGAGATTTGTCTATGTGTATAATACTTAAAGGAAGTCATATCCTATTTGATAAGTCGAAACATTTAACGTAATAAGCTTATTCTCCTTCAAGTATTTTTAGTAACAATAGCAATTCACAACGTATTAGAATTTGCACATTTTTGTAAAACATTTTTTAATAAAATATTATCTTTTCTAATATAATAAATCTTGCTACTCTACAAATATTTTACCTTCTTATAATGATTCTTATGTGCGTAAATATTGTAGATACTCATGAATACATCCTCAAGTGGACCTCCAAGTCTTATTTATTTTGTGTCGTATCCCAGCTTAATATACAAGAAAAAATATAATATACAAGAATTGCTTAATATTTTTTTCTTGATAAAAGGAAACATGTTTCCTACCAACATTTTTTGCTTCCATATAAGGAATTCGGAGAATTTCTCCTAGCCATATGATACTTTGTACATTTTGTTGTTAATAACATTTTCCACATGCTATATATTAATTTCTTACGTTATTGTTATTAAGATAATGGTATAAATTTATTTAACGAAATGTAATAGGCCGTTCATTGGTATAAGTATTTAAATAATGCAGTGTTTTAATGCTTATGAATTTTGTTTGTATACATTATTAAAATTTAAAAAATAACCTTTGAAAACTAATTTGCTTAAAGGAATGAAATTCTAGAGCTTTTAGTTATTCGGTTTTCAGGAGATAAAAAATCGTTATTTTATATAATCGTTATTTATAGATCGTTATTTTATATTTTAAGTTTATTTAAAATTTAATCAATATTTTGAAATTTCACACAGAAGTCATAAATTTAAAATTAGTCATTAATTACACTCATTAAACTCAATTTTGAAAATTCTTCTAAAATTGATTGTATTTAAAACTATCATTGTAAACCATATTGTTCATTAATCTCAAACTTCCTTAGTGACATACAACTTAAATAAAACATAACTCAATTGATGACTTATTTCGGAAATACAGGGCTAATACTAGATTTAAAACTAAAAAATACCGTAAAAGTTTTATTTAATACCATTTTACAACGGAAACTATTATCCGGTAAATAAAGTCTAAAACTAAATACATTACAACGCATATCAAGTAATCCTGAAACATTCAAGGATCATAAACAAGTATTTTATGAACTGTCTTTTTCAAAAAAGATTACTTTACTTGGCGGAAATTGTCATATTTAAATCTAATCGACACATCCGATTCGCATCCGTTTTAAACTGCAGTTAATGGCAAGTGAACTTCCAGACTGTTGATCATACAGGCGATTGACTTATCTAGTTATTATTCTTGAATATTTTAGCAGAGTTAAAAATATTGTTTGCCACCAATTAATAGTATTATGAGAACGAACTCGGGAAAATTTATTTAGGACTTGTTCAACAGTGCTAGTGATTAGAAGTTAGTGTGACATGGAAGTTAATACATTCGAAACGCCTAAAGCAATTTAAGTTGTACGTCACTTGATAAAATATTTCACTTAAAAATCCAATTTTTTATATTTAATATGAGGGTTTACTGTAAAAATATTTTTTTAAAATTAAAATGTTAATTAATTAATTAATTAGCATTTTATGCCTTAATTAGCCAGTTTTTTAAACACTCATAACTCAAGAACTAATTAACTTAGACCTATAAAATTACGCAGAATATATACGCAGTCATATATTTTATAAATTTAAATGCATTTTTAGAATGCCTGTCATATTTGCTTGACTCCGAATGCATAAACTTACAAATATTACATAATATCATCATCATACATTAGTGAAACTCATTAAATAATATATAATAAACATTTATTAAATTAAAATTGTTTTTTAACTACATTATTAAGAAAAAAATATTTTTCACAATAATTTTATTTGAACTGAATGTTAATTGGATTACTCTTCTTACCGCTGCAACTGAAGTTGAAGTAGCGTGCAGTACTCTATCTTGTATTGTTGATCATTTTTAGCCTACTTTTCTTTTTTTTTAATTCGAAAGAATAAAAAAAAATAATTAAGTATTGACATGCTGTCGATGTCCGTCTGTCCGTACACCCCTTCCAAAATCAGCACTATTCCTTGGATCTCAAAAATTCTTTTTTTGTTAGAAATGTATGACCTCAGAGACACAACTTTGCACATTAATCACCAATTTATTCTAAAGGGCGTGAACCTCAAACCAAGTTTGTAACTCTTTTAGTTTTTATTTATAATTTTTTATAATAAGCAACATTAAAAAATCCATTTTTTTTAGAAAAAAATAACTTTGACATGCAATATAAAATTAATTTAAAAACCAAATCTTCTTTTTTGAGGTTCATGCCCTCCCCCAACTTATTCCACAAATAAATAAACAGTTCGTTTGACAAAATAATAATTTTAACTTTAGTTATCATTGTTTAAGCAAAGTAACACATGAGAAAAATGAAGTTTTGAGAAAATTGAGTTTAAAGGCTAGCTAACTAACTTTCATGATTTGGAAAATTATAAAAACTGTATCTGTAACTTTTTATTAGAGTGGAGTATCAGTACACACTTTACATCATTTTAAAGAGGAAGAATTGGAGATTCTAATGAACTTAAAAACAAAAAATGCCTAATTTGGTTATTTTTGGCCTTTTCCTAGTGTGTATGTATACCTTAATTCAGTTTTTTTATTTTAAAGTACTGCATCAAATGTTTTCTATTTTGAGGAAATAGTTGTACCTAACTAATAAATAGTATTTTTTTACGGAAAAATTTGATTTTAAATAAGATATTTCACTACACTCTTAAAACAAAAGAGTGAAATTCACTCCTATAGGAGAAGTGCAATTTCGGCACCGGAAAGGAGTGGAAATAAATTCAGACTGAGTTAAAACCGCTCGTTTTACGAGTGTAGGACGCAGATTGTTTTCTTTTATTTCTTTTACCCACTCCGAAAAAGAGTGAAATTCACTCCTATAGGAGAAGTGCATTTTCGGCACGGAAAGGAGTGGAAATTAACTCAGACTGAGTTAAAACCGCTCGTTTGTTTTAAGAGTGTACGCTCGCTTAGCTCGTCTCTAAAAAGTTCCTCTACAGCTCAACCAATTTCAACCTTCATGATTGTTGAACTAAGAAAAAGAATGTTCCTATACAATGATCTAAGAGTGTGAAGAAAAAAAAATGGAATTTATGAAAAAGACAGAGTTTTGAATTCAATTTTGAAATTTCGCTGTCTGTTAAACAATATTATTATTTATAAAAATGTAACATTATTTGGTTATCTTTTTGAAAATTATTATTTTTTTCATTTTTGCTAGATACTGAAATTGTAATGCTGTAAATGTTAAATAATTTGTCTGCACAAATATCTTATACTAGCAGTATGGTCCCGCCTTGCTGGGAACCCGTTAACGTAATAGAAAATTTGTCTTAAAGAATATTGGGAATGGGGTTCTCTGATTCAATGCGATTTATTTCCTAAGATTTGCGTAAGACAATGGTTGTCTTCCTCACAAAAAATTCGAACTAACTTCTGGATACACAATGTTTGCACTCCTTCCGTTTGGAGCCAAGATATGAAGAATTTCAAATTTAACTACTCTAGAACATCCAACATACAGCTGACCATGGGAGAAACGTTGGTTCATTAGACGGTACAGGTATGATATAATGGAAGGTCTTGGCGATATCTCTCGAGCTTGAAAATTTAAAGTTGGGTTGCTTTACCTATCGAGTTGTATGAAGTATGAAATGGTATGTTTACCACAATTAAGCATTTTCGTTGTTTGGCTCCGTAATGCAAAACGCCAAATCGAAAACGGCCATTATATCCTATCTGTTCCCATATATACTCAGGCTCCCGTACTACGAAGTCATTTGAAAGCACGAATTGTAACTGCGATTACTGTTTCGAAATGTAAGGCAATTTTAAAATACTCAAAATCAAAACAAAATCGAATTCGTGTTGGTACAGAAATCATAAGTAAACAATTCAAATGAAAGCTTTTAAAGAAATATTTAAAAATTTAACTAATAAAAAATAGAGATAAGATAAACAAATAAAATTGAGAAAAATACGATAATTTATTCAGTATATTATTTAACGGCTGTCTTACGTATTTTCACGTTTATTGACGGATAGCGTCAAGCCCCAGTTTTGGCCCGGTCCATGTGTTGTGGTCCCTGTTATGGTCCCTCACTCTTAGATGGATAACGTATGTTTTGAAAGTATTAATACTAATTAAAAAATAATTATCAAATATGAAAAAATAAGCATTAGTTGCACACGTAGGTATTAAAGGGAATCTATATTAAAAATTTCAAATTTTTCTGGTCAGTATAATTAGGTCTTTCACGATCCACCGACAAACAGACAAACTCTTTCTTTTATTATTATAGATACTTTATTCACATGTTGCATGGCACAAATAAATAGTTTTGAATATTACTCAAAAATGTATATTTGTTATTAAAATTTGCAAAATAAATATAATGAAGCTTAGCTAAGTAAAAAAATAACAAAATAAAAAACTTTTTAATGCTATTTTTATATCCGTAATTACTTATTTATATTCCTCATATTGTCATTTCAAACTCTCAAGTTATGGTTACCATGCATTAATCTTTCAAAATGACAAGATAATTCCCGTATTAAAGAGGATAAAAATCCTTAAATAATCAAGTGAAATATGACAACAGATGGGAGTTGATATGTTTTTTTTGCAATTTTAAAATAAATTATTGTCATTAAATCTAGAATCTCTTGATTTTCGTAAATAAGAAATTTCATACGGAATAGAATTGCTAAGAGGAAAGTTAGTCTTTGTTTTTTTTATAATAAACCAAAAACCTAGAACATTTCTATAGAGTAGACTCCTCATCCATCATTGTTGAAAAACACGAGAGTAGATGATATTGCTTCTTTTATAAATTATGGGGCGTAATGTTCTGCTTTGAACAGTATTAGATTGCCGTAAAGAGAACATAGGATATTTTTTTCACTGGATTATGTTATAAGAACTATCTTTACCTTTATACCGCAGTAGACTCGTTCAATTTAGATAAATTATGTTAAAAGACCACAGAATTGATTGCTGGTTAGATATTTACTTTCCTCAGTTCATTTCAATTGTGATGTATGAATAATAAATTTTCACTCCTTTTTGGAGCAATACTGCTGGAATTTATTTTCTCCGGATTTTTTTCTTTAGGCATTTATAATTCCTATTATATAGATTTTAGATATGAATTATTTGTAGTTTGTGCATGTATTATTCAAACACACACAGTTTTTTATATGATAGTTTTTCAATGTATTTACTTTCATTCCCTTTTGGGTATTGGCATTGAAATATTTGGAAATAAAACAATTTTTTCTTCCATCTAGTTTGCTTTTAGTAAATATAGTTTTGCACACGTTTTTATCTTTAAATAAACATTAATTATTTTAAGTTTTTCAAATGGCAATATAAATTACAAGAAATAAAGTATGTATTTATATATGTAAAGAATTTTATTACATAGTGTTGCGTGAAAAAAGTGACGCTTTTCTTAAGTTAATATAACACATTTTTAAGCTTTTTATTAATGTAAATGTTAGAGAGAAGGATCTGGGTAAACAGTTCTATATTGGATTTCCGTTTTTTTTACTTTTATTAATTAATTGTATTTATTATTTTCGACTTAAAATTAAACTTTTGATGAAATTTCCTCTCATACTCTGCTCTTTCAGTTGTACATCGCAACAACACAAATCAAAACTATTTACAGGCACATATTTCATTTACGAATTGTCTAACTTAAGCCTAACCTATAATAAACTACCAAGACTTAACTCTACTTCAAATATCAAACACCCCAGTGCAGTGATTGGAATCGAAATTGAATTAAACAAAATATAAAGAAAAACGTCATACAGACGAACAAAATACGAAATAAAAAATAAATAGAAAAATGTCCCCCTCCCTTTCTCGATTCTAAAAATTGAGGTTATTTTTCGGCCACTAACGTCGTCTTATGTAATCCAGGCTCTGGTGGGGCGAGCCGCCATGAAATTGCCCGAATACCTCTTCAACTTATCATCACTGAATGTGATTTCGAAATCCCACATCGAAGAATGGGAAGTCTGGATTTTTTTTTCTTAAAAAAAAATGAATGTCGGATATGAAGGGGGAGGGGGCGCTATAAAAAACAACAACTGGGACGGAATTTAAGAAAGCGGCAGATTTATTTTGCTGGAATCCGAATAATATTGAGGGGGGAACGGAAATATTGGGAGGGGAAATGCGAATATATTCGTGGGGGAGTGGGAATGAAAGCACAACAATGCACGGATATGGGATCGATCCCAACTTCCGGATTTGACGTCGGGGGTTTAAAACTGAATAGAGCTATGAGGCTTTGTGTGTTGGGTTTATGGTTAAGTCGGATTTTAGTTTTCTTTTTAGGGGTTTGTATTGAACTCTTATTTATTGACTAGATTAGCTCCTTTTAGTGACTTTATTAAAATCCTCCAATCTCATCATTTCATAAGGCGCTTTTTGCGAGAAAGTATGTCAGCATCACTATTGTATTTAAATATATGTGCCTTCTTAATCTTAAATTCTTGAGATATGCACGAGAATTTTTTTCTATATCAGTACATTAGATTTTTTTTTTTTGGTGCGAAGTAGATCTACCTCCTCGTGGTGCACCTGGTAACACTTTTATAGTGGCTAAAAGATCTACAACGTGGCATTATGTCTTCGTCTTCTCAACCACCCTCTGCCTTTTTGCACAGCTGAAAGCCTCGTCAAAACAGCTATCAGAGCTCAAGCTCAGAAAGACCTATTCAATCGTACCTCCACCAAATCCTGGGGAAATGCCATCCCAAAGCTACGAAATGGTCCAAGACATAGAGCAGTTGCTGAATTTCGCCTGGCCACTGGGCACGATTGCCTAAGAAAGCATCTGTTTCGCATCAATGTTGCTAATTCGCCCATCTGCCCTCTGTGCAGTCTTGGAGAGGATATGGACTCTGCCCACCTCCTGCGATGTTCTGCCCTACGGAAGAGTACCCTCTCAGATCGCTACTGGGAGGCGAGAGACAAGATAAGTTGATGGACTTTGTTGCAGTGATTTCTTTCTTGTTCTGTTCGCATTGTTTGAATTACTGTAACTGTCCAATAACTGCCATTAGAAATAAAAAAAATTAAAAAAAACATGAGATTTTTTTTTTAATTTTCTGTTTTTATTTAGTATTGAATGCGCTTAAAATAATAAAATTGGTTTAAAATTTATATATTCTGGTATTTATTGCTATATTATTTACAATTAAATTTTTTTATGCATTTCATTGAAAAAATAATACAGTTCAATTCCATTGAAAAAATAATACAGTTCAATTCCATTGAAAAAAATAATACTGTTTTCGATACAATTTAATACTTATTGGGATGATAAATTGAGAATTGATGAAACATTCATTTTATTGTTATATAAAACGATGTTTTGCATAAAAAGAAGCATTTTCATATAGATATTGAGTTTGAAAATGCATAGTTTTATTGTAAAACTTCGAAATATTCAATATAAAGCATAAATGCTACTTCGATTTTAGTGTTTTATTTCTCAATCGACTCCACTTCATCCACATGAATATTGCATTTCTAAAACAAATTCCAACGTGAAAGCATTCATTCCCAACATCGCATTGTTGAACCTCATAATACTCACAGATCAGTCATTCAATATCAGCCACAAATTGGAAAGTTATAAAAGAGCGAAAGACGCAATAACTGCAAGTCGTTTTGAGGGCGAATGGAGTGGAATTCAGTTTTTGCAACATCGGCATCTGCATTATTATTTTCAATAAGCACAAGCCAAGGTTTAAGGCCATTGACAAGCCCCTCATCAGAGTTTGCAGACGGTCTTGTCACAATGCTGGATTGGAGTCATCTTTGTTTAGGAAAAACCAGACAGTTTCCCGCAAAATATTCTTAACACAGACATTAATTTTGCTGGGAAAGAATGGCTCTTGAATGGAAAATGTGGAAAGAGATTTTTGTCGATTCATCATTTCCCATTGTTAATTCTTTTCAGAATAGTAATGTGATGGGGAAATAATCCAGGGTTGCATTTTACCTGCTTTTTTGTACCCCGTTATCTATTTTTTGTTTGTTCTCCATGTGATGGATTGCAGTTTGTTTTGTACTACACAAAAATTAACTGAAGTAAAATATCAAAAATTTTTCTTTCTACAAAAAATAAAGTTTAGGGCTTTTTTATTTTACGTCTAAAATGCAAGAACTTTTTGATGGCTTACGAAAGTTTGTCAATTGAATTAGCATGTAGCTGTATTAACTTACAATCACCAAATATGAGAAACATTGTTGAGTTAAAAGTAATTAAAATTACACTTTTCACTATTAATTCGTCAACTTTAATTATAAAGAAATGTTTAATGAGTTGTTTATTAATATGAAATGTTTTTCAATATTGTTTGCTTGTTTAACTTATATTTTCATATAAACACCAATGCACCCTCTGAAATACTAAATACTATTCTTAAAGGCAAGTCTTAGGGAAAATTCTTCGAAATAACAGAATTAGCTAATCTATGACCCAAAATGAACATACAATTTGTAGCTCTTCAGGATATGAGTAAGTAATAACGTAAGCGGATCTTGCTGAAAGAAGGAAGCAATTTGAAAGTTGGTTCCTTGCCATGTGTTATATGTAGACTGCGTAGAGTTACTTATTATTACGACAAATTAGATTCTTTGCAATATATAGAAATACATGGATTTATATAAAACGAATTTTCGTAGTAATAAAATTTAGATTTATATTGAGGAATTTCGGTTCCAGATTTTCAGTAATACTTTAATTACGTGATGGGCAAGTAACTTCGTTGTACAATATATAAATAAATGGAATATAGATTATAAGGAAGTATAATTAATGAAAATAACAGGAGACTCGGGTGGGGTGACTTGATCCTTTTCAGTTTAGTCTTTATTTTGTTAAAAATAACTTATTTAACATAATTTTTTGGCCTTAATAAAGCTTTAGTGTATTTTTTGTAACATTTTTATAGCTTTGATAAATCATTTGGGAAATCAAAATATTGCGTTTTTAACAAATTGAAAACTAGAATAATTTTCACCCGTTCAAGGAGATTTGATATTTTAAGCAGACACCTTTAAAATATTAAAATTAAGTATTGAAAAAAAGTTAATTTTTCCATCTTTAGTTATTATTTGAAGTTCTAATATCTTTTATGATGTAGTTATTTTTTACTATTTGAAAATCGTCTTTATTTTTTCACAACAAAGAAAAAGGAAACACTTCCCTAATTGAAGGATTGAGATTTTATGCTTTTTCAAAGGAGATTTGATTCTTAAAACATATACTTTTAAATTACCATTATGCATAATGAAGGTAATTTCCATAGTAATGAATATCGATATTACCGAATAGGATTTAAAACTGGGCAGTGGGGCAAAAACTATTTTAATATATTATTTAAACTTTGTGTGTAATTTTTTCACAGTATTCAGTCTCAACATTCGATAAGGGTCTTTTTTTGGAAAAGTAGCCGTTATAATAAAAGTAAATAATTTTTAATTATATTTAAAGTATAGGGCATTTCCACGCGTGACTTACACTACATTTGACGATTTAACAAATATTGTTTGCATAGTTTATAATTATCTAATATTTAAAAAAAATATTGTATGTCAGTTTACTCCTGAACAGCAATCTGTAAAAAATATTTTTCATGTAGTATTTTACTAAAAAATAATCAAAATGTCATGATGTGACTTACACTATATGAAAACAAGTCGACTTTTGGTTATCATTTAAAACTGTAATTTCTTCTTCATAGTGCAGCAAATCAACATTCTACCAGTGCTTATTTTAAGCATAAGGTTTAAAGATAAACAAATTAATCACAAACAAATGTTGAACTATCAAATAAAATAATGTATTAACATTTGTGTGCGTGACTTACACTACATTTTGTGAATTTATTCACAGATATGGAAATTAAGGTTATAATAACATATGTAAATAATTTTGAACCTGGTAAGTAAAGAATTGCATACATGGTAAAATCACAGTTAGTAAAAGTTACACAACGTCCACCAAAGTTGTTTTCTGGTAATTTCTTGATTCCTTCTTGAACTTCATTCCTTCATAACTTCTTCCTTCTTCAATAGCAACTTCTGAAAATTCTTCCTTCTCAGGCCAAGCAAAAGACTTCCCTACCTTTGCAAATGTTTCACTTTTATTGAATAAGCAGCTTTACTTAATATTTGCCCCAACAAATATTGAATGATATTTTTTCCTACAAAAGGAACTAAATCCCGATTTCCAGCATCAAATTCGTTTTCAGAATTTTGTTGGGAGAGGTATTTACTTTTACAGTAGTTCAATTTGTTAAATCAGTCGTGTAGTGCTTTGGGGGATTTAATGAAATATATGCAATTTTAAGTAGGTATTTGTTTAATTTTAAAAAACAGTGCATTTATTGAGTGTCAGGAACCGGAAATATTTTTTTGCCTTTTGATGAGCAAATATCATTTAATCTACCTATTTCACCCTTTTACACAGTTGTCAGAAAACTACAATAGTGTTATGTGTTTGGGCAGATTTCTTATGCAAAGTGAAGAAATCTTCAGCAGAATGTGGGTCAATTTTCCTGGAAAGTGTGACTTCTTTTATCTCCTCTTTATTGTATCATCAAGTCCATCCATTGGTCCTTTACCACGACTGAAGGCAAAGATGACCATGACTGGTGGAAGAGAATTTCCACTCAATGTTGTCAAACGGTTGGAGCATTTTAATAGAGGTGAAATACTTTTAATTGAAGTGTTGTCCGTAAAGTGGTTTTTGCTTTCATTTTCTTTAAAATTTTTTAATTTATCTCATCTTAAAGTCTTTCTCTTTGCTATTTCTTTCTTTCAGCTGCTGATTTATCCATCTTAAATCAAATTTAACAAATTATAAGTAATCTAAAAATATTATAGCTTATATACAACCGATAAATCAAGCAGAAGTTGTGACTGATACTACGTTGTGACTGACACTACAAAGTTAAAATGTTTTATGAATCGAGAAAATGCTTTTTATTTTAAATTTTAAAGATGTGGAATTACACAGAGGTCCATATAAAAAGAAAATATCTTTAAAAAATAAGCAAAGCTTTATTTTAAATAGTTAGAGAAACTTTTATATGTTTTCGTGACTTACACTACAGCCAAAACAGGGGATTTTTATCTTTCTAAATAAGTAACTTTTATTTATAATTGCCTTTTAAAAATGTATTTTTAAGATAGTTATTGTATTTTAATAATTTTACCAAAAAATCAGATAAAAAATAATACTTAATTTTAAAATTCAAGAATTCAAGATGATGAAAAACCATAAACCATGCTTTCAAAAAAAGGAGCCACTTGAAACTTCAGTATTGCAACAGATAAAAACAATAATAGTTTTTGATGTAAAATTTGTACAATTCAAACTTTTCTAAATCTCATATAAAAGTTTCAAGAGGAATAAAAAATATTTTTAAAATTCACTTGTGGTATGTATTTACATAGAATTAACCTATATTATTTTAAGTGTAGTGAGTAGAAGCATATTATAAGCAAAATTGTAACTAATTTGTTTATGCTTAACAATAAATACGAAATATGAACTACTTATTCAATAATAAGCTTAACGCCACCAAAACACAGCGATTTGTCAATGGGCCTCTCATAAAACGTACAATGTTAGGACATAAATTTCAAAGAACTAAGAGGAAAAGTTTTGAAACTTTAGGTTTTATTTACAATTGCATACTACTTTGGAATTATAACATCTAACCATATTTTTGCATAGAAATTTATTTTAAAAATTTAACTTGCTATCTAATTCTATATTTTGAATGTCTTTTGAATCTTACTTTCCTTTCATTTCGCGAAATTTGTTTTGACTTGTTTCCATAATAAAAATTTCAAAAAGTATTAATCGATTTTTATAACCTTAGTCACGTAAAAGTAGTTATAATTGAAGTGAAAACTAATAAGGGAGGGGGGGGGGTTACGATATAGAGGAAATGAATAAAGCGTTTTATTTTTTATTAGTTTAAACTATTTTCAAATAATTGCTTTACATTTATGAAAAATTATTAATTATATAAACAGAAAACCTTTGTGTCTTTGCAAGCTGTAATATATTTCTTTTATAATTATATAAAGGTAAAACGCATTTTATCACAATATAAATGAAGGTGTCATGTGTCGTACGGTGCGTAAGTCCACGACAGACTGAACTTTCAAATCTGAGTAAATGCATGTTTTCATTTTAAAATGAAACTTTTTGTTTAAAAAATGACGACTCAATGCTTTTAATTCTGAAATACCAAACATACTTAATTTCAAACAAAATTACTTACCATTTGTTAAAGAAAAACGTTTTTACATTATAAAAATGTATTAAAAAATGGTTAGAATTATAATTTTTCTTTTTGTGCCAGACACTAGTATAAAATGTTTTTTATATTATTACCATACATCATCAATTTATCAACTTAATTCTTAATAATATTATAAAAGTTTTGTGTCAAATTCTATTATCAACTCAAATATAAGTTTAAGCTCGAGAAAATACATATTTCTTAATGTAATACGTTATGCGTTAGAATCTACCGAAAAAGTTCAAGTGACGTTTAAATCGAATTCAATGAACAGAGTCATTAAAATCAGGCGAGTAAATTTATCGACAGAAAGTGAAGAATTGTGAAAAATCCTACTTACAGTGAAAAAAGATAAAAAAAGTTTTCAATCTGTTATTTTATATTATTGGTTGTGTCAAAAAGACATTTTATCATCACCGAAAGAAACATGGTAGCGTGTAACTATTCAATGAGTTATGCGATCAGCTAGAAGCTTAGAAACAATTTATTATTAAATATCATAAAGTAAATGTTTAGAGATTACTCAGTGGCTAGTATTTCAAACCGAATATAAATGATTTGTGTTTATGTTCTTATTGACTCTTACGAACTGAAATAATTTGTAATTTTTAATATAAGTAAGTGAGAATTTGCTGGTTGGTTTTTGATAATTGTATTTAATTTTACGACGTTCTGACTAAATTAGGTAAAAATGATCAGAATGATTGAATAAGTGAGTTTTAATATTATTAAAATTTTTTATAGTTATTAATCTATTCTCACATAGGAAAAAATCTGGAGATAAAATTTATAATCCGAATCTCATATAAGGGATCCTGGGGAGCCTTAGCAATGCTTTCAGAATTTTACTTTTATAAATTTTATTTTTACACTAAAAATTTCATTTGATAGCACATATTAAAGGAAATTTTATTGGCAACAAGGATATAATAAAGATAATATAAATAATGCCTTTTCTAAATGTATTGTTTTTTTTTAAACTTGGAAGGAAACTTGGCGAGGCTCGGTCCATGCAAAAATGCCTAATTTTAAAGGGCAAATAATAAATATTTCAAATTAATTTTGTAAGCATTAAATGCAAAAAAATATATATATTATATTTCGACACTCTGGATTCATTTGGAAATCATGTTTACAATAATTGATATTCAGAGAAATACATTTTCATAGTTTTTTATCTGTATTAAAAATTCTATCCATACCAAGATGCCAAGTATTTTTATTATTTATGTTAAGTATATTTTATTCAGTTTGTACACCCATTAAAATGCACAAGATATAAGCCTTAGTTTGATTTTTTTTATTTTAACGGCGCAAACTGGAAAAGTCAAGGTCAAACCGCACTTTCGAAGCTACTCGTTCAGTCTCCCCCATAAAGAAAAAATCTGATAATATCTTAATATTAATCTGTAATATTATTATACTTGAATTAATAACTTAATTTTTTCAGAAAAAGTTTGATATTTGGTCATAACTGACAATTTGCTTTAGCTGAGGTTTTAGTTTTACTCTAAACAAGTGCAAATATTGATAATCAATCTATTATCTTCATAAAGTTATTATCATACGTTATTATTAACTGTGTATTTGATAAACATTATTTAAATTTTCATAACTAGTTCACTTAGGGAGCCTTGGTCCAGTGGCCAACCCTCCCTTACATAGAGTGGCCAAGTCTCCCCACCTAGACATTTCGTAAAGAATGGCACATGGTGCTTTGTAGCCTACTTCATTGCACAAACTTTATAGCTTAAATAAAACCTTAATATAACAGTATTTATAAAATACCACATACTTAAACTTAATTGAATTGGTTTGTCTGAAAAAATCTTACAAATTATGTCTAAAATGTTTACTTTTTGGGATGAGAAACTTTCTTTTTTTATTTTCTCCTCAATGCTAAGAAGTAGATTAATGAAACTAAGGTGTCTATCTGCTGACAGCAGCAGCTTTGAGTACCGTCTATTGAGAAAATGCTAAAATATTTTTAAATACTAAAATTTAAAGGTGGGCCAAGTCTCCCTTATGGACAAGGATCCCCAGGTTCCCTTAATATCAAGTAAATATTTATATATAATAATACAGCATAAAAATATTTGTAAACTCTGGAAGAAATATTGTTTAATTATTGCCTATTTTATTATTAGGGGGAAAATCCTCCTAATAGAGAAACCCTCAAAATCTTATATTTTTAACCCCAATTAAACTTAATAACTTAAATTACCTTTTTCACATATCATTAATATCACTTAATACTTTAATATCCCAACCACACCCTGTCGGCAGTCGCCTAGATCAATCGTTCCCACAGAAACTGTTTAGTCATCACATTTTAAAGTTGACCTTTTCAAACTTTCTCATAACTAAATCTTAGCTTTTGATTGGTCAGTGGATTCTTCGCCATTTTTGTGAGCATTCCGTCACACTCTCTCGTGGACTTCAGACGATTAAATCAATCATCTCCCGAAGTCTAGCTGTTAAATAAAAAATATTTAACTGCACCCAAGTTTCCCTGTCGACTTATTTTATATAAGTCGGCAGGATAAAATGTTCCTGCGCGTAATTCCACTCGGACTAAGCACTAAAGAAAAAAATTGAAGTAGCGAAAAGAACTTTTCAACTCTACGCAATACGCATTACCACTTTTGCGCATTCACGAACGTCGCTTCCCCCCTAAACGCGATGATTCCTATGGGGTCCAAGAACTTCAACTTTACCATGTGAGTGACTACTCTCTTGGCTCACAAGAGACCAGATGTTCGCGTTCCTGTTTGGGGCAGAAATCACCTTCAGATCTGCAACCTCGCCCATGACAATGCAACTCTCATGACGGCAACCAAGCTGTCCCCACTCCGGACGTCCACCCCTCTTCGCAACGCGTAAAAGCCAGCCATCGGTAACCATGCTGACCCCACGGAGCTTTCCACTGACGACCAGCCTTCTTCGCCATGCCGGCCAGTCTTTTTATGAAGAATCCGATCAGTCAACCGGTCGTTTCCGTTGCTGTGAATTCGTGTGCTGATTACTTTGTGAATCCGTCTGCAGTTATCCATCCGCGATCAACTAATGTTGTATACAGGGTTGTCCAGAAATAAGTTGTCTAACTCAGAGGCCTGTGCAGGATGCTGTATTGGTCAGAATGTGATAAAATTTGAGATACAGACATTTCAGATCATGCGCTCGAGATTTATTACAAAAAAAATTAGTTCAAAAATTTGCCGATGGGTGGCGCTTCAGATTCAAAAACGCATTCTACAGTAATTCTACATGATATCCGTGGTTCTCCACAATTTTTCCCATTCTTATAGCTTTGTGTCTGATCTCACTCCATGTGATTTCTGGTTGTGTGGATACTTAAAGGATAAGGTCTACCGAGAACGTCCTGCAACCTTGGCGGAACTGAAAGCCTCAATTGTTCGGCAGGTTCAAGGAATTTCTGCAGATTTACTGCGTTCCGCTGTGGAACACACAACAATAAGAATGGAAAGTGTTATGGAGAACCACGGATCTCATGTATAATTACTGTAGAATGCGTTTTTGAATCTGCAGCGTCACCTATCGACAAATTGTTGAACTATTTTTTTTAATAAATCGAGAGCGCATGATCTGAAATGTCTGTATCTCAAATTTTATCACATTCTGACCAATACAGTATCCTGTTCAGGCCTTTGCTTTGGGCAACTTATTTCTGGACAACTCTGTATAAAGTTTATATGTATGTTTTTTAAATTATGACTTCCTATTTTTATCATATTAATTATTCTTATTATAACGAACTATTTAAATTTAAACGTAAAGACTTTTTAAATACAAAACTGGGGATCCTTTTATTTTACAGAGAAAACACAGGTGGTTGAAGAATCGCTTCTATTTTATCATTATTAACTTTGGATAAATTATCCATTTCAGGCCATTTAAAACATTTTAAATGTGTTCTATTTGCAAACTGAGAGTTCTAGGCTCATCAGAATTTTGTTCTTGTGAATTCTAAAAAAATCTTCTTATATTCCGTTTTCCCCGATATTTGGTAAAAACCAAGTCATTTTCTGGAACTCCCGTGATTTAAAAAAAATTTAGTTGGTCTACTTCGGGCAATTTTTTTTTGTTATTTACTTGTGTCACGTATCCCTAATTGACTTGGGTCAAGTATCCCTAGTTGCACTTTTTTGCTTAACCCCTAAACCAAGTCATTTTCAAATAAATTCATTGACACTAGCATGCATGTAATTGTAGCTAAAAGCATGAACTAAACAAGTAACTAATTGAAAAAATCTTTCGTTTAAATTAAAAAATGTCGACCGAAGAACCTTACTGCCTCAAAATTTTACTTTCAGTGCATGAAAACGTATTTTTTCGCATAACTAAACACATACGCAATGATTCAGCTCGTTTTTTTCACCATGTGATCAGCTGGCTGAAAGGAAAAAGTTATGCTACTTTCAACTCACAAAACTTTTCGATTGCTGAGAAAAAGGCATTGGGTCGTGTATACTTATGGGTCAAATGTCCCTAGTTCCCCCTACGATTGATATCATACTACCAATACTAATTAATATGATTTGTTTTGCCCACATGACTCATTAAACGATGTATTTTCTTTTTTTAAAAGCCAAGCTAAACTCAAATACTCCTCTCTATAAAGTTATTTTAAACTAAAATATAATTTTAACGGTGGTGAGAATTTAATCTGGGACAAACCAGTTTGAAATTTAAAAATAAACTTGTACAAATTAATTAATTAAAGCTCATTTTTTATTTAGAAACTATTAATTTAAGAAGAAATCATAGTTAAAAAATTTAGTATTTAATTAAATCTACTTTAACAGAGCTTAACTTTTAGAAATGTGAGCCATTACACGGCACGGAGGTGATGTTTTACATGGTTTAGTTAATATTTGACTTTAAATAGTACCTAAAATAATATTGTTAGAACATGTTGAATGATATGAGTGCATTCCCTAAGCTGTAAAAAACATAATCAAGAAAAAATAGATAAATACAACTATTTTCTAAAAATTGTGCCAGGACAGAAATATTCCTTTTTTTTAAGAATGACCCGTTTTCTAAACTGTTTATTTTTAACTGAATATGTTAAACTGTATGACCACTGTTAAACATACTATCCTATATTAACTTAATTATATAATCTGTTTCTATAAACATAACCTTATTATCACATTAAATGAAGTATTTTGAGAAGTAAAAAGCCGTAATTCACACAGAATGTAAATTTTATTTTTAAACGAAAAGTAAATTTTTACACGTCACTTTCACACAACAATACAAATTACAATACACATAAGTTTTACAAATAGATATAAATTGTTTTTTAAAAATTATAACAATTTCCTTAAATAATAATTTTTAAATGAAGCAAGATATATTACAGCTCATTGAAGAAATTCAAATTATAAACGTAAAGAATAATTCACTTGCCTTATATGATGAATCCTAAATCTACAGATAAAACTTATTTAAACAAAATATTTCTTCAACATTGATTTTATTAAGATTTCCATTGCTGTTAACTGCTTAAAACTGAAGACATCTGACGACCAAATCCAAATTTTATGAAATTTTTTTTGATGGAAATGAAATTTCAGAATATGAAATGATGGTTTTATGAGATTTCAAAATGCGTAAAATATAATTTTAAAGATGAGTTTTAATGTTCTTTGGCTGCTGTTTTGCCCACTTTGCTATTTAATATTTATAGAAATTATGTAATTGTTTTTATAAAATGGAAATTTTGCGACACATTTGCATGTGCAATTTGAACTACAAAATCTCATGAATTTTAACAGATTTCTTGATATAATTTAAGTTGTTTCCAAAAGAAAAATTACTGTAACTGTTAATTTTCCAAAACAGCTATATTTATTTATGATAAAATAATATGTGTTAATTCTTAAGGAATTTCAAATTTTTATTTTACTATTTTTCATATAAAAGTCTTTAGAGCAAATAAAAAAGAATATACAAAATTGTTTTGGCCTTCATCTATAAATTTAGTCTATCAGGTTTTTGGCACACGAATGAACGATTTTAATACGCAATGATTTCTTCTAAAAAGCAATTTGTTTTAAGTTACTTAAAGGAGTATTATTTTAAGAAATCTATTTGCCTTTCGGATATTTTATTGAGTATTTCTTTCATGATCAAATACTTTTTCGTTGTAGAATTTTTAGAAAATTATTTTGATATGTGTATTTTTTATTTTTTATCTAATAAAAAAAATAATATAAATCTAGAAATTTCAAATAACTATTCATAAGATATACACATGAGAAAAAATTCTAAACACATATTTTAATTTTGTAATAAAAATATATTATTAACAATTCTTATTTAATAACTTTTAAATTTACAAAATCAAGTAAAATTGATAATTCAAAATAAAGAATGAAGCCTTTCTTCTGACTTTGAACGAATATAATTTGAATGTTATTTCGAAATACCGAGTCTGCTAAGAAAGTAAAATTTGATACAATACATGATTGATGAATTTATATCTTAGGTAGGATGTTCAAGTTATTATTGTTCAGTAGTACAACAAGGTTGTCTTTAAATTAAAAATAAAATTGATAAAAAACTTTTGTTTAATTTTTTTTTAATCACAGCAATGGAGATAAAAGCCAATTAATATTCTACTAAACAAAGTTAAATTCAATTATGTAATTTCTTAAATAATTGGAAAGGAAAAATATGTCTTGAAACAGTGTAAGCTAAAATAACACAATAATTTGAATATTTACATTGACTTACGTTCATGAAAAAAACAATATTAAAGACGTCATTCAAAAAATACTCTTTATCTTTCAGTACTTATCTTAACTTTTTCCTTTTCACTTTTATTCAATTTCTATGCGCATTTCAAGCAAACTTTCATCATTCTTTAGCCATAACTAATATATACATATTCTTTATCACATTATCATGTCCTTTCCTTTTAGCTTATGTTTTCCTTTTATTCCCTTTTATCAAATAATAATTTGTAATAATACACATTCACATGGATAAACATATACATGAATAACATGCATTAGACATTTATGTTTGAAAGTATACATATTTTGCTTCATACTGTGTAATTCAATTTCCGTTTCTACGGTTACAATGCAAGTTGCAGGAGTTGTATGTTTTGCATTTGAGTTTCACACAGAATTCCACAGATACTTTACCACAGACAAAACATTTATTTCACAATAAAAGGGTAGCCGTTGGGTATGGTAAAACAAACACCATTGAACACAACACTTACTTGAAATTATTTCTCAAATAAAAAAGGAGCATTTCAATAAACATTTAGCAAGCTATTTTTAAGATATATTCTCTAACTAGATGTAATCTTGTCTTAAGGTAACTTTAGACTATGGATAAGTACTTTCTACGACCAGTTTTGCCACTTGAAACCAACATTATATAAAGTAAAAAAAATCTTTAAAATTACCCATTATATGAAATATAATTTTTTTAAAAACAAGGATTAGGCCAAAGTTTATCCAGCTTCTTAGCTCTCTCCTTGCACAATATATTTTTAATCACATTGTTACTCTATTGAATAGAAGATTAATAATTTAACAAAAATTGTGACTACTTTTTCTTTCTATTAAAGTTCAATTTTCTATATATTTAATGAATAAAAAAAATGAACATCGGCAACCTAAAGCTGTTATCGGTTGTGTTAGCTAATTTTGTAACATTTTTATGCATTAAAATAATATAACTGGAAATATCTCCCAGTGACATCGTATCTTAACTAATGCGGCCAGTCCGCCATTTTATTGGAGCAGGAGATTACGTCATATGGCAACGCTTAAAGAATTTGATTGTAATGTAAATGATAGTGTTAGTGAGTGCTAATGAATCGTCAAAAAAGCCAATAAAACCCCCTCAAATTAGAAAAGAGCCAAATAAACAGTTCCATGAATCTGTCATTGATCATAGTTTTTGAACATTGAGCAGGCTATCCAGTATATATTATAAATTGTTGTTATTACATAATAATTACTTACACCATACTGTGATGTTTATAGAAATGGAGAATACATCAGTAGCTCTAAAAACCTCCTGTTTTATTTGGAAATAAAGTTCTACACGCACTTGAACAATAGCTGGATTAAGGGGAAGGTTATTTGCAACCCTTACAAATATCATTTAATATTGGACCTAAATATTTTTATTATTTACTAATCCCAAGCAATATTATATATTATATATTATTTACTCAATTGGGACTAACTTTTCCACATGAAAATTAAGACTTTACTTTTTCTGTATAAGTCAATTTTAAAAATGGAATAGCTAATTTTTTAAAAATTCTAATTGTAATATTGGTATTCAGTTATGGTATTGAGCGATATTATTTTTTTTTGGTAAATTTATTTTCTCTTTTATTTATTTCTGCGAAGTAAATAACACAAGAGTTTGGCTGATATTTGTGAGAGTTTTTTTAGGGGGTAACACTACAGAAACGGACAACTAGTTTTAGTATTTTTTTTTGTTTTTTTTCTTGTTATCATTGTTTTAAGGAGCAAAGTTTCAGGTGTGGAGAGCAAAGTTCCAGGTGCGTTTTCTAAGCGTGGAAAGGAAAATAAACTAAACTTAACTACATAAACTAAATTAAACTACAACAGTAAAGGAAATTCATATTTTCAAAAGGAATAAATCATAAAAGATGGTTGTTTTCCAAGTTAACGTAGTTTTTTTTGTTCACTTTCACTTGTAGAACTGGGTATTGAAATACACACGTATGATTACACAATTAGAATGTCATGATTTGAAATTATAGCGAAATATATGAAATTGAAACAGAATAATGTGATTAGCATGTAGTTACCAATCCTTATAAACATTGTAGATAATTTTTAAACTTAAACAATCACTTTTTAAATGCAATATGATTGAAAAAGAAGTAATCGAAACATATTAAATGTGTTTCCGTTATAAATGCACCAGGTTCATTGAGGATTCTGTACATATTATGTAAAACCTCTTATTTAATGATTATACAGCAAATAACAATTATTAGTTATTTAAAGCAATATAGCTCGTTGAGATATTTTACGAGAGCAACGTTGAAAGCAAGATAAAATTCAATAGAATAACGTTGTTAAAATTATTTTTATATATAACTGGTACAATTTTAACGTAAACACTTGAATTACTTTGATTGTTTAAAAAATTTTGTACATAAAACAACAAATTTCTTTTTTTCCCTAAGAAACACATTTTCTTATCTTTTTTTAAAAATATTCGAAACAAATATTGTGGAATCTTTTTTCTTTAAATATTTTATAGTAGTATATCATTAACAATTTATATACAATTTTATACATAATTAAATTTTATTTGAAACCAGACATAAAACATTATTAGTTTATTCCATAAAATACGTTTCAGTAACAAACAGTAAAATTAAGTAAAAGAGAATTCTGAAAATTAAACCTTGAAAACTCATTTTTGTTGCATATGAACAATTGTTTAAATATATCATAACCTAAACCTGTAGGCAGTGCTCTAAAGCATTTTGAGGGCATGGTCACAGTTAAGTTTTATTTCGCAGCTGAAGAGGGGAATTTGGAAGTCGTCCAATTCTTAGAGAAAGATATGGACAAAGCTTAAACTGACCTTTGTCGAAGCTATAATTCAGGGGATTAAAACTACAATGTGACCGTGTCTTCTGTATAAACACAACTTTATTACAAAAGCTTGCTCAGTTGATACAACTACTTAGGTTGCTTTCGTTTAACGCAGCATCAGTATATGGGAATTCTCTATCTACTAAATTATTTCTTACAAATATTTTTTTTGTTCGGAAGCAGTCCAAATTATACGCATTTTATTAGAGTATTCATACTAAACGTGTATAGAATGATTAAAACAACCTTTAAATGATATCAATTAATAAAATGTTATTCTATAATATAATATGATATACAATTTACAAAATAATGAACCATTTATTTGGTTGTAAACAATATAAATAACGATTTTCATGGTATACTGTAAAGTTACAACAGTAAGTACTTCTCGTAACTTTATATTTATAATATTTTTTCGATACATATATACAAAATAAGAAAGAATACCTAAATGAGAATTTAACAAAACATTTCTTTCAAAGCATTCACTGCCTCTTATGAAATATCGTTTCTTATGAAAGCTGTGTGTGTAAAAATCAGAACACATTAGGACAATATTGTGTAATATATTCTTCCCATATATACATGTTTTTGTGAACTAAACTCTTTGAAAAGTCTGAAGAAAGAGTCTCTCTAGTTTTGAATTATCAAAACCAGATGGAATGTCAATGCATGTGTTCAACATTTTATAAAGAAGTTTTACAGTAAGTGGATCTAAGTAGTTTATCATTGGAAATTTATAAAATATTCAAGATCACATTGAAAGAGGTATCGAACCTTTTTCATTTCAATATCTTCCGTTGTAGTTCACAATATATCCTTCCATGAATGTCCATCATCATTTCAAAAGTATCTTTATAAAGGGAGAATATAGGAAAACTTTCACAGTTCCACATTATAAGAGCATTTATAAAACAGTGACTTCTTTTGGCAACTTCTTCCTCTTACGCGGCTTTAATAGTCTTAATAAAGCGTTTTCTTCCGACTTTGATGCAACTTTTTAATCAAAAGGACCCTGTATCCAATGATTATCTTATTTTGTCCATATTCATTCGTATTATGATTCCAGTATTTTCATTCATATTGTCTACTGGTAAGTTGCATGCAGCAGTTACTTGTAGAAGTGTTGAGATTCTTTTACGTCAGTTAACGATAGCTTCTCCGCAAAAAGCTTGCGGCAGAGGCTGAAGGTTTCTTTCTACTAATTTTTATAAATGTGAAAATATGTATTTTTCAAACTAACAATTTAATTTTGATAATTTACAATTTAATTTTGATAATTTAAATGTCAAACAGCGGTTTCACTTTTCAGCCAACTTATACCCATTAATGTTTTACTTATTTACAAACTACTTTATGTAGATCGTCCTTCATTAAAGTAAAAAAAAAATCAAGGAACGTGTGTTAAGCAAATTATAAAATAGTTTAATGTCTACTTCAGTTTAAATCGATTGATAAAGCCTTAAAAAGCTTCTGCAAACAATTTTATAGCCTTAGATAATAAAAGTTAAATATATTTTTAAAGATTTAATGTTAAAGAAGTTTTAAAAACAATTTAAAAATATAACCCAGAAAAATTATTATCTAAAAACTAATTTGAAACTTTCTTGTTTTTAAGCTAACTAATTTCGACTATACTAGTACCAAAAAACCCTAAGTGCTTTGAGAAGCAATTTGAAGACAGAGCTACAATTAAGTTTTCTGCTGCGGTTAAAGGAATTTTTGGAACTTGTCTATTTCTTCTTAGACAGTTCAGAATTAACTGTTAGTTGGAAGAATTTAAACTCAATGTAGCAGTGCCTTCTATGAGAAAAAGCTATCATAAAACTGGCTTAGTTGACAAAACCACAAAAATAATGAGTTATTAAAATTCTATGGTACCATTTGAAAATCTACATTTCCCCCCCATTAATAAGAGTAAAAAATCTTATAAAATGAAACTTTATAAAAACGTAATTGAAAAATATGAACCACCCTAAAATATATCTTGTAAATCAGTGGCCTTAGAAGTGGAAGCGCTGTTTGTTAATTTAGTTTCTTCAGGATCTGCCGCTGGCTTTTGGAGAAGCGAAAGTTACCATCAGAGCCACACCGCGTCCCTATCGTGTTCGCAGCCAACATCAGGGGCCCAGTGGACCTTAGTAGGGTGGTTCAAGCCAGTTTCCCTGAAACACAATAAATACAAATATTAGACAGGTTTCCAAAAACATAACAAAAGTAGATAAGTTTTCCAAAATATAACAAAGGTAGATATGTGACGGGTTTCTAAAACATTTAAGAAAGGTAGATATTAAACGGGTTTTCTAAAACACAAAAACGTAAACATTGCACCGGTTTCCCTAGAACATAACAAAAGCAGAAATTGCATTGATTTTCCCAAGTTGAGGTTTTGCAAAAAATATAAGACCAGTTAACCTTAAATGAAGAAAGAATGAAAATATAATTTTTTTAAAAAAAATTAAACCAAACAAATTAATAAAATGTCCCAAATCGTGACAAAAGGCCGTAATTTTCATTATGGTAGGTAGGTTTGAATTATCGTCACACTAGAACTACACGAGGGCTATTGGCGACATGCGTCATAATTTAGAAACACAGTCAAGTGACGACCCGACACCTGAATAGGCACCCAATGCAACCGTTAAAGGCGACATCGTACGCAGCGTTGGGACTTTGGAGGATATTTAACGTGCACTCCCTCTACACGAGGTATTATTGGTCGGACATTTTTGGCTGCACGGGCTGTTTATATGTCGGCAGTTAATTTGGCGATGCCCGGACCCGAACCTGGGACATTTCGCATGCTAGGCGGATGCCTATCTGACTGGGCTCCGTTATAAAGTGTTGTATACATACATATTAAAAATGATTGTCTAAGCTCTAATTTTAATTATGAAGTAGAAAGGGTAAAATTTTCCCGTTAGTGTCTTGGGCTTAAACGTATTGAATGAATTACAAATATTTTACAAAAAATTATATTTACATTGAAATGTTTATACTCAATAATTAAGGTTTTTTTGCAATTACTTATTCTCACTATTCTTTAAATGGAGAAAGTAGCTGGAGTTACCAATTCAACTATTGCCCAGTAAGTATAGGAGAGAAGGCACATGGAATTACTCATAGTACCAGTTGCCACATAGAAGTTGGAAAGGTTCAAAAATCGGTTTAATAAAGTTTTTAATTTTTCATAAACATTAAGTTTAGTATATTTTTTACGGTTTGGAAGTACCGTTTTCAACAAATATGAGTGCAAACTAAAAACTTTAAAGCTCCATTTCTCGTTTTCACCTTTATGTCACTTAGCACGTTCTTCCACTAAGCTCTTTAATTGCGCATGTGTATCATACTATTTGTGAAACAAAGACTGTTTTTAAAATTAAACTCTATTCTCATTAATATAATCTATCATAAAATCGTAACTTACTCATTAATTTCCCCATCTTCTGGAACCTGCTTCAGGGCCGACTTTCCAGTCTCCTGCATGGGTATGTAGGTAGGAGAGTTGACCGGGGACATGGGAGGGGTGGGGACGAAGATAGGAGGGGGTGGGATAAACTGGGGTAATTCTGCGCCGCGGGGGAGGTCAGGGGAGGGGGGTGGAGCTCGAATGTTGGGTTTGATGGTCGAAGGGGCACTCTCCAGTTCATTTTCAACGCGATTCTATAAAAGAAATGTACTTATTAGGCGTTGTTTGTATGTGTATGTGTTAGTAATAATTGTTTGTTAATTAATTGAAAGGTTATGGTTTAACAATGGAATGATGCAATGTAATGTGGAATGTTCAATCACATGTTTAGTTGAATGACTAGCTGATACCTTAACTTTTGTTGTTCACTTGGCTTGTTTTTTAATATTTTGAGGTATGTTCTACTTTCGATTCATTTAAGATCCAAAAAATGCAACCAAGCACCATACGGCCAATTATTTGTTGATGGTTAATTGATTGCAAAAAATAAAATTGCTTGTGATTGAACTTGAAATTTAGAAAGCCCTAATTGAGCACAATAATCCGTAATATAGTAAGGCGCCCCTGTTTTTTTTTTATATCTTTACTACTATTCTTACTTTACAAAAGGATATCAATCACAATCGCATAAAACCACAAAGCATATATTTAACAAACGCGCTAACCCATGTGAAAAAAAGTTAAATGTTTTCGACAAAAATTTAACCACACCTGAAACACTTACGGTTTTAAACTGCATCTTGTTTAAAAAGCTTAGCCCATGATCCCATTAAAACCTGTACATCGTCCACATTTAAATATTCATTAGGCTATGTCCTCACTACGACAACAAACGCCACAAAGGCAACAAAAGCAACAAAATTTGGCGACTGCCAAGCGCGCCAAGCAATGCAATAGCATGGTGGTTGACTCTGCCAAGTGGCCAATTTTTGTTGCCTTTGTGGCATTTGTTGCCTTTGTGGCGTAGTCAGGACATAGCCTTTAGAAAAGTTTTTATTTCCCAGCCTCTGAATTTTAATCAACCTTTCTTATAAGTCAGCAGTTCGCGTTAAGTGCGTTAATCGTTTTTCTCTTATAAGCACTTATTGAATAATAATGTGTTTTGTATGGAAAAACTTTTTATTCCCATTAAATTTAAAGTTAGATGTTATCAAAACGACATTTTCTTCCAGACATGGTGTTTAAATTTCACGAGGGACCATAAATGTCTGCGATTCTTGATAAGATATTAAAAATATTTATAATTTAGTTTAGTTTGAGAAATTTGCTCATTAAACATAGAAGCATTCAATATTTACTACTAATTATTCTCAAGGATTTTTGTTTGAATACTTAAAAATATTTAATAGGTAATTTTTTTAAAATTATATTTCATTATCCTCAATTTGACATATTGCTTTTATTAGTTATATTAGAGAAAAATATTTATTTTCTAAAAATTACCTCCACCGGTCACAAAAAACCCGAAAGCTGTAAACAAATAATGTTTTCTTGTTTTGTTTAGTTTTCTTCCTTCCACGACTGATATTTAAACTAGTATGCATAAAATAAAAATATATTTTAATATTTATTTTTAAACTTTTCATTGTAATTTAACGAATTGCTTGGTATATCTTATAAAATCATTGCACCGGAATATTGAAAAATAACGGTATTATATGTCTTATCTCACAACACCTATATTTCATAAAATTTTATTAATGTAATATATTTCAAATAAAGCATATATTAATAAAGTATATATTAGCGCAATAAAATACGATCACTGTATTTCTATTAGATTACAAGTTGAGAATTGTCTATATCGCTGCATCAAAATATTTAATTTTAATGGCAGTTTATTTCTCTGTCACGTTTTTAAATAAAAAATCAACATTAATATAAAAATAAATTCGAATGAACCTTGATAAGTTTTAGAAAACATCATTAAAATATTTATATGTTATACATATTTTATAAAATGAAATAAATCCATTTGAAATAAAAATAAGTATCACGAAAAAATTGTAAAAGTAGTTTTCTGTTTCGATATGCGTTATAAATATAATTTTTTTAAATAATTATTTTAAATAACATTTATTTCAGCTAATGAAAAAGACGATATTTTGAAAAGTAAATGTTAGTAAAAGGATAATAAAGTTTTTGAAAATATTTTAATGCATTAATCGTATAGAATATATAGGAAATTATGTGGATAATACAAACAAATTGTGTTTGAATTTTAAATATTTTATTGTGAGTTATTACGTTAAAAAAGTTTAAATCAAGCAGAAGAAATGTAGTCAAAATTGTTATCCTTAATGTTGACTGAATGAATTTCAATATTTATTTAATAAAGTGAAACACAATTATTAAACTCTCAAAATACAATACGTAACTTTAAGAAAAGTAAAGGAAAAATAGTAGGTTTTCTAAATTTAATCAAAATAATTTATTGATACCTAAGAAATTTAACAAGTCTCTGATTAAATAAGAATAAAACACTACTGTCAACTACGATTTCGTCCGTATTAAGCGGAAAACGATTTTCTAATTAACACTGCTTTATCTTAATATTTATATTGAAAATATAAAATGCCTTTTTGCCTTCAAATGTTTAAAAGTTTGGAGAGCATCGTAATTTATAAAAATTTAAATTTAATGTCATTTGACATCATTAAGTAGAATTAATGAGGTAAAGTCTGAATAGTTCGAGGGAAAACTATTTTTATTTCGATAATTTTTAAATTTTTAATGACAAATTAAATTATTCATTATTTTAAAGTAAATTTATGACAAATTACTTTTATCAGAGAAAATTAATTTACTTTTCTTAATTTGTATCGACATTAATGAGATCTTAAATGCAGATAAATCCTTTTTATATCAATACATAAATATTTATTTAATTTTTCATAGTCATTAGTTTTAAGACATTTTAATAAATTGTGACAAAGTGTAGTAAAGTGTTGTTGAGTGCTATATTATTGCATGAAAGCCATGTCTTTCTCCTTTAGCTTCCACACTACGTTTATAACGTAAAAAGTGGAAGCTTTTAAAAAGGCTTTGTCGTTTTGGCAAGGTTTTTCATTGCCTTTTTATTTTTTTAAACGGTATTTGAAAATTATTCTTCGAAATGCAAATAAATTCAGCAAAATATAAGCAATAATTATTAAATTTTAGTAAAAAATAGTTTGTTTAATTCTGACGTTTTTAAAAGTTTAACATAGAAATAAATTATGTGTTTGGCGCTTTTTTAGACGTATTGATTTGGTAAGGAAGCAGTTAAAAGTGACAGTATCAGTTACAAACATACTTGTTTAAATTAACACAATTTATGAAGAAAATACTTCTGCTAAAGTGTCACATTTTTCAAGTAGTTAACTCTATGATGCGGTCAAACTATGCATTAAATCTAGAAATGTGTTAGGGAGTAACATATACCACATTTTAGTCTAATGAAGATTTAAGGACATTTTGGCTGAGAATGCAAAGGTCAACAAAGAGGCTTGCATAGCACATTTTACTGAAAATTTAAACATTAAAAGTGAAAAGAGCTGAGATAATTCTCACTTTTGAATGAATACATACAAGTTAGCAAAGTTACGATCAAATAATTTTTGAAGTCATTGGTATATAAGGTACAATAAAAGTAAATTTATATATTTCTGTAATTTTTAAAAAGTGAGCCATTTTTTAATCTACTTAAAATCAGTTGCCAATTTGGGTATGAACTATTTTCATACACCTTGCGATTACAATTTGCGATGGAAAAATAGTACTTATAGGACATACATTTACATGAAGTATGTGTAGACTACATTTTCGCACCCCTGTTTCCTAATGCAAACAATTTTAGGAACTTGTATAAAACTATTTTTTGTGAAATAAATTTTAATTAAAAAGATGAGTAAATAATGGAATAAATGAATGAAATATAATTTAACAAATTTATATCTATTATATTGGAGACTAGGGAGCCTTGGCCATAGTTTCAGAATTTTATTTTTATAAATTTTATTTTTGCACTAAAAGTTTCATGTAATAGCACATATTAAATGAAATTTTATTGGCAACAAATATATAATAGTGATGATATAAATAATACATTCTTTCTTTTTTTAAATATATTGTTTTTTAAAACTTAGAAACTTGGCCAAGTCTCCCTTATTAAGGGAGACTTGGCCCATGGTAAGGGAGACTTGGCTCATGCAAAAATGCCTAATTTTAAAGGGCAAAATAATAAATATTTCAAATTAATTTTGTAAGCATTAAATGTAAAAAAAAATTATATTATAATTCAACACTCTGGAACTCATTTAAAAATCATGTTTACCGTAATATTTAGAGTAATACATTTTTCTAGTATTGTATAAATTAAAAATTCTAATATTGTCCATAACAAATATATTTTTTTATATTTATGTTAAATATATTTTATTCAGTTTGTACACACATTAAAATACACAAGATATAAGCCTCAGTTTAATTTTTTTTAATTTAACGGCACAAACTGTAAAAGTCAAAGTCAAAGCGCACTTTCAAAGCTACTCGTTCGTCCCCCCCTCCCCCTATAAAGAAAAAATCTGATAATATCTTAATATTAATCTGGAGTATTATTATACTTGAATTAATAACTTATATAGTTTTTGCAGAAAAAGTTTGATATTTGGTCATAAATGATAGGTTTGATTTGGTTGAGGTTTTCGTTTTATTCTAAACAAGTACAAATACTAATAATCAAGCTATTACCTTCATAAAGTTATAATCATACGTTATTATTAACCGTGTATTTGATAAACATTATGTATAGATTTTCATAACTAGTTCACTTAGGGAGCCTTGGTCCAGTGGCCAACCCTCCCTTACATAAAGTGGCCAACCCTCCCCACCTAGACATTTCGTAAAGAATGGCACATGGTGCTTTGAAGCCTTCTTCATTGCACAAACTTTATAGCTAAAATAAAACCTTAATATATCAGTATTTTAAAAATACCATATTCTTAAACTTAATTGAATTAGTTTTTCTGAAAAAATCTTACAAATTATGTCTAAAATGTTTACTTTTTGGGGTGAGAAACTTTCTTTTTTATTTTCTCCTCAATGCAAAAAAGTAGCTCAATAAAACTAAGGTGGCTATCTGCTGACAACAGTAGCTTTGAGTACCATCTATTGAGAAAATGCTAAAATATTTTTAAATACTAAAATTTAAAGGTGGGCCAAGTCTCCCTTATGGCCATGGCTCCCCAGGCTCCCTTACACTCTTAAAACAAAAGATTGAAATCCACTCCTATAGGGGAAGTGCATTTTCGGCACGGAAAGGAGTGGAAATTAACTCAGACTGAGTTAAAGCCGCTCGTTTGTTTTAAGAGTGTATTTCTATCTTTTATATTTACTTTAGCACCATATTTCACTAGTTAACTAATTAACACCATTTTTAATAACAACCAAAATAATATTTTCAACAGCATATATTAGATTACCAATACTAAATCAATATAAATAATAAAGTTGTCTCTTCTCCTGCGTGTTGTTATATCACCACACCCAATACCAGAAGCTATATAGGCGGTTTTACCATAGTGTAGATGTAATAATGACATTTTTAACATTAAGTTAACAGGGAAATTTTTTATTGGGATATTGTCCTATGCCCCTCTTTTCTCATCTATGAATGAGGAATTTGTTTAGAAGAGGGTTGGGTTCACTTAGAAAACAAATTCAGCTACGGCACTACCGTACAGAACAAATAAGTCATTTATTGAACGTGCTTTTGGCGTGAACCCTAATTGCAGTTCGCATGTATAGTCAACACCTTGTTTGGGGAAGGGTTCAACACGCAAACATTGACGTGGTTAAAGTCGTTCGATGTTACCAATCCTAAAGCGAAAAACAGAGTCCTGACATAATTTGACAACTTTTTTTAGGTATAAGTAACCGATTGTTGTTGTTGACGTAGTACCTTCCATTGGCACAAGGCTTTGAGCACCCATGAGGGTTGGAAGTCTGACTTCTGCTCCGAGACGGCTACACCTCCTCAATTTAGGCACGTCGTTGGAAGGGAGGGGTAATTTTCTCCAGACAACCTGAACCCATGGTACTTTGCTACGACCGCCCTCAGGACTTTCGGACACACAGTATTAACGAGCACGTTCTCCGCATGTACTCAGGACAACACAAATATCCATGCCTTATCCGGGATTCGAACCCGGGGCCACTCACATAACAAGCGAGAATTGAAACCACCATACCAACAGGGCAACGAATGATTGGTGGTAAGTGAGAGTGGACTGCTATTACTACGTCACGCGTAAAATGGTAACGTCGTAGTTTACGCTATAGACCCTATCACACTTGCGTAACGTCACAAAATTAGCATCCGCATATATGTATAGCGAAATTACACAAGCGGTGTGTTGATCATGATGAAGGCTACGATTACGAGCCCATGAATCTAAAGCTTATAGTAGAAGTGTTAGTGAATAAATAAATTAGATAGACTGAGATGAAATCAAAATATATAATAAAAGTTGAAGTTTTTCACAAATTTTAATAAAAACGTTTAAAATATACTAAAGAATTATTTGAGCCTTACAATTTCTATATTTAAACATTATGTATTTAATTCACGTTTAATAGCAACTGACTGGCTGAGTTCAAGCAGTTAATAAAAAATGACAATCTCCATGTTTTTCTTATGTGTGTGTGTGAAAAATTTATATTTAACTATTACTTACAATACTTGGGTTGGTTCCGTATGCTTACTATATTAATAATTGAATATTTTGAAAAGATATTACAATAAAAATCATCGTATCGTATACATCCAACTAGTTTATAATAGTTGTAAGTATCTGAAAAGAATATGTATAGAACGACTTTGGAAGAAATATTGCTACTAGTAATCGAGTAATCCATCATTTGGGAATACTTTCATTATGCGTTATCCAATGATTCATTATTTAACCATATAGAGCATAGCTACATTTGTAAGCAACCCTATTTATCGTCCTAAATACGTAATGTAAAAGATTAACGATACAATAGTATACAGTTGATGTCACGGGAAAAAGTAAAAGAATCTGACAAATTGTTATGTTTCTTATACTTGTCATATTATACATATTTATGCCATGGGACGAAGGTGTTCAATCTTCTTTGGTAATCTTTTTTATTATTTCTCTTACATTTTTATAACCAGTCAAGTTTAATTATTTTCAGACATACCAAACCCTAATGTGATAAAAAGTAGCGAACCCCACATATTTCTTCCGCAACTTGTAAGTCCTTACACTAAAATGATTTTTGACATAAGGGAGAACTGGAATCAAAATTACGCGGTTTAAAAGTAAATACATAGTACTTTATATTTCCTCAAAATTCTCATATTAACCTACCAACAGTCGACTGTACATACTATAACGTACTTAAGTTTTGCTTTTTTCAAACATATTAGTATGCATAATCATTTATACTAACGCATACTACATGTTCAAACAATTACTGAATATTTTTCGTGTTATTTACTGAATATTTTTTCGTTTTTTAAATTGCAAGACTTCAATTTACACTACATGTAAGCATAACTGTAGTATATATAGTGGCCTTTTTTCTTATTTTTTATACCTTTTTCAAGCAAACACTATTTCATTGTAAAAGTGATGATTCATCAATTTAACCCGATCAATCATCCAATCAATTATTCGTTCATTCTTTCAAGGTTATTTTACTTTAACTAAATAATTTATGTATACAGACTTTTTACTGACTAGCTATCCATAAAAAGGTGAAAAAAAATACAACTGTTGAATATAGTCTATTTATAGAAATAAGGCATGACGCTTAAAACATATTAGCACATTTTTAATTTATACTTATGAAATTAAATGAATTTATAACCATAGAATAGTATATTCTATTAAACTTATATTTATTTAGTGTTACAAGATAGTTAAAATTTACTATGTGACTTTGAACAATTTTTTGCATTAAACTCACATTTCATTTTCAAACAAATAGATTTCTGAAAATAATTTTTTTCAGAGAATTAGCTATATCATGCCTTTCTAATATTAATGAGTTTATGTTAAAATCAAAGGGAAATCCAAAATCTAATTATAAAGTAGTTTGTTTGATTAATCACAAGACGAAAAAAAAATTAAAATTATCTTTGAACTCTAAGATACTAGGTTGCTTTCATAAAATTACATAACGAACTTTTCAAAAGATTAAAAGTTAATATTAAATATTGTCTAGTCATATATTTAGTATTTTTTAAAAGTGATACAATTTACTTAATGATAGGAAGCTTTCGTCAGTTTCTTATTAAAAATAAAAACTCTTAATTTAAAATGATTAATTAGCTAATTCATGATGGAACAAGTTTGCAAAAAAGTTATGTGTTATTAAACATTTTTTTTTATCGGAGTATAAAGTTTTTACTCCAACAATTTTAATAAAACAATGTTTCTAACCTTAGACTATTAATATTAAGTTTCCAAAATCTTAAAATAATTAGTGGCTAATGTTTATGGTATAGTATTGAATATTCTATGTAAAATAATATTTGTTTAAGATTTTTTTTATGTACGAAAGTTTGAACGATAAGTTAAATCATTTTAGCCAAGTAACAAAAAGGATAAAAGAGGATTTGTGTATCTTATTTTTATTGATGGAAGAACAATTAACATGATGAAAAAGAAAACTAGGGGGACTTCGTTTTGTAATAAAAATGGCTGATTTTAAATAGGCCGAATAAAAGTTTTGCAGACAATATTACTATTATTATAATTAAACGTGTTTTATAATTTTCACGTTAAAGTGATAAAAAATAACTAAATTGCATTTGAATATAATTTGATATAAATTTTGGGCGACATTAAAAATTAAAAAAATGAAATACAATATGTGGAAGAATTTTCTTATTATTTTAAATGATTTTTAAAAATTAAAAATACCTTTTTGAAATGATTTTTTTTCTAATTTTAACTTTTCTCAGTTTTTTTACATTTAATTTCTTTCTTTGGGATTTTTTTTACAATTTAAGGAATATATAAATTTTAATTTCTTAATATTTTCTACATAAACTACTAATGAGTTTCAATACAAAATTGATTTATAGATTTAAAGGGATACGGTACTCAAAACATTATTTCATGAAATAATAATATAAACTTGTGAATTATAGTGGTTTTATATAATGTTCACTCTAAATAAACATTTTCTAGCAATAAAAACAAAATATTTTCAAGTAGCTTTTCATTTTTTATAAAAAAAGTCACATTGAATTCTCAATTATTGAATTCAATTAAAAAAACCAACTAAACATAGTAGACCTTATTCCATGCACAATTTTGTGCACCATTTATATAAGAACACAGGTTCAAAATTTCAAAATTCTAACTTAATTAGCAAAAAAGCCTTAGGGATTTATTAAACACAAGAATTGAAAAAACGCGAAACAGATGAAACAGGTTGAAAGCGGACGAAATACGTATTCAAACTTATAGGAATGACTCCAGAAAATATTTAATAACTTTTTTTCTACAGGAGATATCATTATGAAACTTTGATGTTCAGTAAATGAAACAGTAACAATGTTCAGTAATTGAAACAGTAAATGTTCAGAAAGATATTGTGAATAATAAGAAGTAAAAACTTAAAAATCGATATTTTGACCAATGTTTGGGTACCGTATCCCCTTAACTAAAAACAGTGGGGAAAACTATGGCTCTTTTGTATTTAGTAAAAACATAACTGTTAATAAAGTCTTTTTCGATTAATTCTAAAACTTTTTAGAATCTCTAAGTTCCTATAGTTATAAATATATTCTATTCTGACACACACAATAACCTGGAATCGAAAGAAGATCACAACAACAAAAAAATACGAATTTCGTCTTTTCGATTCGTAAAGCTGCTACGTTGGAAACGTTACATTATTTATCTGTTCTTTTGGAGTTTGAGGCGAAAAATAGACGGCAAAGCTGCTTTTTCCATCTGCTTCCCAGGCATTGGAATGAAGATTAGACGTTGAAATGGATTATTCTTTGCTTCGGCCAGAGTTTCGGATGTCCGACTAATTGCTTCCCATAATCGGGTTTGTCCACCTTTTTTTGTACAGCCCATTTTCGGTTTTTCTCATTTTAACAAAAACAGCGGATTTAAAGCTCTAGTAAATGTTTTATCCTCTTTTATTTTATTTGGTCATTTTTAAATTACCAAATAAAATTTTTATTAATCAGAAATTTTGATTTTTGTGTACTTGGTTCAGATAGAATAAAAATCTGTTTCAACATTTGTATCACAACAACATGGTTCAATAAAAATGAAAGCGCTTTAAATTTCTTCAAAGTCTCCAAAGATACTATTTGGAATATAAATAATTTTATAGAAAAAATATACAAAGAAAAGGGTGCAAATACGGAAATATGCAGGTAATATAGAAGCCTAAGATATTTCATCTTCAATGAGCTTTACCCAAGCACTAGTACACTGTAAAAAATTCATTCAGCACCCTTGCTTGTAAATAATGCCAAAACGTGTTCAGTAATTTTCAAGAACATATTCCTCAGCCACGATCTATTTTGAGTTCACTTATTACTAGAAAAGATATACATTGACGAAGGTCACGGCGTCTTATCATGAGCAAGCTAAGAAACTACAGCAAATTGCAATTGTATTACAACACAAACTGTAACCAAATACAGCCGAATGCACTGTGAACATGTGACAAAAATGATGTGTTTTAACAGTGTATTGACTGCACTTAACTGAACTGAAACACTGGAATTAGCATCTCATGAAAAGCTGGTGAAGCCTATTTTTGGGTCACTTGGCGACAGCTTTAGGGAGAATATGTGCCACATTTGGCTATATTCGCCGATCACAATTGACACTTGACTTGACAGTTTGCATTGGATCGTTAAACTCGCTCGCCAAGAATAGTACTCCAAAGAATTTAAGTTTTAAAGATTGTTCCTGCAATTCTATTTTTTTAAAAGTATATGTTTCCGAAACTTCATTATATAAAGAACCTCCTAAAGTAATAACATATCAATTTTCTTTTTAAAAATGTATTGAAAAAGTTGGTTTAAAATGCCTATTTTAACAGCTAAAGTATAGGATTGGCGACAACAGTTGGGTTGCTCTTACAGGGTTGCCGGGCTTCACCGACCCTGTTAGCGAGCGGTTCCATGCTCGTTCCAGAGTTTCAGTTCTGTTCAGTGATTGACTGCCATAAACAATCACTCAAGATCAGTCAGGAGTTGTAGTTAAAAATTGTAAGTTATTTTGTGTTTCGACATTTTCGTAAAGTTTTTGTAGGTAATATATTGTAGTAAATTTTTCTACAATATATCACCAAGGAGCAATATATTAATGGAGGACTTTGTATCCAAGGATTAGAAAATGGAGTAATAGGACGGTATTGTTGGGTTTCAATCAATCATAAGTATTTCCTTTCCTTAACTTATTCATCGAATATAATTTGGGTAGCAGTGCGGGTAACTTGGAAACATACAGATGAGGACAATATGGTAACATCTACAAATTGCCCTCATCCATTCATCCATGGTGCATATGTGTACAGTACACGTTATACTAACTTAACTTGTTTCTGTTTGAGATGCCGTGACAACGCGTCGGGTTGAAGTCATAGGCTCTTTTGAAATAGTGGGGCCCCGTATGTGATAAAGCTGTAACATTTACAAATAATATAAGATACATAAAACGGTTAGGGATACAAGGGCCCAATATGTAATGCATACAGTTCATTCTTCCAATATTTTTACACTTTGGTTAATTGTCGTTTTAGGGTTTTATTCCACTTTGGTCTCACTTTTTTAAAATGAAAAACGTAGAAAACTTGCACATTTCTTTTTTATTAAGTATCTAGTGTTCATGGACATTTGTCTTATAATAGTCTTCTATTTCTAACATTACAAGGACTATTTTATAAAAGTTTAAAAAAATCAATTAATCTCAATCGTTTCGTGAAATACGATGATAAAATAAGAATTGTAGTAAAAAAATTAGACAAATAGACATTAAGACAATAAGGCAAATTATTGACAACACATAATAATCTAGCAGCTATAATTTTGTACATTTCCTTTTTTTCTATTAAAAAATAAAATAATAATTCATTAAGTAAGTTTAATCATTAAGAATAGGAATCTCAATTGTGCTTGTGTATTTTTTCCTAAATCAGTTAGACATCTATTTTTCTAATGCTTATTAAATGAAAAAAAAATTTACTTCTTCGGAGAGGCAAAAAATTTAAACAAACAATCAAAACGTAAGCCACCAAATGCTGAACTCTGCTATTTTTTTATTTTGAGTTAATTCAGTGAAGAAGTATTAGCTTCTAGTCAAGTTATTTTTTATTAACAGTATAATTCATTCCCCCAATTTTTTGAGAAAGTAAATAATTTTTTATGCACATCATAATATGCAAATATTTTCTGTGTTCTTATAAACTACATAAAAAATTGTATCTAATTAATTACAGCTAACGTTTTTTTTATTTATCTAGTATTTGTATTACAAGATATTTTAAAAAAAATTTAATGTCATCATGAAAAATTAGATAGAATGTTTCAAACCTTTTAAAAGTTTCATGTTCCTTATTTTTGCTTTTATATTAAAAAAAGGTTTCTTTTTCTGAAAAAAATATTCATAATTTTTTTATTCTCCAAAATATACAGTTTTCATTATAGAAAATAAATTTATTTTATATCCCAAAATGTATTTTATAGACATTTCATGTACGACAAGATAAAGTATTCATGTCAGACAAATATTTAATGCTTTTCCTAAGAAATTACTTTCACTGATTTTTTTTAAAAAAATTACTTGATCCTATGTCTCACTTTACTCGGTAACGTTAAATATCTAAAATTACTATTTTTAGGAAAGTCTATCAGTGTGTGAGTTTACGATTATTACTTCCGACAAAAAAATTACCTACAGTAGCCCCACAGATGATAGATTTTGAAATGCAATATATTAATTTTCAATAAAAGAAATGATGCAATTTTTGGGGACTACATTGTTCTGCGTACATATAATATGAAGTAAAATACCAAATAGATACAATAGGCATAATTTTACTATAAAATAATATTTATAAAATTAACGTACTTTATTTAACATCTTCTTTAATTATCTATTGGCTTTATATAAAAGACAAAATCTCCGCATTTTCAAGAAAACAAAACCCTTAAACGAACAACGGAAGCCGAAGTACCCGCTCCCAGAAGCAACATTTAAAATTTCGCTTTGTTGCCGGATCTTTACAACGCCAAATCCCCATGAGCATCCCTAAATACTTTAAAAAGGCAATAAAACCGGGATAATCTAGATTCATTTCGCTATTAAAAAAGGCCGTTTTGAGGTGGCTAATAGCGATCGAAACGTTGTTTTATAAGCTCCGAAAACGCGGACGGTATTTTTATGCGCCACACAACTGCACATAAAAGTTTGGGGTCTTGAATGCGACGGTCCTTAAAACTCGTCCCAGCTTCAGATAAGGCAAAAGAGGTGGCGAAATGCTGTCATAAATTGTGAGAAACGATTCTGAGTATAAATTCCAATGTGGAGTGACTATTCAAACAGCCTGTTTCAAGATTCGTTGCACATGAGGTAGTTTCGGTATCATTATATGACATTTCTAAAACCCAATATTGGCTTTATGAATAAATAGTAATGTTGTTTATGTTGTATAATTACAGAAATTGGTACTAGTGTGTTTGTAATAAACATTGGTTGTAATGCGTTGGATGAAGTTGTGTTTACTTTCTATAAATATATTATATGCAGTTTAGTATGTTATGATGTGTTTTATGAGCCATCATTTACTTGATGTATTTTTGTGGCATATATTAAACTCTTTAATTAAAGTATCATCGTATTTAATATATGTCCATTTCATACAATATTGTATAATAAATGCTTGTAATTATATTTTGTTGAAAGTATTTTTTTGTAATCTAAAATATACTGATTTTCTTTTAAAAACTCCAAATTGAGTTAAGTAAAAAAAGAGAATTTTCGTCATTATTCTAAATAATAAAATCACGCCAAACGCACATTAGCTTCACCAGAAATCTCAACACCAAGATAAAAAAGAAAGTAACAACTGATGTTTTCTAGTTTTTAAAAAAGTATTAAATTTACGCATTTGCAACGATACTAAACAGAAAAAATGAAAGATAAAAGTAAACGTTTTTTTAGCGTATACTCCCCTTAAAACGTCGCGTGCACTATTGCGGTGCTTCTTTGATAAATAGTCAGAATTATTCTTCGTTCAAGCATCTTTGCGCATTTAGCATTTTTGACATTTTGTAGGTTAAACGCAGAGTGCTTTTTTGCTGATTAATTATTCATAAAAAACAAACAGTTTGTGTTGAAATAAAAAGTCGTTTCTTTCGTTATTGTTTTTGTAGAAATATGAATGAAGTTTATTCTATTATTTTTTTTGAAATTCAACCTCATGCTTCAAAGTAAAAGAAACATTAAAAAGTAAAAAAAAGATAGAAATAACTCACGTAATATTGTTGGTTTGAATAGCCGTTGTTTTAAAAACCTAAATATCTAAATATTAAATATGATTTAATGGTAATACTTTGAATGGAAGCATTTTTATTGATAAAATCCGAAATAAAGTCATTTGAAATTGACAAACATTTTTCGGTAGTAATAAAGAGTAAAATATTATGAAAAAAAATATTTGATGTGTGTAAATATTTCCGTAAAACTTTTTAACTTTTAATTTCACTATCCGAAAATTAGAAAATATACTTCATATTTTTTCAATAAGAGTGGATTTTTCGATAGGGAAATCTGTTTTTTTAATAAAAGAAACTAAAAAAATTCTTACAGATAACAAACTTTAAAACATCATTACAAATTCACTTGACAACAATTAAACTATACAAAAATTTTAGAAAAAAAGTTTTTTTCGATAAAAATTAATTTTTGTACATCAACAAACAATTTAGCTCAAATAGCTGCTGTAGGAAAATAGCAAAAAATTAGTTTATTGTATTTTAAACTCATATAGATAAATTCATGTAACTAAATTCATAAATTCAGAATTAACACTATAAAAGAGTTATGGCAATGAATTGTTTAGAACAAAAATCCTACACAAATTTTCCAAATATTTTTCTGATTATCTTAATCTATATTTTTGTTAACTGCATAATTTTTGTTTTTGAATATATAATTGCGACATTTAAATCATATGTTTAATTGTGTTAAGACAACACATATTTTTTAGAACTTACAAAAATATTGGTTCGATTTCTACTTTGGGATGCTTTCTATTGTGTGTTTAAACTTTTTATTCAAAATATATTATTTTTTTAATTATGATTTTTTTCTTATTTGGCTTATGTTTGAGTTCATACCTCGGGTTATTTTAAGCTGGTTTAAAATCCAAAACTAACCTTCCTAGCCGTTCTTTTTCCCGTCTTTGAAAACCTAAACAAAACAAGTTCACCAGGGAAACCAAGACACGGCCATAATTGTTAGGTCAAACAAGCAACACCACCATATATCTCGAACGCATCAACACCTAAGTAGTTTTTGCTGTAAAGAGTTATTGCTAAACTGGAGGGGATAGCATTTTGTCGTGCTTTGGGGACTAGACTATCTCTTGAAGGTGATGGTACTAGGCATCTATCTCGCTTAATCCTAGCACCCTGAACCTGTCTAGGGCTGTATTTACGAAATTTAAACTGGTGATGGATGTGAGGGGAGGTAGGGAATAAAAAAGTTTATCGAATGACTTCAAATACGTGACGCTGCAACTAAATATTCGCAAATGTGTTTAAGAGCGAACATTGAGTTTTTGCGCAAATGCGTAGTTTGAATGGTGAAGTGTGAGGTATAAAGGAAAAAATACTGAAATGTTGTATAACGTGAGTCGTGGGGAAGTATGAAGATATACGATAGGTGCATATTTCGTAGTAAGAAAGGAAAATATATTCGGTTAAGATTTTTTGTTGTTGTGTAAACTCCTAGTGTAACTCGTGTATTGCGTATTCCATATGTTAGGTTTTGATTTTGAATTCAATTTAGTATTATAGTCGAAAATTCTCAGAAAACTTTAACTGATTTTCAAGGTATTCTTGCAAACTTTTTTATAAGGAATATATATTTGAAATTATATTTTTCTACATCGAGGTGAATTTTGAATTGTTTTAGCAATGCTAATACATTGTTTCAATTATATTTGTTTCAAAATATTTACTTTTTATATAAAGTATATAAAAAGTGTAAATCGAAAAACTAAAATTTGAAATTCTGATAAAAATATTTTCTAATTAAATACAAAAGAAAATAATTTCGATAAAACAACTTTGCATCTTTTTTCTAAAACAATGTCATTCCTTTTTCATTCGATATCTCAAATATGTTTAAAAGAAAAGTTTCAATGCACCTTATTGATTATTCATAGTCGGAAAAAACAAACCTTTTGAATATTTGACGAAACTATTTTTAGAGCCTCGGAAAAACTCACCGACACATTGTGAATATTTCAGCTCAAAACACAAACGTAAGTGTCGCTTGATTTCCCCATAAACTGCAATTTTTGCGCATTTTCCCCATTCCTCGCAAGAAAGCATCTATTGTTGAATATTTTTTTTCTGAAATCGATGGAAATCTTGCCGCGTTCGCATCATATCTGGAACATATCGTTTCTGGGAGACAGTTTGTCATGTTGGTGGAATAAAATCTTTGTTCCGAATATATCTTTCACCTGACTTGACAGTGACAAACAAGAATTTTGTACTTTTCCCTAGGCTTTAAACTGTTTCTGTAGAAAAAGTAATGGCTGTTTTGGATGTGTTTCCTTATGAATGAACATCATGCTCCACGCCAAGTTAGAATTACTGTTGTTTGATGACTTATGCATGGATTCAAATATCCCGGTCTTTTCCCTCGTGAAGTAGGGAAAAGGGATGTATAAATAAGTAAAATATAGTATTATTGCTAAGGTTGGGACGAATTCTTAAAAAAAATAACCTATCATAAACACGTTAAAGGAAAACATATTGTCCTTGATTAATTATACCATTATTTTTAGATTTGTGTATCTAAATGTTTATGTATTCTTATAAAACGTATTTTATTGTATTTTTAATTTTTTGTTTTGATTAGATAATAGCCCAATTTTATCGAATTGAATCATTTGTTATTAAGATCTAAAAATAATTTAAATAGGTTTTTGTCTTTTTTTTTAACTAATAATGTTTTATTAACGTTAAATTTCATACTCATGTTTCATTATTAATTGATTATTTTAATCTCTTGATTTTTTTAATAGCTGTTTACTTTAAATACAAAGCTTGATTTTAATGGGCACTTTTATTTACTCTTATTGTAGCGAATTAATTATTTGAATAGTTAAACTATAAATAATCTATCTTCAAAATGAAAACTATCCAATATTTATCTCCTTAAGTAGTCATTTACAAACTAAACCAAATTCCTTTGAATCCAATTTCATTTAAACTAAAAGCATGCGAAATCAACTCTAACATCCATTTACTCCGAATATAATTTAAGCGAAAAACAACCACCCGAGTAACTGTAACGATGTGACGTATTTACATTTCCTCACAAACCCCAGTTTCTCCTGCCACCAGTAACTCAACAGCACGATCCCGTTCTTTAATAACGTATATTTAAATAAATATTTCACCGGGTAACGTCAAGAATTGCGAGCAAATTCGGATAATTGTTTAGCTCGAGTTTTGAAGGCAGAAAAGTCGAGGCTGAAGCCGGAGGTACTGACAGTAATTAAAATACGTCTGCTGGCGTTGGATGCCATTAGATACAGCGAGATTAGAAGTCAGTGGGAACTTATGAATTAGTGGACGTTGACGGGCGATTTTACTGTTGCTGGCGGTGAAAGTTGATGGGGCTACACGCAAATATTAACCCTTCCAGAGCTGGCTGACGAATGGGACAGGAAATGCTTTTACCGGTGGTTATGTTTGGTTTTAATGGAGGATGGGAGTTGTTAGCGGATTGGAGTAAGGTGGTGTTTTTTGAATAGTAAAATGAATAAAGAGACTCGTATTTATTTAGTCGTAAAATAGTTATTTATCATAAATTTTAGGCTTTGGTTATACGTTATGTACGTTTGTTTACAAGGATTATCAAAACCTGGATATATTTTAAAGACGATTCCAAATGGCTGCAATTATTCATGCTATAATAGGATTTGAAACCTCACATATTTGTAAATTCTATAAAATACTTATCATTTAACGTAATTCGATTTCTGAAACATTAAAACCTGAAACTTTTAGTTTAAAACAAATAGATAAATTTTATTTAAGCTTCTAATTAATATCAATTAATTACGTTTAATATTTTTATAATATTTATATAATATATCAAGTATCACATTATTGTTAATGTATCAAATTACTAATGAACATAATAATCTATATAAATACTAATATTTACAAATCCTTGAAAATCAAAACGAATTTCTTTGAATATATATCGTATAAATTTAAAAATATCTTAATTTGAAATATATGATGTGAAACTTGTGAATTAGTGGAGGGAAAATGCTGTTTTAATAATGATTGCTGTGAAAGTTGGTGTTGCAACAAGCAAATATCATTTCCTCCTAAGCTGTCTAACGATTGTGAAAGGAAAGGCTTTAACTGGCGGTTGGTTATGCTTGGTTTAATTGAAGGGTCGGGATTGTTAGGGAATATTTTAAGTATTTTGCATAGAAAAATATAAGTTGGACAGGTTCTCTTAGAGGGAAAGTGGGAAATGTATTTTTGTGTTTTTGAAAATGAAATTTGTATTTTGAAATCTCTTTAGATTGAGAACTACTAGTTGGAAAGTTTTGAAGTTTTCCAGGAATATTATAGCTAGTGGGTAATATATAGAATTTTGTTCGATGTACAACAATAAAGCATTGGGATGAAGAATTCTTGAACTAATGAAGCATTGGAATAACGGAGCAGTCGAAGACAGAGACAATGAGAAAACTGACTATTGAGAAAAGAGACCACGAGAAAAAGGGAGCACTGTAATAATAAATCTATGTAAAAATAGAGGCGTGATAAGTCACACAAACCATCAATAACTCGATGTACTAAACTATTTCAGTAATAACAATTTCACTCAAGGTCAGGTTAGAGTCAATCAAGTGCAATATTTTTTTATTTAATTCTTTGCAACTAAAAAAAAATCTTGATAAATAAAAATAAATCAATCATAAAAAATCTCTAAAATATATATAAGTCAATTTTCCATTGCCCCAAAGCTTTGTTGCCCAGTGCAAACACATTTGATTTATTCACGAGTTTACAGGAAAAATTTTACACGACTATGACTATTTTTTCCCATATACAACTTAATTATTAGCACCCCCGTAGATAATTTTTTTTTAAAGTTAGCCCATTAACTTCTATGAGCTTCAATTTTATGGTACGCCTTTCATCTTTATAATACCAGCAAATTATTCATATAAATAAGCAACGTCAGTATGAATATTAATATTTAAATCTAATTGAAAACCAAAATTTCTACTCATTGAATGTTATTTTTCAAAAACTTTATTTTTATTGAATTCTAATAGTCTTAATGAATATCTCTAAGGTGTAATTTTTAAGCAGTTTATACAATTATTTTTAAATTGAATTTTTTATATTATTCATCCGTTATTTTAATTAATTCCCTGAGGAAACGAATAACTTATTTGGTTTTGTAAGATTTTACTTTTAAGTTGGTTGGTTGGTAGACATATATATTCAGGTTTGTGTACTTGGTCAGAGACCCGCTTATAAACCTTCGTCAAGTAAGACAGACACAACAGACAACACACACACATAAGTGGATCCATCTAATTTTTAGAGACAGAGGCCAACTAGACTAGAGGATCCCCAGAATTGGCTTGTCACCCCCAGAGGTATTGATTTGGTATGGGAACTTGGAGGACTTCGGACCCAACAGATTTAACGAGCACGTACTCCGCATATACTCGACAAACACAAACATCCATGCCTTACCGGGATTCGAACCCGAACCCAGAGGCTCCAAAGGCTAGCGCCCTAACCGATGCGCCGCCGGGTCGGCCCCTTTTAAGTTTTAGTATTGTTTGGCTTCTTAAACTAATATTATAAAACCACAAGTACTTTTTGTTGTAATTTAATGATACAGTTCATAGATTAAAATATAATGCAAAAAGCCCTCAATTGCCTAAAATCTTTATTGGCTTTTTTTATCACATATAAGTTGTTAAATCATCACAATAATAAATACTTGCAATGTAAGTAAAATGTTATTTCTATTGAAGTGAAATATATCCAAACATCAATTCGACATTTTCTAAATCTTTCAATTTGTATCTAAAAGCCAAAAATAAAAAAAACACATTTAAGACAAACTAAACAAAACTTTCTATAAATTGCGGGCAAAAATATCGTGAATTCCTTTCTTCTTTTACAGAATAAAGCGAAATTGAAACTTGGGATTTAAATTTGAAGATAGAAACTTTAAAATACTTCTAAATGGGTCTACATTTAAAATCCATATAAGATTCTATTTCAAGGATTTTGGGATCGTGGGTATAATTTATATTCCCTGACTGTCGCACATCACTGGAATTTCCTCCAGTTCACATGATTCTGATAAAAAGTTCTGAAGGATTCTTTTCGATATTTAAAAAGTACTACTTCGAAACTATGTTATTGAGATAACTTTATAGTGACTTATAAGTCCGTGTGATATGTGTTTTTAATAAAATATGTTAGTAAATAAATGTTTTTATTAAAATATTTTTTTATTATTTTATTTCGGAAATTATCGCTTAAACAGTGTTTAGCTAGAAAAAAAAAGATATTTCGATGTTATGGCGGGTTGTCACTATTTTTCCAATGAGGCAAGTTTTCCCAACTGATCTTATATTGTAAGTTAGCCTTTAGGGGGCGCCAATTGGTTTCTTAGTGTATAAAGCAACAGTTGGCGTTGTCAAATTGAAAAGTTGAGTAAAGCTGTGATTTTTCAAGTTTGAGTAACTTTTTATGCGTACATTGAAACTTAGTTTAGTTTGGTTTGAATTATCGTCGCACTAGAGCTACACGAGGGCTATTGGCGACGGGCGTCGTATTTTAGAACCACAGTCAAGTGACGAGCCGACACCTGAGTAGTAGGGTGGAGTGAAAAAAAATATTTTTTTATTTAACATTTCTAATAGTGAAAAAAAGTTGTTTCACATCTTACTAAAACATGATATATATATTTTTTTAAGTTAAAGTTAAATTATCAGGGTCCACAATGAATTTATAAATACGAATGTGCTGGCTATACAGTAGGGTGGGACGAAAAAATAAATTTTTGAGTACAAACTTCTAATAGGACTCAAAAGTTGCGTTTTGTCATGCTGATTACTGGAAAAATAATAAAAAAATTCCTAATTAATATTATGTGCTGCCTCAAAGCGGTTGAAGTTTGAAAAAAATGACAAAAATCAACTCATTTTAATTTTACCGCCAGAATTTACTGATTACATTTCATACTTTGAAAAAAAAATAATATAGTTAAGTTATATATCGTTATCATAAACAATATTTTACAAATGCTATTCAAAATTTTTAAATTTTCGAATTTTTTTTTAAAAAAATACGCGATTTTGATGAAAAATCACAAAAAAATTTATAGCTTTTTAAAGTGAACCTGTTTGGAATTTTAAATTATAGAAAAGTGCTCTTATACATAGGAATGGATGCTTTACATAGTGTTTAACCTATATAAGCAGCAGCATAACAGTTATTATGAAAAGTTAGGGCCGTAGTTTGGGTAATGGGTAAGTTTGCTCCATTATAGTTTAAATTGTAAAATGCATTCTTATTATTACTTTATTTACCAACTGCATGGCAATGAATTGTTTTTAACGCATTTGTTTGAACATTTAAATGGAGTAACAAATGGACCCAGGGCATATTCTGGTCCGATCGGAAAGTCTGGTTGGTTGTGAAGAGCTTCCATGTGCAGTTTTTAAAAAATTGAAGTAGTTTTGCCAAGTCGCTTGTAAAACATTACTAAAAGCCCTTAGTACAGAGCAAAAGTATTTGATGGATATTTGCTGACCTGTTGTAAAGGACGCCTGGGAACATTTGTCATTCTAGGTGGATTACAACTGCTAACAGAATATTAAGGCTGTATGTTAGAACACCCGCACCTTCAAAAAGCGTGCAGATATTGGCAACGTTTGTTTGCAAAGTGTATGCTCCGAAGGGTTCCAAATCAGGAACAAGCAATCTTTAAAATATGGAGTTTGTCATCTTTTTGACACCATAAATAAATGTCAATACTTGAATCGAGAACTCAAAAATATTATCCATCCGGTAATGCGACGTAATGGATACTTTGGTCATCCCGAAACATTATCCTCTGCATGATAACTGACGAAGGCCACATGCCCACATGTGAAGGAATTGGCTTTAAGAAGGATAAAGCAAGCAATGAGGCTAACTAGGAAAATTGTAAGAAGAGTTGAGCTTCCCAAGTTTAACTTCAATGCCAAGGAATACATCGACATCATCAACTGGTCCAGCACAACTGAAGAGCTTAGTGGAAGAACGTGCTAAGTGACTTTTTTGAAAAAATTGAGATTTTTGTGTAAATGAACATATTACTAACTTCTTTAACGAAACCCTCTTTCGTTTCCTCCCCCCTTTTCATAAACTTTAAGTTTAGTATATTTTTTACGCTTTACAAGTAACGTTTCCAACAGATCTGAGTGAAAACGATAAACTTTAATGCTCATTTTCTCGTTTTCACCTTTTTGTCACTTAGCATGTTCTTCCACTAAGCTCTTCAACTGTGACAGAACCTCCGATTACAGCATCTGTCATCAATTACAATATCATTCGTACTTTTCCTGTCGGAGATGCATCCGCCCTTTTTGAAATTTTATGTAATTTAATATGTATTTTTTATGTATTTTTTTTTATAAAAAACACACAAAAACTATTTTATTCTCAAGTTTATAAGTCCATTGCTTTTTGTTATTTGTAACCATATTTTTTTTTCGTATAAATGAAGCCATATAAGGTTCCCAATATAAGTCCTATGGGAGATTAACATGGGGATTTTTTTCGTGTGTTTCAAACATTAAACCCGATTGTGGACCCTCAAGACATTAAACTAGAGTTCTGAAGTTTTTACACTTTTTATTCAGTATATCATAATACAACTTTTTCATGCTATTAGATATGGAAAAAAAAGAATATTATTTTTCAGCATATGAAATCACTCCACCCTACTGAGTAGGCACCCAACGCAACCGTTAAGGGCGACATCGAACGCAGCGTTGGGACTATGGATGATATTTATAGTGCACTCCCTCTACACGGGGTATTTAATATTCGTCGGACATTTTTGGCTGCACGGGCCGTTTATATGTCGGCAGTTATTTTAGCGATGCCCGGACCCGAACCTGGGACCTTTTGCATGCTAGGCGGACGCCTAACCGACTGAGCTCCCCAGCCCTTATTGAAACATAAATTAAGCGTACAATTATATTAAGATTACACACCGTGAACGATTGCACTGTAAAAATAATGCGTTATGGTGCACCAAGAGGTGGAACCAATTGGCTTTCTACAAAAAACTGGGAGACAATCTCACGAAACTTTAATGCACGTGATAAATCAGAATTTTTGTACAGTTTTTAGCCTTACATTAGGCAACCTCCAATCCTTAGCAACAAGCTATGGCTCTATAAAAGGGGATTATAAATGTTTTTTGAGTTCTTAGTGATCCAGATGTTAATGACTTTAATGAAATTTATTAAAATAAAGCTTTGGTATAATAAACCAGCATTTTAAACAATGCTTACATATTTTCTAGTTAGACTGTTCTTGGTTATTTTAATTTACTATGAAATTCACATAAAAATTATAAAATATTTTTAAGAATAGTTAGAAAATTTGCATCATGCATTTTTGGCTGGCTGGGAAAATGTACCATGCATAAGGGGAACATTTTCCATCTCTACATGCTTGCATTTAAACACTTGTTTCCAAAAACTATATTTACTTTTTTTAAAAGTGTTGATGCTAGTTTCAAGGTAAAAAAAATGTGTAAGGAAGGCAATGATATCTTGTTTTCCTCCAAATAAATAAAAGTAACAAATATACAAGCAAATATTTAAAAAAAAAACATCTTGGAAACTATTCCTGGTCTCCCCCTAATACATTGATCCTCATCAACAAGACCTCAATAAATAAAATAGCCCTGTTCCGAAAATTTGCAGAATACCATAAAATGTCAAATATCATGAGTACTTTTAGGTCTATGTGTAATACGATAGGAATGGTAATTTGAATAAATCGATGAAAGATAAATAATACCTTACACACTTTTTTGATAAGAAACGAATTCTACCAAACTTTCTACGCCATTATAACTATTAGTACATTGAGCAATCCTTTCTTTTGATTTTATAATATAGTTTTTATTTAATGTTCAATTTAAAATGTAAAACACTCATAAAAATCAGAGTTAGATTTAAATGTTTGATATTTTTTGCATAAAATACTTTAGTAAATTAAGATTTTATTAATAATAATTCTCTCTCTTCAACGATATAAAATTCTCAAATTTAGTTTTAAAAGGAGACCCGTGAGCTATTTTAATTATCTAGTTATTTCTATCATAAAAAAGCGAAAAAAAACTTATTTTTCTTATAACTCCTCGAAGGTAATTTCACATATTTGCTTTCTTACCAAATAAAAGCGACAAATCGAAGAATGTACACAACTGCATTCGTGCGATTGCGAATGTCTTCTTCAAACAAACACAAAAAAGTCCAGAGCTCGGATTTGAAAATAGATAGAGGTTAATGCCAAAAAAAAAGTTCCAAAAGAAGCAAAGAATCCCTCCTTGAATCCCCTTCCCTCGATTTAGATGAAATGCTTCTTCTCCCCTCCACCTAAAAGCATTGAAGGAACGAATCGTGGCACGGAAGCAGTTCCCAACGAAATGGTCTTTTTATTTCCTTTACCAGGGCTAAACATTGATTTTCCGACCGGCGAGGGTTTGGAAAAATCGTAGTTGGTATTTTGGTGTAAAATAATTTCGGTAAACATGGAGTCTGCTAATACTTTATCGTGATAAAAGTAGTGAACTGTATTAAATTATGTAAGGAAATCGACATTGTAAAGTTTTTGAAAATTCAACGAATGAAATTTGCCGGACACTTCTGCAAAATGCAACCATCCAACTTAACTTATAGAATCTTTAGCTACAAGTTAATAGGAACCAGAGTATGGGGCAGACCACGGCCTACTCAACTACTAAGGCCGAAGAAGCTTTCCCAAACAAGCTCGGGGACGGAAATTTTGACGTCATAGTTCCGAGTGACGTTGTTCCGAAGATGGTTCACGGCGGATCACAATTTTAGGGTTCTGAATGCGTCCGAACTGGTTTCTCGATCTTCGGCACTGGGAACAGTGACGTCAAAATTTCCGTCTACGCTCATGTTTGGGAGAGCTTCTCTGGCCTAGTTATTGACGTTGGCCGTGGGCAGACCCAAACAAATCCCAGACTGCATCACTAAAGATTTTAAAAGATACGGAAATGGCAAACCATCGCTAAAAAGAGAGCGGAATGGAAGCGAGTTCTTGAGAATTCCCTGGCCCACACTGGGCTGTCATGCCAATAGAAGAAGATAAAAGTATTGTTTAGGTATAGTAAAGTGACAGTGCGTTTCACAATGAAAAAGGTAACACCACCATAATATACCACATGGGATAATTTAATTTCGAAAATGGTGCAATGTATGGAAAAAGGCAAGATTTAAAATCCTAAAATCTACTTTTTTTAGTATGATTATACATATATATAACTTTAGCATTTAAAAAAAAACATTTAGAAAAAAAAATGCTAGGGGAAATTCTCTCAATTGTGTGTTCACTATTACGATGAAAAATATACTTATTGTAACTAATTTTTAAAGGTGATTATGTCTTATATTTTGGGGAAAACACTTGCGCATTTTATGTTTACTTTTTTTTTTACTTTTAATGTACCACATTATCAGTTTTGATATTTAAAAAAAAAATCTAACTCCAAATTATGATACTGGATGGCCCAGTCTCACCACGCCATGCAAGAATGTTGAATTAAATATACATAGACATAACTTTTATTACTATAGCAGCCACTATTTCTTTTCTATGTCCATAAGCCATCATAATTCTCATTTACAAACCCGTTTCATTCAAAATAAGTTTTTATAATTGTTATAACTTTGTCAATTCAAATTGGCGACTTTAGTGCTAGGGAAACGTTTGGCTCCATTACAAACCACTCCTCGAGGTCCGAGTTTTACATTTAGAATGGTAAAAATAGTTTCTCGAGTGAGAGAACGATATACACCGACCCAGTGGTTTACAACCGTATTTTGAGGTAAAAAATGTGTTAAATTTTAAAATTGGGAAATAAATAATTCAATTTGTTCGAAATACTTTCGAATAAAATGCTTCTTTAAAAGTAAAGAATCCCAAATTTATAAAAAGTATTTAAAATTCGTTTTTAACCTTAATGAAATTTGATAGTCATTTCGCTCAACAAATTAACTAAAAATAAACTTTTCACATAAAAAGTATAATTTTTAAACATTTACCACAACTGAACTGTAAAGGTTATTTTTTGAATTTAATAACAAAGGAAGTACTTAAGTATTATAAAAAGTAAACAAAGAGTGCTGAAATTAAATAGTATTTTTTTCATATGCCTAATATGAACCATCCAATAACATATTTAAGCTCTAATACGCTTACCGTGGGATTAATTTCCAACATTGATATTTCTTTTTTTACAGTCTTTATCAGAATATCATTTAAACTGCATTAAACTTTTAAAATAGCTTTAAAAATATACTTTGGAGTTTCACATTTCAGCTTTGATCTCTGTAATTTAATTTATTACGTCAGTTAATAATATATTGATTAAGAATTTTTCCACAACACATAATAATTACGTGGTGCACATTGATTTACAACGGGTGTTGTGGATAAACACTCTGATAGGTTATCATTTTTATGTCATGAGAGATAACATTTCAAATAATCCCTTTAATAACAATTAAGTATACAAAAATATATAATTTTATTCAATCAAACTGAAAATGTTATTAAAAGCATTGCAATTTTGTTTCAGATAGTGCAACAAATTAAGTGTCAATCAAGCAGACTTGGGTTTGAATCCCTGATAAGGTTTGGATATTTGTGTTGCCCCAAGTACATGTGCGAAGCACGTGTGCGTTAAATCTGCGGGTCTGAAAGTCATATAGAGGTCATAGCGCAGTTTCGATGGGTGAAGGTTGTCTGGAGAAAAATATCCCTCCCCTTCAGCGGCGTACCTAAATTAAGGAGGCGGCACCCTATAAGAATATAAATCAGACTTCCACCCTCACGGGGTTAAAAGCCTTCTACAACGGAAGCTACGGCACTCCTCCTGCTTTTGACCTATGAACTGGGTGCACACGACAACAACAGCAGCAAAATAAATAGAACGTTATAAATTTAGCTGATCGCAATTCTGTTTCTTTTTAAATTGAGCAAAAAAAATGCATGACCTACTGATTATCATACATTAATTATTTTCAATTTCATGCATTACAAATAAATTTTAATAAATGGAATGATATAAATTCCTTCATAATCTAAAAGCAAGAAAAATAATATTTACTTCAAGACTAATTGCACAACAATCCTACCATTGATTTCCGATACCAGTTAGCATACTTTCTGGCTGTCAAGACGACATAATAGCTCTATCCAATACAAAAGTCTTCATCTGAAAAGCTTCATTCCCCCAGATACACGTACAAATTTGATAATTTGCTCATATTTAACAGCAAAATCTTCTTCCATGGCCTTGTTTCAAGAGGGTGTGAATGGTGATTAAATAATCGGAGATTAAAGATCCTCCCATTAGGCGCAATTTCTCGCTACCTTTGAATGGTTGACGTCACGGATATTAACGCCACGCTGCCTCATTAAGTACACGGGACTCTAGTGTTTGATGAATTAATCCATCAATGTTAACGTCACAAAATTGGTTAGCATTCCTTTCCTTAGAAAGAAACTAAGGGTGGTATTATTATGGGGAAAGGATTGACGGCTATAGCGATGAAATGTAGGTATTGTTAGTGAAATGAGGTTACTTTTCGAAGTTGTTCATGGGAAGTTTGTAATTTTAAAGGAATTATTTGTGTTTGTAATTAGTTTATGTTAACAGCAAATGTTAATAAACTAAGATTTTAGTTTAACATTTGCTGAATTGGAATATTTTTAAGCAGACAGATCGTGTGAACTTCAATTTATGTCCTAAGATAAATACGATTTAAATACTGCATAGGGTATCACTGGGATATCAAATTAAAACAGTTTTGATGTCATTACTAATATTGCATATGAAAAACGTTATTAATGGTAAGAAATCCTATAACACTGATATATTTCAATTAATTCAATTTGGTACCTTTAAAAAAATTTCAACAACACGTATTTTCAATTAATTTGTAAACACATTTAAAAATATAATACATATTTTTAAATTCCCTGTTAAAATAGTCAATTTTAGTTCAATTTTACGAGCCAACACAATTTACTACTTTTCATTTAAACTTTTGATGATTGATAGGATTTAAACAAACATAATCAAATAGTGGGAAATTAAAATTTTTATATATAAAACACGAATTTATCAATCATCCACTTCCTACAAATTGTTGATTAAATAAGTATCCCAGAGAGGAAATTAAATTAGAGTTTGATAAACTCCACTGACAGCTAAAAAGAACTAGTCTTTAGTTTGGTGTTTCCAAAGACACTGTTGAGATAACTGGCATAAAGTTTGTTCTTTCTCATCGCATGAACAATACATGATTTGCTGTCACAAGATAGAAATAGACAGTATCTAGCTATCTATCATTTAGAGTATTATTAGTTAGGGGATAACACAAATTATTCACTAGATCATGAAAATATTACGTTATTATTTATTGCAAACATTTCTTTTTTAATATATTGCATCGTGTAAAAGAGAATTTTATGTTGAGTAGTATATATGTCAGATATATATAGTTTAGTATTTATCAAACATATTTCTTATTTAACGTTCATTTTCAGAAGAAACTTAACATTTAAAGGTAATAATACTTGCTTATTTTTTACAGTCTGACAAGAAGAAAAATAAGATAATGAATTTTGTATGCCAAAAAACTCAAGATTAACCATTATATCGTCTTATCAAAATATCCAGATGTTACCGTAGCTTTAATACATTTTGAAACTTTTGCAAGCAATTAAAAAGAAATAATTGCTCCTTCTGGAATTAAAATAAAATCTTTGGCTATGCAGTTTAGTGTATCTTGTTTAACATTCTTTTTTTTTTAATTATTTATAAAAGTTTGGTCCATAAATTCTTATGACTAATAAATCTTCAGTAACTATACATCTGACGTACTTTGTTAGAATATGTAAACAATTGCCACATAAAAAATAATCAGTAAAAAAATTAAGTCGTTTTAGAACATATTACCAAAATATTTAGTGGAAAACAGATAAGAACTACTTATTAAAAATTTGAAGTAAATAATCTTATAAAATGCTTATTATATTGATACTTTACTTGGCTGAAGTTTTACAAAATAAAGCATCATTGTACTTTAAGTTTGGTTAGATTATTTTCAATATAGTCGCACTAGAGCTGCACGAGGGCTATTCTTTGTACTTTAAAAAAATCGAGAACAATAAGATTCAGCGTGCAGCTTACAAAGTGCATTTGTTGCTGTGGAGTTATTATTTTTTTTTTTGGTTTCAAATACTACTTTTTGTTATTAATTGATAGTGTTATGTGGGTATAATTATTTTTCTTCTAATTTTTTCAGTTTTGGTATTCCTTTATTTTGGTTAACCTTTACTATTTTTAACTACACTACACATGTTTGCTTTCTCTGGAACTTTCTAGCTTCAACCACATTTTGGAGCGTTCACTAACCAATTTTGTGGTAAACCCATATCTTTGATACACCACAAAAGTGGTAAATCAATGATCCAAATAGTGGTGACAGCTGAAAAGTTCCAGGATTCCGGTGCAATCTTGCACCAAAATATTTAACTGTGTAGCTTCGGTTACTTTAAAAAAATACTAACAAATATTAAATTCCTACCTTATTTTCCTCCTCTCTAAGAGCAGCAATCGCGGCAGGAGGCGGTTCCCGTCTGTTCTCATTTCTCTGGCGATAAACCGCAGCAAATATGCAAAGATTTAAGACCAAAAGGGAACAGCCGACAATAATCGTCACCCTTAGTGCAGTTAAGTACTGATCCTGCTGCTCTGACGTATTGTCGGACGACGCCATACTGCCCGACACGTTCACGGTCAGGACTGAGGAAGACTCGTCAATGACATTCAAGGGCGAGTCGGGAATCGCTGTGGTCTTTTCTGGAGTACGAGCCTCGCTGACTTTGGAGCCAGACCCGATGGTTGGTAGTGGGTAGTTGGATCTGGTACGCGGGGTTGGGGCTCTTGGAGGCATGCCTAAAAATAATGTAGTTTTTGGTCATTGATATACAATACATTAGGTCATTGATGTACAATAAATTAAGTCATTGATATGCAATTCAAGGAGATTAAAGGCTGTGTTTTGCACACTCATGGATATCTATAGTTCTCCCCATGGACCAGACACCAACCAACCAACCATTGATATGCAATACTTTAGGCCAATGATATACAATATATTTGGTCATTAATACACATTTGACTATTGATGTGATAAAATTACAATTCAAATTCTGATTTAATATGGATTCAATGATTCTGGTGATCTGTTAAGAATATTATGAAACTCGTCGGGACCAATGATGAATGAAGCGATGGATTATTTCTTCTGAATTTTTTTTAATTAATGAAGCAATATGATATGGTTTAGAAAATTGATGAAGCAATATGATTTGGTTATAATTAAAGTTTAGATATAATTAATAAATTAAAGGGGTTTGGAAGGAATAATGTTGAATTTAATTTTCTGTTTCTTATTACTAATGATTGGACAAAATGTTTTTAATATTGTTTACTGTATGTTTAAAACGTATGGAAAAACTGTAAACTTCAGAATAGAGCTCTTACAACGCGATTTTTTTTTTTGAAAAAATTACTTTGTATTTTAGCGATACAATGAGCATTTTTCTAAAAATGCCAATTCAGTTTTTCGTTGTTTCCGATGAGGAATCAAATTTCCATCTAGTCACAAAACATTTTTTTGCGCAGTAAGAAATATTGTTTACGTGATTCCGGCAACTGTTCGGTGTATTTGGTTCTTGGCTTGGAAAAACAAAAACTTAGGAAAACAAAATAAACAAACTTTTTTGGTTTGTATAGATTAGTAAAAAAACTATTAATAATCGTTATCCTAAATATAATACAGAAAAAATAAATATTGCAGAGTGCTTTTTATCCTTTACTTAAAAGTTCTACGAATATATGTTCCATGCATCTTTAAAGCATTTAATTTTTTGATAGAACTTAACTTACTGAAGAGCATGTTTTAGAATTTATTTATTTTTATCTAAATTAACATTATTTTACTCACAAAATAAATCTATTTATGCTAGACCCGTTTGGCCTAACATCGAGTTTTCAAAAAGAATTGTCGTTTTAAAACATGTCACGCCACATTGATATTACTCTTCCAAGTTATTCATTATAGTGGTTTACTCATGTTTTTATTTAATAATGTATAGTTGTTAGTAATAACATATATTTGTTTCCAAATATATATAGTTGTTAGTATATTCTCATTTTGGTAAAAATGTAAAAAATAAAGCATCACAAATGTTATCATAAAAAAATAATTCTTCTGGTAGGATTTTTTTAATTCTATATCTTGAAATAATTTAGACTGGAGTTTGACATTTGTTAAGGAAGACCCTTTATGGTATATGTTGTTCCATAATACCCTTTATCAAAGAAAGAGATAACGTCACACAGTGGTCGGAAAAGGCTGAAAAACGGTCAAAATTCATTTATTTTTTTTGTGGTTTGACAAAAATGTATAAAAATTCGGTTTTGTAGGTTTTTGACCCATCTGAGTCGATATAGGACACAATCAAGTTTGTAAAACCTATGTATTTTAAGTTACAGTTAATGCAAAAAATAATATGTGAAGATGTAATGTGAAAATTGCGTATAAAGAATAACGTTTTAATCAACATGTATTGGGCAAGTGCATATGCGTATGCTTAGGTCATGGTAATACGTAATCAGTCACAAAAAGCCAAAACACTAACAAAATCTTTTAAAAAATGAAACGTCAAGCTAAAAATATGTACACTATTTTCAATATTTTCTGCTCTCAATTTAGCTTATAAAATTAATTGAAACCAAAGTTTTTTTCATGTGAATATTTTTTTTACTAATTTTTGAACGCATGAATTATATAATATTAAACATTGAAGTTTGTGGAATAATTATGAAATATTTAACATTGAAGTTTGTGGAATAATTATTTAATATTAAACTTTTAAAGGTTGTGGAATAATATCAAACTTAATATCAAAATATCGTACAAAAATATGAATACACAGAACATATACTTTCAAATTAACCGTCAACAGTTTTTTAAGACCATATTAATTAACAGCATTTTATTATTGAAGATGTTAAGGCCAAATATGGTATTAATATTCATCTAAAGACTTTTTAATGAAATTTCGTTTAATTTTAATACGGCTTAGGAAATAAATAATTTATTAATAATATCGTATTTGATTTAAAAGTACTATATAATGATCTTAGAGTTAAAAGTATATTAACAAATCTGAAATACAAAAACTACACGTATTTTAGGAACTAAATAAAAGTCACTTTGATAGAACAGATTCATAAAAAGGATTTTAATCTTAAAATTTTTTTGAAGCACTAAAAAATTTTGCTTTGAAAACATATAATAAATTTGTTTAACATCCTTTAAGATTACAATATTAATATAATAGTTTTTTTAGTCTTCGTGTAGCTCTAATTTTTTGTTGGTTTTAGGCTTTGCGCAAAAGTTGTAAGGGTCCGATGAAATAGTAAGAAAGTTAAACACATCTTCATTTGTACTTTTTCTTGAGTGTTCTCGTCTGTACCACCGAAAGTCTTTGTTTTTGGCCTCTTGGGCTTCTTTGGTCAAACTTCCTATGGGTAACATATATGATGAAATCACTTTCCCCCCATGAAACAATACCTTGTGAACAGAGTTTGGCATGTAACTCAACCCCCTCTTCCCAAGAGCCAATGGACATCTTTTGAAAACATTCTTATTGTAAACAAGTCAAACCTTTTCTCTCCTACAAAGATAATACAAGTATTTAAGTATATATTTATAATCAAACACTTTGTAAGTAAAGTGGTCGAAACACCTGTCGGTTTTGTTACTTTGTTTCTAGATTAACAGCTGCCGTGGAGCAACGCGCGGCAGCGTTGTGCTTTTCGACGATTTTTGAACAGCTAGATTTTGACACTTCTGTTTGTAATTATGGTTTCCGTACGTTTCCGCAGCTGAAATTTAGATTTATCTTTTATATAAGATTTGAAAAACTAGTTAATTTTAATGAGACTTTGGAGCACAGTGGAGCAAGAAAGTTGTACTCTTTCAAATATTTAAAAACATAGTATTTTTGAAACTAAAATCAAAAACTAATTTAAAAATTATTTGGTATTTTTTAATCATCTAAAATAAAATAAAACCTTTTATAAAACTCAAAAACATGCAAAAAAATTGTGTAATAAAATTATAAATCGTGTATTTTGAATTCAATTGTATCGCCTCGAAACGGGCTATTTTTCATTTGTTGACTTTTCGTAACTACAAATACCTCAAAAAATTATTTTTAATGATTTATATTTGGTAATCTTACTATTCAATTATCTATTAATTTAAATATCTATTCATTTTGCATTTTGCGAACACTTCGAAATTTGGCATTTTGGCCGCTCCCAGACCACTGTGCGTCATATCAATGGTAAAAAATATAAACTCTTTGTGGAGATAGGAAATAAATAGAAAAACTCAAAGCTTTTTTCAAGTATTCTTGTAAGCATAATAGGCGTTACATAAAATGCTTGATGCATTGATCTGAGAAACTCGTCTTTCATAACAGATTCATCTTATTTCACAACCAGCAGTTTCTTGGTCTCTTGCCAAAATTTCTTCAAAAATGCACTGGAGAGTCGGGTATGAAAAAACTAAAGTCAAAACTATTGGCTAAAATTTTGAGTAGGGTAAATTAAAAGCCCTCTCTCTACCAACTTATATAAATTGTTCTGCTTTTTGGGAATCGTAAAATAATATACATGGACGGTAAAAACCTGCGAGTGGCAAGTATTTTTACGCATAATTATTACGTCAATTTCGATTGTGAATTAAGGTATAACATAATGTTTGAAACGATAACAGTATATCTTAAGATTGCTTCAACGGCAAGCATAAAAATATTTTATCGTGCTACGTAAAACTAATTTGCCAATAATTTAGAAGCGTACGAATTTTTCAGTGGTACTATCTTCTTTAAATTGAGTACGTGACATATGATTCACCTAATGGTTTTCAAAAATTAAACAAGTAGGTTTGTAACAGAATCTGTCACTTAACCCGCTTCCACACAACAGTTGTGTTTAACAGGTAAAACGGCGACAAACACAGCATTGATATTCTATATTAAACATTTACAAGCTAAATTTGGCTAGTTTCATTTATTTTATTTCGAAAATTCAATAATAATTACTTATCGTTTGCAAAAATTAATTTATATTTCAAAGAATAAATATGTAATATTCCTCGCTTTTAAATAGAATTAAAACATTTCATATCAACGTACAAAGAATCTCGTAGTGAAATATATTTGATGTCATTTCAAACTGATCGATGTCGACAAAATAAATTTATTTTAATTTATTGTCTAAAAGAATTAAAGTTTCTCGAGCGATTGTTGCGAATGCCAATGGTGATTAAATTCTAATAAAAATGGCTTCCTATGCTTTTTAAATGAGCATTAAATTTTGCAGGTTTTTTTAAATAATTGAAGTCTTCGAATTCGAATTCTTTTCTAAAATTTTCAATGTATTCTAAATTCAATGCGCTGAATTTTTGACGTATGACACTTGTCCGTATCATTTGTAGTTTGGGATATAGAAGTGGTTGACGGACAGACAGACGGACGGACTGAACGATTATAATACCTTCCACTTTTATAAACGTAGTGTGGAAGCTATATGATGAGAGAAAAAGTGTCTGAAGAGCTTGAATTTGTTTTAATAGCCAGATAAAGCAAAGTGTATACCCATCTAGGTATAGTTCACTAAAATTCTGGTAAAGAATATTTCTATTTACTTAAATCGTAATTATTTTGAAAATGAAAGAAAAAAACTAAAAGTTTTAAGTTTTTAAATCTTTTTTTACACGTTGTCATTATTAAGTTGCATGAGGCATACTAGATTATTAATACTAGAACGTACTTGAATTTTAGAACATTTCAGTCGCTTTCGATAGAGCTCGGCTCATCCTTAACATTGCGGCTTTGATCTCACCTAAATATGCTAACAATATTCTAGAACACAGGGTTAAATAAATCAAGAGTAACGAGATTCTACCCATCCGTAACGGAACATTGTCTAAAGCCCTCGCCCTTTTACCCTAATAAAATTACACCCTGAATATATATAACAGAAACTTTATTCAATAGTGACTGCCCCAATAAAGCCATCACGTAGAAACAGGCTCCCAAGATGTCAGATAATTGTATGCAACGGGATGTATTATTCATAGGCGAATCTTACCTATAGGAGTGAGCACTGGGCCTTGTCGTACTATTCCGTCATAGGTGAGAGGGTTGTCATGATCGTCCAGTAGATGGTGTTGGGATGCTACATCAGGGGTGGTCCCTTGGCGGTGGAGCTTGGGGATAAGACTGAGCCAGAAGGATAGCCTGTGTGCATGATAATGGTCTCTGATTTTAGGCTTCATGGCTGGAAAAAAGTAGATTGTGAGATAAAGATCAAAGTGTAGATCATGAAACTGTAAAAGGAACAAAAAGTAGACTATTAAAATGTACACAGGTAGAAAAAATCCAGTAAATTTACTTGATTTAGCCGACAGCAAAAGTACGGCAAAATACTCATAAATTGATATTTTACCCGTTGCCTACAAAATTTCACGTTTTGAAAACTTGTTTATTGAGACTCAATTTCTACATATTTAAATGAATTTTTTGTTCGTTATTGGAGGGCTTTCGGTGAGTATGAATCTCATGGTCACGTGATAGTTACTAGTGAATCAGACGATTCATCTGTACGGGAAAGTACCCGTGAATTTTTGAGCTTTGCTAAGAAATCCAGTAAATGCTTAGGAAAATCGGTTTGCTCAATACGTTTTGACTGTATTATACGGGTTATAGATTGTATTACAACATTAATATGTTGATACGGAAAATGAGAACATGGATTCCAGTTTTTTTTTTTACAATGTATGAGTCAAAGAGTAAATAAGTAATAAGTAGAGTAGATTATAAAATTAGAACTTTAAAGGGGTATAAATGTAGATTATTAAACCTTTTAAAGGTTAAAAATATAGCTGTTAACCGTAATCCTTGAAATATTTGTTTAAAGCTTTAGTATAAATGAAAATGTGTAAGAGTAAGGTACATCACTGTTTTAATTGGGGTTTGTTCAAGCTGAAGTAACAATTTAGTAGTTGAATGTTTTAGGAAGAATTTAATAAAGGTTTAAAATATATATGTTATCCCTGAAGCACAATTTTTGTGTCACTAAAAGAAGCTTTTAGGCAATGTTAAATTTCACTGTCATTACGTAATGGTTAAACAGTAAACTTGCTAACATAAGTAGTTTTTTATAATTGAATAATGGTTTTAAAATAAATATAATAAAGATAATTGTGAAAAAAAGCGCAGTAATGGACTTTTTACACTTTTACTTTGGAATCACTATATTTGTTAGAGTTGAAGTGTTCTTCGAGAAACAGAAGACTTTCCACGCAGCTATACTCTTCATTTAAAACAGTCATATGAGGGTACATTTATTGAAAGAATATCGTTGAGAATGTACGAGTTTATTAAAATGTATTTTCATAATATGTGCTCTTGTTTAAGTGAAGACAAAAGTATTCTGGATATATTCATTAATAGTTTTCGTTTTACTTTATATTATTTACATTATATGTATCCTATTTCCTTGAGAGGGAAAAGTAAAGTATTAAATAAAAAAAAGAGTGCATTATTTTAAAAATTACTGAAAAGTATTATAAAAAAGTAAAATATAATATATGTTCAAGTAACTATAACAGAAAATAAAACAAATATTTTGTTTTATTTGATCTTACTCATTACTTATTTCAGATATCTTGTGTTGTAGTTTTTAGGAAATGAAACAAAAATAGTAGGCGGAATAGTAAAATATATAGACTGCCGAAAGTGATACAAAGATAATTTTATCAAAGATTCCTTTTAGAACCTTTTATAGATCTGGTGCAACAGTTTAAATCTAACCAAAACCAAATCTTTGGGGCTAATAGAATGACATAGGGTATGTTTCAGGTCTTGAGTTTCAACAAAAATGCTGAATGAAACTAAATTCTTCCTCGAGTTTCAATTGGTTGGGGGCCTTATGGCCTAGTGGAGTGGATCGCAGCCCATCACGCTAACAGTCTGCGCGCTGTAACGGGTGCGGGTTCGATTCCCACCTTCGCCCTGGGTGTACCCTTTCTCTCCCTCTCTATATCTCTCTTCCTCTCTCTCTCTCTCTCTCCCCTCACCCTCTCCCTCTCCCCCCTCTCCCTCTCTCTCTCAATAAAAAATTCTTTCTGTGTCTGTCTCACTTGATGAAGCTTTATAAGCTGGTCTGTGATCAAGCCCACAAACCGGAATATATATGTACCAACCAACTTCGAGTGGTAAATCAATGTCACGTGGGAATAGAGAACAGAACGAATGATGAGTAGGAGGAGTAAAAAATGGCAGGAAATACGCCACTTGAAATAAGCCACTATGTTGCCTACTCAAAGTGCACTGGACTTTTTGAACAAACCAACATAACAAAAACATGGTGAAACAGCGTAATATACTTGATATTTTGCCGGTTCTTAATAACCTTTAGTGAAAATTTAACTGAATAAAAATATTAGCTTTTTACAAAACACGCAGAGGCCGGGATAGCCTGGTCGGTAAGGTCTTGGACTGGCATCTCTGAGGTTGCGAGTTCGAGCCCCGCTGCCTTCCGAAGACCCCCGTGTACGCTAATGGTGACTGGTGCACGCTAAATTTCGTCGTGGTCACAAAGTCCTCCAAGTTCCCATACCAAATCAATACCTCTGAGAGTGACAAGTCAATTCTGGGGATCCTCTAGTTGGCCTCTGTCTCTAAAAATTAGATGGATCCACTTGCGTGTGTGTTGTGTCTGTCTTATTTGACGAAGGTTTATAAGACCAAGCACACAAACCTGAATATATATGTCTACCAACCAACTCTACAAAGCAAGCGATTCAGAATTCATATGATTTTATTAAAGTTTACAGAAGTTATAAAGAAACTAACTAAAAAACTTGTTGAAATTGTTTATTGTATTCGAAAGAAGTGTTTCCATAGTATTATAATGTGTTCAAGGTAATACATCATTTTAATTATTAAAAAAATAATTTTTATTAATAAGGCAACGAGATTTCTTGAATGACTATTTTTTACTGCGTGTACTTTTCGAAAAACTACCCAGATCACTGTCACTTCTACACATTATCTTTGTAAATATTTTTTGCTTTAATATTACTTTTTTCATTGAATCGGTGCATTTTCATGCAATAAAAATGTTCTTTATGTACGTTTTTCGAATTTGCCCCTTAGGTGTAACCTAAAGTGGATTTTTGCAAACTTTCTAACTATCCGAAATTAACCGGGCTATACCGGGCTTTAACTTTCTGAAATTACGTGTCATATATACAATTGCCTGATTTTTTGAAGAGCAAACTTTAAACTTCCTCTTGCCTCCCGGGATTTAAATCCAGTGAGTTGGCAGATTGGTTTAATTAATATCGAACTAGAGCAACAATTAGCAGGTCTGTATTATTATTAAAATATTATTACTTTTAAGATATTAGATGAACAAACGTTAAGAGTGTACTACGTCGATTTATCTAGAACATACTGAAATATCGGAAAAATATTTCGAATATCTTTGAATTGCTACGGCTGTTTCGTTACTTATCAGAACTAATTGTGAAACGATGTGACCCATTTCTCTATATTCAAACCTAATTTTTAAACAACAATTGTTTAGGACTCAAGTAATTTTGGTTTTCGTTATTTATACCGAAAAACTTGAATGATTATAATATTTTCACTCTGTAATGTTTATTAATTTCAAATTAATTGTTAAAAAATTTTAATTAAAAAAATGTATTTAAATTATATTTGAAATTAATAAACCAATTACGGACAGATTTTTGACAAGTTTTTGGAAAAAGGGGTGTAAAATTTGGGAAAATTAAAGAATGCGTAAGAATCACAAACATATATTTTTTAGGGAAGTATAGTTTATAAATGCAACATGTATGCAAAATATTAATCATACGTGTTTATAAAAGAAATCTTGATATTTTAAACTCTAACAATAGGTTACTGTAATGTTTTTATTGAAATCTGTCTACCTTGAAAATATTCTTTAAATATGGGAAATTAGAAAGTTTTTCTAATTTGATTTATTAAACCTTACCTAATGAAAGAAATTTTTGGTTCACAGCATCATACAAAGGCCAAACGAATCTTTCAAATCTTCCTCTTGTTTTTTCGGGAGTATCTACATCATGCACAACATTTGGGTCCCTTGAAAAAAAAGGTAAGTTGTTTTTTATCAAAATAATACAACATAACTTGCTATATATTGGTCAAAGATTTTTATACAACAAACCTAGACAATTTTGTCTTATAATGACACGAAAAAATCGTTTAAGTCCGATTTTAATAAGGTTAGAAATGTTCTGTGTGAAAAAAAAGTCGAATGATAAAACTAAAGTTTTTAAGCAAGATATTTTCTTCAAAACATTTGATATTTTAATTTGCATCATGGATCTATATCAACTTACGCATACAACCAATTATAAAGTAGCATAAAATTAATATAATGTATAGTAGTACGTACCCGTATTTGGCAAAGTTTGACCAATAAACCATGATAGCCTCCGATAAAGCAATTTCCGCCTTACTGTAGTTACTGCTAAAATGGGCAAAATTGTTGACCAAAGGAGCTCCAAATAAGTAAGGTATATCCTCTCCATGTACGCATACTAATCTTTGAGGGTAATCACTAGCTTCAGTAGGATAGTTGAAGACATATAGAAATGTCCTATGTCTCATTTTGGCTATCAAATTTGCACTGCTCACTGACGGAGCAACGACAAGTGCATCCGTCAGTGCATCAACTGTGCCATCCAGGATATTTACAGGATGTTGAACTGGTCTAGACCAGTCAGTGTACTCGTTAACTATCGTTAAAAATATCTCTTGCAAGTGGAATGTGAATAGGTTTCTGACGAGTGTCCTTAGAATTCTATCTCTGCGAGATGCTTCAATTCCATAGCGTTCTTCACTTGCCCCGAAGTAGAAAAATGACTCTATTCTTGTAACTCCGATCAAGACATCGACTTTGGGAGCATTCTGCATTTCTGGTGGTGGACTTATCAGGAGTTTCTCTGGTTCTGCTGGGATTACAAATCCGTCTACCATGGGTCCAAAAGCCGTCAAGTATTCTGGTACAAGAAGTTGGACCCGCATTATGTCTGTGATGGATCTTTGTCTCATGCAACGAATCAAAGCTGGATGGTCTAGTACAGGACAGCTTAGCTTGCGAGCTACATGTCGGGCAAATGTCATTGTTTCGTGGGCTAGGGCCCAAGGAGTGAAAGCCGAGCCACTCTGCAGCACCACTCTTTGAAAAAGACCTGCAAATACAAATCGGCAGTCAATACCGGAAAAATTAATTCAGTTTTATACACATATGAATTCCCGTTTCATAAACTGATAGCAAAATAGGACCAGTATAATTACTAACAGTTAATCTGTCTACTGTGAAGCTTTTTATGCTCAGATATATCCGAATGCAACGATTAAAAAAATTGTAAAAAAGTAGTGAAACGTTTTTCCATAATCAATTGCTAAGCCATAATTAGAAGAGAGTTCTAATTGAAGATGAGTTAACGGTTTAATAATAAACACTTTCCTTAACTTAATGAATAAAACCAAGCATCTCAAGTTGTTTTTTCTATTACTAACTAATTACGTACTATAAGTATATTATTATTGTTTTATTTAAGCTAACTGTGGAAAATTTTCTATTAAATTCTCGGCACACAGCCATTAGCTCTTTATTCTTCAATACAGAATCCGATCAACTAATAGTAAATCCATAACACTGATGTCACTAAAAACAAAACCTTCTAAGCCCTTTAGTGTTTTGCCTCAAAAACTTTTAAAGGAAGGATTACCTATTTCGACTCTTGTGTCCATATTGACAATATTTGAAAACTTAAGAAACCAGCGTATTAAGACATATTGTTTTTTAACGATAGCAGGACTTTCTTTTTTATGGGTTATAAGAAAAGGTTCCTTTAGCTAGAAACGCATAAAATACTGGACGCAGGAAATCTCTTTCTAGGAAAGTGATTCTGGAGCTTATCACCCATTAAGAGTTGGTCGTAGTAAAAATACAGACAGCTTTCCCACTTTTTAAATCCTTAAACACCCGAAAAATCCTGGTGAGGTTTCAGGAATTGGTAGATATTCTGTGGAAAAACAAATCTTTGTCCAAGCTTCTACAACAGGGACGAAAATTTAGTGACTGTCTCCTATTTTAACCTTTTTTAAAGGAGGGGTATTTATCCAAAATCCTAGAGAAGGGTTTATGAAAAGATCAAAAGTTTCTTTTGAATTTCTTAAAAGCATACTTTTACAAACTTAAGCCACAAACCATTTTTGTAATTTTTTTATAGCCGAATTTTCAAGTTTTAAACCATGTTTACTTTCTGAGATTGATCCCCTATAAAAGTTTACGCGAATTCTTACTTCTACGAAAGAAACCGATAAATAACCTGACTTTTCAGCAAGGTAAAAAAATATTTTGTAACTTGTAGGTACTAATATCGTAAAAAAGTATTTCAAGCTTAGGAGTACTCATAAACTGAAATTTTTAAAATTGCATCACTTAATAATAAATAAGGCAATAAATTCGCAATTCGTTGACATTAATTTCTCCTTTAATTTTAAGTATGTGCGATTGTACGCACAATTGCGACAATGCGATGTTATAAATTGTTATTGTATATAGCGTTTTTGTTTTGGATATTGGGTTAGTAAGTATAAACCAAAAATATCTTAAAAATTTGATCTTTTATCTAATGTTTATTGGTTTTAATAGAATATCGTATGTTTTTATTCATAGTTATAATATCACCATAATCTGAAACGGCTATAAACAAAAACTAACGCTAAAAACTACACTAATTACTTAAAACGGTATAACTTATCTCAAGCTTATATAATGCCATTAACTTGGTTCTTAAAGTTTTTATTATTTCTTTTCTACCGGCTGTACATCAAAAACAGTTGCAAATTTACATAATAGTATCCTTGCTTAGTTAATCACGTTCCACCACTGGTTAAAAAATCTTGCAAAATCTCTAAAGGCCTAATTAACGGCTCCAGAAGCGACAACATCTCACACGGCTGTCTACAGGTTCTACCAAAGGAAAGAAAAATGTTCCGAGTCGTATTTTCATAATTTAAACATCACGCACGCTGTTCGGTAGTTTCCTATTCATTGGATAATTTGCCAAACGCAGGTGTTCTCCGACATGCACCTAACCCCCGGAACAAGATAATTTGTCAACTTAACGATCAAAAAAGTGTTCACTGAACTAGACCGCTTTGTAATAAATGACATAAATGTCATCTGATCATAATTCTCGCCGAGTGACATTAATAAATGGATTATTTGTGAAAACTTCGCTGCCTGGCCCCTTTTTTACAGCGATTTTTCATACATGCAAGACCCGATACTAATAACTGATGATTATTCATTTTTCGGCTTTTACAAACAATGATTTTCCAAACTCTAATTCCTTTATTATGATTTACTGTTGCAGATTTCTTACAGGTGAGTGTAGTTTAAAGAGTTATTTAAATGAATGTACATGGTAAAGTGTTTTTAAACTTATTCATCGATTTTTTTGGCCTGGTGTATTTATTCTTATCAAAATATTACAGAATTTATAATTTTTACTTTCATATAAAACATATTTTTCTTACAAAGATGAAGATTTATTGACTACTACGAATGACTAGTTGATTTTGTACTTTCATATTTTACAAGATGATCGCTTACTTCCCCTATTTATGTATATCTGTTTTAAAATTTTTATCTCCTGTAAAAATATGCAAAATGAATTTATTTAAATATTTAATATATATACATCATGACATTTTAAACTTCAGTATGGTAACTGAAAGCAAGCATTTACAAACTGGGAGACAATCGAGATCCTGAATAAATTATATACTATTACAACTGAGTGTCAGCTGGTTTTGGAGGTTCAATAAATATTTGAAGCGGAGCGTCCCACATTGTGAAACTATTTCCCTTTAGAAAATAACATTTCAAGAGAAATGTACGCAAACAAAATATGCGACAAAGGAAATATAATCTACTTTATATTTCAAGGTTCTCTCGGTTCCCTCTTCTACAGTATACAGAAAAGGGGCGTATCTGCCATGTTAACTTAACGGCAGAAAAGCCAATTTTTGCGTTGAGTGCGATATAAGCAAAATTATACCCAACGTTAAGCCTTCTGCCCAATGTTATGATTTCATTTCCTGTAAGGTTTTTCATTTCTTTTTTGCTTAGCCCAGGAAATGCGAATACATCTATTTGAATTTTAAAAATGAAATTGAAACAATTCTTTTTAGCCGGGACCAGGGTTTCACTCTGTACTTGTTCCTAATGTAGACCTGGGTAAACAGGATTTTTTTTAGCGAAAATCTTAGTAGGTTTTCCCCATTTCTTTCCTTTCCATTTAGTTCAGTTGAAACGACATGCGAAATCGACTTTCAGCATTTGTTGCTAAAATAAGGAGGAATGGCGTACTTTCGTTTCATTTTTATTCTATTTGGAGCCCCTTCTAAAAATGAACTTTACTTTTGGGAAAGTATTACGATTTCGAAAGGTTTCTTGAAAACTGCAATTTATTTTAAAATGAATCAATTTAGAGCTTTGACGAAAATGTATTTTTAAACGGTTGAGACTTAAATAATTTAAGCTTTGCTCTTAACGTTTTAAGAGTAACAGGAAGCTGTAAAGTATATGAAATTTAAAAATAATAAAGTATAGATATTAATCTTAACTTATTTTGAAATAGGAAATAGTCTAGTTTTAATAAGTTGATTACATATTCTTGAATTGATTCTCAAATTTTTTTGTTGCAAATATTCATTCCCGAACTTTAGCCCCCTTTTCTTAAAGAGTAAAATTTCGATTATAGTATATCAAAAGTCCAATTTTTATAATAAAAGTTAATTTTCCAATTTAAAAAAGTGCATATTTGATAAATTACGAAAGAAAGTTTATAAACACCTGAGAATATAATGTTCTTGTTATTATATTAAAATATAATACTATTGTTACTCTATCCTAAAAATATTTTATTTCAAATTATCTTCATAGAAACAATTATATTCAAATCAAAAAACTATATTTATGCAAATTTAAACTTATATAAAAGAATATAGATGCGTAAAATTACCTAAATGAAATATTAACATTTTCAATTTTAATTTGGTCTTTGCTACATAATGTAAGCACAGTCATTAAAATAACTGCAATAAGCAATGAGTTAATATAGATTAAATAGTCTTCAAATTTATTTTGTCTAAAATTATAACATGAAAACTTACCTTTGGCCATGGGTGAAAGCATTAGCAAATGCGCGCAAGAGGCGCCATGTCCATGACCGAGTAGTGTAATATTTCGAGGATCGCCACCGAATTGTGCAATATTTTCTTGGACCCACTGAAGGGCAGCTATTTGGTCCATTAGTCCATAATTGCCTCTAGATTGCGCCTCCATTGCAGGGAGGAAACCTAAAAGATAAAAATAATAATTGTAATCGTTGTTGTTTCATAATATATAAAAGATTTTGTAAAGAAACAAGCACTGGAGATTTCGGACTTGTTCACACTAAATAAAAAATGAATTTCACACGTAACTTGGTTTAAAACGAAACAGTGTCCATTATATGTAAAATAATTTTAATGAATTTGCTTACCATTCACTGTATATAAAAGTAATAAAATTTCGATACGAATATATTTTTACGATATAAAGCAATACGTTTACTTTTCTTTTATAGTGGTTCTAAATTATGACGCCCGTCGCCAATAGCCCTCGTGTAGCTCTAGTGCGACGATAATTCAAACTAAACTTTCTATATTTTATACCTTTAAGGAATGTCAATCAGTGGAACAAGTTACAAATTTATTGATGATTTTATTAACAAACCAAAAAAAGTCTAATTGGCTTTTAACCTGTTTTGATTTGCTGATTGGCATATTTTGTTAGTTCTAATTAGCCTATTTTTTTATGTATTGATTTATCTGTATTAAAAAAATGCATACTATTTTCTGAGTAATGGTCGTAAACTAGTAGATTTCTTAAACACAAAAAAAGGGCATTTTAACTGAATGCTATTAAGATAAATCGGGGATTTGTGTGGTGAAAAATAATTTTTACATTAAAAAGTACTAAATATGTTAACTTTAATTTTGGATAAATGTTCTTACTTTAAGTGTGAATTCACACATCTTTTAATTTAGCTCGCTTTGTTATTTTTACCTTTCATTTTAAATTTCTAATTTAAAAAAAATAACTATTAACTTTGTTACTCTACACTGCTTACTTTTCCATTGTAAAATTCAATGTTTTGGGATGTAAATACAGTTTCTCAGCCTTTATAGGTAGTACGATATTGAATACTTAACGAAACATTTATCTACTAAGTAAAACTTTAGTTTAAATTCAATTATGTTAAAAGCTTATTTATAGGAACATGTAAGCATGTGACAAGTTTTCCAATAAACATTTAGTAAATAAACACCTTTGTCCTTTTATATTATTCGAATACTTCATTTTTGTAATTAATTTTAAATTAAGTACACAACCGCATAACATTATTTGAAAATAAACATTTTTTTTATAGCTCCCATACTTTATCGCATTGCTAATAAAACGTACAAATAGTACTAACTTCATGTAAAGAAAATTGTCCCCTAGAGCTTTCAGCATTCTAGAGATTAAAGCAATTTAACTTTTTAATATTTTTGCTTAGGAAAATTGTGTAAGTAATTTTATGTTCATTTGTTATTCATGACTTATTAGTACTTAAATTAAGCGCGGAAAACTGCTCCGAGGTCATTAGTGCTTTGAGATATGGTAAATGCTTTCTGTGATTATAATAAGAAAAATTCCAGAATAATTTTGAATATAATCAAGAAGCATATTTTTTTTCAACAGCTTTAATGGTATGTCTTATGTGATTTGTTTATGCACACACTATACTAAATGTATATTCTCACGTCTCTAAACATAAAGAAATTCTTAATTTTCCTGCTTAAATACATGCCTCTTCGAAACACTAATATTAAATTTCTAAAAAAAAAGTTTTATTACTAGATTCTTAAATTAGTTACCGACTTAAAATATATTTTACTGCTTGTTTTATTCAAGTTTTAAATTGCATACAATCATTATAATTTTTGTATTTATATATTTTTTATTTTTTATTTTATTTTAATATTTTATTTTTAACACAGAAAACATACAAATAACACACAAAAACATTTTAATTTTAACAAGTGATCAAAAATGAAAAAATATCGTCCACATTATAAACATATTTAATCAATAACTTAAACTCATTAGCTGAACTCATTTTACACTATAAACAATTTTGGTAAATTGTGTAAAAGTGCTATTAGTATCCACTCTTAAGACGAATAATATTTTTTATTGCAAATATTTTATACACAAAGAAAATAACGGTCATTTAGAGTATACGTTCTTATACACATTGACATATAAAATTATGCTGCTGTTAAATTATGTTACAGTACTGCATAAATTCTAAAATCAAAAATATTTAGTGAAAAGTCTTTGAAGTATATCATTAACTTATTAGTATTAATTAACGTTTTCTTCTCTTTATATACAATTTTAAGTATAAAACAAATTCAAAGACAAAATTTCGTTTTAAGCTTTCCTCTCCAATTAAATAATAGCAAAAACATTCTAACAGGTTTCCAAATCACGAAAAATGAATTAACCTCTTTCATCTTTAAAAAGTAAAAATCAAGACAAGATTACGGCATGCAAAAACTTAAAATATTTTTAAAAAAACATCAGAAGACATTAAAGTTTGTCGATCGACACATAAATCCGAAATTAGATTTTACTCGTAAAAAGAATATAATTAAATCATAAAACTCTCATGTCATAGGAGACCCGCTTGCGCATTACTCCTTTCCTTTACTTGCTATCTTGTGGAAGTAGTTTGTGAACTGAAGGGAAAGCTGGTTTCTGCTACTGAATTACTGGACGTTAAAGTAGATATTAACCATATATATTTTCCACCTGTTACTTAATATAAAAAAGAGAAACATTTTAATTGAATACAGAAATGGATTTATCTATCTTTTAGTTAGGATCAACATTTTACATTAAATTCTACAATCTTTATGAAATTAAATTGAACAAACGCACACCCTACACACAAGTTGGCTGCCAAATATCTCTTATAGAGTTAGACGTTTATTCATTAAAAAAAATTGGGTTTTAAATGGTGGCAATGGACATCTGGAACGACCACGCCTACAGTGACGTCAGTCAAGCCAAGCATTGTCTTTATCACAAACAAACCACGCTTCACCCCGTTCAATTTATCCATTAAATTTGTTAAACGACGCTTAGTAAAAATCACATTAATAAAATCCTATTTAATCTTTATCAATATAAGAACTCTAGAAAACTTTGATATACATTGGAAGATCATTGACCGTTATAAACTTTAAAGGATTTAATGAATATTAGTTCATTAATTTTACATAATAAGAAATTTTAATTGTTTGTAAATCCTTAATTGTTAAAATTTCTACTAAAAACGAAGTATTAAATATTGCGTTAATAGATAACAGTATCACGAAACAACCAATCTTTAAAATAAATGATAGTGTCGCCGTCTCTATCTCGAAGATACAGGAGAGAGTCGCTCTACTGTAATTACTTTCTTTTTACATTACAGTTCCGCGGACTTGTATTGCGTCTTTAACGGGATTGGGAGGGCAAATCTTCAGCTGAGCAAATCAGGTTGCTGCTCATATTCTGGATGATGGCACCGACGAAATGTTGCGTGAATAGTCATTCGGTTACGATGTTTAAAATAATTTCATCTGTTTTAATTATTTGAACAAATGTTAATGTTTAAAAAAAAAGTAGCGGTTATTTTTATTATTGATTGGTAGGTTCAAGTATTAATTAGGAGGTTTGAGTGGTTGGTACGGTTTGCTTGATTTGTTTGTGAATAGATTTTTTCATGGTAATTAAACGGCTCTGAGTGATTATTTAACATGTGAACTTAGACATGATAATTATTTCTGTTAACCGATCGTACTGTGTTTGCTTAATCTAGATAGTTTTTGTTTCTTGCTTTAAGTGCAAATATTTGATAATTATACAATATAGGGAATGGTTTGTTTAGAACTGACAAAATATTTTTAGTAGCGTTTGTTATAAACGGCCAATAGGCATCTAGTATGTCACGACATGTGTCTAGCCAAATAAATATCACGTTTTAAGATTTAAAAATATATAATTTTTTCTGCATTATGAAACTTCTGCTTTTTCACTAAACAAGTCACGTTTTCATAAAAGAATATTTTTAATTGAAAACTTTCAACAAGTGTTTAAACAATTTACTACGTTTGGCTTATGTGGACATAGCTCCCACATAATTCCAGCTGTCATTGGCATACTTTTGAAAATATATATGATATAAGAAGATAGTGATAATAGATTATAATAGAATGTCAAGTAATTGTGTACAAAAATTCAAATTCATACAAGTATAGTCTGGTATAGTCGCCCATACCGATCCGTACATTTCATAAATTTAACTATAAAACTAATAGATTGTGCAATATAAATGTTTTTAAAATTGAATGTAATATTTTTTTGCTTAAAATCTTCGTTAAACTAAAAAATTTTAGTTTGAAGGCATTAAATATATTTGGTTTAATGGATTTTTAAAAAATGTGTTCATTTTTCTGTTGATTAGTTGTTATTTATTTGCAATGTTTTATTTTAAACATATAGATAGAACCCATTTATGATACATATGTGGGAAATAATTTTAGAATTATATTACATTAAATTTTCAAGGGCATATACCAAAAAAGATTTTGTAATAAGTAATACTAAGCTAACATAACATGCACACATTTCCGAAACTCTCCCTATAACAAACTTAATTTTATCCAACTTATCATAAATGTGCCGTATATTTTTTTTCAATTACATGTTCGACAGAAAAACAATTTAATCTCCATTTTCAACCGATTACCAGCATCTAAAATCGCAACGTAATGGCTCTACGAACTATTATAACCTTTCTAGAAATTTAGCAATATTCTTGAAATTCTTGCTAAGAACGACATTAAACAAAGAAACAGCTGGAGCAAAATTAATTTAAACCCAAGTTTACTCTCCAAAGAGTTAGGTAACAGGTTACTTGAAGGGTCTAGTTGCAAAACTTACGTTCTCCAAAGTAAAACTAAGATATATGGTTCAACGCATTCATTTCCGATTTATTCGTCCATGGAATTTACGATTATCAAAAGTGGGAAAATGAACTAGCTGGGCCTTATATCATAGTTATAGTTTAAAGAATGTGAGTTTTGCAACTAAACCCTTCTCTTCTATGCTTCCATTCAAATTTCTGTAGCAGCTTTAGCAAACAGAAACTTCTAATAACCTTCTGAGAGACCCAGTCTCCTCTTTATTAAGCTGGGCGGTTTGAAAAAATGTAATATCTTTACTAGTTCTAGTTTCTAACGCATATTTAAATGAATTTCTTTCGCCATCAACACCGCACCGGTGTTAAAGTGGTTACTCTTTGGAGAATCTGATGTAAATCATATGCTACAGATTTTCTTTTTATGTTTATTTTTCGCGTTTGAAGCGAAATTGCAAGGATGAAGTTGATGAATGAGTCGAATTGTGCAGAGTTTAGGAATGTAGATGTTAGTATTATGAGTGCTGTTTATTCTCTAGGATTTTATAAGTTTATGTGTATTATTAACAAAATAATACTAAAACAATAATAAAATATTAGCAAATAATAAAGTAATACTAAAATTGTTAAAGTAATTAAATTAATACGAAATAAGAACTTTAGATTTCGAAAAATCTTAAATAGGGGAAGGTGGGGGATAATGGGACAAAAAATTTTAACCCCTGTATTTCAGCAAAAATACAAGAATTTTTATAATATCTTAATCTATGATATTTCTTCTACCTAAAACTATAGTTTAATTCATGAAAAGTTTTATTTAATACTTTAAAAGCGTAAAATAAGAAACTTTTAACTAACTTTGTATTTCCCAAAACAACAATTCTTCTTTCCACTTCAACACATACTTTTAATGGCTGATCTATGGTTGTTAAAATGTAAGGTCGAACTGTTGTAATGTATAAATATTTGTAAAAAAAATATATTTTTTCTCTGCTTTTTGCCCCATGTTCTATTAGCCCTGCGTCCCATTAGCCCCCACTCTCCCCTATAAAAAAGTGAAAATATTAACATTGTACACATTTTTTCACAAATTTTAAATGTGCGTAGCATGTAAAAAAACTGTTTTCCGAAAAAAATTAATAAAAGTGAAAAATGGTTTCTCGGAAATATAATTTTAATAAGGGATCCTTACTTCAAGTAGTCAAATTACAGATAAGGAGGAACGGATTTTAGATTATATTAAAGTTCAGAGTTCATTTTTTGCAGACAAAAATGCTAATATGAATTAGGAAATTTTTCTTCGTTTGCATTAAAAATGTAAGGTGTATTTTAAAATAAGTGTTAAACAAATAAATAACTAAAATGATTTAGTATTTTTTTAAATCATATTTTTGAAACCCGAAAAGCAATTGTTATTTTGAAGTTTTCATAATGATAAAATTGAATATTGTTGCAATTTAGAAGTAAGTAAACATCCAACACAAAAAACTTTCAACACGCAAAGGTGAAAAACATTTTTTTCACATGTTTACGTCACGTTTTAAAAATTACTCCTATCAATAACCTTTAAACTTATGCGTACTTTTTTTTCTATTATAACTTATTGCATTTATCAACTCGTATTACGCAACTAATTAACAAAACTCACTATGTAATAAGATGCCAGTATTTGAGCAGTAAATGTATGTAACACACACAACTTTTTTAAATAGTTTTCTTAATACAATATTTATTTCCATCTTGGGAAAAAAATGTAGATACGGAAAATAAACGCGCGCGTGCGATAAAAAAATCAAGGCACGTGCCTTAGGTAATGATGTTGCCGATTTATGTTACAGGTTTTGTTTAGGATTCAGATTGAAATTAATTAATTATATAAATAGCTACTTTTGAAAAAATATTGAAGATATAAGTGTTAATCATACCGAATATTAAAAATAAATTCAAATGCAAAGAGAAAACATAAAATTTATCTAATTAAAATAAAAAAAGTTATCTTTTCAAATTTTTCTTCTTAGCCTTGGGCTAGGTTATAGAATTTGGTATATCATTTACGAATATACATCTATTACCATCAAAACCAAGGCTTTCTTGGTGTTTACTTTTCCAAATGGCTTTCTTTCAGTGATTTCTGCCTTCCTCTATTCAAATATAAAAATTTCAGGCGAGAAAAATGAACAGATGATGGATATTGCGAAAGTGTAGAGTGCGTGACTTTTGAGATGGGATGTTTCGCGAATTACGGCTTTTTTCTCGGGGTATTATGAACGCTGGGTGCATTTCTAATGCGAGAGTTTATAAATAAGATATGCCTCATCCCTTCAGGCTTTATTGATGCGGCGGGCACGAAACGTGATGAAAGAGACAAAACTGCCTTATTTTCTAAAAGTGTTATTCGAGAAATTTTATTTAGGACCAAAACGATCGATGTGATCGTGGTTAAAAGTATTGTTGGGTGTTAAAATTTAATACTTGATAATGATGTATAGATCAACGAGTATGTAGTTGTAGGAGTTTTATATCGCAGTGTTTGAAGAAACTTCAGTATTCTCTGAAATTTCAGACAACAAAAACAAAAGTTTCACTTTTCTACATAAAAAAATGGTATAGCGCAGCTGCAGGAAAGTCTCCACTCTTTATTATTTCTAACTTTATGGGCCCGGATCAACAATTAGGATAAACTAATAAGTGTTTTTAGCAATATGATAATGTTAGCAAAAATAAAATTTTAAAAGTTCGTCTTCATATTAAAAATGTAAATACAAATGGAATTTTCATTGTTAATAGTAGAATAGTGTTAGTAATCCATTGCATTTAATTTTTATAAACTAGAAGAATTTCTAGAGAAATTATAGTCGTTTAAGGTATCCATATACCTTAGACAACTTTTTCTTTAATTTTAGAGATAGATAACTAACATAAAACTTTGTGAGAAGATCAGACACAAAACCTAACATAAAAATTCTTTACTGCAATAAAAAATATATTTATTAATAAATTAATTAGCAATTAATTTAAGTGTGCCAAACTGTGAACAACATAACGACTTTTGAAATTAGTTGTTTTACATAAATTTGCAGAAAAGAAAACAAATATACAGCCATGTGATCATATAAAATCTAAGCTCTAAGCAAAGTAATTATTTAATTATGAGAGTTTGAAATTGCTAGCTTTATAATTTTTTTTAATAATTTAATTTTTTAAGAGCCTGTAAAAAATTTAATCTTTTTTACAATTGTTATAAAAAGTATGTCCACATGCCCTGATTCATACTCTTTAAAATACACTTTAAATTTTTTTAAATCGAAGCATATTAATTTGAAATATCTTGCTCGGAGTACAAGCATATTATGAAAAAATTCGTTCTTCTGAAAATGAGTTCAAGGTTTTCATTGTAAGATTGATGACAATAGAATTGCCTTTAAAAGACTGCCTGTAAATTAAAAACTATTTACAGTACAAGAAATCTACTTGTACCATTTGAAAGATAAATAATCAGATAATATTTTAATGCAAAAGTGTCGGAACACATATTTTGATAAATTTTTTTCCGTTTTCTAAGGTATATGGATACCTTAAGGTTTTTCTTGGCTTAAGTTAATGAGGTTAAAGATACAAAATTTAGGAATATCGGCATATTTTTTATTCTTCTAGTCCACTAATGTTCAAAATTAGTGTTTATTCATGATAAAAAAAATAAAGTATGTAAATACTTTATGATAAAAAATATGAATTCTGATCGAGTCATCGCAAAATATAACAAAAAATAATCAGCGTGGGACGTTAATATTTTAATTAGCAGGGTAGTTATTCATAAGGATTTTTATAACATAATCGAAACACTTTTTATATTTTTAAAGTAAAGAAACTATGAAAATGGCTTTCTTTCAATGAAATTTGAATCATTTTTTTCAGAAACCTCACAAGTCCACCTACCATAGTTTTCAAGAAATTAAATAAAACTTTTAACAGAAATCTTACATTGTTAATTTTTTTGTTCAGTAATTCCAATCTTTTAAGTGGGATACATTAATACAACTTAAAAGGTTAAAAAAAAGCATTCAATATTTAAAATTAATTTTGTTGCAGGACGTGGGGGTTTCTGCAAAAAACAATTAGCTGTGTTTTAAGTACCAGAAAAATAACTTGTATTGTGTAGCTAAAATAGTGTTTATTAATATAAAAACAATTTTAGGCCAAAAGAAAGATTAAAAAAAATAATCGGAACAATCATGTACAATATTGGACTTATGGGGTTTCTGAAAATATTTATATATCGGTTTCGTGCTCTCTTGTAGCTATTCAATAACGTCAGTGACTTGCAGGATTTCTCCCTGAAACACTAAATTTGATTTCTTCGCATGGCTTTGCAAACCACTATAATAACAGAATTTCTTTACTGAAAACAGAATTTGTGTTTACATAGAATGAACTGATTAACATCAAAAACTAATTTTCTTAAAAAAATGAATTACAGGATTTCTAAAAAAAATATTCATTTCTCATACGGTATAAAATTTAATGATACCATTGCGATTTGTAGAGCTACACATTAAAATTTGTAAAATTGGTTGTAGATTTAATATGAATACAACCCCTTATGTAAACTTTGTTTCCTTCAATCGACCCAAAATGTTGATGATCCTAGTTTATCAAATCAAAAATTTCCACCTGAATAAATAACAAAAGGGGTATAGACTTTCTCCCCACAACTTTACATCTTCATTTCTTATCAATATTATTGGTTTTATTTAAAAACTAATGAGACAAAATATTTGTATATCTTTACTTTAGAGGGAAAGGTTTTTAGTCCATTGGAATGACTATGGTTATGTTATAATAACAGTAGATAAGACTATTCTGTTTACTAAGATTTAGATTTTTTTAAATGTAATAAAAAACCTAAATTAATCTTGATTTATGTTTTTAAAATGTAAATAATATAATATATCAAAGTTCATTTTAAAAGCAACCACTAAAAAATATAATTTTTTTAACAAAATCGATAATGTTACTGAAAAGTCCTTAAAAAATCGGAGATTGAAATCTATTTTTACCATCTAGAAGTTATTCGAAAAATGGGATTAAGCTTTCTCGAAGAAAATATAAAAAGCTAAATAATACTTAAAAACTCTGGAAGTTTTTTTTAAAGCAAAATAGACTTTTAAATCACGAAGAGTCATTTAATGAACTAAGTTATTTGAGATTTTATCGAACACAGATCTTTTCGAAACAAATATTTCTTAAGGAAAATGTTGTATATTTTACTCCAGCTAGAAAACTTGCAATTTCACATACTTTTTGTCTCTTCATATTTCTTAAAACTGCTATTGAAATATATTTCGTCAATTTTTTTCAATTAATATTTAGATTAAATACATGTTTAATTTTTGGAAGTAAATTCATAAATATATCTGATAACGTTTCAGCTACGTGAACTACTATAGAATAAAAGTTTATAATGGAATAAAAATGTTTCAATTCAAGGATTGTTTTTACTCTAAAACGCTAAATCTTTTGATAAATAGTTTCTAACGGTTTTGTTTTCTACTGTCAATTTACTGTTACATAATTAACAATCCAATAATATTTTAAACTTATAGTTAAAGTTATCTTAAATTAGCTACTGCGGGGGATATTCTTTTTACTTAAGGTTTTATAAGTTTCCAAATATATCAAGCAAACAAGGAAAACCAGTTCATTTATTATTCTTTCTATATCTTTGTTTTTTTTTGTTTTTGAAAAAAATCGTTTTTTTATCCATCAGGAAATAGCCTTTCGATATCCGAACATACGATTTTTTAGCACTGGAAATGGAATCGACCTAAAGACTTTCGCCTCGGGCTCCAATGTAGTTTTCAAGACGTTTCTTGTTAAGACTTTTTTTTACGAAAAAGAAATCTATCTTTCCAGCACTTTTTATAAGGAATTTAATTCTACTTTCTCCTTCGATATATATCTTATGGATACATAAGAAAAATCATTATGCTATCTCCCCTATGGCTGTTTACGCATTAATACTAAGAACAAAATAAACCCATGTAGACTCGTTTTTATAAAAAAAATTACTACTTGAATTGAGAATAACTCTGATTTGGTTTTAGTTGTGTTTGATTCGAGAGTATAATGGAAATTTGGGCATTTTTTTTGGTGAAATACATAAAAAAAGAGTATTCGTATTTGATATTTTCAATTCAATTTTTTACTTACATTTTTTATTAACGAAATAAATCAATACCACTCATTAAGTAATCCAAAAAAATAAAGAGTAATGTTTTGTGTTTATAAAAGCTTTTTCTGTTAATTTCAGATTTGATTTGGAATGTATTAAAGGAACTACAATGATTTTTTTTCATAAAATAGCTTATAAAATAGATTAAATTACTATTTAACCCAAATTTATGGATGATAAACAATATTGATTAAACTTTCAACGGTGCAATACGAATTATTAAAGAAATGTATTAACTTTTAAAAATATACTATTCAGTTTTACTATTTTTATTTAATTAAAGAAAGGAAGTTAAAGATATTGCCAGCAGTTTATATTTTTTTCTTCATGGAGGTTTTACATGAAAAAAATATAACGCAGCATCATTATTTGTTTTTTTTAACTTTTATTATTTATGATGTGCAATGACAAAATATAAACTATACAAAGGTTATTGGAGGATAATCAAAAATATTACCATACATTTTATTTCAAATTGATCGTACTACACATAATTCATCAATGTGAAAAATTCTGGAGTTTGGCCAAAAGTAAGAAACCAAATGAAGAAATAATATATTAGGCCTCTACTCTTCGATTCTACAAATATATATATCTATATTTTAACATTTATAATTGTAAATAATTAAGAAAAAATTTCATGGAAAACAATATTTCCATAATTTTTCTAAACCTTTAAATTGATTTTGTTTTATTTTTCTAATTTTTATTATAAGGAATAGACTTTGTCATAATAAACCACACTTTTACAGTTCTCTTGTTTTCAATTCATAAATATGAACACATTTTTGCTAAAATTGAAAATTCTATGAACCGTAATCAAGAAAACCAAACTTTTATCATTTTTCTAAAATTCATAAAACAACATTTTATAAAGTATTCGTAGAATGATTTCTAGAGATTATTTAATTATAGATTCTCACTAAAAATCAATTCCGAGTTTGAAGGTGACACTATATTGAAAAGCCATTTTCTAGGATCAATAACACCCTGATAAAATAAGTCAAGCAAATAAATTCGGTAAATCCGAGAATTCAAATTATATTTTAATAACACAATTAAGTGTTTTAGTTATTTGTATTCCAATTTTCAAAATTTTAATACATATCTAATACTTCTGTCGGTTATTTGTTCAGATATATCAATTCAAAATGTATTGATATTAAGTTTTCTACGAAATTCCTGGTATCAACAGAAACTAATAATGAGCTTCTATTGAAATAATTTATATTCCTTTCCGGTGAGTTATTTCCCAGTTTGTGTTTTTTTCAACGATTTTTTTAATGATAGACATGTTTTTCAATTAATAAAAATATGTATTCTTACCTTAAATGAAATGCTGCTTTGCGTGACTATAAATTTGGGTTTCTAAAAATAAATTCCTACCATTTAATTCTTTTATACAACGACATTTGTTTCAGACCGAATACTTGCATTGTCATAAAATTCTCATTAAATCGCAGCAGTCATGATGAAATACCAAAAAACTGTCCAAAAAACACCTCCAGCTGTGGGGAAACTATTTCCAGAAAAACAAAAGCCACGTCGAGAAATAGGAAAAATGTAACGAAAAAACAATGGCAAAATAAAGCAAATCAGCAAAACGGTAGTTTATTGCTTTTTTTGTAGCGAACTTTCAGTTAGGTAATAGATTTCCTATTTGGTCTGCCACAGGCCACGTTTTCAATTCTTTTGAGATCTTTCGTCACCTAATGAGACGAAAATGGTTACCATGGTAGAAAAAACTAACGTTGGACGCGTTTCGATGTTCATAAAAAAGATTTTTGGTAAGCATGTCTGCAATTCGAGAAAATAATGTAGTAAATAATATTATATTGTACGTGACTTACCTAGCAAATAGTACGAATGTGAGAAAAATAAAGGGAAATAGGGCCTCTATATCGTATTAGTATTTGTTTTATTCGGTATAAATACTTGGTAAAAATCGTAACATAAAAGTGATATTTATATTTAAATGTGTTAGTTTTAAAGCTGTCCTATTTAGATTATGGCTTCTCTACGAAATAAGCCTTAGTCGTATATATTAGTACCATAAACAAATTTTTTTATAAAAAATTAAAATTTATTTTGATATTAGTTGGAATATATTACTTATTTACAATATTTTTTGGCCTGTGACATGTCTCTTTTAAATACTTAAAATAGATACATAATATAGGAGTCCTAGAAAAAATTTGTCCAAAACAATTCCACCTCATTTTTTGTCCTAATAGACGTGGTATTATGAGATTTCAGGATTTTATTTTGTCTGAACAAGGAAATACCGAAAAATTCTGCCATAGCTTTTTAGAAAGAATGTTCTGAGAAGAAAATAGGCCATGTTTTCTGGAAAAAATCGTTTCTAAAAAAAAACAAAGTTATGTATTTGTGTGACTTCTTGTATTTTTCACACTATTCTTGTTTGTTATTCATCACACACATTTTTATTCAATCAAAATTTTTTACCCAAATCGTTTATAATACCAAAATAAATGGTATTATAAACCATTTATTTTGGTATTATAAACCAAAATAAATGGTTTTATTTTGTTTACCATTAATTCTTAAAATACAAAAAAATATACCAAGTACCAAATATTTCATTAATACTCAGTAAACCTACTTCATTCATTCATTATTGCGATGAGCTAGCTAGAAACAATCCATAATATCTTATTTCGATGAGAACGACAAGATTTATCTAATGCATATTTCAAACATTGCTCTTCTGATCGATAAAATTAATTTTGTATCGATAAACTTTGAATTATCACTTTGCTATGCCGTTTATTTAAAATCTTATTAAATGCATTTCAATGCATCCTTTGACACATTAATATCGACTCCGTCCTCATAATTTGAAAATGTTAGCTTGCTTCAAAGGCCTTCAACTATCGACAATATTGGCATCCCTACTTCAGAAGGGCCGTTTGAAGACTGGAGGTGTTAAATAAAGAGGTTGATATCCAGCTGCGTATTTTACATGCAAATGTTGATTTTTGCATTTACGAAAAGGATTCCTTCCCAGTAATAATTTTGCTTGGATGCGCCATAAACTACAGAAAATATTAATGTAAAACTATTTTGGAATTTTTATTTGAATTTATTTATTAAATATAATACGTTTAATATGAGGCCCTGTGGCTAAGTGATAGCGCTTAACGCTGCCACGTCGCAGGTCCGGAGTTAAAACACCGTATTTGGGATAGGTTCCCCTAGTTTTTCATCCCTTAAGAGGTCGAGTAAAAGAGGACTAAGCATGCTTAGGAGCTAAACACTTGGTGTTCCACATGAGGTTGATCAATCATCTAACCTGAATATATGGTTCAAATCTCCGAAGTCCTTGGTCTCGAAAAATATTATTGGCACCATTGGCCCTGACATTTACTGTGGATTGTTGCTCCAATGACTTATTTTCATTGAATCTACTTTTTATGCTTTTTTTTTACATTGAATATACGTAGTTTTATATTCGTAGATCTTTTTAATGTGCTGTGGATTATTAAAAACTTATCTTAATTCAAAAAGTAAAAATGTTTACACATTAAGTTGTCAATCGTTGTAATATAATGCTTGTTAACGTATGGAATACTTTTAAAATGCATCAAAATTTCTGTTTGATTTGTTAAGGGCAGTGACTAAGAAGTGACTACTTTTCTATACTCTTTTTAAGATAGTTTTTTGCATCTTATCTAGCCCTCAGTTGGTAATAATACATTGTCTTATTACTAGGGCTAAATACGACTGTTTACATTTTTTCCAGGGGCCTTCTTTATTATATTTTGTTTACAACTATTTTTGCGTTGGCGTAAAAAAATTACCACTACCATTTAGAGAACTACATTACATTTGAAAATTCCGCATTAAATTAATTTTTTAATTTCTTTTTTGTAATCTTTACAGCATATCATTAAAATAATAATCCCTCAACACATAATTATCCATGGACACATTTATATATAAATTTTACGAAATTGCTTACCTAAAGAGAAATTATTCCAGAAACTAATCAACCACAATATAATTCATAAAACCCCAACCCCAGCATTTAATAAATTCATCAAAATACATCTAAGGTCATAGACTAATCGCCCAAGTTTAACCATTAGTAGCGTCCTAAATGTCCCGCATCTATAGCTCACTAGAGTCCAGTTGGAGTTGTAAAGTTCGCCAATTTGAATACAGAATTCATTACTAAAGAGATTAATCCAACTTACCCAAAATCCCAAGTCGGTAGTTAAGCGTAATGACGATAACGTCGCCAAATCCAGCCAGGATTGTGCCATCGTAGGGGTTACCGGAGCTATACTCGTAGGAGTCGCCATGGATGAACACTATGACAGGAAAGCGTGGTCCTTCTTTCTTTTCTGCAATAAAAAAAATGTATGATTAGAATACTTAGATATAGTGTGTAGAATATTTCGAAGTATTAGTTAGATTGTTAGAATATTCGAAGTAGAAGCAATATACACTGTTAAACATTTTGTGCTTTGTTTCACCATAATAATGAATTCCAGCAGCTGCAACGGCTGTGGTGAAATTTTTCAACATATATTCGATATTCGGTTGAACTATTTTTTTAGATTTTTGGAAACAAAAAACCTAAAAAATGGTTCAACCAAAATATGGAGAAACACTTTTCCACAATAGCTAATAGAAACCATATCTATAGTGAAACCATGCAGTAAGTTTTTAAAAGTGTTTATGGAATATGGTCATTTTATCTAAGCAAAAAAATAGTTACAAAATCAAGAATTCTTTTGCGAAGCCAAGAATTATTTATAATGTATCCACAGATACTGGCTATGGTTGCATACAAATTGAAAAACTATATACCATTAAGAATGTCAAAATCCTAACTGTGGTATAGTTGTTGATAATAAAAAAAAAGTGGCAGTCAATGTATTTAAGTTATTATAGAATGATACAATGCTATAAGCTCTTACGTTAAATAATAGCAAATATTTACAACCAGGTGTATTTATAGCTTACGTAAATTAGCGAATAATTTAAATGTAAAAAAACATTTCTTGAATCAACAGTAAAAAATTGAAAACGTTTAAAAGTAAATTAAGTTTAGAATTTTGCATATTTAATTGAAACCATTTTAAAGTATTATACAATTCTTAAAAATGTTTCATCATTACATATTCATACAAAGTTGAAGATATTTGTTTCGAATATAATATTATCTTTCACAAAATATAACAAACAATTTTTAAATAAAAAAAATATTATAAAATCAATGTCTTAGTAACAAGGAAAACATATTCAAATTCCAAAATAATAAGTTTCAGGATATGCAAATGCTTAAAATGTGTTATTGATGAGAAAAATTGCCCACGGGTAGATCTAATGAGATGTTAGTTCAACCAAAACCAAATTGATGAGGCACTATAAACTAACACATATTTGCATTTATGTATTTGTGTCAAATTACGCGAGTATTTTATAGGAATTCATTGCAAGCATAAACAACTTGTTGACATTTAAAGTAAATAAAATACATTTAATGCTACCAAAATGTAAAATATGTCTGAACTTAGTTATGTAAAATATCCATTCGTTTTACTGTCACGGCAACAAAGCGCTGTTTGAAAACGAGCGTTGAGTACGAATTTCGTGCCGTTAATTATTTATTTTGGAAAACTCATGATTTCATTTCCCGCTTCAAGCTAGAAATGTGTCTCTTAGGGAAGTGTTTAAAATTACTGCGTCGTACCCTGTATTTTGCGAAAAATAAACACATTTAGGGTGCATTAGGAACGGCCAAATACCTCTATAAACGGAAACATTACTTCCATAAACGCAGAAAACATTTTCCACGAATTTCGCTTCATGGTACGTTTAGAAAAATAAACGTTCAAAATTCAGTTACAAATGAATTCTTTATACACCTTATCAAGTATCTTCTTAATGATGTTTTCGCGTGACTGTTTTTGTTGGATCCTACCGGTAAATGTATTGACTACTCCTTTTCAATGACCTCAACAGTTTTGCTTCACTTACTGCTTAGTTTCAAATGCGTTCTGATAAAAAATGAATTATTTGACTTTTTTTGTTTTCATAAAAAGAGGGACAGGTTGTAAAATGGATTTTTAAAAAAATGCTATAGTAGCTGTGACTGATTCGTTTTGGAATGAAGGTATTTATTGTGATAAATGAAAACTTGTTATTATCAAGGATGCAGTGGACATTTCAATATTTGTACTTTAACTTCTAATACCTTGGCATATTAACTTTGTTAAAGGTTTTATTACAAAATTGTACAAAAAAAATTAGAATCATTTAGTAAAGTTTAACTTATCTTTACTATTCATAATAGATTTAGTATTTTTTAAATATTTCCATGTGTGAAGTCGAATCTAGTTAGCCAATAAAAGCATATTTTTCCCTTTTCCTAATCTCTTGCTCTGAGTAACCGGAGTATATTGTGTTTAGTAAATATTTCAAGCTCTATGGTAATTTTTTTTAATAATTGAAGTACTTCTCATTTAAATATTTTGAGATTTTCAACTACTTTTAGATTCGATGAGCTAAATTTTTTTATGTATCACACTTGTCGACAGCATTTGTAGTTTGGGCTATGGAAGTGGGTTACGGGCTGAAACAGCCTTAATAAGATTCAGTTTTTACGTTATAAACGTAGAGTGGAAGCTAAAAGTTACCTATATATTAATATAAAACGCGTTGTTTTCAACGTTTTATTTTGAAATTTTTTTTTTTTATTTTAATAAGCGAAAAGCAAAAAAAAAAGGTACGAATGAAAACACAAAGCCTATAATATCTCAACTTTGAAATAAAAGCTTTAAAAAAGTTAATATCGTGCTCAAAAGATGATATTTAAATTTGACATGAGTTTATTTATATTGAAAGTACATCATAAAATTACAATCACTAACTTATCATTCAAATTTATGCAAAAAATTTACATGAATTGTTATTCGCTTCTCAACTTCGACTTATGTGAAGAATTTTGTAATCTGGTTGAAGATGAACTTTTTCTTTTTAACTTTTCTCGAGATAAGGCTTATGAGAACAGTTAAAGGATAACTTTCAAAATGAGAATGAATGAATAATTCATTGAATTTTTGATAATAACCTGCTTTTCAAGTCTGCGTCTAAGGATGCAAATTTATCGATATTATGATTTCCAATCGAAAAGTAAGGTGTAACTAAACAAGATGCTATGTTTGTCCCTGTGATTACAACTATAGCTTTTGTCCTATAACCACTACCCATTTTTAACGTACCAGGTACTTCCATTTCTTTTGCTTCTTTATGATTCTATAGTTAATGTATTTTACTTGGAAACTGAACTTTAAATGAATATGGATTTTATTATATTCATAAAACTATTTAATGTTTCCTATATTGTTTCATAACTTTCATTTATTTGAACACATTATGTACAGTAGTTTAACTCTAAAGAAATCATTTAAAAATACTGAATAACACATTTTGTTTTTAATGGATTTTTTAGCATTTCATAAATTACAAAAGGCATAATGTTTCTAGTTTTTTCTGCTTTTTGAATGCATGTTTAATTTAATAAATCATTAATAAGCTGCCAAACATTGGATAGTAAAAAGCTTACAGAAATACACTTAAATTCCTAAAACAAGTTTTTTTTAGTCACGGGAAAGAAAACATTTATACTCCTTCAAACCTAGAGTACCCTTGTAAATAGAAAAATGTAAGGGATTTATATCAGACCAAAAAACGGAAAGAAAATCAAAATAATTACTACTTTCTTGACAAGAAGCAGTGAAGTGATCTTATGAGTCATGTTTCATCCTATCAAGTGCCCATTACACAAGTAGCCCTTGCTCCAGGAAGAATATTATCCTTATTTTTTCTACCTTTTTTGGCTTTTTGTGGGCTTGTCTTCGAGATTTACCACAGAACCTGCAAGAATTATGGTATTTCTTCTTGGCAGTGGTTATTGCTCGAGTAATGCCGGGCCAGTGTGCCGCTTCGATCCCATGCAACAGGAGTCTCCAAACTTAACAGCGAAGGTTTTTTTTATCTGGTCTACGAAGGGATTTTATCTAAACTTCGAGGATATTTTTATCCATACAAATCAAAATTTGATACTATATATTTTTCAACACAATCTAATAACGTTAGTTTTTATTAAAATATTTTTTTTAATTTAATCGTTTATTGTAAAAAGAGAACAAATCCAATTTAAGTATTCCATAAACTTTATGTCAGTCAGTAAAATATCGATAAGAAGTTAAGTGTGGTCAGTAGTGAATCAAACAAAGAAAATAATAGAGTTTTATCTAGCATATAAAACAATTACTCTCATACAAACTTGTGTTCAAACACAAGTGGAACACAAGTATTGTGCAAAAAAGGCAACGTTACTGTGTTGTTTCATACTTCAACTGCGTTGAGGACATACGAACACAAATTTATGTTATTCCAACACAAGTGACGATCGCCAGAAGAGACGATTATTATATCAATGCGTGAAACATTGAAGAACAGATGCTGAACTACATTTCGGAAGAATACATGCTTCTTCGCCTTCAACACAATTTTTGTGCTAGCCATGCATTATTACTTGGTTACAACACAACTTCCGTATTGTTTCAACACCAACTTGTATTAACTATTAAAAACAAAAAAAAATTGTATTGAAAGTTAACGTAAGTTTTTCTGAATAGTTTATCCCCATTCAGCTCAAGACTTCTCTTAAATTCGAAAAATGAACAATAACTTAATAATATATTCAATAGTAAAAAAATTCCCTCAACCTATGAACCAAAAAAAATAGTCTATTTGATATTGCCTCAAAAGTCTTTAAGAGTCAATAATTTTAACAATTTTGGTAATTTATTTTTGATACTAAAAAACGTCCATAACATAGATCCTTTTTTGTTTACTTTTTGGCTGCATAATTCTTAGCCTTTTTCAGGCCAGCCTCTGAATTAAAACGTTTGGAGACCCCCTGATGTACAAGGCTTTCACAATGGTGGGTGATCTCGTAACCCATTTCCAGCATCACAATAAATTGCATTATTCTATTTATCTTGCCCATGCTACTGGAAGGACATGGATTCATTCAAATGAAACTATCGCTATTTGTGTTTGTTTCACAGCACAAATCGTAGCATTGTGTTATAAAAAATGGGTGCCGCTGTTTAAGACTAGATTATTTAGTAATTCACATCAAAATATGCACTTGAAAGAGTAATAGCTTTCCAGAAAAGGAATTATATAAAATCAAAAAATTTTATTATAATAAATTATAAATTATTCATAACACTTATATAAGCTCTTTCATTAAGATTAGATACTATTACTTGAAAATCTGTAATACGATATTTAAGTTTGTACATTAACGTTATACTTTTAGAAACAATTTTTAATTACAAGTTATTTTAATAATTTTGAGTATCTTCTTATTAAGTGATAACCAAAAAAGCAAAAACTTAATGTAGATGAACAATTTGTAACAGAAATTTGAAATATTGATACAGAATATTAAAATATTTTTAAATCGGTATTTTAAGCCTGAAAATGGCTTTTAAAAAAACTGAAAAACAATTTAGCCAAACTTATCGGAAAGGAAAACTTTTGGAATATATTTTTGGAAAACTTTTGGAATATATTTTTAAAAGTTAATTTCTTCTATGTCAGCTCCGTTTCCAGAAAACTAAAATTTATTTCAAGTAATACATGAAATATGTTCTATGAAATACAGATTACACAAAAGTAATTGTAAGGAAATTTTGCTTCTTAAAAAAGTAGAGTAAATGATGCACTCATCCGTACTGGAATAAGTAGCAGTTAGTAATTCTTTTACCTACTCTTGTATCTTAAAACATGCTTTTTTGTAATTAAAGCGAACGTGAAAGCAAAAAATTTTTTGTGAATCTAAAAGATAATTTTATTTAAGATTAAAAGTTTAACTTCATTATTTAAATATCCATTGTCTTTTTTACTTATTAAGGTATTAACGATTATACTTTAAAAATTAAAATGTCTCTTAAGAGGTATTTATTCGTTCGAATGTATTGTTTACTTTTTGACTGTTTAAACAATGGCTTGTCAAATTTAGAAATAACATCAACAAGCTAAATAGAGAAGTTGGGATTTGCTTGAGGCACTTTTAAACGGTTTATCAACACAATTATCTCATTATCATTATATTTGAAACGTTTAAAAATTTGGAGCCGTAAAATATTGATCAACATAACAAACTAATTGTGAATCATATTTAGCTTAAGTTAAGATGAAAAATACTTAAATACTCAGTTTCATATTCGGGGGGTGGATCAAAATTTATGTGGAGAAAGAGTATGGTTGTTCTTGTATTTCTTATTTAATTTTGCAAGATTGTAATACACAACAATCAATTTTCGAATAATTTCAGTATAATCATGTGTTCTCCTTAATTCAATAATAAAGAATTTAATTGCAACAGTATTGAGTTACCAAACAAGCACCTTAGTTTCCTTACACTTCGTACTATCATTTCTTTCCAACATCTTTCGGAATTTTTATAAGAAACATCCTGAATTCAGCTAACGGTTTCCGAATAACCACTAGGTGACGACACTAATTATTATTCGTTAGTTTAAGCTAACGATGCATGTAAAACCCGATTTCATGCCCATTTTTTTAAAGCTGTTCCTCAAGAGGAATAGAACGTTCGATTAAATCAATCGGGCAGTTAAGCACGACCTGGGTCTATCAAATCGCCATACGGAAAGGAATTCACTCGAATCGCTTAATGTGATAAATATTTAAATGGAGGTTTTTTTTTTTGCTCTTTTCGAAATTGATTTTGTCAATTTGGAGAGGGAAATTAATGGAGTAAAAGTTTTTTCTGGTTTTCAATTATCATAAATGAAATGAGGAAGATATGAATCGAACTCTCAAACCAAGTGGGATTTTAAATTGTATTCATATACTCAGAAATGTAATATTTTTTAACTTAAAGGAGAGTGCTAAGATAAGGTCCTTTTTTTTTAATAAATACGCTGAAAACAATTTATAAATGTATATAGATATAATCACACACGCATAAATTATTAGTCATTGTTTTACTAGTCAATATAGTTAATTGAGGTAAATTTTAGCAGTAAAAATTATATTGTTGCTAAGTGACCAAACTTCATAGATGTGTATATGCAGTCTCTGTAGGTACGTAATACTAAACACCCAAACCAGCAAACACTAATAAACCAATGCAGTTTTTATAAAATTACACAACAACGCACAAGATCAATTGCAGCATTTTACGTTTTCTAAAACAATACAATCCATCCTATTCCACCCACAAAAAGTCAACATTTTACATTTCGAAAACAATAACTAGACAAAGATCGTTCCCAAACAATCCATTTAAGTCATTTCCCACCAGTAGAAAAAAAATCTGACCTCTTTATTCGAGATCCCGCAAAGATACCCAACCAAGGGTGTTCAATAGATTGCGGGCACAATTAGCCATGCCTGTGTCCTTCACTTCCTCAATTAACCGGGAGCCCCTTGGACAGCGGCCAGCGAACAATTGATGAATGGGTCTTGGATGCGGGAATGGTATGTGGGTATGCCCTCTCATCATCGGGGTTGTTGATCGATGAAGGAGTGTCTGCTTGTCTGTTTTGGTTAGCAGAGTGGAAGATCTTGTATGGGTTTAAGGGGTAATTTTAAGTGTTCTAGGGCTTGAGTTTTATTTTGCATATTCATCTGTTAGTATTTTTTTCATTAACTGATTGTTGAAAATTTTTGTGTTCGCTAACTATAGTAATAAATATAAATGAAGCTTATTTGGGAATAGTGGGTGACTACTAATTGAAATTCCTGAACATTTTCCGATTTGGCAAGGGCGGCTAATTTCATTAGCATTAAAATTTAATTATGGTGAAAACTAAATTAAAATTCATGTAGCACTTTAAAAACCTTTTGAAGGGCTGCAGCTTGTATTTGTCAAAAAAGTATGAAACATAAATTATTATCTATATTATGTTTTATATTAATATTTATTACAGTAGCAAAAATAATTCTAAAAGTCTTAAAATTTCCAAGAATATATCCAACTGCATATTTGGTAATAAACTTTCATTGTATTCATTTAAGATATCATTGCACACTCGTAAAAATATTTTTAATGTCGTTTTATTTATACAAACTACAGTTCAAATCAAATACAGTAATTCTTATAAACCATATATTTGATGTTTAATAAGCTTATTGATACAAAAGAACAAGAAATTTATTTTTTTCCCAATTCACATTGTTATACTGAAAACGAACGAAATATATCGAGCTCGCATCGACCCTTTAAAGTTTCTTCAAGTTACATATTCCTTCCTATATTTATGCAAGGCTCCAGTAGCGTTTGTAAACAAGGAGATTTCAATGGCATTATTCGCAAGGCTCCACTGAAACCACTGGAGTATCTACTTTCTCTTTCCACCAAACAAACCCCAGATGGAAACAAAAAGAAACAAAAGTAAAAATAAAGCCCCATCCACTCTTTTCACAACTGTGTATTGAATGGCGGATGCATAATGCACGCGCATGTTATCTCGCTGCAATACGAAACTCGATTTAGATTTTGAAACTGCGGCATAAACTGGAAATTTAAAAAATATGTCGTACACATTGTAGACTCATTTTTCACCTCTTCCAGTGGCCATGTTAAGAGCTACACATGTCACAACCTCGCTTTTTTTTAGTTTTCCACCCTCTCTTTTCCATTGCAAGGAAATAAGAGAAAAATATCAAACGGAAAAATACTTCGACATTTGAATCGGAATAGTTTTTTTTATATTTTTGCCGCCGACTCCTTTTCAAAAAAAATATTTTAAAAGAGAGGAAAGAAATTAGAAAAAAAATGTTATATTTTTATAAAGGTTATCTTCTTGCAGTTTGACGTGTTTATCCATCAAATGCAAAAATGTTTCTTTGAAATGGATACGGTTTGACCAGCAAATAGGTATGAATTATATTTTGACATTCGTTTTATTCTTAAAAGGAGAAACACGATGTTCAAAAATAGACCTTTATGTTTTGCTGTAATGTAAAGTATACTTTATACACGAAGTTTAAATACGATATAAAGCAAAATATGTAACCCAAAATAGTGTTTTTTATCACAAAACTGTAATTAAAATGTGGGTATTTTAAATGATTTGGATGATTGTTCAAAAATCGTCTTACGTATCGAAAGCTTGCAAATTGGGGTACTTGTATAGTAATTTGATCTGGGTTTAAGGGGACACAGTACCTCAAAAACGGCAAAATTTGCGTTTGGAAAAGTTTGGAATCTTCTTAATAAGTCTACCAAGTTTCAAAAGTGTAGCTATATTTAAAAAAAGTTATTCCACTTTTTATGCGGAAAGGTAGGATAAAAATGCAAACGAATGAAAACTTTAAACGTGTTTTTCTCGGGGTTCATTTTTCCTTGATGACAAGGTTTTCAAAACGCTAAGGCTTTTTTAATTATTTATAAAAGTCTAAGGAATTTTCTATGTAGTCTGTCAAATATGTTGACATTAAGAATTGGTATCAAAATTGTTTTCAAAAGTAATACTTTTTTTATAAAAAAATATTAAAGTCGAAATTTTCCAAATATGCTAAAAAAAATTGGGATAGAAAATTTAGATGAATATTTTTTATGAAACAACTACTAAAGATAAATCAAATTTGGATACCAATTCTTATGTAAAACAATTTAAAGTACATGAGGAAAACAAATTGGGTTAAAATATTTGTATTTAAAAAAGCCTTAGCATTTAAAAAAAAGTTCAAAATATTTAATTTTTTTAAATAACTTAAAATTAAAACAGTTTGTAATTTTTTTTTGTAATATATTGTTTTTAAAATATAGGTTGAACTAATAAATACCAATTTTATAGTGAATGTCAAAATTAAAAAAAAATGAAAGTGGTACCGTGTCCTCTTAAAATAACACGTAATCGATACTCTAATTTTTATGGCATTGGTTGCAATAAAGAATATATACGATATTTTAACACTATTTTAAAACAATCGTTTTCTTACTAATATGGTTTAAATAATTATAAAAAAGGAAATCTGAACAAATCAGTTATTCAATATAAATACCTATTTTGTCTTAAAATACAAACTAATTAAGTACTGAATATCAGAAAAAATTGCAAAAACAAATATCAACGACACAAAACTATACCTTACTGAAAAATAAAACAATTTAAACTATTCTGTTTCCGAGATTCTAGTTGTTGGTATTAAGCCTCAAGACATAAGTGTAATTGTAATTTTTCTGAACAGTTGTAGGACTTTTGAAACTGGTATTTCCTTCCATCTTTTTTTATTGAGGAGAAACCTGAAGCACAGAGTAGTAACTTAAATCCATAATTAAAAATTTTAATCGCATATTGAAAATCAATGTAAAAAGTATAATTACGAATTTAATAAGATTTCGAATAAATGAGAAAATAATACGACTTCAATTCGTAACAATTGATTGCCAATATGAAATATCAGTTCACGGTTTAAAAATTGCCAATTTCGAACGCCAAATTATTTTTTTATTTTGTTTGTTAATTAATCTCAAACATTATAAGTTGCGAGCAATCCCCTGCACAATCACTGAATCTAATCAAAATAAGAAAATATTTCTTTAATTATTCTGCTAATTGTACAACAAATAAATTGGTTTTATTGAAAGAGAAATGTGGTGGAATCTTGCACTTGCGGAAAACCAATTTGTGTGTTTATTTTAATTGCTTTGGGTTTTAAGCATTAAATATTTCATCGTTTAAATCAAATCTACGGAAATTATTTAATAAGTCTTGTGCTTTTAATTAATATTTCCAAAATATTCTGAAAAAAACACAATTCAAATATTGTATGAATAATGATAATTTGTATATCTTTATATATACAATTAGTAATAAATAAAATATGTTTCATATTTAATATATAAAATTAAAACGCTTTTCTACCTACTGATAATAGTATTCTTTAAGTTACTTTGAAATTTGCTAAAATTATAACTTATTCATAACACTTATATAAGCTCTTTCATTAAGATTAGATACTATTACTTGAAAAGCTGTAATACGATATTTAAGTTTGTACATTAACGTTATACTTTTAGAAACAATTTTTAATTACAAGTTATTTTAATAATTTTGAGTATCTTCTTATTAAGTGATAACCAAAAAAGCAAAAACTTAATGTAGATGAACAATTTTTAACAGAAATTTGAAATATTGATACAGAATATTAAAATATTTTTAAATCAGTATTTTAAGCCTGAAAATGGCTTTTAAAGAAACTGAAAAACAATTTAGCCAAACTTATCGGAAAGGAAAACTTTTGGAATATATTTTTGGAAAACTTTTGGAATATATTTTTAAAAGTTAATTTCTTCTATGTCAGCTCCGTTTCCAGAAAACTAAAATTTATTTCAAGTAATACATGAAATATGTTCTATGAAATACAGATTACACAAAAGTAATTGTAAGGAAATTTTGCTTCTTAAAAAAGTAGAGTAAATGATGCACTCATCCGTACTGGAATAAGTAGCAGTTAGTAATTCTTTTACCTACTCTTGTATCTTAAAACATGCTTTTTTGTAATTAAAGCGAACGTGAAAGCAAAAAATTTTTTGTGAATCTAAAAGATAATTTTATTTAAGATTAAAAGTTTAACTTCATTATTTAAATATCCATTGTCTTTTTTACTTATTAAGGTATTAACGATTATACTTTAAAAATTAAAATGTCTCTTAAGAGGTATTTATTCGTTCGAATGTATTGTTTACTTTTTGACTGTTTAAACAATGGCTTGTCAAATTTAGAAATAACATCAACAAGCTAAATAGAGAAGTTGGGATTTGCTTGAGGCACTTTTAAACGGTTTATCAACACAATTATCTCATTATCATTATATTTGAAACGTTTAAAAATTTGGAGTCGTAAAATATTGATCAACATAACAAACTAATTGTGAATCATATTTAGCTTAAGTTAAGATGAAAAATACTTAAATACTCAGTTTCATATTCGGGGGGTGGATCAAAATTTATGTGGAGAAAGAGTATGGTTGTTCTTGTATTTCTTATTTAATTTTGCAAGATTGTAATACACAACAATCAATTTTCGAATAATTTCAGTATAATCATGTGTTCTCCTTAATTCAATAATAAAGAATTTAATTGCAACAGTATTGAGTTACCAAACAAGCACCTTAGTTTCCTTACACTTCGTACTATCATTTCTTTCCAACATCTTTCGGAATTTTTATAAGAAACATCCTGAATTCAGCTAACGGTTTCCGAATAACCACTAGGTGACGACACTAATTATTATTCGTTAGTTTAAGCTAACGATGCATGTAAAACCCGATTTCATGCCCATTTTTTTAAAGCTGTTCCTCAAGAGGAATAGAACGTTCGATTAAATCAATCGGGCAGTTAAGCACGACCTGGGTCTATCAAATCGCCATACGGAAAGGAATTCACTCGAATCGCTTAATGTGATAAATATTTAAATGGAGGTTTTTTTTTTTGCTCTTTTCGAAATTGATTTTGTCAATTTGGAGAGGGAAATTAATGGAGTAAAAGTTTTTTCTGGTTTTCAATTATCATAAATGAAATGAGGAAGATATGAATCGAACTCTCAAACCAAGTGGGATTTTAAATTGTATTCATATACTCAGAAATGTAATATTTTTTAACTTAAAGGAGAGTGCTAAGATAAGGTCCTTTTTTTTTAATAAATACGCTGAAAACAATTTATAAATGTATATAGATATAATCACACACACATAAATTATTAGTCATTGTTTTACTAGTCAATATAGTTAATTGAGGTAAATTTTAGCAGTAAAAATTATATTGTTGCTAAGTGACCAAACTTCATAGATGTGTATATGCAGTCTCTGTAGGTACGTAATACTAAACACCCAAACCAGCAAACACTAATAAACCAATGCAGTTTTTATAAAATTACACACAACAACGCACAAGATCAATTGCAGCATTTTACGTTTTCTAAAACAATACAATCCATCCTATTCCACCCACAAAAAGTCAACATTTTACATTTCGAAAACAATAACTAGCCGAAAGATCGTTCCCAAACAATCCATTTAAGTCATTTCCCACCAGGAGAAAAAAAATCTGACCTCTTTATTCGAGATCCCGCAAAGATACCCAACCAAGGGTGTTCAATAGATTGCGGGCACAATTAGCCATGCCTGTGTCCTTCACTTCCTCAATTAACCGGGAGCCCCTTGGACAGCGGCCAGCGAACAATTGATGAATGGGTCTTGGATGCGGGAATGGTATGTGGGTATGCCCTCTCATCATCGGGGTTGTTGATCGATGAAGGAGTGTCTGCTTGTCTGTTTTGGTTAGCAGAGTGGAAGATCTTGTATGGGTTTAAGGGGTAATTTTAAGTGTTCTAGGGCTTGAGTTTTATTTTGCATATTCATCTGTTAGTATTTTTTTCATTAACTGATTGTTGAAATTTTTTGTGTTCGCTAACTATAGTAATAAATATAAATGAATCTTATTTGGGAATAGTGGGTGACTACTAATTGAAATTCCTGAACATTTTCCGATTTGGCAAGGGCGGCTAATTTCATTAGCATTAAAATTTAATTATGGTGAAAACTAAATTAAAATTCATGTAGCACTTTAAAAACCTTTTGAAGGGCTACAGCTTGTATTTGTCAAAAAAGTATGAAACATAAATTATTATCTATATTTTGTTTTATATTAATATTTATTACAGTAGCAAAAATAATTCTAAAAGTCTTAAAATTTCCAAGAATATATCCAACTGCATATTTGGTATTAAACTTTCATTGTATTCATTTAAGATATCATTGCACACTCGTAAAAATATTTTTAATGTCGTTTTATTTATACAAACTACAGTTCAAATCAAATACAGTAATTCTTATAAACCATATATTTGATGTTTAATAAGCTTATTGATACAAAAGAACAAGAAATTTATTTTTTTCCCAATTCACATTGTTATACTGAAAACGAACGAAATATATCGAGCTCGCATCGACCCTTTAAAGTTTCTTCAAGTTACATATTCCTTCCTATATTTATGCAAGGCTCCAGTAGCGTTTGTAAACAAGGAGATTTCAATGGCATTATTCGCAAGGCTCCACTGAAACCACTGGAGTATCTACTTTCTCTTTCCACCAAACAAACCCCAGATGGAAACAAAAAGAAACAAAAGTAAAAATAAAGCCCCATCCACTCTTTTCACAACTGTGTATTGAATGGCGGATGCATAATGCACGCGCATGTTATCTCGCTGCAATACGAAACTCGATTTAGATTTTGAAACTGCGGCATAAACTGGAAATTTAAAAAATATGTCGTACACATTGTAGACTCATTTTTCACCTCTTCCAGTGGCCATGTTAAGAGCTACACATGTCACAACCTCGCTTTTTTTTAGTTTTCCACCCTCTCTTTTCCATTGCAAGGAAATAAGAGAAAAATATCAAACGGAAAAATACTTCGACATTTGAATCGGAATAGTTTTTTTTATATTTTTGCCGCCGACTCCTTTTCAAAAAAAATATTTTAAAAGAGAGGAAAGAAATTAGAAAAAAAATGTTATATTTTTATAAAGGTTATCTTCTTGCAGTTTGACGTGTTTATCCATCAAATGCAAAAATGTTTCTTTGAAATGGATACGGTTTGACCAGCAAATAGGTATGAATTATATTTTGACATTCGTTTTATTCTTAAAAGGAGAAACACGATGTTCAAAAATAGACCTTTATGTTTTGCTGTAATGTAAAGTATACTTTATACACGAAGTTTAAATACGATATAAAGCAAAATATGTAACCCAAAATAGTGTTTTTTTTAACACAAAACTGTAATTAAAATGTGGATACTTTAAATGATTTGGATGATTGTTCAAAAATCGTCTTACGTATCGAAAGCTTGCAAATTGGGGTACTTGTATAGTAATTTGATCTGGGTTTAAGGGGACACAGTACCTCAAAAACGGCAAAATTTGCGTTTGGAAAAGTTTGGAATCTTCTTAATAAGTCTACCAAGTTTCAAAAGTGTAGCTATATTTAAAAAAAAGTTATTCCACTTTTTATGCGGAAAGGTAGGATAAAAATGCAAACGAATGAAAACTTTAAACGTGTTTTTCTCGGGGTTCATTTTTCCTTGATGGCAAGGTTTTCAAAACGCTAAGGCTTTTTTAATTATTTATAAAAGTCTAAGGAATTTTCTATGTAGTCTGTCAAATATGTTGACATTAAGAATTGGTATCAAAATTGTTTTCAAAAGTAATACTTTTTTTATAAAAAAATATTAAAGTCGAAATTTTCCAAATATGCTAAAAAAATTGGGATAGAAAATTTAGATGAATATTTTTTATGAAACAACTACTAAAGATAAATCAAATTTGGATACCAATTCTTATGTAAAACAAATTTAAAGTACATGAGGAAAACAAATTGGGTTAAAATATTTGTATTTAAAAAAGCCTTAGCATTTAAAAAAAAGTTCAAAATATTTAATTTTTTTAAATAACTTAAAAATTAAAACAGTTTTTAATTTTTTTTGTAATATATTGTTTTTAAAATATAGGTTGAACTAATAAATACCAATTTTATAGTGAATGTCAAAATTAAAAAAAAATGAAAGTGGTACCGTGTCCTCTTAAAATAACACGTAATCGATACTCTAATTTTTATGGCATTGGTTGCAATAAAGAATATATACGATATTTTAACACTATTTTAAAACAATCGTTTTCTTACTAATAGGGATTTAAATAATTATAAAAAAGGAAATCTGAACAAATCAGTTATTCAATATAAATACCTATTTTGTCTTAAAATACAAACTAATTAAGTACTGAATATCAGAAAAAATTGCAAAAACAAATATCAACGACACAAAACTATACCTTACTGAAAAATAAAACAGTTTAAACTATTCTGTTTCCGAGATTCTAGTTGTTGGTATTAAGCCTCAAGACATAAGTGTTATTGTAATTTTTCTGAACAGTTGTAGGACTTTTGAAACTGGTATTTCCTTCCATCTTTTTTTCTTGAGGAGAAACCTGAAGCACAGAGTAGTAACTTAAATCCATAATTAAAAATTTTAATCGCATATTGAAAATCAATGTAAAAAGTATAATTACGAATTTAATAAGATTTCGAATAAATGAGAAAATAATACGACTTCAATTCGTAACAATTGATTGCCAATATGAAATATCAGTTCACGGTTTAAAAATTGCCAATTTCGAACGCCAAATTATTTTTATTTTGTTTGTTAATTAATCTCAAACATTATAAGTTGCGAGCAATCCCCTGCACAATCACTGAATCTAATCAAAATAAGAAAATATTTCTTTAATTATTCTGCTAATTGTTAAAAAAATAAATTGGTTTTATTGAAAGAGAAATGTGGTGGAATCTTGCACTTGCGGAAAACCAATTTGTGTGTTTATTTTAATTGCTTTGGGTTTTAAGCATTAAATATTTCATCGTTTAAATCAAATCTACGGAAATTATTTAATAAGTCTTGTGCTTTTAATTAATATTTCCAAAATATTCTGAAAAAAACACAATTCAAATATTGTATGAATAATGATAATTTGTATATCTTTATATATACAATTAGTAATAAATAAAATATGTTTCATATTTAATATATAAAATTAAAACGCTTTTCTACCTACTGATAATAGTATTCTTTAAGTTACTTTGAAATTTGCTAATTTCTTTATCAAGTTTATATCATAAGTTTTGAACTTTTTTTAAGTTAATTTATATTTCATATAGTTATTTTTACCTAGATCTTTACCTAAAGTTCCGTTTATTTCGTAATATAATTGCTCAGATCTCACTAAAATTGTAGCCTTATTTTTTATCTACGATTTCTATCAAGCTTTAGAGAATATAGCACTTTTAGTGGGAAAGCGATACTTCTATGTTAAGTCAAATAGAAAAAAAATTCACTTTCCAGCAAACAGTGCGAAATAGTTTCTATCGTTTCGAAAACTAAAAGTAAGGCTTACTTTTATGACAATTTACTTTTAGAAAAGTCTTCTTTGACTAAGTTACCCAAAAAGATATAGGATTTTTATAAATTTCATAGTATTGTTTTAGAAAACTTTTGGTTTGCATTGTTGTTATAAAAAAATATTGGTCAAATACTTACGTTATTTCTATAACAATTTTCGAAAAAGTATTTTTAATACCAAATGATTCAATTCTTTGGATTTTTTTAAGACTTATTAATAAGATTTGACAGTCTTATTAATAACTCAAGTGGATGGTTAAATCACAGACCAACAATTAAAGTTTTCCATACTTAACAAAAGTGTTGGAAGTTATTGCCACATCTGTGCATTATTTTACTTTTTATTTAATTAACCACTCTTATATTACAGAACAATTTAAAAAGTTCTTGGATTAATTGGACATTAAATTGATGCCTGTAAAATTTAATCTTTCGTTGCCCACTCGCACTTTCTGACGAAGAGTTTTACGCTTACACAAGCGGAATGAAACATAATTGTTCTCGAAACATGAAGGCAGTTATCTTCCAATTATTCGATAATTAGAAGCTTGCCACTGGCGGATTTATGGTCAAAATTCCCTTAATCGTGAGTAAGCTTTTCACGAAATGTACAGCTTAGCAAAGCCGCGATGGTTACAATAATACAATATCCCGTTTTATAAGTAATAGAGCTGTGTAAAGCTAAACGTTGACCCATTTTACAACAAAACTTCATGGTCTGAATCACTTAATAAGTATTAGACAACAATGTTGGTAGTTAGATTAAACAATGTGTAACATTAAGGGTTACTTTAAACAGATGCTAGATGTTCTATGCAATTGGATCTTTCGGTGGTCGAGGAAGATATTTGATTATTGTATATATTTCGATAAATTACATAATATAAATTGATGTAATGTTGTTCGTGTTTAACATATATATTTGTGGTGTAATGAAATACGGATAACTAACATGTGTACCTTTTTTAAACTTTTAAGAATTACGATGAAGTGACAATGGTGTGTCGTTTATAATGAAACAACTATCACTAATTCTTTATTAAATTAAAATCTTAACTGCAATTATATAATTTAGTCATTTTAAATAATAATTGTTTGAATTTGATACTAAATGTAATTAAATTGCTAATTTTCATGTATTTTTATAAATTAGTTGAAATTCAATGAAGAAAGTTTTGTCAAAATGGCTCAGACTTGAATGCTTATTACTTTACTTCATTTCGTATTCTATAAACTATGGGTGTGTAAAACTACACGACTTTCAATTACCACTCAATAAATCAATACATTTAAAGGTAATTATATAACATACATGGCATTTTCAATAACTTTAAAACCTAAAAATTTATATGGCAGCTAATGTTTGCTCTCTTGCATTGTTTTCTCGAACACCATATTATCACGTTCAACATTTACTAGGAATTGTTGTACCAAATTTGAAGTCTGTGGCTCTTAAAATTCAAGCTGTAGAATGGTTTCAGAAAGACAGACGGGCCAATTTTCAAAAACTACTTTTTTCAGAATCAGCATTTTCCAAAACGTATAGAAGTCATAATCTCCAGTTAGGCGACAACATCGCCATACTTTCATTACCTTTTATTTCATATAAGGTCATCGTACCTAAAATTTTAATAGTTTAACATTCTTTAAATTGTTTTTACTACCTTAAGCGACACGAAATATGTAAATAAAATTACTCAATGTTTAAACAAAAAAAATCTTTTCGAATCTCTATGGTAGAAAAGACCAGACAAAGACTTATGTCCTTAAACAACAAATATCCTCCTTGTTTCTGATTAAATACAAAGCCTTAATTTCACGAACAACTGCCGCGAATCTCGGGGAAAGACTTTACCGATCCATCCCTCCGTTACCTCCAGTGTAATTAAAAATTTGCTTCACAACATTCCATTCTTTGGCATCGGAATTAATCCTGTGGACATTTTAACGGAAATAAATGAACATCTAGTCTCGGTAAGGAGGACATAGGTTTGGATTAAGTTCACGTCTGAATTCGAAGTTCCGAATGTGTGGAGTTCGAAGACTAGATTTCAGGTTGAGTAAATTCAAGGAGAAATGTATTTATGGTACAAATATTTTAAGGGATTTTCGGATGGGAAAAGTCATACGAAAATGGGTTTAAGGAATGATTTTTATGGTATTTATGTCTGAGGGAACGTAAAGTATTAATCATTTTGACTTAACAATCCATTAATTTCATTCAGTTTGGCAAATATGGCAGCGTAAATTACTGTTGATGTGGAATTTATTGAATTTTACTGAATATTTTTAATTTTAATCTGTAACATATAATATCGTTAACCATAAATAATGTTTTTAATTTTGTACTTATGGGGAAAATGTATGCACAAAAATATAATGGTTCAATCGGAATAGTCTGACGTTTTAAGATTTTTCATTTTTATTTAAACTTTTCAAATCGGACGAATATGCTTATCGTAGCCCAACAATTTAAAAATCACACTAGAAAAAGATATATCTCTGCAGGTTAAATACTTAAGTATATTTTTATTGCAAAGATAAATTTTATTTTCTGCTCGGTGCAATTTTTTCCAAAGTATTGATTATGTCAAAGGAAGATAAAACATTTCAATAGCTTTAAAGGTTTTTGAGGAATATTTTTTAGTATACTTTTCACAAAAAATATTGAAACATTAATTTGATAATTATTCGACATTAATTACAAATATTTACATATTTTTGCGTATTTGGGTTCATTAAAAATATTTTAATGTTTCATCTTTGTTTTACTTTGCTGGTGAAACTTTTTTTAATGACCTTAGTTGAAGTTTTGTTTCGGCATAAGATTATACCAAATTTTTTATACTTTTTATGTTCAGAAAGACTATTGAGTAACTTCCTTTTTCTATTTTCATAAGTTAATAAATTTTTGATATAAAAATGTCAGAAAATGTTTTTCTAAAAATTCATACATTAAAATATTTTTATTTGTGAAATTTAAAAAAAAACATTATGAAGATAAAGTTCACAGCACTGTACAATTGAAAAAACGTAAAATATAAAATCGACATAGATTTTGAAGATTGTGTATATGTATAGTGATCTCTTCTATTTCTAAAACATGAAGTTCTTACAAAAAAAATACCAATGCAAGTAAGGTTTTTTTTATACATTTGTTGTTCTAATCTTTCCAAGTTTTTTCTCGTTAACGAACTTTTTTACTTTTCTACAATGGCATTATAGCAAAATTAAACAATGGAAAATGATTTTTTTTAAATGGCAGATTAAAATCGGCGCATGTACACCCCAAAGAATTATAGATATATATATTTTAATTTAGCTTACGACAAGATTTTGGAGTAAAGAAAAATAAAAACAATAAATGATCCTTACACTTTTTATCTTTGATTTTATGGATATTATTTATATATATATCTCTAATAAACATAATAAACATTTTATAATTTTTTAATTCAAACTTAATAGGATTATGATTATACAATTTTATTTGTGTACAATTCATTTACTTAATAAATATTTTAAGTTTCGAACTTAATGTTTTGAGCTAACAAATACATTTAACAAATTAATAATAAGAAATCCCGATAATATTTATTTTACATTCATAATTTATTTATGTGTTAAACTTCAGTAATTATATATAAAGTAATCCCTTACAGCCGAATGGAATACGTGTATAATTGAACATTTTCGACTAACTCAAAATTCCTCTTTTCGAAATACTCGAAACTTTTCTACTTGACCAAGCAATTAATTCTTCATTTCATTCTGAGTATATATCAGAGATACAAGTAGATTTTATTTGGGAAAGCTTTTTACGAATCCTGTATTGAGTTTCAGTTTACTAAGCTCTTTCTCTGTCCCTAAGGAGAGAGTGGTCGTAGATTTTGAAATGTTGACTATACACCCCAAACACCGCTCTGCGTTTAAGTCAATGTTGACACATAGAAAGCAAGTTTGACATTTTTAATTGCGTTTGCGGCTATGAAAGCATTTTGACAGACTTTAATTGTAGGCTCGGTCGCCATAGGTTTCATTGCTAAGTAAATAGTAAAGTGTGCGTTGATGAACAGTTTTGAATCGATTGATGGAGATAAAATACAAATAAGATTTTATGTGCTCGACGGAATTTATTTTATTCCGATAATGGGTTTAATTTAAAGGCCTTAGGCACTCTTTTAAGCAAATTTCATAGAAACGTAAATATAAGTATTGTAACTCTAAAATCAATTAATGTCATCCAACCTTGCTAATTTTTAAGTGTTTTGTTTAAACATTATACTATTTCACTCATTCAAGAAAAGTGATCGATTCAGCATAGAAGTAGAGGAAGATATGTTGATGACGAACTCGGTAACATGACGAAAATGGAATTTGTCTCCATTAATAGGAAATGTTAGAGAATTAACAATTGCATTTTAAGATCCGAGTTACCAAATGACAAGGTTAACTGCAAATTATTCCAGCACAGGCTATTTTGGTGAACAAGTTTAGAGTAGTGTTTTATATACCTTCTTTTAATTTGTAGATTATACGGCGTAAGGAATTGTGTAACCGGATTGATTTATTTTTTTACATAGAACATTTCAAAATACCTCTCGTTATCGATAAAAATGTATAGTTTCAATTATTGACTTTTAATTGTGTAGTTATGAATTGGTTCAACACCAAACACAGCTTCACCGATAAGACGATGAATTATGATTTTCGTAGGATGACGACCACTTTCATTTTCTAATTTACTATATTTAATTCTTCACAATAAATTCAATATTTTTTTGGATTTTTTTTTTCTTTGGATTTTTAAATGTATTTGTCTTTTATTCTATTTGTCTTTTATTTTTCAAAGGAGACAAGTTTGAAGCTTAGTTCGCTACCCAGAACGTATCATTCCCTAAATAAAACAATTTAGTATTTTAAAATGTAATGTATCGTAACGTCATTAGATTTTATCAGAAAAATAATTTTTGTTTTCACAGTATTTAATTTCCTGTCAGTTCAGAAAATGATGACGATATGATCCAAATAAGCTTTCTCACAATGAACTGCAATCAAAACACAAGACTTTTTTTTAAAAAAAAATCTAACATTACACTTTGCTCTCACGAAATACAACATTTTTATAGTAAATCTGTTTTAGTATCTTTTAGTATATAATGCGATAATTTTTCTTAAAATATTTCATTAAATTTTGGTTTTGAACATTCAAAAATTGAAACTTTTCGAAATTCTTGTGAAAGTTTCTGATCATTATACCATCAACTTCTACCTTCATTAAATATCTTAATAAAGTATTTGCCGTCCATGTGAAGGGTTGTAATTTAATTTTAATTAGTGCTAAGTTTCTGGCAGCATCTAATTACCTGAACGGAAAGTATTTCGGCAATATTTTAAAAATCTCTGCTTTGTACATTAATAAATCGATTCTTAGCATGCAATACAATGAGATAAGTAGGTATAACGTATTTTCTATTTAAGATATGGATCTTATGTAGGAACTTATGCAAACCTGCATTTGAATAAGTCAAACTCAGGCAAATTTAAACAAAAATACTATTTTCAATGATACATTTATGAGTATTTTACCTTGCATTCAATATATATTTGTTTAGTTCTTGGTTTTACAATTATGTTAAATGCGAGGACTTTAATTTCTATTTACACTTTTTCCAAATTTTAATGTTCAAAGTTTTTTATTAAATCCTGCAACTAGAACAATATTGCAAATAATAGTAATGTGTGCGTCTTTAGTTTCATAAATATTTGAAATATATATTTATCTTGTATGTTTAGATCCGTTAATGTCGTGGTAATGTTTTTTATTGTTTTTTAATCTGTTGATACAATAAAGAATGTTCTGAAAGTCACTCTCAGAAAATACCGAAGCAATATATGACTAAAATGTCGTTACAAAAAAAGTATTCTGTAAATGCGATAAAGCAAGACAAAAATTCAAAAATGAGTATTTTAATGATTTTATTTTGGATATCTGTGTAACGTCACTTATTGTTAAATTTCAAATAAACTTATAAATAAAAATAACATTTTGAAAAAATGCAGACTAAAAAGTATGTACACATATTTCTTATTAAATATTATATATTTTAAATACAAATAAATCTGGTAAGGAAAAACAGGGTTGAATGGCGAACGTCGGAATAGACTATTCTCCTCGGTTAAATGAAAGGCCCTCAAAAATCCTTTTTTATTTTACTTTTATTTGAACCTTAATTCAAATTTTAAAACTATTTCGATTGTCGTAACTCCAGCACAAACTATGACGAAGAGACACAAATGCGTTAAAAAATTAAAAATACATATACTCAAACCTAAAGAAATACTAAATTTTTTCCTTTAGTTTTCTACATATTGACGTTTTGGTAACATGACTTCAATGGTCGTTCTGTTTTATCAATAGACTTGATATAATAATTTCAATATACATAATAGATATTAAACTAACATTGTGCACCGTAGAAACTTATTTTTGGATTCGCCCCAATGCAGCCATGGGAAGTAAAGAATAGAAGAATTGTCGTGTAAGTTAAGATCTGTGTATAATTAGTTGTGGACATGATTGGTTGTGGAATTGGTTGTGCCAAAATAAGATGTATAAAAATGTTCTGCTGATCCATAACAGACATTGGAGTCAAAGTCTGGAAATAAATTGTAAGTAGTAAAAGAAGCTACTGGTCTTGGGTAACCTGTAGGCGAAATTAGGCTTAAGCTTCAAATTTAAGTTTAAACTTCTTCTCCTTGACTTAATTAAAGGCCAGAAATTTGAAGAGATGACACTTTGATAACTGAGTTGAGGAGACATCGTGAACAATTAAATATAGTGAGCTTAAAAATAAGTAGTAGCCTTCCTACAGGGTGAAGCAAATAAAACCGGCCCCAACGTGGAGATAAGAATACGACAGAAATGTTGCCAAGTCAAAAACCAATACAAAAACAGGTTTGCTAACATGAAGCCATTGATCGCTTCAATATTAAGCCCAAACAAACACTTGGCGACTTATTTGCCGGCAACTACGCTATGGTTTGAAAAGCTAGTTGAAATGAAATATAAACAAGGTTTGTAGAGCTGATCAAAAAAGTTCCCACTAGTGATTATTTCGGTTGTTATTTATCGTAAATAATCGGACCTTTTTGTTTTTGTTAATGCAAAACATTCTAAATTGATTGCAAGACCCAGAATCTGGTGTTCAGACCCGTTTCGGAATGTTTTTGAACTTGTTGTCGTTGACAGCAGATCCTGGCTGACGCCATTTCGTATCTGATCGTTGCCTAGTACTCTTTTTTGGCACTTTTTCACCTTAAAATTTTTTAGCAAACGACTGTCCACATTTGTAGAGTCAATGATTAACGAACTCTTTAGTTTTTTCACACTAACATATTTATTTTTGCAGTACAGTTAAAAGATTTAAGTTTTTTTTAAATAAATATAAACTTTTAAAATTTTGTATGTCGGTATTCTTAAACTGTGAGCCACTAGGTGGGTGAGCCAAAAGGTGGGGCGCCCTAATCATTTGAAATTCTAAATTATTTCTTACAGTAAAATAGAAATGTGTGTGTTTTGTAAATTCTTTTAAAAATAGTTCATGAGTAGCTCTAATGTGATGCTAATCCAATCCAATCAATGCAAAAACAGGTTTGTCAAGTGAAACCATTGCACGCTTGAATAATCTTTTATTTCCACTTGAAAGCTTTCAGGCGGCTTCAAGAGTTTTTCTCGCCAAGCATTTCAGCGTATTCCTATCTCTAGACCAGGGCCGGTTTTATTTGCCTCACCCTGTATTATATAAGTCGGAATTCGTTGTCTTACTTGGTGAAACCTTTTTGGTTTTAAAACAATCCCTCATTACAAAACTATGCGTCAAAAACATAAATCTAACATTTCTATAAATAACTAGTTTTATTAAAAAAATGTTCTATTTAAAATTAAAACAAAATCCAGTCTCGCAATTCCTTACGCTGTGAAGTCTAAAAAATTACAAATGAATATATGGAGAAAAATTTATTTTACTTCTCATAAAACAATCTGTGCTGGAATACTTTTGAGTGAGCCTTGGCATTAGTAACCCGGGTCTTAAAATGTAATTGTAATTTTTCTAAGTATATCCTATTAATGAGGAAAAGTTTCTATTTTCGTCATCTTACCGAGTTCATCATCATACCCTATCTTCCCTTAATTTTTATTTTGTGTCCTTTTTTACGAGTAATTACCAATTATTTTACTCCAAATTTTCTTTTGTTTTAAAAAAAAACCTTAATATAAAATTTGATTTTCCGCAAATCCAATTCTATATAAAAAAAAACTTCTTTAATTAATGAAAACAAGTAAACTTTCTAGATCCTATAATGACCATGTTATAAGCCCACATGAAAAAACATAACAAAGAATATTTCAAGGTAGTGCTAAAAAATAAAAAAAAATTCTTTCTAACAAAATCAATAGGATAGACTGTAAGCAATGCATTAAAGAACTACAAATGCTGCTTTTTTATTTAAACTTTTTGTTCGCGTTGCTTTTCTTGTTTCGGCATTAATGAGCTACTGTCGAAATTTCCAATGCATTGTACTAGCGGAAGGTCCTTTTTGCAAAATATTCCATAATTAAGCCGGCTTCTGCATTTTTATGAAATTGCTTGACAGGCTGAGTATGGTTTTGTCGGGGAAATAAAAAAGCGGAAATTACTGCGATCGGAGAAAATAAATGAGTATCCTAATTTAAGATTTAAGAAAAATGAGGTTTTTTTAAACTTAACCATTTTAAATAAAATACACTCATTTTTATTCTTAACAAAGTCGCCCATTTATATTTTCACAGCGCGTAAAACATAAAATTGCATTTATTAAAAGAATTTACTGTGTATTTGTATACTACATTGTGTCGTTAAAATCTCAATGACTTATTTTATTTTTTTTTAAAAATCTTGAAGATAAAAGAATGATAATTAGTTTTTCTATTGTATTGGTTTTGTAGATAATTGAAACAAATCAATAAAATTTAGTCAATATAAATTTCTTCAAACTTATAATAACAATAAAACAAGGTTTTTTTTTCTTACCCATCTGCTTACAATTGTCCAAACCTTTGAAATGTTTTCTTTCATCTATTGAACAAAAAAAGCTTTCTACGCATTGGAATACAGCTGAAATAAACTATTGCTACAAAAACACTTTTGGTGAAACAAAATATGAAATATGATATGAATTGTGTGGTACATGCATACTATTGGTATTTCAAGTCTGCATTTTTTAAGAAACTGGAAATAGATCTCAACAAAAAGCTACTCTTAAATTGAAAACTGGCGGAAGAATACAAAAATATGGCGTTTCAAAATGTATATCATTTGTTGGAAAGTTTGAAATATACCATCTACATGTAATATTTTGCGACGCGCTTTAAAAATATGAACAGATTTCTTTTGAAATAAGAACTGGTTTCTCTCCTCTGTTTTACTATATTTAATACTTTACACACACACTCAAAGCTGACTGATTCATAAACTATTATTCATAATTTACTATTTTATCAGATTAGTAAATCCAAAACTAAGTTTTAACAAAAACTTCATTTATAATTTTACAAATCCAACTCAGAGTATTGTGTCGAGTGCAAAGTGTTGAATAACTTCTGCAGCAGGCATAGAAAAATGATGCAAAGTTCAAGTGATACCTGGGGGCAAACGGTAATGTTAATGGCATTCCATTGCAATCGTCCAATTTGACTAATCATTCCGTTTCAGCGAAAAGTTAAGTGAACTTGTTAAAAGACATTCTTATCCACTTCTAATGGGATCCTCCTCACAAAACGTTTTACTCTGGGGTATAGAAGCACTTAAAAGATATTTTTACTTGCATTGTGGAGAAGTTCGGGTTTGCTTTTGTGGCGGGTACAAAGAGCAAAAAAATATAATAGACTCGCAGGATAATTCTATCTATTAAGTCACTGATTTAAAAAGTTTATAATGGTATTTTTACAAAAGACAAATTTTTCCAATGCTTTTTTGTAAATTAAATTTTCAACTGCAAATCAAGAGTTACAAAGTAACCCGAGGATAAAATTATATTTTTGGAGTGTTTTATTTACGACTTTAAAAAAAATTAAATTACTGATTATAGCTACATTATAACTAGAATAATTGAAATTGACCAATGCAGAATCATGGATTAAAAAAAGCTGGTTTCTATTGTAACTCATGTGGAATGTATGTAAATCATGTGGAATGTTTAAATGTATCCACAAAAAGTTCATTGGATATGAAAGGATGCTTCGCGTCGATGCCTAGATACGGTAATTCGATCTTCGATAGAATTAAAATGTTGGTTTAAATGTAATTCAAAATGCTGATAATTTTTAACATTTCTCTGGTTTAGTTCATTTTTGTTTTACACACGCTTTGAGTTTTTATGCTTTGTATTTATCTACATGCATTTGTTGTATGTGCCGACTATTTATCATTGATTTAACCGCATAAATTTAGTTTTTTTTATTCACTTATGTTGTTTTAGTATAACTAAATCTGTAAAGTCAAACTAAATTTTAATAATCAAAGATAATTTTTTAAGAAAATGGGACATTGATTTTTTTAATCGCGTATAGAATTTACAGTTAGTTTTTTTTGCGAACTATTAAGTATATAATTGCTGTATGTTTATAATTTATTATGGTTAGCATTCAAATTAATTTTTATTTCTTTTAATTATATTTGAACTTTTACCACCTGCAACAATAGGCTTTCAATTCTCCAGTTTAAAACAGAATTTGTTTCTTAAAGAGAGATTTTTTTACCTCTGTTAATACAACGTAGCATTACAAAACACTTGTCTAATTCTCGCTTAGCAATACTTTCTTTTTTTTAAGTGCATTGTTTTATCTAATCTTATTATCACTACTTTTCAATTTTTATTTGCTTAACAAACCGTGTATTTTTGTTGAAATAGTAAGAAAACTGAATCTGTAATTTGCATTTTTCAAATCCTCCTAATAACTGTAATTGTCAAAACATGCAATATAAAAAAAGAATAATGCTCTTCGCATTTTTGTTTAGACATTTAATAAAATTTGAATTAATTTACTGTTGAAATAGTTCTTCTAAATTAATAGTGTAAAGCCAATATAAAGTTTTGTTTATAAAAAGAAAGCTAATTATAATAAAATTGTTTACAGCGATTTAATTATAAATTAAAACTGTTTTAAGAGTAATGCACTTTTTTCAAATACAAATTTAAAGAGATCAATTAAAAATTGTATGGTAAAAATTGTATAGTAAATAAATTTTTGATAACGGACTGAAACCATTTGTAAAGGCAACAATCTCAGATTATTCGAATATTAAACGAAACTATGGTACGCATTGATTGCAAAAACTTTATCATTTTATTGCACCAATTGCTGTCTTATGATATTCAATAATCGTTTAAAATCCGAATACGTTAATTTTTGAAGAAAATCTTCTAATTAATAATTTATGGAACTAAAGCCTAATAACCCAGTAACTTGACTTTTGCTTTTAAATTATTACTGCACCAAAATGTGCTTTAGCACTTTATCACGTACCTTAAATTTTTGGTTTTGAATCGATTCTTAGTATTTACAACCGATTCATTACGCAAATTGGAATACTGTGAAAAATTGATTTTTTATTTTTTTGACTTCACCCTTAGGGAATTGAGGAATGTTCGTTAAATGATAGGAATTTTTGGGAAAACTCAGATTTAATTAAAATTAGAAAGCATTTTTAAAATTTGAAGAAATGTGAAATAATATAAATCAAATCCTTCAGTTATTTGATACACTAGGAACTGAAATGAAAAATATAATTTAATATTAAAAAGTGTTCGATAAAAAATATTCTGGCTTGTAGTTAACACTAAACACCATACTTGATTTTATTTATTGTAAAATAAGATATAGAACTTTTTATTGGTGATTATCAAATATTCAGAAGTAGTAATATAAAAACTAATTAAAACGAGAATAATTTTTATAAATTGTATTAATTTAAAAAATATTTCTTAAAAAATATTTCTTTACAAATTAATTCTTTAAAGATTAATTACTAATTATTTTAACTATTTTTTTTTAAAATGTTTAATCAAGAAAAATTTATATATTTAACTTTTATTTTCACAAAACAATGGTAAACTCGTTTATGTTTGAATTTAAACCTATTAATGCATATTTTTCTTTTTTTTCTTTAAAAAAAAATATTTATTTTAAACTGGTTTATTTAATTATTTGCTGAAATATTAAATTAGTAATTATAACATGTATTAGTAATTTTTAAACAATTTTTTGAAAAGTGAGGTACTAAAAATCTTCGGCCATTTCATTTACCTTTAAACAATTAATATTTATTGAAAAAGAATTAAGATACAAAACAAAAAAACACTTAAAATAGAAATTTAACCAATTGGATTACTTGATTAAAATGAAATGCCTCATCTGATATTCTATTAAAGGTTAATAAGATTAAAACGGTTAAAGAAGTGTTTGTTTCAAATGCGCAGTTATTTTCTACATAAAAGCGAAAAAATAATTTGAACTTAAATTTATCAATAAAATGAATTATTTTGTGAAACCATTACGTTAAATCATGAATATATTAATTTTTATTTAAAAGTGCAGATAGTTTAAAAAACAAAGAAAAAGTAAAAATTGAAAATACAAAAAATACAACAAAAGTATACAATTTGAAATGAATTCCTAAATAACACTAAACCAAAAAATTTAACTTCATATTTTAGTCTTTGTGAAAGAACGGAATTTTGCTTCTTTGCACAATTGGATTACATTAAAATATTAATAAACATATTTTAGGACCATGTTTAACGTAAACCACCAATTTAAGTATTAAATATTCGAAATAATCAACTTTATACTTTTGTAATTAAAAAAATAATATGGATCATCGATACGTGCTCGTTAATCGTAAACTTGAAAAAAAATATAACTTTCTACAATGACATTACTTTGATTTCCAAATGCTGTAATTAACTTACGCATTGCTTGCTTTTAGCTTACCTTACGCATTGGCTACTTACTTTTTAGGTTTGGCTATTTGCAAGAGCTGTTTTTGTGAAATTGCAACTAATTTATATCAAAAACAACAATTACTAGTAAAACTTAATTTAGCAAAAAATGTGTTGTACACTGATCGATAATTGTTTCATTTTTTATTTATAAATAAGAATTCTATGTTTAAAAACTGTAATACTTATGATAAATTAATTTAAAAGCTAAGCATTTAAACTATTCTTTAAATTGTGAAGTCATTCGATGAAGCAATGTCGTTTGTTTATAAAAAGATATTTTTTCGTATTAATGAAATATTTTAGTGTGTGTGGTAAAGAAAGATACACTATATGAAAACGTTGCATTTGAAATACTGCTTTTTTTTTTATCGGACTTAAAAAGAGCTATATAGTAACTGAGTTTTAAAAAAAAATTGTGTGAAAGGTTCATTTTAAAAATTGATATATATGGAAAATGTATCGATATATTTAAGCCTCATAGGAAAAAGATAGCAAATTGACTGAAGTCTAGACTTGTTTCCACTGCATTTAGAAAATTGAAAATTTATATACAGGGTGGCCCAAAAGTAGCCTAACAGTTAATGCTGTACCGTTGGTAAGAACTTTAGGTTATTTAGAACAGGTATTTGACATAGTCGTGCTTAGTTTTGTTGGTTGGCTAAAATAAAGTCGCACTGCAGCGTATCTTATCCAAAGAGTAGCAACTCGTGGACTTCGATTGGTTTAGTTTCGAGATATCTTCGGTTTATTAGACCTTACCGACCAGGCTATCCCGGCCCCGTTTATTTGTTTGATGCTCAAGAAATATGCAAATGTCACCAGAGGACGGGACCAGGTGGTTGCAGAAATGCATCAATGTCGAAGGTAGACAGTTTGAGCACCTTCGGGATTAAGAATGTAAATATATGTATGTAAATAAATCCGTCACTTTTGATTATAGTTCTTAATTACGATGCCTGTCGCCAACAACTCTCCTGTAGCTCTAGTACTACGATAATTCAACCAAACTAAACTTAACCTGTATTAAAATAACTGTTTCTGTATAAATAACTGTATACATAACTAACTGTTAATCTACTTTTGGGCCACTCTGTGTATTATAAATTATGTGTGTTGCTGGAAAATCAGACAGTGAGATCACTGGCTTGTACGTCTGTATCCCTCAGAGAGTTAAAAGATGACTTTTCAATAAATATAATCCTAAAATAAGTAATTTATTCAGTCAATCAAACATTTAAAAAATAGTATTGTATGATACACGTGCTAAATAGATATGTGCCATAAGTTCAATCTTCGTCTCTAGGTGTGTATCACTGCACCAGGAGATATTCCAATTTAATTTCGTTATTATACTGACTCATGCCCTTACACAGATATATCCAAAAACGACAACATGTGTTTGCAATCCCAAATTTTTCCTCAAATTATCTCCCCTAATGTATTAAATGGCTTTACTTTAACGAGTATGTATAACTTAGGCAACTTTCGATGGAAATGTAATTGAAACGATGTCGAGAGATGGTCTAACTTTCTATTAGCATACCCGCGGGCTGCTGGGAATTTGTATTTTGCTTAGGGTTCGCAGCTAATGAAATCACCAGAATACGAATAAATTACTGTTTGAAAGTATTTGTAATGCAATAGTAACGGAAAATAGAGTGAGTTTCGGATTAGTTTTAATTATCTTGAAAGGTTGGCTTGGATTGAAAGTTAGGGCGGGAAGATCCTGACTGAACATGTTGTTACTGAACAAGATGAACAAGATGTTACTGAAAGGTATATTAACCAAAATTGTTCCTAAATTATAGGCATTAGAATGCAAATAATCATTTTTAATTTATTTAAATTAAATAAGTTTGACTTCAAGTAACGTGTCTGAATTTTCACTGACGAGCATTCAAATTTAATTACTATGCATTTGAACTTAAAACACATTTGAATTCAAATAGTATGAACTTAAGTTTATTAGTTTATACAAATTCAAATATTTTGTAATTTAACTTGTTCTTTCTCGTGTTTTCGATCAAGTTTTTTTTATAAAATTATCATTTGCAGAATAAATTAAATCTAGTATTTAATTCAAACATTTCAATAGAATTTTTTTCCTAAAAATTCAAAATACTTGTTTTTTGAAGTCCAATTAAATTTACAAAATTTAGCTGGTTTATAGTTTGTATGAAAATAGTTTTAGATTATGTTAACTCTATTGAACTACAAATATTTATTAAATGGAAATTAAATCTTTTACAGGCATTACATATTCGTATAGTTGGAATCTACTAATTTATACAATGCACGTCTGTTTACATTTGTTTGTTATACAAATGTTTATTATATACATTGTATAATTTTAAAACTCGAATCAAAATAAGATATGTCAGTTGATAAACCAACGAAAACATGAAATATACTGCAAATTATACTAAATTTTTAATTGATTATTTGCTGACTATTTACCTTAGTATAAAAATTAACTAAACTCGAGCATGAACATTTCTGCAAAAAAAAATCTTGTGTGAGCTGTCATTTTCTAATTTTTTAAGCTTCAAGGTAAAAGAAAATTTCAACAGTTGAAAGATTTTTTTTATATATTCGCCAGATACTGCTATAAAAATGTTCTGAAAATGCGATGCACTGTAATTTTAATGCTCAAATCCGTTGACAGTTTATAAGTAACGTAAAATATTTAATAATGACAAACTGTCAAAATAATTTTTCAGTATACTAATCTTAATTAATTCTACTTAAAATTCATTTTATATCTTAGTAAGAATTCCCAAAGGAGAATTCACATAAAATCTGATATTTAGTTTGAAAAGTCGTACTTTTACTTTTTTAATAATAATAATACTCTTATAATAATTCTCTTTAATTTGACATAAAAATGTACTGCGTGTTTGTATAAAGACTTAAATAAGTTTGAAATGAAAATGTATAGTATTTTAATTGGTAAGATAAGATCAAACTACGTTTTTTTAAACTATAAATAACATTGAATAAAATTTAAAAACCTATTTAGACCAATAAAAACAATGTAAACTTACACCAAAATAAATTACTTAGCAGCAAATACTCATTAAAACAAATTATATTACCGTTTTCTTGATATTACCAACAATCAACAAAGTCAACCGGTGATACAGTCCTGCACAAAAGTTTAGACACAGAAGCAATTCATGAAAATATCGATAGTATTCATTAATTCCCACTAAATTGTTTTTAATATATATTGTTAAACTCGTAAGAAAAAAGGGTAACAAAAAGAAATTCAGAAAAAATTAAATAAAATTGTCTAACATCAACAAGTCGAAATTTTGCAAAATTGCCATGCCCCAAAAGTATAGACACACATTTAATGTTTATGCAAATTCTTGAGCGGAAGTGACTGTGTTATCAAAGGGGAGTGTCTCAAAGCTGCTATAAAGGGATTGGAATATTTTTACTGCTTATAATGATGCCTAAGTCAAGCAATTTTCATTTGCCGAGACTATAAGAATTTAGAAATTAAAAAGCGAAGGTAAATCAGTTTCTGATATTTTACTTGAACTGAACCGATATAAAAGATGTATTTATATAGTTTTAGGCACGTGATGATATATACCAGGCAAAAGCAAGGTCTGGAAGAACCAGGGCGACCAGCAAACGAGATGAAAGGCAAATTTGGAAACTTGCTTCACACAGACATTGCTCTGCAAACCAGATTAAAACTGAAATTGCCAACAAGGTTTCCCGAGAAACTATACGTAGAAGAATTGTGGCATGTGGATTTAAAACAAAATCTAAATTTAAACGTAAGCCGCGGTTGCAGTCTCATCACAAAGACGCTCAGGGGGCTCAGGAGCACACGTCATATAGGGATAAATGGCTAGAGGTAATCATCAAAAAAATCTTTAGTGACGAAAAAGAAAATGGAACCTGGATGGCTCCGACAGGTTTTTTTACTACTGGCATGATCTTCGTAAAGGTCCTGTGACTTAGTTTAGCCGAAGTCAAGGCGGAGGGTCAGTGATGGTTTGGGGAGGATTTTCTGTAAACGGACCAGACTTCCCCAGCGTTTACAAAGGGTAAGCAAAACTCTGAAAAATACCAGGAAACCCTCGAGAGTAATTTGCAAATGTTGGGGGAGTTTTTATGTGGGCCTAACTGGAAATTTCAACAAGACAACGCCTTTATCGCACATCCAGCTCAACGAAAGATTGGTTTCGAACCAAAAAAAATCACGGTTCTCGATTGGCTTACATATGGCCCCAACTATTATTCTATAGAAATTGTATGGGGAATTCTTACAAAAGTTGTATATGCCAATGGAAAGCAGTGTACCAAAGTTTCTAAACTTAAAGAAGCTATTGAAGCAGCGTGGCACGATATCAAGCCTGCAACCCTGAAAAAGCTTTGTGCTTTCAATGAAAAAACGTGTTTTGGAATTGATAAAAAACGAATAAGCTTTATCAACTATTAAAACTTTTCATGTGTTTCCAAAAATTAAAAAAAAATTATTTGTGCCTAAACTTATGTGCAACGGATTTTTGTCATTTTTTCTATCTTTGCAGCTACTTCGCCATATATTTCTTTTTTCATTTTCTAAATTTATATTTTTGAATATATATGTGCATATGTTTAAGTGTAATAAATAATAATTCTCCTCTTTAAATACTAATTTGTAAAACATCATATTTGTGTTGTGTCTAAACTTTTGTGCAGGACTGTAAAACTAAACCATTCAACCCCATTATCAAAAGCAATAACTTTGCACATTCATCTTAAACTGTCTTGCGTCCAATGTTACAACATTCATAGCACATTGGCCCTTGTCCTATTAAAGTACAGAACTTAAAACATACTACCCACAAAGTTAACTCCCCTGTAAAATGCATTCACATAATGCGCTTCGAAAATCAAGAAATCCCTCTCTTTTATTTTCCAAGGAAAGTAGCAGGATTTTAGTAATTCCGAGTGCTTCTCACTGTGAGATATCACCACCAACTATGTTTACGCCTAAGGGTAATCTTTGGAAAGCCTCATCCATTTATCTAGGAGCTAAGAGCTTTTCTTCAATAGTGTGATGACAAGTGGATTATTTGTTATTGATAAGTGAAATTAATAGTTAAGAGGTAGTAATTGACCTCTTAAGACACATTTAGCATTTTTATATTAAGGTAGATAATTTTTGTACCACACGTAAATGACAGCATATTGTTTCGCTTATTAAATGCATTGTGTTGTGCCATAATGGAATATGTAGTTAATATGGTTTTAAGTTGGTGCAGAAATAATTTATACGTTTGACAATCAAATCAAAGAATTCCTTTTTAAATGAGAAACAACTAATTTTAGTAGTAAAAAAGTTTCTTTGCAGGAATTGTTTTTCTGGGCATTTACGAAGCCATCTAGATTCATTTTTATAAGTGTTATCCATAAGTTTTAGACAACACAATTATTAGTACATAAAGTCAATAAAATGTCTAAAATAAGTGATAGTCGGGGAATTTTTATTGTGGCTATTTAAATTTTTGTAGAGTTTCTTGACGCGTGACTTTTGAGAAAGGACATCCAATTTAGATTGACTTATGCTATGCTTTAGCGGAAGTTTCTGGTGAATTTCACTGATTTCGGATATTTCCGTGAGCGACGGTGTCACTCAAATTGAGAAAGCTTCAATGAACAACAGAACTCTGCAGTTTTCGTAAGGTATCCAGTTTTCCCCACACGTGTTACAATGAACTAAAAAATTAATTTGGTGAAAATGAGATAGGAGAACACAAACGATTTTTATTTTTCGAAGTGGCCTGAATTTAATTGAATATATCAATGTATTATGATTTAATATGTACTTTATAAATTTATGTGTGATTTTCAAATCTAATTATGATTCAGTTTAAAAAATGAAGCACACTTACAATATTTATTGCTACGAAGCTCACAAAACACATTACTTTGTTATAAATTTAATATTGAGATATTTCTTTACCTCAGAAATTCCTTTGAAGAAAAATCCTAAAATGTACTGTTTTATAGAATGCCGATAAAATTGAAACTATTTAATAACTGAGTTTATTTTTCAAACCCCGTTTAAAACTTCTGTAATATTATGAATAGTTCAATATACTTTTCTTCATTTATTAATTTTATGTACAAGCCATGCATATTAGAAAGTTTAAAATTAATAAATGCTCAAAAGTAAAGTGCATAATTTATAAAGTAGAAAATACTGTTCCATAAATATAAAACACATGTGTGCACTAAAACTTAAAATTCGAAATAACGTTTTTGGACCTGCACCTTAATATTAAACTAAATTTATAATATGTGGAATATTTTAAAGATAAATATTTACTTGAGCTGTTTATTTGAGCCAAAGTAAGACTCCTAATAAAATGATTGTTTACATCCCTAGCATATATAACTCAATTTACAACGTAACGTGCAACAAATCTTGGAAAATAAAAGCCATGCTCCTTTCTTTTCACTTAAGTAACAGTTTCCCCTTTAGTACTTTTAAAAGGAAAAGTCATTTGTTACTAAGCGCTGTTAAGCAAAGATTTCTTTCGGAGATAGAATCTCGCAAAATAAAGTGAATAAACTCAGTTTTAAATAAGATTTACTTACGACCCCTCTATTCATTTTGATAAAGATGACACAGGCTAAAAAAAGAAGCCTACTCTAGAATTACAGGGCTTTAAAAGCGAGGGTATTTTGTGGACATTTTGATTAATACTCCCTCTTTTAGAGTTGAGAACATTGACCAATTTTGTGTCGGAGAGAAGTACGCGAGAGTTATTTGTGAGAATAACAACTATATTGTTATTTAAAGCTCTCCAGTAGTTAAATAATTAATCAGTCCAGCGTCTGAATATGAAACCTAGGCTCACTATTTTTGTTTTATAAGTTTTGTGATGACCTATTCTTCTTTAAAACGTCATAATTGCAATAATAATAGTAAATGGAAGTATGAGAATATAAACGAATAGTGCAAATGGTATATTTATTTACCACGATTAGCTTTCCCTATGCATTTTTCCATTGTAAAATTATAATTTACTACCTCTAACTAAGAAGAGTTTTAAATTTTATTTTGCAAAAACACTGTCAAATGAGATCTTAAAAATAAGGTTGGTACGGAAGGAAAGGCAAAAAGATATTTGCTCCTTAATAAATCTTTTCTTGATGCAGTAATTACTTTCAATTACCAAATATGAAATATAATGTAATGACAGTATTGTGATAGAGTTTAAAATCCGAATGGATTTTTACACGTTTTGGAAGGTGCTGATACTAAAAAAGTTGGTTTTGAACATTGGTTCTTCCAAGGATGTTTGTCCGACTGACTGTCTGTCTGTCGGAAACTATTCTAGAGGCTCAAATTTTCTAATATAGTTTAAGGTTCATTGACTGCGTTGAATAGATAAAATAATAAACGTATCTATAGAAATCGATATAAATGTTTCATTTTTTTAAGTTTTAAATAACAAAACTAATAGCCTGTTAATCTATGATTTGTAACAAGCCAAAGCTTTTTAAGGATGTGATAACAACTTCTTAAAACCTCTTTTGTTTACAATTATTCAAAATGATCTGAATAAAACAATAGAAGCACTTGAAATAAAACGGTTGTTTCAAAAACCTAATTATAGTTTAAAAATGCTTTGTGAACAATTTTAGTTTATGGCTCATTAAAAAATACTTTAGTATTTTCTTACTAATGATAATGATTCTACATTTTGTTTTACGTATTATACAGAAGATTGGTCGATTGTATGATGATTGCAATGTCTTCCTAATAATTGCGTTAGCTGAAAGAAAGTCGAATTTTCTGACTAGATAATTTGATTTGTTAAAGGACCTTATTGAATGCCATTTATGTGTTTCATAACTTTGGATATCGTAAGTATAAGATATTATCCCAGAAAAAAAACTTACCAGTTTTAAAAGTTAATGAACTTCAGATGACCCCCTATTCGAAACAATTTCTATTTTTACAAGTTAGTATAAGTGAAAAAGTGCAAATTTTATAATTGTAAAATTGGCCGCTAAGTTACTGTTATTAAAGAAAGTAGTTTAAAAAGAAAGAAGTTAGAATTTAAAAATTCAACTTGCTACCATAACATTTCTCGAGTATTCAATTTTTTATTGATCATTAAGAATTACGTTGCGCAACATTTCAAATGTGAGTTTATCACTTAATTTTCCTTCTAATGTGCTAAAAAGTGAGGTATCTCTCATTGAATTAAAATTGAATGCAGAAGCAAAAAAATAAAATGCCGAAGCGCCACATTTTCCAAAAATGTCTTGTCCAGAAAACTTTCCACTTCACAACTAATTAAAAGAAAAAGAACCAAGCAAATATTAAATACAATTTTATGAGAATATGCACTAAGACATATATTTATGTAAGTTTGCCCTGTGCCACACATTGTTTATTATACGTTTTAGCGATTCAAATATTTTATCGATTTGAGATTCTTTGTTGTGGTAGTGTTTTTAAACATTTTTAACGTTTTCTTTTTTTTTTAATTTTGTTTTAGTTTTCATTTATATAGGAACCCCGTTTAAAAATGCTTTTTTTTCATTTGCACATTTTTATTTCCATAATTTAAAAAAAACGCGCCGCGTATAATAACATGTATTTATTGGTAAATAGGGATTTCGATAAGTTATGAATATTATGGCCAGATAAATTACCTTTAAAGCAATCAGCGAGGTTTTTTTTGTACCATAAAAGTATCCCAAAAAAACAAGATATATCTGAAGCTTAAAAACTGTTTATTCGATGTTTATGATTTATGCATTTTTTTATAAATTTATAAAACTTTTGTTTACGGATAAGAGTTCTCATTTATTAGCCTTTTAGATTGGTCGATAAATGTAAAAAGGTCACAATAATAATAATAAATACTTTGGGTGCCTCATCATTTATTCATAATGGAAAGAGTACATTTAGACCATATATCTTTGTGTAAGACACAGGAATATAATATCAAAATAGTCTTGTATGGGGGAATTTTGCAATTATAGTATTTATAATCCTATAGTTTCATTTCTTTATTTTAGAAATAATTGACAATGCCACTGGTTTCGTTTTTAGTACTTCTATTTTTTGATTTGTATGATTCAAACTTTAAATTATCACAATCATATAAAAACGACTTGTAATTTTCTAATTGCAGGTAAAAGTCATTTGCGATTAAGTGGGTTTTTATTTTTTTTAACAAAGGATTTAATTTTTATTTTGAAAAGGTAATTCTTACGCTATATTTAATTAATTCATTTTGCAGTGTTTCCTTTGTTTAAAATAAATGTGAAACATGATATCAATACTTTTAGAAACGTAGTTTACTAAAATAAATTACTAGTTGTTTATCGATATTTAATTTTTTTTGTTACTAATTACCAAACCTTGGAAGTTGGCACCTTTGTTTAGTTTAACTGCTATTTTTTTATGCCATTTTACCCCATTTCATTTGTTAGAAACTATAATTACTTTCAAGCATAGAGTGTGATTCATAATGATGCATTGAAACCTGCGAGGAAAATTGACTCAACTCCAAAGTTAACTCAATGAGATATCCGTCCCTGTTCCACTCAAGGAGAAATTTTAACACGTAGTAAAAAAAATTGTAATTTACAAGTTCAAAATCCGGTAATGCATTTAACGTATCACCGTTCACACTCAATTATTTAAGAAATAATCCTTTACTTTACGATAAAAGCGTAATATGAGACTTAATAAGAGCAAAGACTTTAAAAATACACCTTTTAAAATATAAAAGTAAATAAGTGCCCAATTTGTTATGATTGCCTTTTAGAATTGCACTACTGTTTCAGTAGCGATAGGCGGTAAATCTAATTTTGTTCCTAAAAAATTAGTTTTCTTTGTCAATAAACAGCAAGCTTATCTTTATTAATTGTATAAAGCCCTCTTTTGCTCCAGTTGAAATGCAAAATTAAAAGTTCCGTTAAAATGGGGTTTCGTGTATCACATTTTTTTTTTATTGGTAAGGGATTTTTAGAGGAAGACTAAGTGGGAAATTTATCATGATTATTTTCGAAAACTGACTTTAATTTCACTTATATTGTTTCGTTTATATTTTTCATTGTTGATACAGCAGAAGCACTTATCTATAAAACTGTCTGAAATTGTTAAGCAACTTTATTGTAGAAGGATTCAAGAAGAGCTAATTGTATTACACACTGTACCCCACTTTATTGCTGCATATAACTATAATAAAATTAAATAATTGTAAAATAGTTTCTAGTTTATTAAAACGATAAAAAGTAGAGTATTCTAACAAGTAAAACGGAAATTTTATGTCCCTTAAAAAATTCAACAAAAATTTTATTTAAATTGTTTACCATTAGCAAAGTGTTTACTTTCCATACTTAATTATGCCAAAATTTTCACTAAATTGCGATTATAAAATCAGGAATTGAGAAGTCATTTCTGCCGCATTAATTTTAAAAAGGGAATATGAAATATTAAATAACAGCCTAATTTCAAAAAAGAAAAAGTGCTTTTTGAAGAGTTTCCAAATTTTGTTGTTGTTGTTGAAGAGACCAAATAAAAGAATTTTTCACTGCTTTTTGAATAATTAAAATATTTTGAATGAATATTTTTTTAAAAAATAAGTTTTGTTTGAGCTAATATACAGTCCCTGGACAAATTATTAGACGCACTGCAAGATTTCATGTATCAATCAATGATGAAAAAAATACCTTTAGAAGGACATTTGTGTTCCTAAACTTAAGCTATTGAATAGAAAATACTATTTACTATACTTAATACATATATCGACATCTTTTTTAATGATATGGCGTTCTTTGGTATGTTTTCATCATTACTAAAAAAATACAATGCGTCTAATAATTTACCCAGAGACTGTAAGTGTTTGCTTAAAAAATAAGTTATAGTTTGTCGTAGTACTTCATTTCTAGAAGAAAATATTTTTTTTCCAAAGAACATTTTTACCTTTTATAAAAATAGTATGTAAATACTTTCTTTTAAAAATTAAATTTTTCTTGAATAATCTTCTGCATTACTTCTAAGTACATATTTCTTTTTACAGAACAAACATTTTCTTTCTTCATTTTTGCGACGGTTCACTTTCCAAAATTAAAACAAAAAAAAACATCTGTTCATCCCCAATGTTCAACAAAAAGATAAATTCCCCAAAATGCAAATCACCAAATATCCCCCAAACCACAAAAAGCGACAAATAATAATAAAAAAGGGTCGTTTCAATTTCATTCGAATTTCCCTTTTTCCATAACAATTCGCTCGCAGTTCGACATCTGTTTTACTTCCGTCTGTAAGAAATGGATCCGAAGAAAAGTTGAAAAGAACGGAGAAAGAAGGAAACAGATGGCGTCTTGGGTCCCTTCTTCATCTGCCAATCACGCGGCCATCTACACGGCCACAGCATCTCACAGAATCTCTTTGGGTGAATTGAAATATCCGCAGCGACACTCGACAAATGTATGGAATTCATTTGAGATGGGCGTATTTGTATTTAGAGGATGGTTTTGAACACTACAATCTATTTTAGGATCGGAATATTGTATTATATTCCTTTTATACATATTTTTTTTCCAATCACGTGGCCATCTACGCGATCGAAGTATCTCTGAATCGGAAATTGAAATATTTGCTGGACACCCGGGACATGCAAGAAATATATGGCACTCATTTGACTGATTCCATTTTCTTCCCCCGACTATATTTTTAATTCTATAATTCCTTTTAAGATAAGCATATTGTATTAGATTCCCTATAGTTTATCTTTTGCCAATCACGTAACCATCTCTAGCCCCGCAGCATCTATGAATCTTTCTGGCTGAAGTGAAATTTAAAAATGTCTTACTATATAATATAATCAACTCACACAAATGCTCTCTATGGATTTCAGCTTAAATACATTCATTTAACTTTTACGCATACCTTATCTTTAAATTGTTTCATTAGAAGCCCTCTTATTCCTTCATCAGATAAAACAAACAGGCTTTATTAAAAATTTTAGAAGACAAAATTACTTTTAGTGCGGCATATCCTAGAAACTGAATGGCTACAATTTTATAAAAATGTTATCAATTACTGACCTTCTAATTTCAGAGATACTCTTAGACTTTACCGCTTTAGTGCTCGAAAATGATTTAATTATAGCTTTAAGCTGCATACGTGATTGCAAAGGGCTTTTTCCCTGAAATTAGGTTAGGGAACTCTTTCTTCTCTTGTGTAATGATTACGGAGAATAATCTTTTTAACTCCATCCACCTTTGGAACAGTTTCGGCTGCTCAAATTCGTTCTTTATTCTGCGTAAAATAATAGTTTTGACCTACACTTTTTGTTTGAACTTGGATTAATCTATTATTTAAAATGTAATTTAGTTCTTATGAGGATTTTTTTACTGGTTTGCCTACAGGCACTGTGAGAAATTGAAGCTTCTGTGTTAGACTATTTTAGGTTATGTAAGATTCTTAGAAAAGTTATGTTAGATTCTTAGAAAGGTTAATTAATTTTGAACTCGTGTTGAACTATTTTTTAAATAGCGTACAATTTTATTCTTTTATTTAAAAATAAGATATCAAAGCTTCCTAGAGGAAAAATGGTGTCTGAATTTTTACGTGGAATAAAATGTATAATTCTTGATTATTTATGTTTACTGACGTGATGGACTGATTTTTGAAATTATTTTTTGTTTGAAAGGTGTGACATCAGGTACCTAACTTGTTTACTTTTTGTCTATCTGGACGGACGTCAGTCTATTTGTCGGTCTGTAAGCGCTGTATTTCACTTTACGTTATGATTCACCAATTTTAAACTTTTTTTGTTGTTTAGTTGGTATGATATCAAGAACTTATCTTCCATGCTTTTTGTTCATATGTCTGTTCATACGTTTCTTTATTCGTCAGGATATCTGTCCATATCCCTTTCAATTTCTGCTCTAACTGGCCGACTTTAAAACTTTTTTTTAAAGGTATGACATCAGAGAACTATATTGTACTTTTTGTCTGTGCGTCTTTCTGCTCATCTGTCCGTCTGTTTACACACATCTTTTATCAACTCCATATAACCCGCCGATCTTTGAAGTTCTTTTTCTATTTGAAATATATAACCACAGACCTACGTAAAAAATTATCCGTCTATCTATCCATTACTCTAAAAGAATTTCTGTGTGTATTAAAGTAAAAGGAAAATAGGTATTTTTTTCTTTCAGAACGTCTTGTTTAGAATGTTCTTTTTACAAGTTATCTCATCTTGCATTAAATTTCGCCAAGTTAAAAAATACATGACTGGCCAATTTGACATTATAAACCTGGTTAAATAGGTAAAATGTTTCGACCTATCGATTAATAAAAGATAAATTAATCAATACAAAAGACTTCTACAAGAAAATATTATTTTTCCAAATTAACCGAACAATTATCCTGAAAAATCTTATTTGCCGATACATCATTTTTCAGCGTACGGGGCTATATTCAATTCGGCCTTTAATCTATTCCAAACTTTCGCTTTCAATCACATTCAAAGACGCACAAAATACTGATATCAAACAATCTTACTCCAACCCACGTCTTCTCAAAACTTCTAACCACAAAGCCAACCAAGTTTAACCTACGACAAGAGTTTTAATTTCCTTTGAAAACTGTGCAACCAATCGGTTCAATATGGGAACATTTTAAAAGAACATGTTACATTCTAGGTTCATTTTCCCATCACGTTCACTGCCGACGAACGTGAACTATCTTAGTGGATGCAGCGATATGAGCAGTTCGAAGAAGGAATCATTAGCGCTGAAGATATCGCACGTGATACCAAACTTAGAGAATAAAGTTATCGCATTTATGCTCTTCTGTTAGATTTGTTCCTTATCGTTTCGGTTAGTTTAGTTCAAAATTGTGGATTAGTTAATATATTTTTTTAAGTTGATAATTCTTCAAGTTTATTTCGTTCGTTTGATTCATGCGTCATTTTATTATTTAAAGGGTTGGCCAATCATAGTAATAGTTTAGTTATTTGAAAACAAAGTATATATTTTAGTTATGATAATATAGTTAGAAATGTTTATTTTTTTAAAAACACTTTTATAATTTTAACAATTTAAAATTTTTGTTTAAATTTAACATACCAGTTTTAGAAATTTCATTAAACATACTTTTGAAAAATAAACTTTATGGCTCTAATTAAAACAAATAAATACTACTACTTTTATCCAAACAAACCAGATCAATTTAAAGTATAAAGGTTTTAAGATAAAGACATACTTGTGTGCCAGAGTTTTCAAAAATCTATAATTGATTTTATTTTACATAGAAATTCATCTTTGATGACATCAAATTCAATTAATTTCTGTATTTATCGAAATACAAGCAAAATGTTTTTTTACAAACAATCAACGGAAATAAACTAATTAAAAGATTATAATTAGAGAGCTGCATATATCACACTAAAATAACAGGTTAATTTATACTATACCATTCTCTTGATCATTTCCACCCAAACCCCAACTACACTTGTCAAGAAATTCAGTAAATTGCACTCGTTTCCTTTTGCGTCAAGTTCGATGGAGTTCACAAAGCCGCAAATGCCAAAGAACGTGCTTACGCAGAATCGAATGCCCTCGACCATTTATTGCTTAGAGATTATTTCAGAAGATATTTAGCAGGGTACTTGAATGCAGATACGTAGAATTCATCAGATAATTATGCAAGGTATTCAATGGAAAGCAGTTGTTTGGATGATATTTGGAGAATTCCTATTGATTCACTGATTTTCTGCTGATGCCCATGGCTTAAATCATGTGTTTCCAGTCGAGTAAATGATTGGAATAGTAAATAAAATGCGCTGGTTGCATTCTTGTGTTTAATCACTGAAAATTATTATTGTATTAAAGAATAGATATGTTGATAATTTTGTTTCATTTTCGATGCTGAAAACTCTTTGGTTGATAAAGTGGTCTAGTTTTTTTAGGGAGAATATTTAGTTAATAATTTGCAATTTATGATATGATTATGATTTGCAATTTAGTTACTAATATCACGCGCATTCCATCATTTCAGTTTTTATTGGTTATTAGTTGAATATAAAACCTCTAAGTGCCTAATAGTCGAAAAATATTTGTTTTACAAATTCACATGCCAATGTTAAAGATAAAAAGCAAGTATGTATTGTTGTTACTATACTTCCATGGCCTAGCAATAGCTAGATGTGGTCCATGAGTCCATGTATTCTAGAAAAGTCAATAACAAGAAGTGGAGATGAACAAGTATTATGTTATATTATGCATACGCACAATATTCAATTATAAAAATTTGGCAAATAACCGAGTTATTAATAAATATAATTTAAGTTTTTTAAAACATGTAAAATTATTCTCATCATAAAAAATTTCAATAAAAATTGTCTTTTTTATGATGTAATATGCATTAAATATTTAAAAATTCTTATTATAAAAATTTATTAATTACAAACAAAAACATTAATAGCATCATTATTTTCTCCATTTAAAGAAATTGTTTAATGCTTGTTGTAAACCGACTACAAAAAGATATTCTATTTATTTAATTAAACACGACAAAAGTATTATTCTACTGCATCTTACCATATTTTAGTAAATTTAGCCAGTAATTAATTTCATATCCTTTAACAAAGCAAAATAATTGCTTTGGGAAGCCCCTTAAATTCAAATTTAACGGCCACGTGATTATTCATAAATTATCTGTTCTACTCCAGAGAGCAATAAATGAAAATAGTTTATAATTAAAATATGTACTGGCGTAACAAAAACACCTTGTTATAACCATTACATAAATACCTATTTCCCTAAGGGCTTATATGTTTTCAAACTAATTATGTGTCTAGGTTTAGTAGAATTTATTTTATATGCAATAACTATCTAAGATCTTAACGATAGTGTAATGTCACTAGGATTGGTAAGAAGTTAAAAACCTAACCCAATACATCTTAAAAATTAATTAGTAGCTATAAAAATGCTTTTAAAATAATGTTAAAAAAAGTTAATTAAAATTGAATCTATTTGTCCTTTGTTTAAAAATTCTTTGCTTTGATATACTTTTACTTTTTTGAAAATAAATTTCGATTTATTTTTTAGTTTGAAGTTAAATAACCGAATCAATGTAGCATGAAATGTAGAAAATTCATCAAAAATTACTGAATGGAAGAACCGTTTTTAGCACACAATGTGATATTAAGAAAAACTAATTGTTTGTTCTACTTTCATAATTTTCAACCTCTATTTTTCTTTGAATTTTCTCGTAAAAAAATTTTTATGCATAAAAATTTTAAAATGTACTATAAATTAGTTTAAAAAAAGCTCACATTTCCTGTTTCAAAACAGAACAATACATAATTCATGCAGATTGTAAAAAATATTTAAATACAAAATATAACTAGCAAATTCTTTCTTTTTTCAAACTGCAAATTTGTATCCAAAAATTCGTATGCTAACAAAATAAAATATTTTTCGTAAATAAAGCCTATCGCATATAAATTTAATTAAATACTGAATAATAAGAGCATTATTTTTCAATAAACACATAAAAGTATGTTTTATTACAAAAAATGGGATTTTGTAAACTTTTATTTTTGTAGAATATTTTAATCATTAAAAGGATACTAAAATTCCTGAAATAAGATGGAAGTTTTTTGGCGAAATTACATTCAGTTTTAGCACACGTTATTGCACTATTAATTTAAGAGGTTTTTTTACATAAACGTAAGATAATAAATTTTCTTAAAAAATTACCGATATGGAAAGATTTTCTCAAATATTTTCCTGTGTTCTTTCTTTTATAAGTGAGATATTTTCCTTGTAAAAATAATTAATTGAAAAATTACTTTTCTCAATTTAAAGCAAAATATTCATTTAGTTTTATAAGTATGCTCTTTTATAAGTGTATAATGTGATTTTTCATAATGTAAATTATCTTATTTTGTTAATTTACTAACGCTAGGTTTACATGGTGATTTTCAGAACGAATCAAAAAGAACGAAAGAATCAATCATTTCATAATTGCTGCATTTAATCTTGAATTAACCTTTTTCGTGAAATATCTTACTTGGAAATAAATAAAAATGTAATTTTAAAATATAAGAACTATTAACTGTAACACAATATCGTATTAATTATTCAATCCTTTTTGAAACTAAAAAACTATTTTTAAAATTGACACTCTTCTTAGATCAATATGGAATTGAAACGTGTGTTATATGGTATTGGTCCTGTGCATACTTTCCTACTCTATCCAATAAAAAATTGAAAATTCACTCACAAGAATTTATTGACTTCGGATCCCCAGTTATTGACAGTTTCCATCGAAACTGCATTTTATACTAGAATTGAATGCCAAAGGGTAAGCTAGGTATTTCTTGAAAATAGAATACGTATACAATAAACTTTAAAATATATAATTGCAAAAGTTTTTTTTTAAAGTTATGTATGAGGCTAAAAGATTAGAAAGGGAAAATATTCTCAAGAAATTTACCTTATCTTCATAAAAGGGTTCTTTTTCTACTGAACGGTTTTATTTATTTCGCAATAAATCAAGCAAGATGAGGTGAGTTGTTTAATATAGAATTTGATTCAGTTCACGACTCAATATAAACATTAAAAAATAGAATTTTTTTCCCCATCATACTCAAACCCTAATATGAGAGAGAAGATTGATTTAAAATGTCAATCCATTAATTGTACATAATATTAAACCTATTCTAAAATTAAAAATATATATATTAAATTCATTACTTTAAATTCCATGTGGCATGGTTTAATATTCGCAAATATTAAGTGATTTTCACTTCCAAAAATCTCCCTTTTTTGCAGAAAGAAAACTTCCCTTTCCAATACTAAAGATATCTAATTACGTAATAAATGATGTCATCTTTCGATTTTTCACTCACTTGACATACTGGCTGCGTGCATTTGAATTCTGTGATTGATGGTATACTATCAGATAGATTTTCCGCCAATTTGCAGGCTTCACCAGGGTAACGGACTGAAATCATTAGCGGTCTTTCGTTACCTCCACTTAGTACAATTGGCATTTGGCGTAAACTTATCTGTGGAGTTTCGTTATGTATAAAAAAATTTGGCGATGGTCCACGGAATTCGCTAATTTTTAAGATTGAGGCAATTGATCATATAAAGATAACGAAATCCAATTAAATAATTAGTGTTAGGTTTTAACATCTTATTAAAAAACGCGTTTTTACTTTTGTTACACATTAGTTTAATGAAATGAGAGAAATCTCATTACTCAATATGTTTTTAATATTTTCTCTTATGAAATACGTATTGTGTTTGGTGGCCCCATTGATATACATATTTGAATAAGAATGATGATATCAAACAAAACAATATGGTTATTTTATCCTTTAAATAGTAACAAAGTCTCGTTTTATTGTATTTAAATAAATATTTTTAACATTGCTTAAAACTTTTAAAGCACTTAAAATATATCAAAATTACAATTCCCATTTAAAAGAAGAGTCAAGAATAAGGAAATGCTAAAAAACTAATTAAATTTAATGAATTCTTTAATTATGACATTTTTTTATTACTTATTGTGTTTCTAATAATATTTCTAAAAGATTATTTATTAGTCTTTCACGTATATCAAGTAACTTAAAGCTCAACAAAAAGAAATTACCATTTTCAAACACCCTTTAAACATTTTGAACTAGTAAGGACCTTTTGAAAGCCCTGAAATAATATACTAATAAGTAAGCGCTCAAAGCAATAATTACTTCTATTATTTTTCAAGCGAGTCTTGCATCAATCCAGAAAACAAAACTAATTAAAATATCCTCCTCCTCGACCATTTTCAATTTTAGGAGCATTAATTACGTTTCGCCATAACTATCTAACCGTACAACAAAAGCAAATGTCACATTATTCCCCGCTAACAATAGCTAACTTCCTTGGAGAGAGGGTTTAGAAATACTTATCATTGTAATGTGTTTCTTTTCTAACTCAGCTTTCGCACTGTTTGTTCCCCTTAGGACTCTTTACGATTGCTCATTGACGACCTATTGTGACAGTGCATGGTAAACTGTCATTGCCGCCGACAATATCTCTAGGCTTGTTAGTCCCTTTTAGGCTATTAGCTCTTTATTGCGCTATATATCTGTGGAAGAAAAGCTACTTGTAGTCGAATTGTTTCGGCTTCAAGCCACCCTAATACGATAAGTTTTTTCATTCAAACTTGGAATCAATTGATCGTACAATAAAATAATTTAAGTGATATTTTTTAATCTGGTAACATTTACCTTGTTGAGCATCATTTTTTTATTCCAATTTTAAAAGCGCTTATTATTTTTGTAATTTAATATTTCTAAAACTCCAAAGGTATTTTTAATATTCAATACAACTCTGTTTAACAGCTTTTCATACCTAATATATGTTAATAAGCACCCACGTGTTCTTTTTTAGCTTCCACCTATGTTTATGACGTAAAAAGTGCAAAGCATTATAATCGTTTAGTCTGTCAGTCCACAAATCCCGAGACTAGTGTGGCACTTACTTCTATTTTTAGAGCATGTAATTGCATATAATTATTCTTCGAATTGCAATTTAACTTAGCAAAAGATAAAGAATATAAATTGAATCTGCTACAGTAAATTAATGAAAACAGTCAATTTGGCGTTTTTTAAATTAGAACTAAATGATTTATGTTGGCAATTTAGTTTCTAAAGTGCAGGGTATCCGGAACTTAAGTTGTAACTTCAAACGCCATAAAAAAGAACCACTAACAAAAATGGCGTCAAACTTTGAATTGAATATTATTTCAAGGAGGCGGAAAGCGTTGGCCATAAGAAAAATAAATCTTTTCACATTTTTGCAACTGCTGGTGCTGAAAGCATCATAATTTAAAAGAGTTGGACTACAAATAAATCGAGAAACAACTGCTAAAGTGTAATTTACACTTGAAACCAACTTATCAGTATGCAAGAGTGCACGAATTTTAATTACTACGGGTTTATAATTATCGGTACTGAGGCCAAACACCTCAATGAAATAAACTTTTAACTTTCAGTACAACTATTTGACACATAACTTACACTTTAGGCGTTGCTTTATGATTGATTTTTCAGCTGGATAAATAATATTGGCATGATAGTCAGAGCCAATACATGCGTTTTCTGGACGGGCCCTGGTGCCCCTTCTCAGCAATGGAATAAAGTATTTCTTGTATTTGTAGCCAAACCTTTCTACAGTCCCTGGGCAAATTATTAGACGCACTGCAAGATTTCATGTAAAATATTAATTACCGGGTAATATTGTACTGTTTTATTATTTTAAATTGATTTGTTTTTTATTTTTATATTATCCAATCAATTACCGATTTATTTGACATAAATAAAACAGCATTAATTTAGAAAAGCATAAGTTTATTAAGTTTTAAAGAAAAGTAAAGTTAATGTTAGTAAAAGTCAATATTTAGTTGAGCCACCTTCAGCCGCTATCAAAGCTTTAATTCTGCGCGGCATGCTATCAATGCAAGACTGTATTCTCTCCTGCATTTGAGGATGATGATTCCACACATAAATAATCTTATAATAAATAATTAATATAAATTAATCATAATTAATCATAATTATCTTAAAATAAATACAAATATGTAGTCTACAACAATTCTTTTAAATAAAAATCAATAATATTGTAGTTTAAATATACAATTATTGCATAAAAACTCTTAAGAAACATAAAATTACTTTTAAAAAAATACAGTGCGTCTAATAATTTGTCCATCGACTGAAAATTGCGATGTTTACAGTGCCATCTAACGTAAAAAAATTTAATTAAATATATTTTTTATGCTCTTTCCTCTTCCTTCAATGATATTCCCAGGACATTTAACGTCATCCTTATCAGCGGTTCTATTTACTTTCAATTACCTAATAGGAAATGTAAGATAATGAAAGTATAGCGATGGTTGTAGAAATTCGGAAATGGAGTTTCTGTGTTTTCTACACGTTTAAGAATACGCGGTACCCAAAAAATTAAATCCAGTATTTTTATCGCTAGCATTCAAATTAAACTATTTTTACAATGAACTAATATTCAATAAACATATACGAAAAAATGATTAATATTGAAACGTGTTTTTTCAAAAAATTTAAAAATTTTAAGGTTTTTTCAAATTGCTACTCCTCCTACAATTTAAAGACTTTTTTAATGGATTTTTTTTTTCAAAATGTTCCCACAACATCTATTAATAAAAGTTGGTATGGATATTGAGCTGACAGTTAAACAAAAATAGTTATGTAGCTTTATGTATAAAAATGACCAAAAAAAATAACATTTTTGTAAATTTTCAACTTCATCATTTTTTTTTAAAAAAAATCTAATCACACTAGACCTTATCCCATACCAACTTTTGTTAAACGCATGTTTCAACACAGGAAAAAAAATTCGGAACTCCACATTAATGTACTTAAAAAAGCCTTAAGGTTTTAACCATTCCACACTGTAAAAAAAACTGTAAATTTACGGTCATTTGCCCTTCAATTTTTACGGGCAAGGGCCGTATTCGATGGAATACGGTTTGACCCACTAAATAAACGGCCATATCCCTTAAACTGTTAGAAAATAAGGGCTATCCCCGTATTTTTACAGTTTTAGCCCATCTATTAGCAAAATTACTGCACCACTCCGTAAATTTACATCCGGCAGGGGAAAACCCCTTCATTTTCGGTTTTGAGAATAATACTGCAACCGTAACGTTTTTCAACCCGGTGCCGGTAGAATCAAAACCAAACAAAACAAACAAGGAAGACGAATGACGAAGCTGCATGTCCATGTGGTTCTGTAGAAATACTAATTAAAAGTAAGTAAAATTTTATTGTTTCTTTAGTTGAATGTATTATCATTTTAAATCTTAACGATTATGTAAAAATTGCCACTTTTTGTATTGTATATTTAAAGCAGTCAAAAATAATCAACAGCTCACTATCCAAAACGAAAGCATTATAGAATTTTTACATATTCGAATACGTTACAACTTTTGTAATGCGATTTTTGTATAACTTTTTTTTTTACAAATATCGTATAAGTAATGTTTGCAATATTTCAGGGATTGTAAAAATTCGTTTTTAAAATGTAATTAAGAAATTATATGTCTATGCTGGTCACTGGTCAAAACATTTCTTGTAGATAGAGATAGCTGATGTTTTGGTGTAGAAATGAATTCTTGCATCTAGAATTTAATGTATACTTCATTCTAAGTTTTTAATATCGTCAACTGTTTTTTATTTGAATATTATGATTAGTTCTAAAATTCAACGGTCGCTAAATAAATACGATTATCGATATTCTTCTAAATATCGATAATCGTATTTATTTCTGACTTATTGGAATGTAGATTTTAAAAGTTGTTGGACAAGGTTTAATGCGATCATTTACGATAAACATCTAGCTCCTTAACAACTGCATTAAATGCTATTTATTTAATGCAATAAATTTATTAATTCAATGTAAAAACTGGAGATTCAGACGATAATAAATAGTTTATTGTTTCGACAAAATTCAAGGTCAAAGTTTTTTTTGCGAATGTGTCTGTAAGGCATAAAAAAGTTTCATTTTTCAAGAATAAAATTTTATTTGGGCAAATTTATCGGATTTGTGCGGTAACTTTTATGCTTGAATTATTTGTTTTCCATTGAAATATTTTGTAAAAATTATTATTTCAGCAATAAAAAAAGTCTAATTGTAGAATGAACCATGACAGTGTTTTCATTACCAAAATACTATATTTTAATTACTTAACAAAGGACCTACTGCTGTTAGAATTTAACTATTTTTTTATGCAGAGCAGGTTTATGACCCTTATTACTTGGAAGCGCAAACAAATTAAATTTTACTTTAATTTAGATTATTTTTAATAGCAATAGACCAACACAATTCTTGGCAACGGCAAGTCAAAGTTGATTTTGCGGTTTCCTCAACATATTTATTTTAAATTACCACTAATTATATATATTCATCAAAATTTATTGCCATCCTAATATCATTATATTAACAGTTGTGATTATTAGGGGAGCTTTTTTTTTTTAAAAATTCAACAAGCATAAAATAGTTGTTCTTAACAAGTTTATATATTTAGAACTGTTGTTGTTGTTTCTTAGTCCCCTGCAGAAGGAAAGCCTACACCAAGAGAACAAACATCATGGCGAAGCTACTGGACTGCATAGGAATGTTAATTTGAAGTAAGTAAAATTTTATTGTTTCTTTAGTTGAATGTATAACCGGTTTGTATAAATCTTAATGATTCTGTAAAAATTGCACATTTTGTTTTGTATACTTAAAGCTTAGCGCCTGATGTTTACTTCCTTCTAAGTTTTTAACGTCTTAAACTAATTTTTATTTGAATATTCTGATCTAAAATTCAACGGTTGCTAGAACAACAGAATTTATCAATTCAATATAATTAACTGAGTTTTGTTGAATGTCTTATGTGTTTTTTTTTAGAATTAAATAAATTTCCTGACTTTTAGCATAGTTTTTTTAAAAAAAATAGTTTATTGTTTTGTCAAAATTCAAGGTCAAAGTCAATTTTGTCTTGCGAATGTGTTTGTAAGGCAAAAAGAATTAAATTTTTCAGGAACATCACAATTTTAATTCGACAAATTTATCGGATTTCAAAAATTGTCATTTTTTTGTATTTGAATTATTTGTGTTTCATTGAATGATTTTTAAAAAAATTATTTTTTCAACGATGAAAAAAATTGTTTGATTGTAAAATAAAACTATGACAGTCCTTTCGTTACCAAATTACTATATTATTACTTAAAACCAAGAACCTACTGTGGCTTTTGGTGATAGGGTATTTTACGGCGAAATTTTGGGTAGATGGCGCTGGTAATAACTGCATGGGATTGTAGGTAGGTGACGTTGGCTTTATGTGCATGGGATTTGGTTTTTAATGCTTTTTCGTTATTTCTTATACTTCCGTTTTAACAAGTAGGTATGAGTTTTGAACGTCCATTATTTTTTCCAGATTTGAAGACAGATGGCAAGTTATTTTTTGTAATGTTTTTTAGTCATTTTGCTCAGTTAATTTTTATTTTATGTGTAGGTTTGATTTTTGAATGTCCGATTACATTTCTAGATTTGAAGAGGTCTGGTAAGTTAGCTTTTAAAAAAAAAAAAATGCATTTTCGTAGTTTCTCAATAACATGTAGCTATACTATTCTCCACACCTAATCGCTTTGTAACAAAAAATTATCTTAAGTACTATTTTATAGTTTGTTCTTTTAATACTCATATTTCTGTTATTTTAATTTTTAAGGAGGAAACAAGTTTGGAACATGTTCTGCAGGATGAAAATATGCCTTTATATTGCTTCCTTCAGTGAGTGTGTTTTCTTATTTACCTAAATTTAAGTTTGAATCGCTAAAGTATATTATCACGTGTTGGTAATTTTTTTTATTAAAGTTGCATGAGTTTGGGATTCCCATTTGAGGATGGGCAAATATGATGAATGGATCAAAAAGTGGATGTCAAACAATGTGTTTCACAAAATGTGATTTCTTTTCGCAATTTTAAAAAAAGGCAGTGCTAGAAGTGTGGGTAGATACAGGGTGACATGTCTTTTGTATATTGTTTTTTTAGATGCTTTTCACTCAACAAAAAACAAAAGCTTTTAATCATCATAATTTCAGTTCTCATTTATCAGCCAAACTATTATAGTTCATTCTGCAAGAGCTGAAAAACAAAGTAACGACCTAGCCTGCTCTCTTTAGTTTAAAGTTTATTATAAATAATGATATTTACTAAAATATTTGATACAAGAGCGAAATAAGTGCATTTATCTCAAACTTTTCAAGAGGAGGGTGGAGTGTTAGGAGGCACTTACAACCAAATTGTGGGCATCTCCCAATTATATTTTTCTCCACTTCTATTACTGAAAACAGAAAACACAGCTAAAACACTGGCTGTGAATGTTTGCTGCCCCGGTATTAAAAACCATGTAGCATGGCAGCAAGCGCTGTAGAATTATTTAAGTTCTTGCAGACATGTTATTTTGATTTTTTTGTTTGTTTTAGGCTACCCTTATGAAAACAAAGAAAACTGCATTGTCAGAGCGGAGCACATTTCTACATTTAAAAGATCACCCTGCCACTTCAGAATTTATGCAAAGGTAATTTAAATTAAAAATTTATTTCCCAAGTTTGTTGTTTTGCGAAAGAATTACTGAGTATGTTGTACATTTTCTCTTATTCGATAAATACATAAAATCTTTTTCTCTTATAAATTTTTTTATAGATTTGATCCGAATAAAATAATTTTTATAAATTTATTATCTTGTCATTTACAACACATTCTCTTTTTTATACATTTTAAAATAGATTATATGAGATCAACCGGATGTCTTATAATAATAAAAAGCTGTTTCACAAAAAGGCTTAAGGGTTTGTTTAGTTATTGTTTTTTTATAATGTATATAATAATAAATCATAAGCTAAATCTAATTCACATAGTTATTTTAATTTATAGTTTGTAGTTTCAATAAGATTGAGGTAGTACAACCATTTAAAATAGAATTTGTTTTATCAAATTACTAATATTCAAATGATAATTAAAAAATTATAAAAACATTCTTTTTCCATGAAAATTTTGTGAGCTAGGCGTGTCGTAAATTTTTAAATATTTATAATTAACAATATTTTTTTTTAAATTCTTCATTATAATATGCGAATAATCTGATTTCCAGCATTTTAAATATAAAACAAAAAAACAAATTACAATGCTGTCCTTTATTTTGATAGAAGGGTTTAATAAACTCTACTTAGCTACTGTAAGATTAATGCATACCCCTAAATTTGTGAAGTTTCACACACAATTTCAAAATTTCTATCTGTAATCTATATAATTATGTCAGATTTTTTTGCTTGTGTGATTCTTAATGGATATTTATATTTATTTTTCATTTGTTCATTCATAGGGTTTCCCGTGGAAATATCCCTGAAAAAGGAAAATTATTTTGTAAAGCTTATTATATAGTGTGTCATTTTACATATCTAGTTTTACTATTTTAAATTCTCTCTGCCTTTCATCTCTTAAGTGGGTTGATAAAATGAGTACCAAGCATGCTTGGGAACTAAACACTGGGGGTCCCGCGTGAGACCGGGACATATGCCTAGCACCCCAGAGCCCTTGGTCACGAAAGGTGAATTGGGCACGGCATGCCTTGGCCCAGTAATGGGCTGTTGTGCCGAGGAGTTTAGTTTTTTTATTTTAAATTCTCATTCTTCATTTCATTTGACATTTTGTTGTTTTACTTAAAAGTGTTAAGTTTCCATAAGAGGCTATTTCATAAATTCACATAAGTTTATAATTGTTTTTAAAAAAAATTCAAATTTTGATAATCGAAAATCAAAACATGTTTCTATCTTTGTGAATGCTGCTAAAATAATGAAATGTAAATAATTTGAATGTTTGATTGAAAATATTTTTTTTAATTACATTTATGGTTCAAATATTTAACTGATTAAAATAATATTTATAAATGTCTGTGGATTTTTTTTCGATCTAGAAATTTATTTCCATGCTATACCTCTTGCGAGTGTAAGACTTTGATGTTTTTTGTGTTAGAGTTATTTTATACTTTTATATGTGAAGATTCGAGGGGAAGAATCCCTTGATTGATTATGAATCTTCCCGTAATCTGGTCTGCTTGGCCGACTTTGGCTACAGGAAACCAGTTTCTTTCTTTTTTCTTCTCTCTTGGTACAAGTGTGTGACTCGTGTCTCGCGTGAATTAGGGTTGCTGGGAGAGAAGAACCAAGTAAGAAACATGTTTCCTTACACCAGTTTAGTCGATGATTTGCTAGGGCCGCCAAAGAGGCCTGATGCTAACAGATTCCTATGCTATGAAGGGTTTTCCCCCCTGTGCTCTTCATGTGTGTTTATTTACTATGTTTTTAAGTTAATATATACTATTATTGAAAATTGTTTGACTTGTAATTTCAATGGATAAAATTAAATGTTTGTGGAAATTGCTACTTTGTCTTTCTATTTTTTTATGCTACGAACACATTGTCTATTAATTTACCAAGACCGTCAGAAAACAGTTAAAAATATTACACACCATCAATTTACGGTTGAACCGTAATAAGGTAGACCATATTCTTACATTCAAGGACCGTAGTTATATGCTTGATACCGTTATTATGCCTGTCAATTTACGGTCCATGGTCGTTTAATTACGCCTAAATAGCAATTAGGCAGACCGTAATCTTGCATTCAAGGACCTTAATTTCACAGTTGATATTGTATTATTTTGCCTCGTAAAATTACGGGCTGCAGGAAATTATGGGCATGAGTGTTTTTTAACGGTGCATGGCTGGAATCTCTGCTGCCGTCCCCTGCCCGTAATTTTACTGGGTTTTTTTAACAGTGTATATAATCAAAAAGGTGGTTCCAGGTGAGATACTGGTACAAACCTTCTTGGTTCGATGAAGCGAAACCATTAAAAAAATATTCACAAATTTTTTCTATTTTACGTTTAAACTGAATCTTGAAAGTAACAAAAAAAGGAAAATCTTTATGAAGAGAGAACCTGGTTTTAATCGCATTATTAATCAAATATTTACATTAAAAGACGTGCTATACTTAACTCCGCAAAGAAAAAAAATCAAAACTGTGTCTAGAAAAACACAAATCACGATTTTTGTTTTACTCTTTAAGTTGATTTTTATTTTTAAAAAATAGAAAGACAATGATTTTTAGTTTAGTTATTAACTTTTAAATTACGAACATTTTAATTACTAGTAGTTACTATTATTTTTAGTGCTAATAGTTACTGTAATTAATTACTAACTGCATATTAGTTCATTTATTTCTAATTGAGAATAATATGAGGATAATTTAAATGGTACGTGCTTCTATTCGACGAAGAACAACGTTGATTCCACATTTTGCGCATTAAATATTTAAAAGAATAAATGCATAAAAAATAATGATTTAATTTGTGATAATTTTTCAACATATATTTTTAAATATAATTTAAACATTGTCTAAACCATTTAAAAAGAAAACTAAATATATAAGTTTCGTAATTCAATAGTAACTGTGACATGGTCAACGTTTTGTCATTTTGAACGTAATTATTCATCCTGAAAATTTAACAAAACTGTAAATATGAACTGCTAGTAACAGCCGCTTTACCAAGCATTATTAATGAAGTCTCTACCAATGTCCATGCTTCTGGTAATAAATCATAGCTTTACATACAAGTATTATAATAAGTATTCGAGCTATACAAATTTAATTTTTTCCTCTACCTAAATTTTGTACTTTATTAAACTTCGACGATTTTAAAAAGTACGTGAAAACCGTTATAATAATTTTTAGTTACTTTTCCCATTAGTCGGGGGCTATCTCTGTCGGGGGCTCTGTCTGAAGCCTTTGGTTCTGAGGCACGACAGAGAAGATTTCTGTGACGTCACATTATCCGTCCGATTTGGGTAGTCGGTTGTTCTGAAAGAGCGGAACGAAACCTGTTTGTTACCTGAAAAGTATAGTTGGCGATGCGTGAATAGGTTTCGTATTTTTTCATCGGAAAAGCCTACAATTCAAACTGGACGGATAGCGTCACAAAGAAGATTCTGTGGCCTTCAAGTTGAATTGGCCATTCCTGATACTGGCTATTGTCTCGGCCGAGGGGCTAGTTCAACAAAGTATCCCCAGTTAAGTGATTGGTTTAAGGATTTTTTAAATCGTTAAACAAAACTCTTGTCGGAATTTCATCAAAAGTTTTAAATAAACTTATATTTAAATTAAAAAGTAGGAATTTTTAAGATACGTAATACCCAAACAATTGTTTGTATTTTTTAGGACAAGACTGATGGTTTACATAATCACTCTAGAAAAAACAAATCTTACGAATCAAATATAGGAAAAACGAATTATCATGCTTATTTTTTATGAGTTAAGGCTGACATAGTTTATTCGGATAATTTAGAAATCTACAAAAAGATCAGAAAATTTACAATTATCGAAAAAACTTCTACAAAACCAAACGACTCAATGAATGATATAATACATAATTATAATAAAAAAAATCAGCTTAATTACAAAAATGTGATAGTTAAAAAAATGTAATTACACATTAAATACAAAAACTAAAAGCGACCGTGGATTAAAGGATTTCTAACAATTCTGTCTAAAATGACTTTTTCTTAAAGAGGTGAATTTCTTAACGTGAACCTATTTGGATTTTTCTTTGATAAAAACGTATTCATTAAAAAATAAAAAGCCTTCTGATCGTATTTTAATTGGAAAGCGAACGATAGTAGTAAACTATTATCTTAATGAATAGAAATCCGTAACACGAATTTCAATTGCTATGTTTTATTGCGCAAAAAACAACTGTTTTATCAAGTAAAACATTTTTGTTATTGTGAGTACTAGTACAAAAGTGTAAAGAGACCCTTTTTAAGATAAGCTGTTTAAATATAATAGGAAAAAGATTTCCAACTTTGGATTTTGCAAAAACGGATAAATTTCCTAACAAAAGCTATAACAGAAGTTTTTTTGCTGCTATACCTTTGTATAGGTCCATTACAAAGCACAATAAATAAAAACAATGTGTAAAGAAACTATTCAAAGTCATATTTATAAGTTTATTTGTATTGCGTGTTAATTTTATTGTTTGATTTGACTAGCGACAAAAATGGTGAATAATAGTTTCTTTAGCAAAATATATTTAGGTTTTTTTTATTCGAATAAAGCTATTTTTCTAAAATACTATACGCTGCGTACGATGTCGCCCTTAACGGTTGCGTTGGGTGCCTACTCAGGTGTCGGCTCGTCACTTGTGGTTCTAAAATACGACGCCCGTCGCCAATAGCCCTCGTGTAGATCTAGTGCGACGATAATTCAAACTAAACTAAATCTGAAATACTATATAATGTTTAATATATTTCAGTTTCCACTATAATTCCGTTATCAAAACGCTGTGGTAATTTTTTTATGTAAACTGTAAATAAGTTATTATGGAATCAAACATTATTATAAAAAAAAAATTCTAAAAAAATAGATTTTTTTTTCAATACAAGTGAGGAAAAAATGTTAGTTTGTATCAAGATAATGAATATTAATATGCATGATAATTATTTGTTGCTTTAGTATATTTTATGAAACTGAATGCATATTTAATGATACGTTAATGGATTTGTATTTAAGAGTCATTCTCTTGGAAAATGGCTTACTTTGACATGGTACAACTGACAGATCCAGATATTTAAAGCATAATTGTTAATGAAATTTTCTTAAAACATACCTGTTACACAAAATCATTTGAAAATTCATTTAAAATGTATCAAAATATTTTATTTATTTATAGACATATGCGTTCGTGTAAAATCACGTTATTGGAAATTTCCATTGAATTCAACTGGTAAATTACTTTTACAAGGCCAAACCGTAAAGATTTACAATAAACGCGTGAAAGTAAAAAAGTCAAAAATATATATTTTTCAAGAAACATACAGCTTTAAAAAGATCAGTTTTTTTCTGCTTGAGTAAAAAATATCTTTTCATTTGTTGCGAAATTTTATGTATTTTATTTTCAAACATAAACACAGTTTTTAAAAGAAATCTAAAATACAAATTGAAGCTTGTTTAATATCTAAGTGACTTTTGGTGTCAATGGAGGCAAAATTGTATGTAGATTATCAAGTCTGTGAACTTTCTTAATATAGAATTAATAGCTTTAGCGCAAAACAAATAGAAAAAAATTGTGTTTTATGTAATTTTAAATTAATCGCCATATCTTTTCGATTGGTCGCAGGAAGGTGCTTTTTAACGTCGATTAGTTTTGATGTTGATTAATTACAGAATGTTATGTATTATTTCGTCTTGGAACGCCTTTGAAGTTGATTACTATACGATATGTTACGGTAAAGTTTCAAAAGTGGTAAAATTTTGAGTTTTTCAACTCAAATGTTTCATCTAAATCTATCTACTTCAACCGTAATCAGCTGTTCCTAAGCTTTCCAAAAATACATATTGTGTCCAGTCCCTAAGAATGATACCGAAATCCCTATTGCACATCTTTTCCTGCAAAAAAATTTAACACAAAAAAAATTTATTAGTAATTAGAAGTAATAATTTAATAGTTAGAAGTTAGTCCTAAACGTTAAATTTCAAAGGTTGCCATTGTTATAAATTTCAATTAACTATTTGCGGTAATCACGAAAGCTTGATGCATTGATTAGCAGATTGTAATAACTCATGCTAAAACATCGATAGATTCAATTCTGGTTACGCATATTCAGATATCAGAGCCGAGTATATTCCTAGCAAATAATAATTAATTCGTTGTTTGGTTTAAAGCATCAATAACTATATGTATGTGTCATCAAATAACCCTATATACTTAGCATTGAGTTGAAGTGTTCATTTCAAAAAAATTCTATTTTATTTTAGGTAATTTTATCTTATAGAAAGCTACAGAAAACCATTTTGACAGAATTGAGTGATTAAATTAACACAATTTTAATTTATTTAAAATTATTTTATATCATTACTTTACAAAACTTATTTTATATATTATGGATATGAACTGCAAAGTTTTTAGTTCTGTCTTCAATATTCTAGCAAATTAACAACAACCAATTTCAAAAATCATGCCGATCGCATGGCAGAATTCAATTTTAATTTAAGAAAACAACTTTAAACTAATACTTTAGCATTTGAGAAGTTTTTAATTTCCGCAAAAGGCAAACTTATCGAAACTTCTCTCGGTACGTGAAAACAAAAACAAATTTCCCCAAATCAATTCCAATTTTCGTAGCACTTCCCCGGTAAAAAAACAATGAATAAAACTCTATCCAATTTATCTCGGGAGTCGAAGAAAAATCACAGGGCTCATCTCGCTTCACTGGTTTGGCAAAATCTTAACCGCTAGTTTTGCCTGGAATAAATGTTTTTGGTTGAAACATTGAGCTAGAAGAAACGTGGAGTGCGGTGTGTGATTCACTGAACAGGGCAGCAAACGAGCCGGTTTAATAACGAAACGCGGAGGAATACACGGCACTGCAGCAGAAACGAACTGGGCAGAAAACTTAGAAACTTGCCTATTTCGCTATTGGGTTCGTCTTCGCTGGTTCTTAGTTAGTGATCCACATGGTTATTTCTTAAAAAAAAGTTGGAATTTAAAGTTAAAGGAAGTTAATTTCTTTCGAACTAAAAATGTTAAAATACATTTAGGAGCCAAAGTCAATATGATAGAGGGGTCTCATACAAGCATTGCATACAAGTGTAGGGAAAATAGTCCTTTTCTGCCCTATTCGCTCAAAAGGGTATGAGCGGGTTTTCGGTTCGCTGACACCTCACTCCAGTTCCCTTCTAGCTCAATGGGTTGAAATAATTTCAGACTAAGATATACTCGAAGGTTAATTTTGGCGACCGTCATCAAAGCTGGCACTTACCGCAACGGAATAGCGACATTGTATGAGCCAGGCCACATTAGTCCACACATTTATGTTTCAGTGTATTCAGATTTTCCAACTATAGACGTGTTCAACCACTCAAGTGTGAACCCGCTACATCGTTACGTAAGATAAAGATAAGACGTTTGTACCAGCATCAATAATCCTCTTACTACGATTTCTCTATAGAGAAGATAAGCTATGTCAAGGGACAGATACAAGTGTCTTCTCTAGGGGATACACTCTTTTCAAATGCTGAAATCACTTGCATCTAAACAAAATGGTTTGAAGGTCTGTTGGACATGTATACCACGCATTTCCAAACGAGCATTAACCGACTTCAACTCAAAGAAAAGCTAAAAAAAATTACGCAGATTGATTCGATCATTAAGTGCTCAAAATCAGTAGTCAGGATAAGTCATTCACAAGGTAAAATAAAAATATATTTATCAGAAAAATTAAATGGTCGAGTTGCAAATTTCGCATTCTCCAAAGTATAACTAAAATATAGGGTCCGGCTCCTTCAATGACGATTTTGTCCGATTGAATGTTTCGATTGTCAATATCTTAGTTATACTTTGGATAATGCGAGTTTTGCAACTAGGCCCTTCAATTTATAAGAATGATTCCTATTTTGGTGGGGAAACTTTAGTTGATAGAATCTTGTTTTACGAAAAGCAATGAAGTGAATACATTGAAGTGATAGAGCAATGGAGAACAACCAGAAATCTATACTTTTACCTAATCCACAGCAAGGTTCAATTTTGATCCCCGTCCCGACAATTTAACTAAAACATTATCTCATGACTTCTTTATTTCTACGATGCTCTATTGCTCCATCACTCCAGTATTCTATTTCTCGATTATTAGTTTTCTTTTTAATATTAGTGTTCCTGATAAACGTGACATTATTTTTACAAGTCATTCATATTTTAAAGCCGTATTAAACCAGCACTGTAATTGATCACCTTCATTCGGAACAAATTTTACTCCAAATTGGAAGTAAGTCAGTTAAAATTTTATCAAAACAAGGAATCGGTCTCACGGATTGAAAAGTTAAGATTGATAAGCTGTTCTGATAAGCAGCCGAGTAACAAAAGACGAGGTAAAAAAAATTAGAAAAAAAGCAGGAACCTCTTTACGACAATAAGAATTAAAAGAAGTTCCCAATCTCTATTTGAACATGCATAGAAAGACATTAACTTTGGAAGCCTGAACCGGAGATAAAGTCATTGAGGATCTTGAGGTGTTATTAAAGAACGTAGGTAGAGAAATAGCTTTTTCTTTCTTGAAGAAAAATTTGCTCTTTCTTTGCGTCAATAAAGTAAACAGGGGCTTCTACAAGATCGGGGTTTGTTTGTCTTCGGTATAAAAGAGTCTGCAAAAGTTGGATGAGATGGTATCTTTCCAGTGGTAAGGTGTTTACTTGTTTTGTTTTTGAAGAAAACAAATTGAATAAATGGAAGGTATTCGCGTATACTACTGTTGTTTTTTTGCTGAGTTTCTGGAACTATTTTGGGGAAAATACTGATACAATGTTTGGAGGTGAATAAATGTACGTGATGCGTTAAAAACAATTCTGTTAAGGTTTAAAGTAACTGTTTTGCAGTAATTTAATTAATTAGATAATTTTTCTAAGCATTGTAATGCATGGAGAAACTTTAGTACTTTTTATTTTAATATATTATGGGAATTGTCCCCAACTGTACATTTTTACTTCTGGCACACAAACGACCTCGAAATTCTGGCACTAGTGAGATGATTAAAAATACACTTATTCCGCAGCATACATATGTACATTACATATGTATGAACAGTGTTTTTACAGTACAGTGGTTGGCTGCTATTTTTTAAAAACGGAAAACAAAAAGAATCTTTCAAATTGAATGTGAAAATTGGATATTTGGTCACACTGCAAAACCTTTACTGTCCAATGGAAATCTATTGAATTATTTATTTCGGTTAATACGATTTGGGATACATACAAATAGAAAAAAAACCTTAAAAGGTATTTGTTAATGAAAAAAAGTTTTATGTTTATTTTATTTTTCAGGGATTTAAAATTCAATTCTGCAACACAAAATATATATATTTTAAGCATTATTATAAGAGAAATATATTTCTTAATATCTTATGTGAAACTTGTATTGTAGCGAACTTATTTTGTATTATTATTTTGTGCAGGATTATTTCACGAGAGTAATTATTACATTTTCTCTCGCAACGACTCAACTAACGTCTCGCGCAGTTCTATTTTAAAAAAATCAGTTTGTCTTTTTTTGCCTTTCGAAAAGTTATGTTTTTTTTGGCTTTGTGAATTAGAATAAAAGTTAAGTTCATCTGTATTCTCTCATTTATGTTCACTGAATTCAAGTAACATTGCTATAAATTGGCGCTCCAACTCGTGGCCCGATCTACGATATTTGAAATAGTTATTTGGTGAACTTTGAACTTGTAGAAAGAAGTTAGCAGTCTTATTTTCAACGTAGTGAAACGATGCAAGATGGCGACTTTTTCAACGGTTTGGTTATGGAAGGTCGCCGAGAAGAAAGATAAGTAAAACCCTTTTGCGCTGTCTTGCTAATTGTGAAATCAGGAACTAAAGGAAAATTGAATTATCCAATTCAAATTTGGTTTGGGAACATTTCGGTCGAAATAAATCCAAGATGATAGGAATTCTTTTTATAAAATTCCATGTGTATACCTACCTTTAGTACCTGAAGAATATTATTTTTTTTTATCCCTGTTAACTTTAATGAGGTTATAGTGAATTGTTACTAATAAGTGTTCATACTTGCAACGAGAAAAATATTTTTGAACTTTTAAAATAAAAGGTAGACAAACCTGCTTAGCAATTTTGTTAACAAAGTATACAAGTATATATTAGTCTGACTTAATATTTGATACCTTAGAAGATTTACATTGATACCATGTCATTCTTTGCTAAAGCAAAAAAGTCTGATTTGCAAAGGTTAGCTGATGACTTAAATATAGAGTATGATGTAAATAACAAAGTCATAGAAATAAAAAACAACATTCAGCAAAGTGAAGTTTATAAAGAAGAACTTGAATATGTGAAAACACTTCTTGAAGAAATCATCGTAGAAAGAATTGCTAAAAAAAAGAAGAAAAACTTGAAACAAGAACGATTGAGAATTGCTAAAGAAAAAGAAGAAAAACTTGAACAAGAACGATTGAGAATTGCTAAAGAAAAAGAAGAAAAGCTTGAACAAGAACGATTGAAGCTTGAACAAGAACGATTGAAGCTTGAACAAGAACGATTGAATCTTGAACAAGAACGATCATTCGAACTAGAAAAACTGAGATTGCAATCTCATTTGGAAAATCCGAATTCTTCATCGGGTTCTGCTTTGTCAACCGACACAGGGTTTCCAAAATTTGGATTCGAAAAGTTAATTCCTAGCTTCGATGCAAAAAGTGATGACATCAGCCTGTTCCTGAACCTGTTCGAAAGACAGTTAACATTTTTAAAGATACAGTCACAAAGTGGGTTGTGTACTTGGTCGGTCTTCTCCCAAAAGACATCGCTAAACTTATTGCTCAATAAAGTGAAGAAAATGTTCAGGAATACGACTATGTGAAGCGAATTCTTTTAAAGCGTTTTAAGATGAGTGCCGAGAAGTTTCGCCAGTTGTTTACGCAACATCGCAGAAGCCCTGACACTACGTGGCGTGATTTCTACTTTGATTTGCAGAACTTTTTTGACGGATGGATATCGGGACTTGGAATAACAGAGTTTAAACCTCTGTGTGACTTGATGATCAGTGATCAATTAAGCGTCGCGTTCCACCCGATGTCAGAGACCATTTCCTGGACAATTGGTCGGATCTGGTAAATCCTATTGAACTTGCGAACAAGTTGGACTCTTACGACGAAGTTAGAAGCGTAAGGCAAAAGGCTACTTCTCAAGAGCCTAGAAGGAATGAATTTCCGAAGTGTCGTCAAGGTAACGAGTTTAACCGAAATTCTAAACCTGGTCCACAGAAAATAAAAACGTTTCCCTCTAACCCTAGAAATGAAACTGGAAATGTGGAAAGGCCAACTGTCAGCTGTTATGGCTGTGGTAGAATAGGCGTGATTAAAACTAAATGTCCCACCTGTTCACCAGGAAGAGATGAGAAGTTTGCTGTCAACTTCTTGACTATGCACACCTACTACAAAACAAACTCACCTCTGGCTTTGATTGACACCAACATATCAGGAGTAAATGCTCGAGTCTGTGCAGACACTGGCGCTTCCAGATCGGTCGCTGGAGAGATTTTATATTCCTGTCTGTTGCACAATGGTGTGAAATTCCAACCCACAAAAATTGCAATGACATTGGCAAATGGATGCAAATCCACCGAAGAAGCGTACACCGCCACAGTGAACATTAGGATTGAAGATAAATCCGTACCATTGGATATTCTGGCTCTGCCAAGTGCAAAAGGAAATCGAACTCTACTTGGGACGGACTTTCTGGAAAAGACTGGTATCGTACTCAACATGAAGAACAGAAATTGGCACTTCTGTGAGAACCCAAAGCGGAAGATTCACTTCCAGGAAGATATTCCGGTTAGCCTCTTACGGCCAGTAGAAGCTGTTCCAGAACCAGAAGTCTTACAACAGGATGTTCCTGAACCGGGCGTAATGCCTGAAGACTTAGCAACATCCCAGATTGAAGAGGTCGAGCCACCAATCAAATATCAACTTCGAGAAGAGGAAGGAGAAGGCTTGCCCCCTAAGCAGCGAACCCAATTGAACAAGTTAATAATGGAATTCCAGGATACCTTCAATTCAGGGGGAGGCCCTACACCATATATGGAGCATCGTATTGACACCGGAAATGCACCCCCGGTGGCCACTACACCGTATCGCATGTCACCAGCGCGCCAGGAGGTGCTCAAGAAGGAATTGGACTCTCTACTTGCCTCTGGAATTATAGAAGAGTGTGACTCACCTTATGCGGCACCAGTTGTGCTAATTCCTAAGCCGAATGGAGAATTCCGATTATGCGTAGACTACAGAAAATTAAATGCAGTCACTAAATCTGATCCTTATCCATTACCGAGGATGGATGACCTGCTGCAGAAAGCCTCAGAGACTAACTTTATGTCCACAATTGATCTAAAAGCAGGTTACCACCAGGTCAAGATGTATCCACCGGACAAGGATAAAACTGCTTTTGTTTGTGTCTTTGGAGTTTATCGCTTCACACGAATGCCTTTCGGATTGAAAACCGCTCCAGCAACTTTCCAAAGATTGATAGACATTTTCAGAAATGGGCTAAAGGTCAATACACTAGCTTATTTAGATGACATAATTATCATGTCCCCAACTTTTGAACAACATCTCGACGATTTGCGCCAAGTATTCAAAAGACTTCAACAAATCAAGTTACAAGCAAATCGTGAAAAGTGTCACTTCGTTTGTCAGAAGGTCAAATACCTTGGACATTACATCACAAGTTCCGGAATTGAAGTTGATCCTGCCAAGGTGTCAGCCATTATGGATATTCCTCCTCCGAAAAATGTAAAGCAGGTTCAATCATTTCTACAGACATGCAGCTGGTACAGACGTTTCATAGCTAACTTTGCAGGAATCTCAAAACCACTGAGCAATCTTACAAGAAAACGAACTGCCTGGACTTGGGGTTCGGAAGAGCAGAACAGCTTTGATGCCTTGAAGAAAAGCCTAATTTCACCACCAGTCCTCAAACAACTAGACGAGAGCCAACCCTTCCTTCTGAGAACTGATGCATCAGCCTACGCTTTGGAGCTGTCCTTAGTCAAGGTCAAGGTTCGGAAGAACACCCGATAGAGTATGCCAGTCGCCTTCTTAATCCAGCTGAGAGAAATTACTCAACCACTGAAAGAGAAGCGCTAGCCGTCGTCTGGGCATCAGAGAAGTTTAGAGGATATATCGAAGGAGCTGAAATCCGGGTCGTTTCGGATCATCAACCGCTGAAGTGGCTGTTGAGTTTGAAAACACCTACAGGGCGCCTAGCTCGATGGGCTCTACAAATACAAACATTCAACTTAAAGCTTGAATACGTGCCTGGAAAAGCAAATGTAGTTGCAGATATGCTCTCCCGACCTCAGTGCACACATGGTGAATTAGAGTGCGAATCCTGTGCTGTTATGGTGGACCTCCCCACCAGGTCGGCTAGTGACATTAGGGAAGAACAACTCAAAGATCAAAATTTGAAGACAATAATAGAGACTTTTGAACAAAGTTCCAAGAACGAGAATTTCCTTAATTGGACGAATCGCGGTTACCTCATGACCCAAGGAGTACTCTACAGATACTCACCAGATTCTGACTCTGAAGAGGCGCAGTTGGTAGTACCCAAACAAGAATGGGACAACATTCTAAAAGAACATCATGATGCCCCAACTGCTGGTCACTATGGTGAGGAGGGGACATTTCAAAGAATCTCCAAAAGATACTACTGGACAGGAATGAGATCCTTTATCTCCAACTACGTCAAGAAATGCCCTGATTGCAATAGATATAAAGCCGAAAATCAAAAACCGGCTGGACTTTTAAGAACACCAGTGTATTCCCAGCGTTTTGAGACTTTGGCAATTGATCTTTTTGGCCCACTACCCGAAACACCAGATGGGAAAAAATGGATATTCATCGTGGAGGATACATCAACGAAATGGGTAGAACTCTTCGCATTACAAGAGGCCACAGCCCGAGAGTGTGCTATAACCTTGATAGAAGAGGTAATTTTAAGATATGGACTACCGAGACGTCTCATTTCTGACAATGGCTCTCAGTTCGTCAGTGCAGTGATGCAGCAAATCTGTAATCTACTAGACATTGCCCAAATTCTTACTCCAGTTTATTGCCCTCAAGCTAACCCAGTTGAGAGGAAAAATAGAGATCTAAAACCTCGAATTGCAATCTTAGTTGGAAACGGCCTTCATACAGTCTGGTCCGAAAAGCTGCCAATGATTCGATTTTCCATGAATACTGCCCATTGCTCCTCAACTGGATATACTGCTGCCTTCCTACAATTTGGAAGAGAACTGCGCACACCAGATGACGTGAATCATGACTTACGCAGTGTAATTCACAACGACAACTTCGTAGCGGAAATCACACCATACTTGTGTAAGTTTGCAAATTTGAGTCGGGAGATAAGAGACCGAGTGGAAGAAAAACAAGATCAGCGAAAGGAGTATGCAGACAAAAAGCGCAGAAATGCAGTACAGTACGCACCTGGCGATAAAGTCTGGGTCACCACTCACCCTATAAGCAGCAAAGCTAACAAGAAATCTGCCAAGTTCATGCCACGACGTGACGGACCGTATATAGTGAAAACTCAACGCTCGCTAACCAGCTATGAAGTGGCAAATCCAAATAATCCGGACGTGCCATTGGGAGTGTACCACACTTCCGCTCTACGCCCTTGCCTTGAGTCTCCCGACAACGGGAGCCCTGTAAACCCTCTACGCAAGAGAGGTCGTCCCAAGAAGAACTGAACAAGACACTCTTGCTGGATCCTTGCCGGGACGTCAGCGAATCCAGAGGGGGGTCTGTAGCGAACTTATTTTGTATTATTATTTTGTGCAGGATTATTTCACGAGAGTAATTATTACATTTTCTCTCGCAACGACTCAACTAACGTCTCGCGCAGTTCTATTTTAAAAAAATCAGTTTGTCTTTTTTTGCCTTTCGAAAAGTTGTTTTTTTTGGCTTTGGGAATTAGAATAAAAGTTAAGTTCATCTGTATTCTCTCATTTATGTTCACTGAATTCAAGTAACATTGCTATAGTATCGGATTTTATTGTCCATTAAGCATAAAACCAGAAACTAAGGATTAACGGCAACAGAGTGTATTACAGACGGTAATAGTTCTTATATGCCAAAGCTTAAGAATCCTAGCAGAGCCTAAGATAATCTTTCCTTTTACTTCGAAAACGAATAAACTCTTACTTTTTTTTATAGAAGACATTCTAGAGATGTGATTGCATATAAACAGGCTGTTCGGTTTAGTTGAGAATGTCATTATTGTCTATTTATGAGCCTCGAAGATGCCTGAAATTCCACGACTATAAAAATATTTATTTTTTAGAAAATTAACTACACTATCTGCGAATTAAATTCCTTTTTTAATGAAACACAAAAAAGTATTTGAGATTTACGTTATGTTTTTTTCCTGAGGATTTAGTAAAGTACTAGAGTATCTAACGTATTGTACTATAATTTCATTTAATAGTTTAAATTTCGTTTAAAGCTAATTTTATAAAAATGACTAATTATTTCAATCTGAAACAAAATGGATAATTTTGCCCATATCTTTATAGCATAGTACTTAATATTTTTAAATAAAAAAACCAATTGTGGTTAAATATATTATAAAGCCTTATTTAAGTGTTTAAATAAAGTTTTATTAGTTGCTAAATATTTTCTTCGTAGTTAATATTAAAATTATACTAACCACGCTCATTTGTTATTTAACATGAATTTAAGTGTATCTGAATGGAATATTTGAAAAGAATTTTATATCAAAATAGGTAATTAACTTGTCATATATTAATTAGTATATTTTGGTTTTACAACGTAAACTAAATTTTCGTGTTTTATCAAAAACTATAGAATTAACAAATATTTTACGCAACAAACTTCTGCTCATTAAACATCGAAACCATTTTATGCCGTGACAGAAGATTTTGAATCTATTTGTAACGATGGGTTCCATTCAAAATTTGATAAATCATTTATATAGAAATTGCAAACTAGTATTCTTTATTCAGATGTCTATTTTTATATGGTTTACATTAGTCCCTCAAAAACTTTCATTTCGTTGAAAGACAGTTTTTCCTTGTGTTTTATTATCTAAAAAATCAGACATTTTGTAAACTACTTCTATGAGAAATATCATACAAATTGCCATGCAACACTATTTAAACACTGCATAGGGCAATTCTTCAACTGTCACTGTAAGCTTTACGACCAACCAAAAGACAATAGGCAAATAACACTACGATAAATGGCTACTTACTTTCGGTTTTATTTCTAACGCAAGCATACTTAATAGAATATTTTATCTTCAGATTATGTTGTGCTGTAAATCAGGTTTATTGCATCTAGTCGAGATGGGCGCAGTAGTTCGATAACCAGCCATATTATGTCGTCATGGCAAGGAACGGGATTAGCCGTTAAAGGGTTTTAATACAGGTTTAGCGTAGATAGTAATTAATTCCTTGATATACAATCTAAATTTGGTAATTGGTGTAGGAGTTTACCAGTTTAATAATAATCTTAGTCTTATCTAGACATTAATTTAAGGAGTGGAAAAATTTTTATGAATTAAGTTAGCTTTAAAACTGTATTATTAAATAATGTATTTTTGCTTAATATAATGCTTTTTTGCATAATTTGGTTTGAGTAAATAAGTATTAAGGTTCCTATTTTGTTGGATAAGTTCAATTTTAAAATAAATTGATAACAAAATCGCGTCTTATATTGTGTAATATAACTAAGAGACTTAATATTTTTAAAATAATTTTTTAGTAAGCTCTTTGTAATGAAATGATGACTTTTATTATCACCAATTTTATATCGACTTTTATACCGCAAGATGACAAAACTTATATTTTCATAACATACACTTAATAACAAACCTATTGCTCACAGTTTTATGAACATAGTAAGTTTAAAAATAAAACAGTGGATAAAAAATAATTTAAGACACATCAACAAAATATTTACACAGAATTAATCTATACAATAAAAAGAAATTGAAATAACGTAACAAATCTATAAAATGTTTTTTATTAGTATGGATATATTGAAATGTAAATGTTTCAAGAAACATTTCTCAGGAAAGTATCTGTTTTAAACATCTGAGAATATCCTATTCAAAGAAGGACATTTACAAACGAATATGTAATACCGACGCAATGCTAAAAAAGGAAACGTCAAAATGAAATGGTACCTCATGGGTAAGAAACATTTTTTTATTCAAAACATCTAGGAAAGTATTTTCCTTTCTTTCAAATAGATTTCTAGAAAAAAAATTGAAGATATGCAAAACCATCTTGTAAGGGGTATTTTTTCATTTTTGAAATGAGACAAAACTTTAAAAGTTTTGGTTACTTTATATATATTTTTTTTTCATTTCTGACATTGCTATTTTTCAGTGAAATGAACCGACAATGTAAAATATTCAACTCAAACTTGCCTTAAGGAAACAAATCAATAAGTAATACTTTAACTCTGAAGTTAAATGGATTTACCAAATAATAGTCGTATGTTTCGATACTAAACTTGCACACATAGTGTTTTATTTTAACGTGTAAAATAATTAATTTTGTGTTTATTCCATAGTACTAACTTAGTCTAAATTTTGATTTTTACAAGACTTATAACTGTAATGATTATATACTAAAACTTATTGCTAAGTTGTAATGCCATAGAAATTACCATTAAAAAGTATATATTACAGCAAGTAGGGTAAGTTAAAGTACTTTTAGCCAGAAACTATGGCCAATGCTGTTTTTTATTGCCCTATGAAAAAAAATTAAATATAGTTTACCAAATATGTTTATATTTTGTATCAGAAACATATAATTGTTTTTTTGCATTTAGATTGTAGTATATACAATAAACTACTTCACATAAAACAATTCATTGCTGTTAACTGTTTAATAATTAATTGAATAGTTCAATATCATTCAAAATATATATAACTGGATTTGTTTGATTTAAATGTTTTTAAATATAGTTTTCGGTTTTTTTTACTGCTACTATTTAAAATGAAATTGATTATATTTTATAAAATCTCAAATTTGAAATCCAAGACTACATACAATAATTAACTTACTTTTAATATTGTTTTTTTCGTTACGCAAAATAAATGTTGGCCAAAATATATTCTATTTATTTTTAAAGCATTCAAACGCTTTAAGCCAAAATGGTGCATAATATTTTAATTTCTACATACTTTCTTTCTAGTAAAAGCAATCATCTAAGACATAGTTTTGATTTTTTTCTCTCTTGTAAATGTTAAGAGATTTGTACGAATTTTATTTATTAAGATTATTGCTACATAGCATACATATTTTTCTTTTCAAAAATATTTATATTATTTTTAGCAATATCATTTTTCCATTTGTTTAAAGTTCAAATAAATGCTTGATAAAACTGTCGAGTGCTTAAAAATATCAACCATTGAAGATATCTAATTCCAAACTAAAAACGTAATCGGATTTGTTCTAATGCGCAAAATTCTCATTTGACAAAGTTTTTTGTGACAATAATTTTTACAGTTAGGGATTTCTTTGTCTCTTGTGAATATTAAACAAGTTAAAATTAGCTTTTGTTAGTTACTAATTTAAATTGCATATTTTACAGTCCAGCTACTTTTATTTTTGAGCATACGTTTTTTATCGCTAAGCTTACCTTTTTTTTCGTTTCGTGTTATAGCACAAAATAAAATTCCATTGTTCCAGAACACACTTTTTTAAAATGCCTTCTTTAGAAACTCCTGAACATAGAAGTATTGACGTTTTTTTCTTACGAATATGGACATTCTCCTCTGTAGCTGTATCAAATTTTGCTTCTAGTGAAGCCAATCATTTGAGACACGTATGTGGATATCTTTGTTTTTTAAGCCCCGTATGATTAGACAAAAAAAACATTTTCAGTCCCAAAATGTCTCTGAAAAGATTTGGTTAAAAAAAAATTGTGGTTGCTCTCAGAGGGTAAATGTACAATATATTTCTCTGAAGCTGCAGTTATGTTTGCGTCTAGGCAAGACACTCATTTGTGTCAACTATATGGATTTCGTTATATTTGTAAATTTTGAAATACATTTCTTATGGTTTTCATTAATAGTGACTGTTTTTACATGCCAAAATTTTATACACATTAAAAAAATGCTTCTAGTGAAGGACAGTAAATGAAATCTAGTGTGTCTTTATTAACCTCATCACAAAAAGTCGATTTTTTTAAGTATCAGTGTCTTTGAGACACGTATGTGGATATCTTTGTTTTTAAGCCTCATAAGATTAGACAAAAAACATTTTCAGTCCCAAAATGTCTCTGAAAAGATTTGGTTAAAAAAATTGTGGATGCTCTCAGAGGGTAAATGTACAACATATTTCTCTGTAGCTGCAGTTATGTTTGCGTCTAGGCAAGACACTCATTTGTGTCAACTATATGGATTTCGTTATATTTGTAAATTTTGAAATACATTTCTTATGGTTTTCATTAATAGTGACTGTTTTTACATGCCAAAATTTTATACACATTAAAAAAATGCTTCTAGTGAAGGACAGTAAATGAAATATAGTGTGTCTTTATTAACCTCATCACAAAAAGTCGATTTTTTTAAGTATCAGTGTCTTCTCCAATCTATATGATCGGTATCCGTTCGAATGTACAACATCCTCCCAAGAAGCTGCGTCAATTTTTGCCTCTAGTGAAGGCAATCATTTGTGTCACGGATATGGATTTCTTTATCTCCTGTGAATGTTGAATAGAGTTCGGATGGCTTTCATTAAGCGCTCTATTCAAGGGCCTTCCGGAATCACTAACAAGCGCAAGGCAATCGATGGCGCAACGTTGGACGTGTTCTTTGATCCCCAATCCACTTTGACTACTCAATGCATAGAATAAATCTTTTCAAAGTGCATGATAGATCTTTTTCAAGTCCCATTAATATATGGGAAGATAACATTATATTATCTTGATATCTATTAATGCGTTCTTCGATGGTATTGATTTTAGTTAAAATAGATATTTTTTCGAACGTTTAAAAATTATTTGAGTGATTGAATACTGCATATCATTTCGGAATATTGGAAGCTTTGCATCTCTTTTCTTTATTCGTTACTTTACTGGCATTAAATCTTCTTTTTGGATGATTTATTCTTTTATTTAAATTTCTAATATTCATATATTATCCCAATTCATATTTTAAATGTTAGAATATCGACAGTAGTTTCGATACATTGGTCCTTACATTTCTTTTTAGTAAAAATGATATTTTGTATCTGTAAAAGGAAACTTTTTGAAGATAAGAAGGTTGAAAACTTGAGCTTTAAGATAATACTATTTAACATTTTGAGTTTAACGCAATAAAAAATTATTATTAAAATTATAAAAAATTAAAAATTAAAGTTTTTTATTCCTCAAATTTTGTAATCTTATAAACTAATTCTTGATATGTTAACTCATTAAACATTTGAAGTGAAATCATAAACGGGTTAATACTCTTAAAACGAACCATTTGACGCGAAAAATCTCGAAAAGAAATATTGATGAAAGTTTTTGAAACTTTGGATTTGAGTTACACTTGCATACTACTATAGAAATATAGCATCGTTCCAGATCATACAATTAATATTAATTATTCTGATAGTAGGTCTTAATTTAATAATGTTTTATTTAGAAAATTTTTAACCCCCTAAAATTAATATAAAATTATTTTATTAATGTGTTACACTTTAATAAAATTTCAGCTTTACTTTATTATATTAGTTCAAGGCAAAATATAGTGTTACTGTAATGCACTTCATTTATATTTAATCAATTTATTCTTATATAATTAAAACACGTCATGTCCGTGAATACAAGAATCTTGTCCGTGGGCCAAAAAACCACGGACGTGATGTCCACAGACGTGACAAATTACATGTTTCATCCTTGTAAAACATGGTATGTTCATATTTGAAACATGAGTTTAAAAAAATTAACCTCTTTGTATCTAATGCTAAACATAATTAAGTAATAATAGACATTTGATTAGCTTAACCTAAGTTTTTTCTTAGCCACAGACGTTATGCACCCATCTTGACCTTTCACTAAATCTTAAGTTTAGTAAACCAAAAAATGACTTAAAGCTAAAAACAAACTGATATTTGGATTTGCTATATAATATGGCTGTAAATGAAGCTAAAATGACATAGAGACACTGCGTTGTATTGCCACCTATTGAATTCAATACAAGTTTTTGTTCATGTCCAAGGACGTGACTGCAGTCATTGGGGACAAGCATTTAATACTCGATAAAATAAATACAAATTAAAAAATAAACATAAATATTGCATTAATATATATTCCCAAAATGATCTTTTCTTCAATTCTCGAATTTAAAAAGTGAATTCATATTATAAGTTAGATATAAACTGCCAAACTCCACGGACGTGACGCTGGGACACACCATAGACATGACTTATCACGCTCTGTGGACTAAAACAATATAACAGAAAATCTTTTATAATTATTTCTGCCCTATACTCTATAAACAGTATTCTCATTTTCACTAAGTAACTTTGCATTTAAAGGCATCTTATTACTTTAAAAACTGGCCGGGACACGAATGGTTCGTTTTCAGAGCATTCAACCTAACACACTTTGTTTGGGGCAAATTTTGAGTTCTTGTTGCTAAATACAGGCGAATGCGTGTCAAAATTATAAATTAAGCTAATTTTTTGATAATTCAATGTTGCATTCATTTAAATATTTTCTTACTTTTTTATGTTTCTATGTCATTTGACTGTGGTTCTAAGTAATGGCGCCCGTCACCAATGGCTCTCGTGTAGCTCTAATGCGACTATAACTCAACTTACTTTACTCTACATTCCTAAATTTTTATGTGTAGTACAGTGAAGCTAACTTGTATGGGCACATTTTCTCGAAATCCGAAATAAAATACCAGAGTTGAACCACTATAGAAATAACCTTTCAAATAGAATAACAGACCAAGGCTAAGAAAGTGCTCTTGGGAATAATCATATTTGGCAGCATTCCAGTGAAAAATACTGTAAAGATGCGAGGCAAGTAAAAAAATTCTTCAAACTCTGATACTTAAAAAATGTTGACGAGCATTTATAGAATTCCTGGCAAAAGATACAAGGATGACAAAGGGCCTTCTTAACTAGATACAGCAGTCAAAGAATTTAATTTTGAGCAATTGTACTTCCAGAAAACTTGATAAAAACTGGAGTTTGGTTCAGTTGATTGGCTAATATTTCATTTTGGTGGTGATAAGCCGAAAATAGCAAAAAATGCAACTAAACTGATGCTATCATTCCACTTTTTGTCTTTTCCCAGTGCGAATAAAAGTTTCTGAAACTAAAACTTGTATTTCACATTATTTACTTCAACTGTTTCAGAAAACTTTCGCTTAAGCTTTGAAGAAACTTGTATTTGAACACAGCATTAAACTGTTAAGGTTATTTTCTAAATTTAGCTTTAATATAAAGACTTAAGTATATGCTGCAAAAAAAGTAATCTAATTTCTATTTTTTCATACATTACTCCTTTTTCGCTTCGTAGTTAAGTTTTTAACAAAAAAATAGCTACGCTTTTTTATTTATTTGGCATTGAGGCAATTTAAACAGGATTTTTTTAATTTGAAATTAGTTATTTGAATCGAACTTTCTTTGACTTTCAACTCTATGGTGAATAGAAACTAAATACTATTATAATTTACTAGTTATTAACAATACTTGTTTTGATTGCGTTATTCGGAATTTGCACTTGTCACGCATTTGCATTTGCACACGAAATGTCACCAACAATTTCCAATACTTATAAATTAATAAACATTTACTGGTTTTTAGAGCCTAAAACACAACTTCTTTAAATTTACTAAACTCTACGAAGCAAAAATATAACTTATTTTAACTCTTCCGATTGTCCAACCAAACTATAAAATTCAGCTTAATGTATTTTCAGAATAATTTATACAACCCCGATAAATATATCATTTATTCAAATAACAAATCCGAAATATCGAGTTTCTAAAATTACTTATTATTCAAATACACTTAAGAAACGCTTTTCCACTGGTAATCTTTCCTGCAAGTTTCGATAAATATTTATAACCGCACAAAGTTAATTATTCTAGAACAATTCACCAAAGCGATTTGTTATTCCTTTCTCTTCATATATTTTCTTCTCCAAATTCTTCCTATTCTATACGAAGAGCAAATCAATACCCGTCATATTTCATTTAAATTAAAATGTTAGGGGAAAAGTTACTGTCCTCGAGTTTCCCGACGGAAAATTCATAATTTTGTTTATTGCTAATAAAGTCCAAATTTCTAATTCGCTCAGGTTTCATATTGAATTTAGACAAAGACGCGTAAAATGAAATGCTCAAAAATGTTCCGATGATAATTAAAATAATTATAATTCGATTTGAAATCCTATTATTCCTGAATTTCCCTTTTTTAAATTTAGTTCTTGACTAATGTTTAGCAGTAAGTAGGGGACGATATGGTAAGATGATTAAGATGGAATTTCTCCTCATTAATAGGATATACCAGAAAATTAAAAATAACATTTTAAGAATCTGGTTTCTAATATTTCACTGCAAATGATTCCACAGAGTTAGACGACGAATTTCGACTTGGTTAAAATTGTATTTTCATTTTAATTCACTATATTTAATTGTTTGCGAAGAACTTAATATGTTAATAATTTGAATAAACTTTTTGAACGAAGTGGTACTTCAAATGTCGGGTTTTCAAACCTATAATTGAGCCGAGGAGAACTTGAAGGTTAAATTTGCTATCTAAGACCAATTTCTCCTAAATATCCTTTCAAACTCTTACTTAAAGGACTTGCAGATTCACTTACTAGTTCCAATTTTTTTCAGACTGTGCACCAATGCCTCTTGTAGGTCAGCAAAACAATGTTTAGCCTTTTTTAGATATTTTATTTTGTCAACAAGTTTACCTGCATAGCTTGCCATATCCACTACTAATTCACAGTCATTAACTTTCACGACAGTTCCTTAAGAGTTACCAAAAAATCGGCTGTTCTTTTCCTCCCATGGCCAAAGTGGGGCGGATCCAGAAAAAAATGCGACAAGATGGTGCGCAAAGTTAGTTTGTTCTCTTTATTGAAATTTGAATAATTACCAAAACGACAACATCTTGGAAAACGAAGGAAGCAGTCAACTAGTTTTCTTTGGATTTTTTCGAATGCATTTTTTTCTTTTAAGTTTTATTTCTCTATCTTCGTCATCTTACCAACACCTCTTCGTCATCTCATTAATTAAGTGTGGTAAGGTGCCAAAAACTGTTCGTTATATTTAATTCAATACATTTCATAGTTCGAAGTTTAAATAAGGCATTTGAAATGTTTTATTTTGCAATGAGGCTCAGAGAAGCGTAGTAACAAAACCATTTTTTGATTTTGGACAAAATTTTGCTATATAACTTAAATGAATTTCAAAAGATTCAATATTTAAATATGCCACCCTTTGAACAAAATCATAAGAATGAATTCAAGAAATGAACCCCTGTGTTTGAGCTTTTGACGAAGCACCCCGCAACACCATATGCTAAACAGACGCACGAATGTTCTTTAAACCTGCATTAATGATAACTACAAATGAGCACTAGCCTACCCCGGAGCGAAAGAGTTAATTTAGTCCTTTTCGAAACTAACTCAATTTTGGCGTTTCGAATTGACTAAATTTTCCATTACAATTTTGAACGAAGCTTTACATAGGCAAAGGCCCAAGGAAATGTTCTCGCTGTATGGCATCTGGCCAATTATTGTTTTGTATAAGTTCTTGTGTACGGTTAGGAACATTTCTGGTATGGAAAATAATGGATTTTTCTGCTAAATGGATGTTCCTATTTCTTATTCTCTTAGAACGGCGGCTACTTAATGATTGCATCCAAACTGGTGGATTTTTTTCTGTTTAGTAAGGCAAATCAAAAATAGGGTTTGAACCGAAAATTTTTGTTTTGCAAATGCTTTTAACAGCATGTTTGGTTAAATGGTGGACAGCACATTTAACATTTACTGTAAACAACTGTAACTAATCTTGTAACTTACAAAAAAATTAATTGTAAATTATCAAGAATCATTTGCAAGAATTATTTGCAGTGAAACATTAGAAACCCGATTATTAAAATGTTATTTTTAATTTTCTGGTATATCCCATTAATGAGGAGAAATTCCATCTTAATCATCTTACCCTATCGTTCCCTACTTACTGCTAAACATAAGTCTAAAATCTTAAACCTTTTATTCTTAGTAGTATTTATTGCATGGCCCATCTAGCTATAAAACCGAAGGAGGTTGAGAAATTGATAAAATTTAGTTAAATTAGTTTAAAAATAGACATAACTCATTTTTTGGTTAATGTTAAACTGCGTAATTTTTATTTGTATAGTTGAAAAATTCATGAATAGCATTACTTTAATATTTTATCGTCTATAAAATATTGTATATACTGCATCAAAAAGTTGGAAGAATATAAGTTTCGCAAAAAAGTGCATAATTTCATGTAATTTTATAAATATTGAATGTTTACAAAACTATGTTTGACTTTATATAACTTGCCTAGTTTATTACTTTAAGATCTTACTATGATAATCTCGCAGGTAAACTTAATGCAAAATACTAAGTAATAATCATGTTTTTTTTTATTTTATCCTACAAAAAAACATGTATTTAAATTTATTATATATTTTTTAAAAAATAACACATTTCGTTAAACATGGTAGTGAATATAATGTATTATAAGTATTTCTTAACTATACATTTAACAATCTTGGAATATTCTTTGAAACCGAAGCCACCATCAAAACCAAAAAGTCATTAAGCCATGAAACCATGTTACAAACCATTACCAATTATCTTCACGAAGCTGTGAAATTTTGAAATTACAATCAAACCCTCCAAGACAAATTCAAAAAAACAGAACCCCCGAATAAAGTTTTGCACTTTGTCAAGTATTGGAATTCTAATAAATCATATTTCAACGACGCTCAGATAACGAAAAAAACATTTCGGCACGAAAAGCGCAATTCGCTATTTATCATTGTTAGGGGAGGATGTTATCAAATCAGTAATGCACGAAAATAATTTCGGCGTCTAATTTCGTATAATTTAATGCGCATTCTTCAGACTATTGAATTGATATTTATCTTTCAAATTGAAAGCACACTTGTGATATTGGTTGAGATGAATAAAGATTGCCTCATAATTTCTTGAATCTCTGAAGAGCAGAAAATTGAGTTTTCGATTTCGAATAAATTCCTGGTGTATTTCCATTAGATGGAGTATATCGTTTTTAATAGCAATGCATAGCAATTTCAATTCATGCACAGACCACTGAGTGAGATGTTGAATATTATATTACATTATTAAATTTCAAAATACATTATTAAGCATTCGGTGTTGGTTTATAAAATTTTAGAACACAATCTAGTTTCTTGCTTAAACGAAGGATATTGATTGAATTGCATCTACGAGTTATACATTTTTGTTCGTCGTTGGTTTATTTCAATACTTTAAAAGCTTTTAAGTCAATTTTATTAATTTCTATGGGCATTTTTGTAATGATTTTTTTTCAGTTCAAGAGATATTATTTTACCTATAATTAGATTATTTATCTCAATTAAAGTTTCATAATATGTCTCTAAATATTTATAATTATATCATGACATAATATTACATGACATAGACCAAAAACTAAGTATTTCATAAAAAATATTTAAAATATATAATTGCAAGAATTTATCATTATTAGCATATTTTTATAATTAAGTAATTAAAAAAATTATGATTGAATTTTTTTTTTAAATTAAATATTTAATTGATCTCAAAACTCCGGTCAATGTATCTATTCTAAAATACATTAACCGTTTGCTTTAAAGTTTTTTTATGAATATCATGGACTGAAAAAACAGATTAAGGTATTATTGGTTGAAATTCTTTATATTCATTCAATAAATTAGCATAAATGTATCAAGAATTACTGAAACAATAAACATAATCGAACACCGTCCTGTACATTAACTCTTTATGCTTATTGTCAGATATACCAAACATTGCCATTTTTTGCCATCGAAGTAAAAGAATGAGTTGCATTTTTAAATTTTAAAATCATCATTTTTAATATGCTTCTCGTTAAAGTACAGGGTGATCCAAAAGTCAGGACGAACTTTATTTGTTTTTTGAATTATTCAATTTTAAAGAAAAAAAGATGCGGTTTGCACCAAACAGACTGTAAAGAAACCGTGTTTTGTGTGGTTACAAAAAAAATAATATAATAAAAATATAATAATAGTTCTGTTGGCGACCGACAGATGACGTAGCGGATTTCTGATATAGGATTATGCAAATTACAAAGCAACAAACGATATAAAAAGTAGCAACTGCAGCAGGTAAGCTTAAATGCATCAAAATGCTGTCCATAGTTGACAAAACCCCCTTAGTTAAACTGCATTAAAAAAAATTCAGAAAGTACCATTGCGCCATTGCGAGCATATCACTACATGAAAGGTTTACGAGATGGCAAAGGACCAATAATGTCTTCTGCATTGAATAAACTTATGAAGAAATTTGAAGCTACAGGTTATTTGGAGTCGTGTCCAAGAAGTGGTCGTCCCACAGCAGTCGCTGTTGTTGCCACGACAGTGGAGCAGACGCTAGGCTAGATGGTACAAACCATATCGCCGGTTTCTGCGCATGGAGAATGCAGTTCTCTAGAAGTTTCAAGGCAGACAGGAGTGTTGTACGGAAGTGTCTGGAGGGCATTGTGCATATCCCTGAAAAGGTATCTATACAAACTGCAACATAACCAAGAACTGAAACCTCGTGACTTCGACTCTCGCCAAGATTTTGCGAATTTGCTATTCAATAAGATGGAAGAACAGCACTCCTGGCTTCACACTGTGCTTTGGACAGATGAAGCGCATTTCACACTCTCCGGCTCTGTTAACACCCACAATTGTCGGGTGTGGACCACAGAAAAACCGCATGAATTTGTTGAGGTATCCTCGCAACAACCTAAAGTGACAGTCAGGTGTGGCTTCATTGCTGATTTCATAATTGGTCCATTTTTTTTTCAAGGAAGTAAATACTGGTTTCAAAACAGTTTCTGTCACTGGTCAGAGATATGCAGCACTGTTAGAGAACCACATTATTCCTGAACTTCAAGCACTCCAAACAATCCCCTTTATGCAAGACGGAGCACCACCTCATATTGCACTGCCTGTGCAACGCCGTGCAACATTTGCGGAGGATCGCATTATCAGTCGATGCTTTAATCACGCATGCCCTCCAAGATCTCCCAATCTGACACCCTGTGACTTTTGACTGTGGGGATTCTTAAAAAGTGTACCGCGACCTACCGGCATCACTAGTAGCACTAAAAGATGCCATCCGTCAAAATATGTGTGCCATAACGCAAGAAATGCGACAAAATGCTGTGAACGGTGTGGTGACTCGTCTTACAGCAGTATTTCTGAATGGTGGACAGCACATTTAACATTTACTGTAGACAACTGTAACTAATCTTGTAACTTATAAAAAAAATATTTGTAAATTATCTTTTGGTGAAATAAAAAAGTGAAGCTCCATCGGTCGGTCGCCAACAGAACTCCTATTATTATTTTTTTATTATTATTATTTGTTTGTAGCCGCACAAGACCCGGCTTCTTTTCAGTCCGTTTGGTGCAAACCGCATCTTTTATTCTTTATTTGTTTTCGAATTATTCAATTTTAAAGTTCGCCCTGACTTTTGGATCACCCTGTATTTAAGTCAAAAGAGGAAATAGTGTTGGATGATTTATTCTTTGATGTGTTGTCAATTCTATGATTTAAAATCGGTTATATTGTATCAAAATTATTTAATGAATTTTATGACAAAAAAAATTAGTACAATATTTCTGAAAAATAATAACTTAATAAAAATTATAGATTAATGTTAATGACTATAGGCAGTTCACATTACAAAGGGAAAAACTTACTATTAACATAATTTGAAATTCCGTTACAAGTAGTTAACTTAAACAAATACTGTGTATTACGTTTCTCAAACTAATAATCAAAAGTTTTAATGGTTTTATGTGCAGTAAATTATTGCAGCCTTTTCGGTGTTGAAAAATAATGCTTAAAATACCACCATTAAGACTCTCAAAACGCCGTTAGCTACAATATCCAATTCAATAGATAACATAATGCCCCACTAATTGCTAAGAAACGCGAGTAGCATGCTTTTCGGAAACAAACTGCTCATGTGGCACATTCGTTGTAGGATCTATTACAGGAAAAAGTTCTATGTGGTAGAGTTAAACATGACAAAGAGGAAGTACTTAATTTAAACTCCAGTCCCGTATTTTATGTTCAGACAGGTTAATAAGCAAGTAAAACGATGCCTGCATGGGGTTTGGCAGCGGTAATTTACTTGTGGTGCACTTACTTCTCCACATGCTGAAATGATTTATTTGTTGTTCCACAATGATGAAATTTGTAGGTATTCTATTTTACTGCATATTTATATAATGAATTGAGTAGGTAGCCTTATTTTGAACGCTTCTCGGATGTCTACAGATAATTTTACGCTGCAATTTATTGTAACAATGAAAAGAACATTGAGCTTTTAATAGGAGAATTTGAATAAAATTTCCATTTAGCCTATTATCGCGGTGAAGTAAAGGCTTATGTATATTAGTGTGTGTGGTACCAAGCTTTGTGTGAGTCAAGTTAAAAATTAATTTGGGAATACGTGGATGGAAAGTAAGACATCTCGAATTTGGCTGCTATATTGGCTAATTTGGAATTGACTGCTAAAAACACAAGATTTCATAACGGATTTTTCCGTTCCAGATGAATTATATTCGAACATTTTACGTGAACCTAGGTTACCCACTTTACTGACAGTTCAAATCTTACGCAAGCTTAACGTTATTGACATAATTTAAACAGATGTATAATAGAATTAGTACTTATTCATTTAAAAAAAAACGTCTAACATAAACGCACCTTTTATCATTATGAAATTTAAAATTTAGTTATTGGAGTATGCTACATAAGTAAGAAGAATAACGTTAAATGTGAGAGGGGATCAACCACCTTGCTATGTACGCAATTTGCTAAAACCGTAATCTTTTAATTCTCTAGTTACTACAAATTTAAATATTTGACGCAATCTAATGCTAACATCATTATTATCGGTTTTTATCTTTTAACACCCCGTCCCTTTCTTTTAACTCCCTGCTCTTTTGGGGGCCTTTTAAGCATACGGCCCATCGGTTACTCTCCATTAATGAATATCTTGCTTTCCATAGCCCGGAGCAAATACCCGAATCAATACCATCGGTTATTCGGTGAACCTGACCCACCTACTTACAGGCCGAATCTTTCGCACTCCGAATGCCAATAACACTACGCAAATGGGCAAAGTCTGAAAAATTGATAACATCGATTGGCCCCACGCTTTTCGCGGGGCATTTATTTGTTTAATGCCCGGGCTAGATAAGTGCGGGAGCAAAAAAAAAAGTAATTTTCTGCAGGAGATCCATCATAGCGGCATTTTCCGGCTATTCTTACGGATATTAATTAATTACTCCGGTGTCCAAGGGAGGCTGGATAGTGCAGTAATCATAGTAACCTCCTCGTCGGCGTTAACCCTTGGAGTAGGGAGGGTGATCGTTTTGGTTGTTTTTTGGTGTGGTTGTGACAGACAAATCTTTTTATGGGGTGCTACTGATGCTAATTGGTTATGGAGTATTATGCTATTGAATGGAGTTTTTGACTGGTCGTTACATAATTATTTTTGCAGGCTTTACCCTCTTGCGCTGTTTTCGCATAGCTTTTATTTAGCTCGACTCCGAACTATTCACACCAAACCGGCCTTTCCAATTGTAAATACAAATGAATTCATTTTAAAATACTTTCCTTTCTAAATATTTTTCAACCGTAATGCGTGCTTTTAACATTAGGTTATCAGCTTTTTTATTAAAATAGGCTGACTTTACAGCATTTTAAGGATATTCAGGCACCTTTATTTATTTCTATGCCAAATCAATGCACTACAGCTCAGTAATCATAGATACCTTCTAGTAAACGTTTTTTACTGTGGAGTAATTTTTATTTTTGGTGGTAAATTTGATGACAAATATTTTAAGGTCTACAAATTGATCATAGTTTATCGTGAATCTACTAGTTCGTACCCATTTTAAAGTAATATCGCAAGGGTTTTTGTCTTTTTTTTAATTAATAGATAAAAGAAATAACTAATAAAATATCTTAAGTTTGAAATACGTTGAACTAAATGTACATACTTTGTACTTCTTCAAATTCTGGTTAGTTTAATGAAATGAGCAAAAAAAATTCAAAGAAATGTATTTCAATAAAAAAAATATTTTGCTACTAAAACATCTCTACACTAGTGACAGCTTATAATTTTAACAAATATAATTGGTAAACGTATACTATTTATTTACGAAACGCTTATAAAAAGTATAACAACCTCTTAATTTAACTTTTTTTTAATATTGTCAAACATATATGAAAGCACTTGTATTTTAAAAAATTTGCTTGAAAAAACTTGACATTATGGAGCGATTATGGATATTTTTTTGTAATATTAAGTAATTACTGCTCTAGGCAATAAACATTTAAAATCTTTCGTTTATACTAATGCAGAAAAAAATAAAGTTATTGTTTCACAATTCGAATAAATTCCTAAGTACTTTTAATATTTATGATTAAAATTGAAGTATCAGTGAAGCTAGTGTATTTTTGTCATGTATTTTTATATGTTGTCCAACTCATTTACATTCATTCTTTCAAACAAATGCAACGCAAGTTAAAATATTCTTCATTTTAATTTTTTATTTAGTCACATATTAGCTTAAAAAAATCCTTATGTTTATTATCTTCGAAATCTTGCGGCATCATTAAACGCATCTTAATATAAAAAGACGTTTCATTTTTAGAGTGCTCATTCTTTTATAATTAAAAATGCATTATCACATAAACTAATATTTGGTAAGCCTTTTTTTCCACACTAAGCTTGTTTTGATTTACTAATCTAGTTTTCTTGTAAATCCATTTTAAGCCATAATTGTATTTATGTTATGGTTTTGGTAGGTAGCAAATATAATTTAATTCATTTATCTATACTAACAATTTATTTAAAACCTTTTCTAATTTTATACATGCATGATAAATATATGTTTCTAAATTAATCTTTGAAAAAGAAAAAAACTAGAAAAAACTAAAATACTGAAAAAATACAAAAATAATGTTATATGTAATAGTAATATGTAAAGAGTAATAATAATCCTAAAGGGGAATGTAAAGTAAACTTCTTTAAACACTTGTAAATTTGTGAAATAAACACATTTTTAAGTTAGAAGCGTGCAACGTGGATTATAGGAAAATCCAGTTTCTTTATTTGGTTTTGCTGTTATTTATGTTTTAATTTTAATTTTTGGTACATTTGATTTTGAAGTAAAAGCTTTTGAAAGCAGACGATAAATATTTTGCCATTAAATTAATGGCTTGGTACAAAGAATTCCGTCTTGTATCAAACTTTTAACCCTAATTTTTCTACGTATTGAAAAATGTTTATATTGTGAATTTATGAAAAAAGTAATATTATTTGAACATAATATCTCAAAAAGGATTAAATACATGCGTTATAGTAAACTCAAAAAGGAAATATATATTTAAGAATATAAATAAACTTGTAGAATTGTTGGTGTATGGTATTTTTAAAATGGACACATATATACAATTTGAGTAATCTATAAATAGAGCCTGATTTGGAAAAAATACCGTGCACAAATAGAATTTACTTCTTACAAAACTTTTTTATAAAAAAATACGGAAGCTAATAAATAAAGCTGGTTTTAAAGTAGTTTTCAACAATAAAATAAAATAATGCTACAATGTAAGACACTTTGACAAAGTAAGTTTGATAAAAACAATTAAATATGTTCCGTGATAAGTAATTTTGAAAAGTAATTTTACGAAAAAAGACACGAAATCGAATTTACTTTCTTTTACAGTTTTTTTTTCATATTTTTGTCAATTTTGTTCGAACAAAAAATTTATCTTTACTCCTCTGAAAATTGCTGGAAGTTGATTCCACGGTTGGTTTATCTGCAGTTTCTGTTTTGTTTTTTTTACTGAGATGAAACCGCAAAAAGGAGTGTTTCAAAGTTTACTGAAAGTAGACAGGATGGACAGGAATTACTTTGCAGAAACAAAAAAATATGTGCGTGTAAGGAACTAAAATAAATCGATCTTTTCAGTTATTTTCAACAATAAATTTTCACAAAATTTATTTTACAATTAAACTCTCGCGTTTAGAAACAGTTGAAATTTTTTATTTCACTACTTTTTTTCTTATAGGTTATTTTTTTATGTATATAATCGTCAATTATTAAAACAGTCAAATACTGGAGTTTCAAACGTTTTTTTAAAAACCATGTTATCTAATTGTTTTCGATAAGAATTTCAGAAACTATTTAAATAATAGGAAAGTGGCTATTTTAGTTGTTTAGAAGTTCTTGTTTTATCGTTAATGAATACTTTTAAAGTTTCAGCCATCAAAATTATATTCATAAAAAGTAATGAAACTCATTTTTGTTATTAACTTTTTATCAAAATATCCTTAACTCTTGATGGATTGATTCTTTTAGTTCAGATAAATATAATGAAATGTACATTGTTTAGCCTTCTTAATATATCAATAGATGCCTAGTTAGTTTTTTTTAACTCAAATTTACGCAAATATCTTACAACCGATTATTTTTCACAAAACAATCTTCATCAATAGCGCAAAGCAAAAATACATAAACAAGAACTTTATTCATAAATACAAGTTTTCTAAAAACATACACACATATTTTAAGTTTTATTACATAATGAAATTCGTTTTCATGCATAAAATTGCCTTAGTTCCCTCATGTAAAAAAATCTAAGTAGTGGGCGTTGTTTAAAAACATTTACACGTAATCTCTTTGCATATCTTGTCTCTTATGAAAATAAAGATAGTATTTTGCACAGAAGAGTTTTTTATTTTTGAAAATAAATTAAAGCTTCATAAACATATTAAAAATTATTTATCAGTAATAGCGATAATTTAAAAAACTTTTTCTTCTTTGCTCAACTTTAATATGGATCTTTTGGAATATTAAGTTGCAATAAGCTTTTATTCTAAATAGCTTTTATAAACATCCGAGGGAAATAGTTTACTAGACTAATTTTAACTGCATTAACTTGAAAAACAGAATTAATATTTTAGTTAATTTATGTATTTAGGTTTTAAAACAAATATTAACAAACTATATTATTAATTTCTCAATTCCAAGCATTTTAATATAGTTTTAAAACGTTCACTTGAAGTTTTGAAACCAGACATAAAATAAAATTATTGCAATTGGAAAAGACAATTTGTTTAAAAGTTTAGAAATTTTCAATTAAGAAAATTACTAAAAAATTTTATCAACTTGTCAAAATAATTTTCTTATTAATGTTATAGTGTTTAGAAACTTATGACGAGATCAATTACTTCGCCTAAAGTTTGTCTATCTGTCAAAAGTCAAAATCGTTGAGAATTTTTTAACATTGACAAATTAAATTTTTTGGAAAACATTTTTTTTTCTCAAAGCATTTCATTTTAAAATCTAAATTAATATTTTATAAGAAACGAATAAAAGGATTTCATACCAGATCAAATTATTAATAAATACATTTTTAGATGTCTTTATTGTTATGTTAATGGTGAAAAAGACCATTACCTCGACTTAGAAAATAAAATTTTTACATTTATTTTTATTCCTACCAATGGATAACATGGCATTACAAATACAGACTGAAAATATTCTTAAATCTGATTTTCTTGGCCCATTATACTCACAGATTCAGTCCATTATACCCTTATCGATTCCCTACGATGCAGTCGCATGTGTTTTTCCTTTATTCTAATGTACGTGTGATAAACTTTTTAAAGAAAACCTTAGTGCATAAGAAACTCGGAAGTTTTTCCACAAAGCCTTTTGAGTGTTTACTTGATTCTCTCTACATATCAAATTTTCGCGGAAAAGTGGCTTATTTCCCATTGCATTAGCATGGCATAAACGTCATTTTTTACTTGCATCAGCACGATATATCTTAAGCCTTTTGAATTGATTGATCCTATTCAGTGAGGTTGAGTTTTATCCCGTATTTTTAGCATTGAAATGAATAGCATAATCATGGGTAAGGAATATATTAGAAAGACGTCTCATTAAGCTTATGAATACTTTCATCATCTTCATTAACCAAGCGCCATGCGTCTGCCAATTAAAATTCTTAATTGAATTCATTAGGGTTATTCAAAGAAATTGGATGGTATTTGGATTTCTAGGAAAATGAGGAGAATACTTCTTGGTATTTGATCAATCGATTTCCTAAGAAGTCATCACGAGTGAATTGAAAGTTAGTTGAATGCTTAAATAGAGTTTCGAAATCTAGTTGCGTGGTGAAATGTTTCTAAAAATTGCGAAAGAATACAATAATCTATGTAGATTTAGAAGTACTTCTAGGAATTCAAGCATATTTTTTTTATATATTTTTAGAACTTTGAAACGCTTCGTTATTTTCAACCATTACGAAATGACGATAAGGACAAGTGAGATGGCAGCTTACGCCAAACAGACGTCAGTATTTTGAATTTGATTTATTTTACTTGACTCAACCCACCAAATTTATTATGTAGTCCAGTGTGGGATAGTTTAATTTTTTATATAGAATTAGGTATGTTCTTAAAATCATCTAACCCCTAGAAACATTGCCAAAAGTACATTAGCTGCAATGTCAAGTTAAGAAACAATAAAGACAAGATTCTTATTTGACGCCATCATTATCTTTGTTATGTAAAAAAAATTTAAGCCACAATTTGACTTTTCATTCTAAATTTGGAAGGACTGTTAAATGTTTGTAAATGTGTTAAATAAGTTAATAAACTAGTTATCTTTCTTGTCATAAAAAGTAGTTTTTCTAGTGTATGCTACTTAAAATATATATTAGCAAAATGCATTTACTAGAGAATATGTAATTGATATTAAAACAAGTTTGCTCATTTAATCATTAATTCAATTTTATTTGAGTAAATTTGCAAAAAATGCAAATACCTATCACGTTGCTCCTTTTTATAAATTTAATTAATTTTACCTTGATTGTTAGTTTAAGAAACTTAACAATGATGAAATTCATTTGATATCTGCAATATGTCCGAATTAAAGACTTGTTTATTCATGCACAATTTAAATAATGCATCCTCCAATATAAAATAATCTTGTGTAGTATGTTTTTTTACGATAGATCCTTTCTAAGTTAGCCAAATAGCATATTTACCATTTATTTATATATAAATACTTTATCAAAATTTCTTTTACACTTAATATAAATTATTTTATTATTGTATACCTTTTGATAATTTTGCAACATAAACATCAAGTATATAGGTTTAGTAACATTATGCTATATCTCTTTTTGTCCAGAGGAAAAGCGTTCTGGGTCATGCTTTTTTGATCATGTTGCAAACAAAGCTATATTTTTTCTCTTATAACTTTATGTGCTTATATCATCATCATAATCATCATCATCACTGGATATTTCAATTCCTGTAATCTAAGGTAAGTGTAGAAAAGTGCATCATTATGTATATCATAACCAATTGTATGCTTACTGCATTTTAGAATATTTTTATAAAAAAAAACGTTTGAAAAAGTTGTATTTTAAGTGGGAATATATTTACACTCTTTGTAACTTATTTGGTAAAAAGATTTGTTGTCATCGTTATTCACATCCCATATGTTGTGTGTTACTGTGATAGATAGCTAGTAGTTCAGAATTTTCAATCGCATTGTGTAAAATGTAGTAAAGACATTTCCGCCCTTCGAAAATGTATGCATTTTATCATTCTTCAAAATCACTTCACATATTCAAAAGGAATTTACAAATGCCCATTCATGAATTCAGATAATTTTAAAAAAATATGTTAGCATTAGTAACAGAGAATTATGTACTGCTTTTTGTAACTTTATTAAAATTAATATTTTTATAAATATTCTGTCAGATGTTGTTACTTAATGTGATACATACAAAGCAGTTTAGATTTTTTATTACAAAGCAAATTACTACTCTTAAATGTTAAAACAAAACATAAGTATAGTTAAACTAAAGATAATTGCACTTTTAAGCTTAGTTTTAAGCTTAAGTTTACACGCTTGATTTCATATAATTTTATTGAGAAACTACTTTTGCATAAAATGTTATTTTATTATAAAACATTCTATACATTTAGAGAAAAAATTCAATGATATAGAAGAAAAGCTCGATCGATTAGTTCAATAAGATAAATCTCAAGCAGTTTCAAATGCAAAATATCAGACTACATTAAGCAAAGCTATAAATTACTTCGACAACATTTAACGCATAAAAAACGTTTGTTCAAATGATAAAGAATTACCTTTTCCTGCAAGCCAATGTCATTATTCGAAAAATACTTTAATCCATTTATTTACAAAAAAAATGAAGACATGTTTATTTAACCTTTTAAAAAAAACCTCAAACAAACTTTCATGCAGAAAAAACCACTACAGATATCATCTCGTACTAGAAAAATCCACAAACCTTCTTCTGAAATACCCTCTACCGTCATTATTTATTTCTAGGACTTTCCGACGGTGAAACAAGATTGTGCATAATTAATACTACCTCCTTGTTTGAAACACTACAATCTTTTTCTGTACGCCAACTTTCGCTTGTAATCCGCTTGCGTGTTTTTTAAAATACATAATTTTTCTCGTTCGGATGAAAATCCAGAGCAAAAAATGGAGGTTTTTTTTTCGTTTGTGTAAGTATTCACTCGGCAATGTACACGTTTCCAAGGGAAAGCGTCGAGTACAATTGCTGTGGGTCTGGTAATTATATTAGATTGCGGTAAATGGCTCGGGGCCCTTTAAGGGAGACTCACTAATAGGATTACATGTTTTAGTGGTCGTCTGGAATGTTAAGAGAGTTCAGGATCCTCGTAAAAAGAATTTAATTTGTTTTCTATCTTCATTAATAAAGCTCTTTAATGATTTTTTTCTTTGAACCAGGTAAGCTCTTTAAAAATATTAAAGGGTTCTTGGTGGTTTTTTGCTTGAGTAGAGACCAAAAGCTTGGGAAAAAAATTTCACTTTTTTTATTGTAGTCGAAGTTTAATTTTATTAAAAATATTAATTGACGTTATTTTAATTAGTGCGAGAGAGATTTATTGTATGCTTATATAATGGTTGCTAAGCAATTGCAAAGTGCAATTTCACTACTTAGGCAGAAGTAAGGATCAACTCTTTATTCAGCCTCTTAAATTGATACAGTTCAATGTTAGTACCTTTATCTCTAACTTTTATTTACAATATAATGGCTTCATAAGATTGGGTTGGGTGCCACCTTGGGTAGATCCCTGGTCGCTTGACCGCAGTTTAAAATTACGATACCCGTTGCCGATAACCATTCGTGTGCCGATTTAATTCAATCAACTCTCATTTTGATAGATACCTTAAAAACTTCAATTTTTAAATCCACTCGTGCTTGTATTATTCCTATATAAAACTTTAAATGATACTTTTAAATCACTTTGGATAGAACTGAATTTTTAAAGGATTTTGTTTCCGCTATTTTATCTTATCTAACATATTGTGCAAACATATGAAAGATTTTTATTTGCTTTTAGCATAATAGTTAATCAAAGTAAATATTTTTTTCTCTTTTTATTAAATATACTAGAAAATGAGTACCCGTCCTTCTCACGGTCTTTCTTAAATAACAAATTAGTCGTCAATATCCACTTGAACCGCTATCAGAATTTTCCACAAAAAAAAACATTTTAGCTAGTTGGACCAGAATTGTAAAAAAAGTTTCAGATCAAAATTTCAAGTCAACTCCCGATAATGGAATTTTGGTGAGCTTGGGGACATATTTGTCGAAAACCTTTAATTTACACTTTGAATCCCAATCTCAATTCTGAGTCAAAATACCACATTTGGCTAGCTTGGCAACATACTATATGTTCCTGAATCATGAATTGCACTGCATTTGATCCTGTAAACATCCGTACAATGTGGCTAACTCATTACCCATGCTAAATGGATCGAGAAGATAATTTACAGTAGCGATATTAGGATTTAATTTAACAGAAACGTTACGGATCGCGATTATTTGCAGATCCGATTCATTTAGCCATTTACCAATTTCATTATTTAAGAATTGCATTTAAGAATGCATCTATCAATTTTATTTTAGTCAACTCATTGAATCCAAAACTTTCCTTCTGAAATTTTATTATAATATTTGCTGCTGGAATTCCTCCTGAATTTTTTTTAAAATTTTGTTTGATTGATTTTATACTAATAATTTTGTTTTACTTACAATTTAAAAATATATTTTAGATAAATATAACTTATTTATTTGATTTAGATTGATATAAATATTTTTAGACCAAAATATATTGGTGTTAGAGTATCAATTATTTGAATTAATCATAATCTTGGGCAACCAATCATCTTACTGTGGGGTGGTACAATTTCATGACACATATTGGTGTAATGCATCCTTATACTTATCATAAAATTTCTTTTGATGCATTAATCAAATTATTGGTTCAAATTAGCTGCTAGAACAATACCATACAAAATTTTTAGAACCGATAGTGAGTTTTATAGGCAAAAACGCTTTGTTGTGGAAGCCTTAAGAATGAAGAAAAATTTGCCTGTATGAAATCTATTTCTAGAAGATGGTGATAAAAAATATTTTTGTAAGAAACTAATTTGGTCTAAACTTCAACATCGTTCTTTTTATTTTCATAGCATTCAAATTTATTTCTTCAGGATAAAATGTTACTTTTAACTATTTTTTTAAATAGTATTTTATTATTTTCAAAACCGCGAGTAATTTTGACACTATTTGCAACCAATTTATTTTCATGTTCTGATTCATTGGATATTTATTGGATATTACTCATTCATTGGAACTTTCGCTCATGCCCTAAATTAAAAAACTTTCATTACATCTCCAATTCAGTTTTTAAAATAATACAAAAACAATTTTAAACAATTGAAAATGATTGAGTTAAGTTCTTAAACACTTAACTAATTTTTTTTAATCAAAATAATTAATAAATTGAAACTATTATATTTTAACAATTAATCTTTATTTTTAGTGTATGAATAATAATAATTATAAATTCTTTAAAAACACCTAACCTTACCTTCCTTTTGTTTTGGTTTAATACAAAGAAAATCCTCACAAAGACTTTTATCAACTCATAAAAAAATTAATTAAAGAATAATCTCTTACAGTATGTTATTTTAGTTTTTAATTGGAACCGCACTTGTTTAATAATTGTTTACCGACTGACGTTAAACGTATACTTTGATGCAATTATTATTCGTTTTACATTGATTATTAGACTCAAGAAAATCTAATTTCTTTTCATGGTGTGTGTTAACTCAATTAGACTAAGGAAAATATGCACACGGCTTATTTTAACGAACATTAAAAAAAAATATTCGATCAGTGAAAAGACCGGGGAAAAAAATTATTGAACGGTAAACACTCAAAAGCGAAAAATTTGCTTTAGAAAGATGAAATCTTTTTATTTGATTTTAAAGAATATTCTATCATAAAATGGTAAAAAATATGAAGCCTGAAACTTGAAGATATGACATTACATGTAATTAATGGCCTGTAAAGCGATCATTCGGCTTTATATTTGGTTTTTATACGCCGATGTTGATTGATGCATTACGGATATGCTCTAACTTGCAAGGCGCTCGACAAATCTTAATTTTTCTTTTATAAATATTTGAGGGAATAACGGTATAAAAAGTGAGAAATAACTTCACATTTTTAGGAACCTCGATTTGGTTTTAAAAAACTTAATCTACAGCGTCGTTAAATTTAAAAATGATATTTAAAAGTCTGTTGGATGTGAATTACTGGCAATAAAGAAGTGAAATTTTACATGATTACTTGGGAAAACGATATTATTTAAAAGGGATCAATGGATCAATAGAATCAAGCCAATATACTGTGGTATAAAGGTCATGTCAGTGGTTAATGTTCTATATCGATGGACATTGGAAATAGTGCTGTTCCGGTTATGTCAGAAGCAACATATCGGTGCAATTTATTATCTTATTTCAAATATCTAACGCTACATTGTTCCAGTACTCGTCAAACAAATTCTATTCCTTCACGAAATGTTGTTCATAAAAAAATTAAATTCCTACCATTTTCCCGTAAAAACATACCATTAAAAAGTGAAGCTTAGTTTAAACAACGAAATTTATTTTTATCCTGTTAGTATTAAATAACTCAAGTTATCTTGCACTCTGTGGCTTATCAATATATATGTTAATTAGTCGTATTTAAGGTCAAATAATTCTTTAATACATTAAAAAGATTATTTTGTATTTAAAAAATATTACAATGACTTTATATTACGAAGTTACTCGACTCAATATTATTTTGCAGCAAATAGCGAATAAGGCTAGACATTGATTTTCATTGCGTTGGATTTATAGTTATAATTCTTGTGCTACGATACAAGTGCAAACATTTGTACCACAAATATTAATATACCACAAATCAAATAAATCTGATTATACAGAGATATAGTTTATTAACCTGATATTATAAATCCATATAAAATACATCTTTTATTGAAGAATTAACCTATACAGAAACTAATTTTTTTCGGAAGAACTAAATTTATATAGAATATTTTAGGAAATGTAAGCATTTGAAAGAAATAACAATCATTTCTTGCTATAAAATCTTTATTTTTTATTAAAAGAAACAAAACTTTCTCGTTATTTGACATAGTATATAAAATATATTTTATATGAATTTTGGCGTAAAAAATGAATTGAAAAAATGAATTGAAAAAATGAATTGTAAAAAATAATTTGGATTTTGCCTAACTCATGTACCAGATATGGCATAATTGACGATTCGAACGGGGCGGAGCGGGATTTGTTTATGGGAAGAAAGAAAATGGCTCAACGTAACTGTGACGTCACTGTATTCGTGACCATTCTAGTGTAGACGAATTAGCTACTGACTGGTTTGTTTGTAATTTAAGATAATGGCTAACATAACTATAACATCACTGTATAAGTAGCCGCTCCATAGTTGTCCATTCTACAGTAATAAAATTATTTTCACAAAATTTTATAAATTTACAAAATATTCTTACGATTTAAAAAACATCCGTTTAAATACACAAAGTTATCCAGGTGTTTTTAGCTTTCGCGAATAGCTACAAATACCAATGTACATTTATTTGTTTAAGATTTTCATTTTTACTGTCATAAATAAGTTATATATTACCACGCAGTACGTATTTTTTTTTTAAATCTACGTTTGAGTACTATTTACGAATACAAAAATGAGTAGATTCTAAAGCATCTAAACATTCTCCGATCTAAGAATCTACCACATAACTTATTTCCATTAAATTCTTTTTATTTTATTAGTATTCCTCAATAAAATCAAGTTTACCATTGGATCCATATATTAATACGTGATATCACGTAACATCAAATCATGACTCACGTCCCAACATCTCTAATAAAACACAGACGTGATAAAGAAGGAACTGATTGAAGATTCCTTATGCCAATATCACAGCAAATGGTCTCGCTTCTAGTGGTAGAAGCACAAGATATGAAATTGTTTCTAAAAACCATTCTATAAAATTTTTCCTCATTACTCACTGAGTGCGTAATAAAAGGGGTGTGAGTTGGCTCCTTGTTTCCCTTTAAGTGCATAGAAGGTAGTTTAGTGTATGCGACCCCTTAAGTCAATAAATTTGCCTTTAACGATGCTCACTTTGTAGTGAGGTTCGTCAACATTGTATGGATACTCACTCATGCTGAGGGTTAAATTCTGCTGTCGTTCTTTGAATGTAGTTTAAATGATTGCCGTCATATGATGTCTATGACGTGTATGTCTGATATTTGTTCAGAGGGAACATGTTACGTATCAGATTTATAATAAAAGTATCCTTATTCTTTTTTATTCGATATTTTTTTTATAAAACTCTTATGAAAAAATTTTAATAAATATTTTCTATTAATGGGAGGTTTTGCTATTGGGACTTTTATAATGATAGGTTTTGCTTTGGATCTAAGCATTATCGCAAAATGATTCCAGTTAGAGTTTTAATTTTGCTTTGTAAAATTATAACACATTATGAAACTGTTTCCGTTATTCTTGTTCTCTCTATGAAGTAAAATTAAAACCTATACTTTCATTTCGCACGAAATTCTTATTCCGAAAAATAAATGCGCAACAAAATCTGACCATTTCAATGACAAAATAGAAAGCTTAAATGTCATATTTATTTAATGTAAATAAAGAATTTAGCTTATACTTCTGGTGACAAGAAATCTTGTTTTATGACTAAGCTTCAGTGCCCATGGGGATAAAATTCAGTCTAAAAGATTATTTGCCTGAGCTCTACCCTATATGTGACTAAGAGGATTAACCAAAGCTTCTTTGGAAACTATAAGATTGATCGTTTGATTGAATTGGATGGAGAGGACATTTGACAGTATTTTTTGTCGTCAAAACAAAACTCCGAGGCACCTTTTTTTAATTATTTTGACGCTATCTTATGCGAAAGAACCATTTTAAAATTTTCCGATTTAAAAGATTTCTTAGCATGATTTAAAAAAAAAATTGTGGCTGAGATATTTGTAATGTACAAGATACTGAACGGTAAACGAAAGCTATGTTTGTGCCAATTTTAAAATTCAAAAATTTTATGGATTTTCAAGTTAAATTAAAATTGTGTTCGAAATGAAAAATTATTAATTTATTAGAGTTTACAAAAAGTCCATATAATATTGTGGTTACTATCCATTAGATATTTTAGTACGCATAAATTAAATACAAACGCTTCCGAATTATAATTTACTTAAAAACTCTAAGACGTGTTTCAGAATTTATGTAGCAACAGAAAACAAAACCGAAACTCCCTAACAAATATATCATTTATATTAAAAGGATAGCTATAATTCACACAATACACATAAAACAATAATTCTAGTTTAATTATCTTTATTAATATCAAACTTTTTATTTATGTGCACCTCAAATTTAAATATAACTAATCTAATTATACTTTACAGAAATTTTACAAAAACAACAGTACTTATATAAGTATTCGCTGTTATTTATATCCATGTAAACTAATTGCGATAGTCTTTAAATTATTCGTAGATCAGATACGAGATTTTATCTTTAAATACTACTTTTTAAATTTACTATTTAAAAAGTTTATTCAATAATTTAACTTTTTTTCATTTATAATTTAAAAGTTTTGGAAAATATTTTTATTAGCGTTTAAAAATCGTTTCGAGAAAAAAAAATACCTTGTCGAATGTGTAAATTTTTTTAGTCTATTTCAATTGATTACTTAGCATAAATTTAAATATAGCAAAAAATTAACTAGCCTCAAACCTCTGGGAAAGCTATTTACGTAAATATGAGGTGAAGCGAAACTTAAGATTAGTTTAAAATTACATCCAATTTAAAAAGCCCTTTCTAAAATCTTAAGCTATTTCACAAACATAACAATATAATTTACCCTGTGAAAACTTGATGTTTTTTTGTTCGTGGTTTGAAATTAAAGCACCTTCGAAAAGTTAATTAACAAGCATTGTCTTGTGAGTATTTTTTTTACTAACTCGTAAAAATAAACTGCTGAAATATGCGAGTTATTTTGTATCAACAACATTGCTTAGTAAAACTATTTTGCATTTGACGAAAACTTTACCTAGAATATTTTGCTTTAAAAATAATATCTATTGTACGTCGACACAAAATAATTTTTATTTAAACATTTATATGCTGGTAAATTATATTTTTTATAAAAATGTCGAGAGATAAACTATCTTTTCCAAATTTTCTTAAACACAATTACTAAAGTAGTCTAAAATTAATTATAATATTGTAAAATAAACTTAACACTTTTATTGTCTGTGTAAGACCTTGCACAATAATTTATTATATAACCAAAATACCTTTTTTTGGAATATTAAACTAACTTAAAATTTCTAAGCAATTGTATATTTTTTTAGATATTTTATGCTGAAAATAATTGAAATAAGTAATTATTAGCCGAGTAGGGCTAGACTGATGCATCGGTTTTATTGTTAAAAAAAATTCGGCCATCGTCCTTGGCATCGGCTACCGATGTTAACCTAGAGAGAAAAAAAATCGGTCCATCGGCCTTGAAAAACATCGAAATGTTGATGGAAACCGAAAGAATACAAAACTTTCAAATAGAAATATAAAATGTTTTCAATCATTTTTTTTTCAGAAACCTCTTTAGTCGTCAATAAGTCACCAATAAGAGAAACCATATAAGTCACAGACATTGTTGAATTGCTACAATATGCCGCGAGACACGGATATATATTTTTTTTTCAGAAAGCCCAAATATTGTATATGATTGTCTGATCAGTTTTTTTTTTACTTTCTTTTGTCCTAAGATTGTTTCGAAATGAATAAACGCAATTTTAGTTACATAATATGAGTTAGCATTATTTTTTTTTACTTGAAACACAAATAATTGGGGTTTTTTTCAGAAACTAAATATGACCAGCAACTTTAAAATTAATTTTGAATATTAAATAATGTTTTTTTATACTCTTTCAAGTTGTATTAAAGTATCACACCCAAAAGATTGTTAAATTTTTTGTTCAGTAATTTCGATGTAAAGTTGCTGTTAAAGCAATTTTTTTTCAATTCCTCGAAAACTGTTTCGTGAACTTGTGGGGTTTCGGAAAAAAAAATTTCATTTGCTCTCAAATGAGATCGTAACGGAGGTTTTGGCAAGACGTGTTTAGATAACGCCTCAAAATATTTGCCAGTTCTCAGCATAACCGCAGTAATATATCGTTATTTTTATAATATAGTTTTAGTTCAAGACGTTTCGTTCAACTAAGCTTCAACGCCTCATAATATTTCCTCATATCAACGCCTCATATTATTCGTGGCAAAATGGAAGTAGTAGTGTCTCTTTATGTTTATAGTTTTAGTTCACAATGAATCGGTGAACCAAACCTCGTCACCCCGAATCCTTAGTTCACGGAGTAATCGCGCATCAAGGGTCATTTTTTCAGTTCATGACAGATATCTGTCAATCAAACCCTTGGGAATTTTTTACTTCAAAGTTTGGAAGATGATAGTGGCCAATCCGCGACATTATGACTTAACTTTATAGCCCGCTACTTACGTCTTCCTAAATCTCTAATTGCTAAATGAACACACAAATCCTAAATTGAAGTTAGTTAAGTCGCAGTTAAATTGTATTTTATTATTGTTTTCACATTTATCAACCAAATTTTGCATTTTATTTTTTCCATCGGCCTCAGAAATTGTCCGATGGAAAGAGAAAAATATCGGCCCATCGGTTGATTTAATTGTTGAACAATCCGTAAATAATCGGCGTCGGTCCTTCTCTCAAAAAGCACCAACGGTGGAGCTCTTTATCTGAGGAATTGCATACATTTTATTTCAGTTACTAAAACCAACTATCATTTTAGAGCAATAAATGATACATGTTGAAAATGATAAAATAAATTTTACTTACCGCTCTATGTACATAAAAATAGCAAAAATACCGCTCAACAGGAGTTTCGTCACTTTTTCGAGAACAGAGTGATATACGGTGCCGTGTTATAGAAATCTTAAAGTATAGTTATACACAGTCCACAATGCTAGTTCGTGCACAATAAGCTCATGAGAAAGATGAGAAAGATATCATTATCTGGATTTGCGTGGCAATAAAACTAATACTTTTCGTGAATGCGTACACGAAATTTTCTGTCTACATTCACGCGCCAACAGAATTTATTCCTCTCTTTTAATTCACGCCATTTGCTCTATTTTCTGGATATTAAAACACCAGCTTGTGTATTTGAACTAATTTATGGGACTTATTCACGTATCTGCAGTTCTTGAATAATTAATTGTACGAGTATGTTCGAATGATATTTAGGAATAATAATTACGTATCACTCGATTCGTAGAAAAATGACATGTGTGCCATATTAATTCCAAGGTAATAGCGTCACTTTTCATGATGTTTAGTTATTAGTTAGCAAGTTTCAGTTACTAGTTAGATAGTGTGTAATTTAGTTTTATTAAATGCAGAAATTTGTTTGAAAATGAGTTGAGTTCAACATATTGAGTCAATATCAAATTCATACAGAAAAGTTTAATTACCTTTCATATTAATTTGAAACAATATTAATAGACATCCATGTTAAATACATAGTAACTAAGGATAGTTTTAATTTAAATAATAAAGCGTTTATTTGTAGTACACATATAAATGACTTTGTGTGGTTTAATGCGATCGTAAATTTATTTCAATAACTTTTTAAAATTTGTTTTTAAAAAATGTTCACCCTTTTTAAGCACTAACTTTCGAAAATGTCTTCCTATTCTTATAATGTAAAACATAGCGTAATACAATCTTTGAGAATATTTCTCTGTTGCAATTCAATATACAAAACCCTAAAGCTAAAATTTCCAATTACTATAATTTTATTTTAAAAGGACAAGACTGGGTTTGTGGTGAGGGAGAAAAGTCATAAAGCAGCATTTTAAAATCAAAAACTTATTTGTCTCTAGCTTTTAAGAATTTTTTTATTCGATATGAATCTTTAAAAAGTGAACTAGAGGCATTTAATAAATTACAGTTTTCCATCGTAATTCAAAACCTCTTTTATAAAACGAAAAAAAATGAGTGGATTTTTTTTCCAATTTGGTAAGTTATTTTCTTTTTTTACTACGAAATCGTGAATATTTTTATAAGCTCCAAATAACATATTTTTTTTAAATGTTATTTTCTTCAATAATTCGGAAAGAAAATTCTTAAAAGGCATCTGTATTTTAATCGCTTCTTAAGCCAAACATACCATATTTAAATTTAATTTGATCATGCCGCCAATTACTTCAATCGATATTAATGTTAGTGTTAGGTCATGGTATAAAACATATTACTTTCAATTTACTAAGATTAAATATAAGGAAAAGAAAGTATTATTGCGATTTTGTTGAAAATCCAAAATTGAGATTGTGCGTTTTCTAGACGTTTCGGAGGGTGCTGATTAAAAAAAAGCTGTTTTTGAAGATTGTCCCCCTGTCTGTCTGAAACCACTCTACATTTTGAACTAAAAGAGCTAAGGATTTCAAATTTGATATACGAGTTTCTAGTACCTGTCGCATGCCATATATTATAGTTTTTGAGAAAATCGCACATGTTCAAAGGGTAGCTGCGATATAATTTTTAAGTTTATAAAGTTATTAAAATTACGTTATAGGGTGTATAATTTCCTTTGAATGCATTGAAATGTTAAGTGCTAATTGAAAATAGAGTGGTGTTACACATTCCTAGTTTTTTATAGTTAAGCCTTACCTTAAAATAACTTTTACTGAATAAAAAACTTTATACATCAATCATTTAAACAGCTTTTTAAAAAATAATGCAATTTTTAAATTCATCTCCAAGCGAAGACTTATAATTTAAAAATGTGTAAATAATGTAATATAAAAAAACTCATACATGGAACATGTTTCAAAAAAGTGTTCATCACTATCTAATATAAACTAGCAACTTACCAAAATATATTTAATTCAACTTTGGAAAATAACTTCATCATTAATTTTGATATCAAGGGCAATTAATCCTCTTTAGTATCTTCCGGGTGTGACTGACTTCCAAATTTTTTTACTCTTAATTTCGAGCAGTTTTGTTAAACATCGATTATTTTTTTATTATTTTAAAATTTATTAATATTAATTAAGTTTATCATTTATTAATGTAGGAGTTATGGTTTGCATTTAATAAATAACTATAACAAAATTCACTGATATAGAATATCAATCCTTAAACCTCATTGTTTTAACTCCGCAAACAATTGTAAAACCAAAGTGCAATCTATTAACTGCAAAAAATCTTTTCAATTGGAAAACTAGTTCCATTGAAGAAAAAAGTTCTTGTCATTTTCGAAAAAAATCGGAATCTCCATTTCAAAATGACTTCGCTTCCAAATCAGGCGTTGAAATTTTCGAAAGCTGGTGAATTAGCAATAAAATCACAATCCCAGCCCTTTTCAAATCTCTTCGAAAAACTTGGAAACTTCCCATGAAATCAAAATCAAATAGAAAAACTCGAATTCTTCCGACGGGTTAAACTATTTCGAAACCAGACTATCCCCCCGCCATAAGAATTTAATACTCGAGTGTTCTATACCGAAAGAACAAGAATTTTAATTGCTTAAAATGTTCGCTGGAGAGATGGCAAGATTAAAAATGATTCTTTTTATTTCGTCCCATGGAAAATAATATTAATGGACATGCAAGTGCTTTTGCTTTGGATCCGGTCGGCGATTTGCATTAGCTAATGAGTCCCCCTTCTCTCAACGCGAGATTGTTTTACAGCGAGATTGTTTCTTTGAGGCTGCGTCTTTATTACGCAAGTGAAATGTGCGTTTGGAATCACAAACGGCTTTATCATGCCCGGGTTCTTTCGGTTTCATTTGTTGAAATTGAATAGGATAGCAAATGAGGGATTACGTAAAAGAATTCCGAGTCTTTTTTTCTATTTTTTAATTATAACTGCGATTTAGGATGGGATAATATATTAAACCGTGATGTATTTTTCAGTGAAATTAGTTTTTAGTACTTGGTTGGTTTGTTGAATTTAGTTTTTAATTGGTAATGGAGGTCGGTTCCAGGCCATGAAAGACCACAAAACAATAGAGGGCTGGGATCCCAGTCGGTAAGGAGCTTGCCTTTCACGAGAAAGGTCCCAGATTCGGGTCTGGGCATTGCCAAAACAACTAGCTACAAATAAATGATCTGTGCAGAAAAAAATCCGACGAATAATACCCCGTGTAGAGGGAGTACACGTTAAATATGCTCCCAAGTTCCACAAGTTGTCGCGTACGTTGTAACCCTAAAGAGTTGCGTTGGGTGTCACTTAGGTGTCGGCTCGTCACTTGATTCGGGTTCTAAATAACGACACCCGTCAATAATAGACCTCGTGAACCTCTAGTGTGACAATATATCAACCCGACCCTTCGTTGTCATTGAAGTTTTTAGATCCTGAAATTTGGTATAAACTATTCCTCTTTAAGTTGTGATAGTTTTTAATTTTTACCCTGTGAAAAGTCATAGTTCAATCAATTGAACCTACATTTCGACTCAAAGAAAGTACTAATACTGGACTGTACAATGCACGTACAGTAATGAAAATGTAATGTAGCACATGCCAGAGAGCTTGGATTCAGTCTGCATTTTGCATTAGCTACGCTGTTAAAAATTTTGTGCTTGGTTTCACCATGATATTGGTTCCTTTCACCATGATATTGGTTCCTAGTAGCTGCAACGGCTGTGTGGTGAAATGTTTCACCTTTTTTTCGGTGTTTGGTTGAACCATTTTTCTGAATTTGGAAACAAAAACCTGAGAAATGGTTCAACCGAATACTAAAAATATGGTTTAACGTTTCACCACACAGCCGTTGCAGCTACTAGGAACCATATTTTTGGTGAAACAAAGTGCCTAATTTTTAACAGAGTAATGATTCCTTTCTCTCCCAAGACGATACACGTTCTTTAAAACTGCGTCTTTAATCATGTGGTGCAAAGTTTGTTTACAATCACAAACGACTCTATCATGTATAAATCAGGTATCTTTATTTTTTATTTGTTTGAATTGTATGGAGAGATACGAGAAAATATGCAAAAGAATTTAAATTTTTTATTTTTCGCAAGGGTATAATTGAAATTTTGTACTTTTCTCTTTCTGATCTCGGCTACAAAAATAATGCTTTACATATTTTTGAATTATATAAAATATAAATTTGCGTATTCCCTCTAACGAAAGTTTTTTAAATTTGTATTTAAACGGCATTGGTGAAATAAGATAATAGTAATTATATTTTTTTTATCGGAGATCAATGTTTTAATTTATCATTTTTACTTGTTCCTCCAAAGTTGAATAAATGGTGTTGTTCCCAGTTGGCACTATTACATAATTTTAGCTGACAAATGCATTTAGATTAATTCACATTATATATTGGTGACAGTTTGCTAATCATGACAGTGAAAGACCGTTATACAATGGAATGTAAATTTGTACCATTGGCATCTGACGAGAACATATGGTAACTGTCATTGTGATTTTGACTGAGAATCTATGGATCTTAATTGATTTGATTTTAACCTTTCCCCTTTATGCGGTAATATTCAGTGATTTATATAAGGAGATGGTATAAGATTGATTAGATAATTAGATTGTTAAACTCTTTGACTTATTACGGGTTCTTAGCCCTCTCACATCAGATTTTTGTGATACTACCTTTATATTCTAAACTTTACTTAAGTAGATCTCAACATTTACACTGTAAAAAACCCTGTTGTTTTTACAGTTAAATACCATATTTTTTACTGTTAAAAACTGTTCTTTAGAAAAACAGTTTATAACTGTTTTTATCTTCGTTAACATGACGTCACACTCGCAACCCATCAAATGCATCTGCCCTTCGGGAAATTTGAAGACGTGCAAAGTCACGTGATTGAGATCATCGTTCTGATTCGTTCCCGCGCATTGGGTTTCTGTAGCGTTAATGTTTATGAACTGTAACTGTGATTTAGTTGTATTAACTGTATATGTAACTGTTTTGTGGCGGTCAGCACAAATACCCAATACTAGCCCTCGTGACCGAGTAATTTGTCGCAGACGGATCAGTATTGGGCTCGCACGCAAGAGGTTCCTGGATCAAAACCGGGCCCGGTCCATACCTCTTCCAGGAACCTCTTGCGTGCGAACCCAAAACAGAGCCGTCTGCAACAAAATAATTACTCGGTCGCGTGGCTAGTATTGGGTATTTTATTTTAGCAGGGAGAAACTGTCAAACTATCAAGGAAAATCTGGAATTTCAACAGGGAAAAACTATTAAATTAACAGTTTTCCCCTGCTAAATTAACAGTTTCTCCCTGTTAAAATTAGTTTTCCTGTAAAAAAATTTACAGTTTTAAACTGTAAAAAAACAGTTATTAACTGGAGTCAAAATAGACAGTTTTTAACTGTAAAAACAACAGATTTTTTACAGTGTACCAGAAACTTTTAGCTATAACTTAACTGTTTTTAAGCAGTTTCAACTGGTAAACGATCGAAGTTCTTTAGATTGTAATTAAAATAATTAAGGAATAAAAACCCTCCAAAACAAGTATGATATGCATTTTATCTGCACGTCTGAAACACAATTGCAAATGCAATATAGCCTATATATAATTTTGAAAAGAGCTAAAAGAAACCAATGATATATCAAAGGAAGTTTTGAAAGGATTTCAACACCCTATTTTATGTCTCGAAATTTTTTTAGAAAAATGTGAATGGAATGTTATCCGATAATTTTTAAGCTTTACTGTAAGGTTATAGTTTTGAAATATCTGGTTTTGATAGTTTCTACTCAGATATTTGCTTATTTCAAATGAGTAAAGTAATGATTTACTCATTGAAAACAAGTCATTATATTCATAATAAGTTAGTTATAATTTATTTCGTAACTGGGTTTGCGAAATTATATAAATTAGTAAACTTGCTTTTCAATTTAATTTGATTTCAATGGTAACATCTACTAAGAAATTAATGGCAAAATTTAAGCTTATCGGCCATGTCTGCTTTCCATAACCAAACTTTCGTAAGAAATAAAACATTGCAAGAAAGCTATTTAATAAAATTTATAATTTGGGGAAGATACGAATAAAAATTTAATTGCATTACATTAACTTGCCATTAACTAGGTATTCTCAATCTAATACCTACTTTCACTCTCTATAATTCAACTTAATACGGTAAAAACCTATTTGTCGAGAAAGTAATTATCTAAAAATTTAATCAAATCAGTTGGTAAGTTTAAAAGCATTCTCAGACTTTACAATAGATGAAAACTGCCCAGATGAAAAATAGTAGATGCACTAAAAAAAAGTTAGGCTTGACTCGTCTTGTAGAATTCAAGCTCATCCTGGAAATCTCAAATTAAATGAAGAGCACTTGGAGTTTTACTTCCCAGTAAAACGTGTTTTAATCCTGGAAAAGCACATCCCTCTGCACTCTTTTAAGGAAGTAGTTTACCTAGCAGGTGTTTTTAATCGTATTGCTGGGTTCATTTACGGATGAACTTCCAAAAATGAGAGCTTTGAAGAAATTACTTCCTCTTTTATTATAACACTTACTGAAATTGTTTTTACTTTATTTTTCTAAAGAAATAAACGTATTTTATTCATTTTAACCCACTTAGGCTTAATTTGACGTCATAGTTTTTAATTGAGCTAAAATAAAAAAAATTATTCATGAGACAGTTAAAAAAAATTCAAGAAATATTAATGCTACTCTTTATTTTAATAACGTTAACTGAATCAAAGTTTATAAAAACGCCATACAGACAGCCTTTACTGTTTAGTAATGTGATTTGTATGTAGGATGTAATTCAGTATGGATGTAATATGTATGTACAGTCACAATACCATACCTGATTTTAATAATGCATCGACTAACTGCTGAAATTAATTCGTTACAATTTCAAAGTACTTGAGATAAAATACTTCAATGAAACTAATTTTCTTTATAAAACTACTTAAGTGTAAACATAACCCAAATTTTAATATTCAAAATTATAATTACAAAATTCATTTTATCATAGCTGGTTACGATAAAAAATATTTTGTAAGAAATTAATTTTTATATTTTTAATATTTTGTGTTTTTAAGTGAAGTTTTTAATCAAAAGAACAAATTACATTAAATATAAATATATAAAGGAAAATGGTAAGTTTATTTAAAAATCATATTCGGAAAAACGAAAACCCATCCAATGCTAGTATTAAAGATGTTTATATCAATATAATATCTACTTAACAAATTATATAAAATTTTATATAATAACATAACTTTCATAATAATATAATTCCCAATACTGCGCCTTCAAGTGCATATATACAACTTTTTTATTATTCAATCAGCTACGCTAAGTCAACATCTCTGTATGTATTACTTTTCATTTTCTGCCCTACCCAATTACACGTTATTGTTGTATAAAATTTTCGAAGTATTTTCTAATTAAAGTTGTTAAAATAATATTTCTATTCGCATTATGTTGAGTATTTTCCACCCAGTTAACTAATTATTACACTTCTAAACAAAGTAATTATCTCAGTGGGAACATTCACTGGTTTTAAAATTGCCTTTGAAAGCTGTCTAAGATTGCAACTTTCTTTTGTCTATAGTGACTCATTTTTGAATAAACTCATTCAAGATTGTTTACCTAGTTGAATAGTTAACTGAAGAATGATTAAAATAAAGCTAATTTCGATAATGTGATTTAAAATCCAGTTATGTATGAAAAATTAATAATATAGGGTTGTATAAGAATATATTTTAGTTTACAGTAATAAAAGCTCTAAAAATGCATGTGTGATGCATATACTACGTTATTAATCTACATAATTAGTTTAGATTACAAAGGAGGTGTGAAAGTCTTAAAACTGAAACTACAACATAAATATTTATGATAAAGTCATAATTAAAAGAGAAAGTTGAAATTTTTTAGAATGGTTACCAAAAGTTGCAAAACATTTTTTTTTTACATTTTTCTATGACGTCGTTTCTTTATGTTTCTATTTTTTACCTTCAGAATTTATTTCGTAATTAATAGGTAGACTCTTCGTGTCGGTTGAAAGAATCGGTTTTTTTTTCGCAATCTAAAATCGCATTATTAGAGTATAGATTCAGGATATATTGCACCATACGTGGAAAACAACGGATTTCCCATTCAGTTAACATAGCAGATTCGTCGTTCGAACAAGGTACGATTTAATAGGGGCTGGGGACACTCAATTATAATGAGCATATTTAAATACTTATAAATTGAAATACTTACTTATTTCTTAATCAAGACTCATTAAATTTACTTAACAAAACAATTAACTTTCGACATACTTACGATAAAGAAGGACAACAAATACTCAAGTTGATGATTGATTTTAAAAACTATATCCACAAATCAATTTATTTAAAATATTTGGTACAAACATAAATAACAATAGTAGTGACAACAGGTTCTTGTATTTTATACTTTACCGTGATATATTCAGTCAGGAAATTTCACTGGTTTAAGATAAGCTCGAGGAACTTCTGGCTTCATGCCCTAGAAAAAATATTCAGGTTGAATTAACTGACACTAACCTAAAACAATAATCCAAAATAATAAACAATAATACAAATAAATAAAGTATTACAGTTACTTTAAAAAAAATGCATTAGATAAATTTTAAAGGCATTTTGTTATAAAAAAAATTGTTTTAAGAACTACTTAAATAGATTAATTTTCAACGCATTGGGGGGGGGGGAGTGTCAGGCTATCGATATAAAATTGTCATCAATAGAGGCTGATGTGAAATGAATCAATATTTAACTGGAAATGTTAGTTCAAGGAATTGTTGAAAAAAATCTAATCATTAATCAGTTTCAATAACTCGTTATTATTTCAAGTAATCTTAGATTACTTTGATTTGGGTTTGTTAAATAAACGTTGTACTAAAGCTACACATTGGACATTGGTGAAGGGCATCGTAATTTTATACCGAAGCCCAGCGACGTGGTCGACCCTAAGTTTATGATTTTTATGCTATTTCGAATGTAACGAATTGTTCAAGTAGTAAATAAAAAACAACTTATAAAATGGTGGCGTGTAAAAATTCCTCTCGTGGCACATGGCAAGGAAGATTTAAGTTGCTTCAAAATTTTAAGTAGAATTTACTTTAGCAATTCTCACTCCACGCACAGTAGGATCCGATGTAAAATTATTAAATCTAATTTCATGCTTTCCAGTTTCCCAAACTGTATGAAAGCTGGATATATTATTCTATAATCTTCTTGGAACTATATTGTCTCAAAACTATGACTGGATTAAATTTGTCGTTAATAGCCTAAAGATATATTATCGCAAAAACACTAACTTCATGAGCTATATAAATATGTGTATGAAAGTTCCTCACTCCCATCTATGATTGCTAAGTGTCAATTCAATATACAAAGAGATGGATGATAGCTAGATCGTTTAATTTGTCGAGTCACTAAGACTATGTGCTTAGTTTACTAACCAACTTGAAGATATAAGAAACTTTAGCGGAATGGTCCAAATTAATTCTGAATATGCCTTTGTCGGTGATTCAAAAGTTATGACGGGAAAATTCTCATCGGAATTCAATGCGTTAAAAAGTTATTTTAAATTATTCCACAAAGAACTGGTAATAATAGGTGCTTATTCAAGTTACTAACTTTCTTGAAAATTGTTTTTTTATTTCGCAAGCGTATTTTTCTAATTTTGAATGCTATTAACAAGTGAGTTTCAAAGTTACTAGAAAACCTAAATAGTTCTTTAAAAATTATTAAATCCTAAAAAGTAATATATTAGTTATTCAAACTTTCATAAGTTTATGGGTAAAGTATCAATCGAATTCCATTATTCTACGATACGATATAAGTGTATTTGCAACATTTGCTTTCAAATTTAATTTTTCTAATTTTGTAAACTAGAGATGCATTAAATGTAGATACCATCATAAAATATAATTAATAAGTAAAAAAAAGTTTCCCATATGCAACAATTGAAATACAATGTGTTGCAGCAAGAGACTTGATATTAAATGCAACAATATATCCAACAAAATGATCTGAGGACAGTTTTAAGGACAGAAGTTATTAGTTTATTTAAAACAGCTATAAAAAACAAAATTTGCATCTACTTTTCTCTAAAATTTGAAATGTATCTTTCATACATAGTGTATATTCTTTTTAATTGAAAATTTCTTTTGTCATCCGCAGTTTATACTTTGTTTTAAATAATAGTCTCCGTGTAATCTATCATCGGCATGGTCTCCATGTAATCTGTCATCATGTAACATAAAAGTGATATAGCGCTCCACCCAACCAAACTTTTCATTATCCATAAACAAAAGGCTAGCAGCTTTTCTGTCGTAAATTTGGCCTTTTAAAAAATATGCGTTCGTAACAAAAACTTGTAAAATACTAACAAATAATTTATTTTTCTTTAAAAAAAAACTTGTAAATTTAAAATGTCTAATCATGGTACATATGTTATTTTTCTCTTATTGATATAATGTGCTAGTAAATATAAAATGCCGGCATGGTAGATTGGCTGAAGTTTTGTGTCGCAGAGGCTGCGTGCACATTTTCGCCCGGGCATCCTACTAACAAACCGCGCATGGGAAAATTCTCAACAAATGACTCCACATATATGAGACTGGTGCATGCGAAATCTGTTTGTGATCCAAAGTCCCTACCCATAAGACGATGCTACTCTTGAATTGCTCAGTTTCACACCTCGTCGTTGAACTACGTTTCAAAATTACGATGCGTGTCATCAATATTCCATGTGTGGCCTAGTGTGACGTTAGTTCATCCAAAGTCGCAAAATGGTTATTTGAAGAGATTTAGTGTTTTTGCAGAATTTTTTTTAGTTTTTTATTGTTGATTGTACTTTCGACAAATAAAATTTAATAATTTATAAACAATTTTCATTTTTGATCATTTTTCATTTTTGGTGGAAAAATTATACTAATATATTCTAAAAATATTATAATCTTATTTTGGTTGATTACGTCCGAGTAAAATGTTTTCAGTCTACTTAAACGAACACACAATATAAAATTAATTTTGAAAATGATTAATACTTTCCACGGACAATTAATTATTGTATAAAGTAATGCCAAAATGCATTAAAGATTGTTTAATTTCTTCGTGACAGTTGCTTCAATTATAAAATGCAATGAATAATTAAAATTTTTACACTGTTTTTTATTCATCTAAAATCTCTAACTTCTTTTCATGTATTTATCGTAACCGAATAGAACATAATATTTAATTTAAAAGCAGTTGAAATTATTATTAAACTGGAAAACTAATATTTATAACTCTTTATAAAAAGTATTTCGACACTTTTTCAATATCTTCCATATTTGTAAATTGACTTATATTCAATTATTTTACATAACTGGTTTCTATACTTTTCGTATTTTGAAATAGTTAAACAGGGTACATAAATATTCATTTATACTCTTTATTATACATAAATATATAAACATTGGTAAAATCGTTTTTGTACTTGAAATCATTTATTGCAAAACGTTATTACATTCCATATCAAACTTTCCTTGCAAAATTATATTTGTTTACCAGTTGTTTACATCAAGTTATTTCATTAAATATTTATTTATAATTATATATTAAGGGTGTAGTTGCAAAACTCGTATTCTCCAAAGTATGACTAAGGTATAGGGTCCGGCCTGTTCATTGGCGACATTTGATGGCTGTTGATTTAATGGGATGAAGTCGTCAACAAAAACGGACTGGACCCTATTTATACTTTGGATAATGTGAGTAATACAAATACAGCCTTCATATATAATGGAAATATTCTTTTAATCTAATCAACTCCTAAGAACTAAATATTATGTTTGATTTTGAAACCAAAACTGACTTTATTTTCAAAACATTGAAAAGAAAAGCAATATCTTATGATATAACACCAGACATCTTTGCTTTTCCTTGCAAGATACAAGTTTATTAATTTTATAACATAAATATGTACTTACTTAATTGATTTAGCTCCAAATCATCTTCAGACTTCAAATACTTCATCGATACTCACTTTAAAATACATAAATATCCACAAGAATTAATAAGTCAAACACTAGTGTTCCACTAATAATATATTCCAATACATAAATTGATTAAAATTTTCAACTTACCTGCAAATAGATATATGCTTTATATAAATATGAAAAACATACCGTATAGTGTACATCAATAATTTTATTGTACTAACATAAAACACTTGCAATACCATTTATCATTTCAGATTTTTACCACCTTACTGTATAAAAGTGATGATTTTAGTCATCCTTAAATATAAAACTGTATTTTCAAGAAGTACATTCAATAAAATGTTCTTAATGACATTTTCCAAAATCTTATATAATGAAATTCGTTTGATTACCCTTATCCTTTTAACTGATAAGTATCAAAAATCAATTTCAGAGTTACCAAAGAAAGTATTTTTTTACGTACCACACATTGAGACAGACTTTGACTCCCTACCTTTTAAACAGAATAAAATAGAAACACTTATACTGATCACAATTTAGTTTATCCACTTTAACACATATCATGAAATAAAACAACCATTCTTATTAATAATTTTCGTAGTACTGTATTTTTTTGTTATAGTAAGAAAATAAAATATATTACAAATTTCACTTTAATACAGCACTTTATCAAATAAATCTGTTTTACCGACGATGGTTTCCTGATCGTGTATATTCATGGCTTCCCTACTAAAGTAAACTTGTTATTTTATTGTATTTATTCAATATATAAATGCTTACTTATTTAAAAGCTGACTCTTCAAGCTTCTAAACTTCACATTAGATTCACCTTAGTACCGGTAATCCGTGTCTCACATTTGTGTCATTCTTAATCATTCCACCTTATACTTAACGAAATAAAGTTTTCAAACTTAACTGAAATTTATTAGTTACTTCTTATTTTTTTAGTAAGAGCTTTAAGTGCTCTTAATATCCTAAAACTCACTAAGTTTACATATCGCCTCTCCCAGTCACGGCCACCCTATTTACAACTTATATTTATGAATAATGAATATTATCAACTTATATTATATCAACTTATATTTATGAATAATGATTTAGGAATAATTCCCAATTTACCCCTAAATAATTTCTTGATAATTTTATAATAATAAACTAAACTTATTTATTATTACTTCGATTCAAATAGCCTTGCCTAAATCACTCGCATTTTTGGAACTAACAAGTCTTGGAAACTCCTATACATCATGCATATCATACCAGTTCTTTCCCCGCCCCTGTACCCCCCCCCCCCTTCTCACCAGAGTCGATAACCATAAATCCCATTCATACCAATATTCAATAATACCCTTAAAATGTAAACTTATTGTTTATCTCAACCCATTTAGCCATGACCTAAAGATCAATTCATTTTAATGGCTCACAAAACCTCTTGAAACTCATCACGTTTGCATATACCCACTCAGTCATTCCCTCCCATTTTCTCACCGCAGACTCAATGATTTGTGAACCCTAAGTCCATCGTACCCACCCCCTGCTACATCGGTAGCAAATCGAATTGATTCCGTGTGATTTAACGCTACCTCCAAAATCCACTACAAATGCATAAGATGCAAATGAGAACCATGCGCAACCAATGTTATTCGAAGCAGAGAGATAACGCTGCAGTAATCATTGCATGAAACTGCAGCTGATTCGTTTGATTAAGAAACGCGACGGTTAGCTAATACAAAATATGGGGGGATGCAATATCATCAGACAAGTAACCGAACTTTGAGTGTGCGTGAGTTTGGTGTGGGATATTCAGTGCCCAAATGGAAGCTGGAAAACATGCATTCTAGCTTAAACTAATTAAATGAACTATTTCATTTAAATCATTAATGATGGGTTAAAATATTCATAAAATTCCTTATAGAAACCGCCATTGCAATGTATTGACTTGAATTTCCTTTAGTTTACAATTACCAAAAAATATATGCATGATCAACCAAACGTTGATACGAAATTTTTATTTACTGGCTTCATAAGATGCTTTTAAGTACGCATATAAAAAAAACGACAGTTGTTTATCACTAAATAGCATACAATGTCTTTAATAAAACCGATAGAACTGTAATTTAAGAGAAACTAAAAATAAAAAATATATATTGTTAACACATTAAAAATGTATCTCTTTTTTTTTTGTCAGGAATATAATAAATTATTTTTATGCATTACTTTACATTAAAATTACAAAATATATGATAAATAATTTGTCACAACGTTCTACAAAATAGTTTCCTTTCGAAAAACATTTAAATTCAATTTTTTTTTTTGGCTACTTTGCTCAACGAAAAAATTTTCTGAAAAATATTTTAAGTTTCTCCCTCTGAAACCCATATCTTATGAGCAACAAAAGTACTTTGCATGTGGAATAGATATTGTAGAATTACACTTAAAAAACGGCAACTTCCAATTTACATTCAAAGTAGTCTTTATTTAAAGCAAAGAAATTTTTCTGGAAGGGATTCGAGTGGATTAGCTATAGCTTGTACTTGGTACACAAAAAGCAATTTCTGTCTGGGTAACAACTTTGGGGATTTCAAGAGTTTTCTTTTGCCAACCATTTTTTTAACGTAGAAAAGGGAGTTGTTAAACATTATTTTTTTATTTCTTCAATTTTTACTCTGACTCACAATGGGTATTATTCAATTTACCGTCAATTTATAAATTCAAGGAATGAAAGCCAATGAATCTAAAGACTAACACACTTTCACCAAGGTCGGGGATCTTGCTTCTTGATAGCTTGGTTGGTAGAGCATTTGCCTTTAGATATACAAATTTTCAGATCGAAAACGCTCTGCAAAACTGCCACAAGATGAAACAATTGAAAAAAAATACAAATTCTGCGAAACTTCATTATGTATAAGGTGCTGGTGCACTCTAGATCTGTCAAGGCACAATGTCCTGACCATAGGTAAAGTTAAAAAGATCAAGATAATATAAAGAAATAATTATTTTATAATGTACTTTTGTTAGTTTATTATTCTGAAACTACAATTCGTAATGGTATCAAAATGACAAAGTGAGTGCAATTTTTGAGAAAATCTTAGTCAAATAATTTATTTTCATCAACTTAAATTACTTAAAGCTTTAAGTTTGCAAACCCCAAACTATAAAAGTATATTTAAAATAAATTTACTTCATCCATACATTTACTAGTAATCTAATATATTTTTAGTCGTAACTATGTTAATTTCTCGATTAAATGCATACGTAGTTTAATGTGCATTGAAATTTAATCCCTTATATTTTCAAATTCAAACACGTATAAAAATATATTCACGTCCAAGATCTACCACGTGCCATCAAATTACGTTTATAAAAATCAACTCTTTGTATAAAGTTTCGCCATGTAATTTGCCCATTCAATAGAAAAATGCTATTTTCAAAGCAATATTTGCTCAGTGTTAGGGAAGCTGTTAAGAAATTTGGTCCCTGTGCCATCCAACAACTTATAATGCTTCCCTAAGCACTGAAGACCCTCAATTTCTCGAAAAGTTTAATTATACAGTATAGTATTTGTCTATTCAGTTCATCCATGGACTGTATGAAATAGATGTTTTAAAGGGTTAATGCCTAAAAACATTATTGAAAGGAGGGAATACATTCAAGTTCCCAGAGTTTTGAAAGAGCTCTGGTTATAATTATGGACTGGTCATTATGAAAGCTTTGATGAAATTACAGTTTGCAGTGAAAGAAAATTTAAATGAAGAAGCACTTCTAAAACTTCTTATGTTTAACGAAAGTGTATGTTATTATAAAACCAATTTATTATTTAAAAGAAGTGTTAATTTTAAGAGCTTATGAACAAGGTTTAGGTTCATTTTTTTTTTAGATAATTACGATTTTCTCCTTTTTTTTAATCGCATTTTAAAACTTCATATCAACAGGTTTTTTTTTATTTTGCATGCATCGAAACTGATTTATTCTTCACTTTCTAAAACAATTTTTTACCAAACTCTTAAATTAGTATTAAATTGTAGTTACAATTTTTAGATATAAATGCATGTCCTAAAATTATTTCAAGTCTAACAAATGCGCTTAAAATAATACATTTTTTTAATAAAAACTCCTTACAAATGGAAAATCTTTGGCATTATTGAAGTTTCCGCTAACGAAACACAAAGAGGGCGATGAAGTTCCCCTCTAATCCTCCCCGTTCTTTACTAAGACCCATTTTTTTTTTTTCAAATGTGAACACTCGAGTAAAAATTAATAACGTTTATAAAGACGCATTATCAGCTTGATTATGTATATTTAAGCTCAGTTTTCTCCTATATTTTTAAGGCTTGTCGAGGAAGAGAGGGTTAGCGATCGATAAGTGTATTCTAAAATTGTTCGTTGTCGTTTTTGTGCTTCGGTTAAAAATAATAGTTTGAACTTTTAAAGTTAAGATGACAGTCAAAAATACTTTTTATTAATATAAAATAATTTTGTTCTTTTTAAAATTATTTATTTAAGAGTATTATAAGACCATTTCAAAAATGCAAAAGATACTAAATAGTTTTTAAAGTTTATTACATAATTAATTGATATGAGTTATGAGGGAGAGATTTGGTAATTACGCAGGTTTTGTAGATACTTGGTTAAGTTATTATAAAATTAAACACCTTTTTTTATTCAGTTTATTATTAAAAAAATTTAACACTTTTATGCCACTCAAGATTAAGAGGTTTTTAGGATAATCTCCCAATGTTCCCCATAATTAATTTTATGTTTGAGTTCTCTATAACATTGCGTAAAGTATTTAACACACAAAATAGTTTTTAACACATTTTTACATAAAATAATATTAAAATACATTTATATTAATTGTAAAAAGTTAGCCAAAATCATGGAAAGACTTTTTTCCATAAGCAACACGCCAATTAATTATTTAACTAAAACCAATTACCATAAAAATAATAGCATTCTATTTATTAATTAGAACAATTTTAAATAATTGAACTTTCCATTTTAATTTATTTTTCAGATAAAACCTTGAAACTTTTAAAACCACTGACTACTATTAAGAATAGCAATTTCGTGCGTCCTAAAATCATCTAATTAAATTCAAAAATTCCATTTTAAACCCAAACCAGTTAGGTTTTATTTTATGCATTTTCTATTTCAAAGAAACAATATAATTTTTTTTTATTTAAAAAAAAAGTTATCGCAGTATTATCATTAAAACTTACTCTTACTACTAGTGCGGGATTATTTCACGACAAAAGTTTTGCCAAGAAAATTAATTGGACTCATTTGCATGTTATTGCCTATTGGTATGAAACATTTATGCAATTTAGCAGAAAAAACTGATGCCTAATGTTATAACATAACATTTCTTCTACAATATTAAAATCGATACTCTGATTTTTAATTTTTAATAAAGGTTTATTTTTTTCCGATGTGCTGCTCGGCATGTAAAATTATGTTTCCCAACAATTTTTTTGTCATTTAAATTATTCACGCTTCAGTAAAGTATTGAAGAACAGTATAAATTTGGAGCCAGCAACTTGAAATGGATTTATAACTTATTTTTGATTACACTGCTTTACATTTCCCCGTGTAAGTAAGAACTCTGCTTCGATCCAGAGAATTTTTCTGTGAAAAACTAAAATTAATTTATAATTTTTTAAAAAAATTTGTATATGTATATTTTTACAGTTAGTTAATGTTTCCTCTTTTAAAATAGTAAATCAAAATATATTGAACTTTATTTTGTAGAATATCACAAATGAAAAACCTAATAAAAAAAACAAATTTTAAACAAAATCATCCAGATATACTTTATAATTATGAATAGCCTGTTAGTGGGCCAAGGCCTAACTTGTTCATTGCAACTTACGTGACTAAGATATATGCAGTGTTTAGTTCTCAAGCATGCTTGGTCCTCATTTTATCGACCCTCTTAAGGAATGAAAGTATGACTCAATCTCGCCCAATCTAGGACTCGATCCCCGTAACTGTGGTATAGCAATGCAAAGCACTAAAACTAAGCCACTGGGACTCATTTTCATGGATTATTCTCGCCACAACATCCATAAACCATAAATAACCTGTTAATAAAAAAATATTGTTCGCATTTTATAGAATAAAAAAGTCAACATTCCTCTTTCTTTTTCAGTAAATTCGTGCGATTTTTTTTAAATAACAAAGAAAATTCCTATTCAATTTAACATTACAAAACATTTATTTGTTGAAAAATTTCAAATTCTTGCACATATCTCTAAAAACTGCAATAAAAGAAAAGATCTATCATTTGTTCTCAAAAAAACTTCGTATAAACATCTGATTTTGGATTAAGTTTCACCCTTTCACGATACAGAAAGAAATCCAAGGTGTCAAAAACCGAGGAAAAGTATCAATCCCATAAAAAGAAAAATGATGTATGTGCTAAGGAAAAAGCGCAGTTTTCCTTTACCAAAAGATCACATGAATATATTCCAGGGCTTTCCTACGACAACAGAAGGATTTTTCTGTATATAGGTAAGACTACTTTGGGGAGATTTTAAAAGGAGATGATGGTTTTCGTCAACCTCACGGAAAAAAAGTGAAGAGTTCTTAAGTTTTTAAAATGATTTTTGTGAAAGTATTGTATTTGCTTACAACCGACAAATTTTTATCTGCGTTGAATATAATGTACAAACAAATAAAGATGTTCCTATTGATATTACTTTTACGAAAGAAGATCCAACCCTTTTTATTTCTGTAGAAATCCATTTTTTGTGCACCTACAAGCGCCAAACTTCGCTTACGAATAATAAAACACGTGACTTTTATTGAAGGAAATTTTAAAATTCGCTGAAGCATACATATTTTATTAAAATTTAACGATACATTCGAGAGGTATAAACTAAACAAGAACTACACTCTTTTCGCTTTGGCAACACATTTTTTATCTATATAAAATAAAATGCAAAGTATTCTAAAATATTTATCCATTTTCAATTTCTATTTAAGTATTTCACCTTTAACAACTTATCGATTATTTTTACATGATAGGTGTAACTCATTGCTTATTTATAATTTTTAATAACTTCATAAAAGAAAACCCAGTTTGAAAACACGTTGCAATCTTGGAGTAGCTAAAGTCAACTAGATAAGGTACTAACTGAATCGCTAAAATACTTTCCAATATCATTAAAATTATAGTTTCAACTGAAAAATTACAAACGTTCATATTTTTTAGCGAAATAAATCTTTTAATAATTAATAAAGTTTTTATCAATGGTTCGTCGCGTGATCACAAACACATCGATTTGGCTGACGTCACTAGTAAGTATAAACAAACCGGCTTGAAGCGTTTTTTAATTAAACATGATTTACTCTAATTTACTATTAAAATATAAGAATTATAAAAATAATTGAAGGCCGTTTTACAGAAGAGGATAGTTCAAATTTGCAAATGTCAAATGTAAAATGTATGCAATGTAATGCCAAAAATGTATCTTGCAATTGTTTTTTGACAAAATGTTGAAAAAAGAAAAAAATAGTTTTTTTGTACATACGCTTAATTTACGAAGATAAAAAATAATCAAATACACTATTGTAGGTTGGTTGGTAGACATTATATTCGGGTTTGTTGTGCTTGTCAGAGACCGCTTATAAACCTTCGTCAGTAAGACAGAACAAACAGAAACACACACACATAATGGATCATCTAATTTTTACGAGACAGAGGCAACTAAGATCCCAGAATTGCTTTCACCCCAAGGTATCGTTTTGTATGGAACTTGAGGACTTTCACCAACAGATTTAACGGACGTACTCCGATATACTCGACGAACAAAACATCCATGCCTTACCGGATTCGAACCGAACCCAAGGCTCCAAAGGCTACTCTTAACCGTTTTCCCGCGGTCGGCAAATACACTATTCACCGGCCGTTTTGATTGTAACATTTTCAAGTAAAATTGTCTTATAAGTGCATTGCACAAATAAACAAAGGCTATTATAAATCTGGATCAAAAGTGAGTCGTCCCAAATTTCCGAAACACTTAATTTTTATATTTTTTACAAAACCGGCAAATGAGTTTTTTTCCCTTAAAAAGTTTTTTTTAGATTTTCGAAATTTAGAATAGTAGTGTGAGAGTATCATTATAAAATTGATCAATGGTTAGAGCTTATCAAAATGAGTTTAATAAATACAGGCCACTTTTACTGCCGCAAGACATATATATTTAAAATCAAATACTATCATTGTAGAATTTTCGTCAATCGAAGATCTGAATTTATGTTCTACCTCGATTCACAAATAAATCTGAAAAAAGTTCCTCGCAAGTTTGAAACAAGTAAAAAAACGACTGCACTTAACCAGGAGATTTAATGCTAGTATTTATCACCTAGATGGGAGAGCCCTAACTCTAAAGGGCAAGGGAATTATTTGGTCCCATAGAAAAGAGCAGCAGCAAACGATAACACCTTGATTTCTGTTTGAAAAAAAGACATATAGAGTAGAATCATTTTAAAAATAGTAATAACTTTTTTCATACGAAAAAGTATGCAGTAATGTTTAACGTTTATTTGTATAGATATTTTTCTGTGTTTACTCCAACGTATAAAATTTTAACATTACATTTTGGATATTTTCTATAAACATTCATGCTAGTTTTTCCTTTCATTTACATTTAATCATAGGTATACCTACAAAATGTGTGTGTAGTTAAGAATTATGTTTTATAAAAATTTCGAATGAAATATGTTTGAGATTTTGCAAAATTGACTATTGCCAACTTTTTTATTAAATTATAAAAAAAAACTATTTGTAATTTTTTATAATTAAATCGTATTTAGCGTCTTACACAAATAAACTGGTTCGAAATTACGACGTCATTCGCCAATAGCCCGTGTGTTAAATTATTGTCTATTTCGACAATAATTCAAAACTAACCTAACCTTACACAAATAAAGTGTCCATATCCCTACAAAGATATTACATAAAATCATATTACAGTTTAAATATTTCTAAAATATAATAGTAATTAAGTTTTATGGAAGAAATAGGATATTGCCTCTTGAAGTGAGTATTTGTATTTTCTTGTATGTCCTAAGCTGTTTTCAATCAGTTTTAACGAAATTCCATACAGTTTTTTTCTAATTTATTTTTTTTTCTTTCATTATTTCCTGTATAGAACTATGTACTATTCTTTGATATGCATTTTTCTTTTTTATATCTATTTCCTTTTTTCAGATTATAACTTAAATTTAATGTTCAAATCGCTCCTGCAAGTCAAAATTGTGTAAGACACAAGTCGATTGACTCAAAATCAAAAACATGTAACCTTTACATAACAATACTAAATATATATATATATATTCGATAATTTTAAAATAACTCCCTGTAGCATTTATCTCATAATGTATATAAACCTCTCTCATTCTTCCCATTGTACTTCCTCAATACCCCCACTCCATTAAAAAAATTCTCTTTCTTTTCGATAATGCACAACCCTTTTTTTAATCCCTTTATATCTATTTCTCTTCAACTTCTTTTTCCCGTCCTTTCTCTAAATAGATTATAATTAACCCTGACTTTCCAAACCTTCTTTCACCAAATCTCTCCACAGCTGTGTAAACTGCAGCCTATCGTCACGAAATCAATCAAACAGCAGCCATCGCATCCCGCAATGACAGTCGGAGGTGAATATAAAAGCAAAAAATGTTCCTCCGAAATTTATGACTCCGAATGATCATAAATCATTACGAGCTTCTAAAGTTAGTGATTTTTTTTGTCCCGAATATATTGTCGCAGAAAACGAGAAAAATCTCTTTTAATAAGATAATGGTATCTTTTTGCCTGGCTTTGCGCTGTATATTTATAAGAAAAATATTATAATAATGAAAGTATATAGCTCATTGTCTTTTAAGCCGTTTCGTTTGACTATTTTTTTTTGTATTTTGTATTGGTGTTTCAATTAAGATTTAACGTGATACCCACAAAAAAAATTTTGAACAACAATTTGTAAGTTAAAAATGTTTTATAAAGAATCTAGAAATTAACATTGATATAGTTTTAAGAAGGAATCAACAAGAAAAAAACTCATACAACTCTACAAAAGGAAAATAACCTCTACCACAATGTGAAAAAAAATACTATAACGTTTAAGACATAACTATAATACTGATGGTACTGATTTACTGCTTAACTCTTTATCAACTGACGGCACTTAAAAGTACCACTTATAAGGCCGCTGTTATACTTTTCATTGCCTAATTTGCAGAAAATGGGGTGGTGAAACTTTTTGATTGACTTTTGCGGCTTTGGCGCATTAATTTCTACAAAGATAGAGTAAATTCTTCAGAAAACTTTTACTTTAGTTATCCTGCTCCAACCAGTTATGTCCTGACGGTATTTTTAAGTCTCATTTAAAAGACAGTTGTTTAACAGTTCATTGTCCGTTTGAGGGAAAATATACGGTATTAGGGCTTTCATTAAGGCCGTGTTCGGTTTCAAAACATTAAAGACTAAAATGGTAATCATATTCATTCAACAAAATTTCGTTGTTGGTCAGTGTAATTTAGTTATTATAAGTAGAAAGAAGGAAAGAGAAAATTTAATTATGAAGTGCATTTTGTATTCTAACTATTTTTGTACCGCAATATATTATTATTAATCAAGCAGCTAACTTTTAAAATGAGAAACGGCAATAAAGTTAAATCTTAATTCACAGCATAAAGGATTACTGTGCTTTTAGTGAATGAATGTAACGTATAATGTAAATCCACTTCCCTAGTGCAATTTACCTACCTAAACATGATTTTGACTGCTTAGCTTGAAATCTGAAAAATACGTGTTTTTAGTTGTTTTTCCAAGTAAGCTGAACATAATCACACATTTGGGATTATATGCGTCTCTTTTCTTTTTCCTTACTAGCAAATGAATACCCGTTCTCTTCGCACGGGCTTAAAAAATACAGTCCAAATTGCATTCATACATATACACCATTTAGTCCACAGCTATAGAGAAACATGTCTCCTATTGTTCCATTCTGTTATATTAACTTAAAATTCCAATGTCCTTTTACTTTCGTTGTTAATAATTCATGGAAAAACATCAATGTCATGATACCCCATTCTTAAAAATATATAGTCGGCAATATACACTTAAACCGCCATTATAACTTTCCACGAAAAACCATTTTAACTAGTTGAACTATTATTGCAAAAAAAATTATCCTGGTGATAATTTCAAATATGGGAGGAAATAACACATTTCGCATGACTTTTGGCGATAATTTTGCGATTTGGGTGTTTGCGTAGAAACTTAGTTTAAGTCAAAATCTCAATTCTGAATCAAATTTCCACATTTGGCTATCTTAGCAACAAATTGCAGAGAAAATTATCGCTACAAACAGCTCATATAAGAGCAATTGCGATGATATCTGAACCGCATATAACAATATAAAACATTGAAATACACAAATTTCGTCCATCTAAGAGCTTTGGTGAGTTCGGTGGCAAATTGGGCGAACAAATGGAAATGGACGCATACAAAGCTCTACTGCGTTATGACTCCCGAGCGACCAGAACCATATAAAAAAACACATTTAGCCCAATTAGTGTACTTGAAGATTTTAAAATCTAATTCATCTTAAACATTTTTATTTTTTTTTCCAAATATATGAATTTAGTTTCTGAAGATAATGGCAGCAGAATAAAACTAAATGTTACAACGACCAGACATGCATTACACTTACATTCATTTTTATTGTTATAGATTTATTAAATTAAGTAAGAATACAATATTAAATACTTATATAAATTGAATATCTAAAACTTTAAAAGCATTTTCATTGTGAAATCTCTTAATGGACTTAATGTAATGACTGTATTAATACGCATTATCTATTACCAGACGCGTATTTGTATTCAGTCTGTTGTCAAGAATTATCTGTTGAAGTAATATGCTTTTAACTGGAGGGGTTGTGCAATGAAATCTTCTGTAATGCATGTCAAAATCCATTAATTGTATGATAGCCTGACTTGATAATGCTAAATAACATGCTTTTAAACATAGAAAGTATCCTAAACTAGATTTATACGTATACGCAACGCTTTTGCAATAAATTGGTGGACCGCGTTCGTTTGTGTTATACCCTTGATGTGTTTGCATGATTTGTAAATCTTAATATTAAATCCCTTGTTTGAAAACCCTATTAGCTTTGGTACCTAAAGCTGACTAGGAATTCATTTCTGAAAGGGGAATATGATGTTAATAATGGTAATGACACCACAAATTACTTATAATATTTAAGGTATTGGCTTAATACTATGCTTACTACTATATATATTTTGCAGTTTAAGAATGTATGCTAATAGTCTTAATGCGTTTCTCTTGCAGCATTGTATAGAAATTTTCAGTTAGTGTACACCACCTGTAGAGAGTATATGAAATAAACCTATGCAGTTTGGACAAAAATACTATGTTTGGCGATAAATAATCTTCCAGTGTGTTTGATAAATCTTTTACCATCTTAAAATTACATTTTTCCCTAGTATTATAGCTTCCACCTATTTACTTTTTACTTTCCTTTACGATAGCAAAAAAAGAATCTTTTTTTTCTCGATTCTCCTACAAGAAATATTTAGCATTTTCTAACTTAATCTCTTTTATACTATCACAAAAAAACAATGCCACAACTGAAAGTCGAAAGAACATATCTGCTTAAATAGTGACAAATAACAACCTGAACTGTCATTTCAAAGTAAATTGATAGATACATTAGTTTTGAAGCCCAGATATGATAAATGCACTTAGCACTTTACTTTAGCATGTAAAAATTCACTAAAATATTACTGCGTATGGATGACAGTGAATTAACGTCCAAACCTTCCTAATAAGTAAGCGCTTTTGATTGATTAGCATTCAGCCTTTCTTGGAAGAAGCGAGGACTGTTCAATAGAAAACGCGACTTCGTTAATTTATCAAAGGTTTTAGTGTATTCTGAGGCCTGAGAAATATTAGCCTTAATGCTTTAATAATTAAAAATGATTGAAGACCTTCATATTTATCTTTTACTTTAAATTAGGAAACAATAAATTCTGAAGTAATGGAGATATGGTGAAAAGAGCAAAACGTAAAATGGTCTTTGATGATAAACTTAAACTTTCTTTTTCAAAGAACTTGTATAAATTGAGGTATTCGCTGCAGTAAGATTTACGTTAAGTATATATCTTAGTGTAAATCAGTTGATAGGGGTGTAGTGGCAGAGTTCACATTCTATAAAGTATAACCATGATATAGGGGCCCTCCCCTTCAATGGCGATTTCACCCAAGTAAATTTACCTTATCAAAAGTTACCAATGAAGTGGCCGGCCCGTGTATCTTAGTTGTACTTTGTAGAATGTACTTTTTGCAACTACACCCTTCAATTGTGATGAACCTATTGATAAAAAACATCAATATTATCTTCAACACTGTGATAACAAAATAGTGCTGTCAACTAATGATGTTAAATAATTTATCGTCAAACTTATTAATTCGAATAAATTTTTATTTGATACAAATAGTATATGCATGCTTGAACTTTTGAAATTTATTTAACCAAAAATATAGTTTTACAGTTTCTTATTTTCGTACATTTTACTACAGATTCAGTTTAAAAATTTCAATAAAAAATTATCACACGTATAATAATTTAATAAATATAAACAAATTGGTATTTGGTTAATAATACAAAAAAATATTATCGAAAACTTTTACTAATTCACCTATTTTTAAAAAAGAGAAAATTGTAGCTAAGAATTCCAAGTTTTACAAAAAAAAAACACTGTGTATATATATTCAAACCTAAACTATAAATCCGGTTTGATATCGTAAAAAGTCAAAATTTTTAATTGTTCTTATTTTTAATAGATAATTACAAGGCAACTTTAATTCTACAAGATCAAATCTAAAGCAACTTTTTCTACCTCACCAATTTCCTTCTATTCCTAATTCGGTTTCTCTCCTTCAGAAAGGAAGAGTTTAAACCTCAATATCCTCAGATAAAATCGGAATAAACAACAAAAAATAAACCCACCTTCCACAATACCCAGTCCACTTTCCATTCAAACTCTGACTCTCTCGAGGTACATAAAGCTGTGTGTACCCACGAAATTCTCAACACGTACTCAACCAGCTCAGTTGAGCCAATCACATTACCAAACTTGCAATAAAAGACCCAATCAACCCCGAACTTGAAAGAGCTGCTTAGCATACACTTTTCAACCCTTACGCCCGGATAACCGAATAGTTGACATTTTACTTTAACCGGAAAGAAGTAGCACGGGTATGTAAAGAACAAAGCATATAATTCTTTCCCGTGTTAGGAGATATGATATTTTTTGTTTAAAAAAAAATGGTGGTATTTACTAGTTTAAATATAAGGTGAGCTCGAATAAAAGTAATACAAGTTATGTCTTTACGTTTACGAAAAAAAATCGGATTTTTAACTTTATTTAAATTGTATGTATTTAAACGAAAATTTGATTCTATAACTTCAAAAAAAAAATTAAAATTTATGAAAACATGATAACGTTTTCTCTTTAACTTAGTTATGCATAAAACGGTTTAATACCATCAAGTTATTAGAATGTATACGTCTTGCCTTCTCACAAACTTCTAGACTCGACAAACGTAAGATTGCGTGTTTTTAACCCGCGGTCTTTTCAGAAATATTAGAGAAGTAACAAACTTATATTTTTTAAGTAGTTATTTTTTCATAAACTTTAAGTCCAATACTATTTTATAAGAATTATAAAGGAACTAATGATATTTATCTAAAGCTTTTTTATTATTATTATTTATCAAAATATTTAATACAAAAAAATTAAGAAAATAATCCTGAATTAAATTTTACTAGCCTGATTTTTTTTCTAATTTTAAAATGTATTTAACACACAATTCTGAAGTACATGTGTATGAAATTCGGAGCTTCTAATTCGGATACGCAGATTCATTTAAGGAAAAACTATTTTTATTTTCGTTTACTATTATTGATTTATCTTGTATAATGCGCTCTAATTTCAGTTGTTTTTGGAAAGGCATGTGTAATGGAAGGAACACTTTCCCCTAAAGCATATATTTGAATTTTTTTTCAAATCAAAATAAACTAAATACTTTACAGCTTTGCCAAGTCCCAAAAGAGGGGCTGGGGAGTCCAGTCGGTTAGGCATTCGCCTAGCATGCGAAAGGTCCCAGGTTCGGGTCCGGGCATCGCCAGAATAACTGCCGACCTATAAACGGCCCGTGCAGCCAAAAATGTCCGACGAATAATACCCCGTGTAGAGGGAGTGCACGTTAAATACCCTTCAAAGTCCTAACGCTGCGTACGATGTCGCCCTTAACGGTTGCGTTGGGTGCCTTCTCAGGTGTCGGCTCGTCACTTGGTTGCGGTTCTAAAATACGACGCCCGTCGCCAATAGCTCTCGTGTAGCTCTAGTGTGACGATAATTCAAACCAAAACCAAACCAAGTCCCAAAAGACACCTCTTGGTTCTTAACTCGTTCACTTTTGTGATCCTTCGATAACTTTGCATCTTAACATCCTATTTAGACAGATGTGATCGGGTAAGAATGAATTATCACAGGCACGATGTTTTTCACGATTTTACCATGTTCCAACTTCTTGCACGGCCGTTTGTATGAAGGTAAATCGGTTTAAGGTTGGGTAATTTTTATGCGAGTTGAATAATCGATTGCGAGTTTTTTTTTGTAGTAGGTATATAGATCGAATTTCTAGGAAGTCTTTTGAAATTCTGTGTAGATAGTTGAATATCAAAGAGACTTTAAGAGCTCGAGAAGATTAAATTTTTTTAAATGTCTGGTTTAAGTTGGATTCTATTTAAAATTCAATTTTCAAGCTATTGCAGCAGTTGCTACTTCTATGAATATAAATAGCAACAGGGATATTTTCCGTCAATAGTTTGTGGAATGTACAAAAAATATACGATTAAGACATCGATATTAAAGTACTTATAAAAAAAATTATTAGAAGTGGTATAAAAATGTTTTTAAAAACAGTTTTGTTTTATAAATGATAGTTAATTAATCGGTTCATAGACTTTCATTTCGTTATATTAACTCATTAACCGTGATTATAAAGAAAATTTTAAATGGAAAATAAGCTTTTTGCTTAAGTTTACCTAAATAAACAAAATATAAGGCAAATTAAGACAATAGTACTCAACAATTTATGTAGGACAAATTAAGTTACACTAGAAACGATTTTTAAACACTTAACCTTTTTATTCGGTAACGAAGATGTAATGGCATTCACAAATGGTTCGTTAATGGGTTAAAACTGAAAATGTTCCATATAATTTACATGCTCAGACGGATTATATAAGTAAATAAACTACTAAACAATATATTACACACAAGTTTTGTTATCTTAGCGAAATATGCTTAAGTAAGTTATATTGAAACAATAAATCTTTCATTGCGTAAATTATTTTTTAATATTTTTAACAAATTATTTTATGTGTATCAAATTAGATTTTATTAATTATACGAAAGACGTATCCAAAACATTTATTAAAAATTGACGAAAAAACCAATAAATAAGAAAAAACACAAAAAAAGCAGCTTCAAATTATTCTCAAATGTTAACTGATAAAAATGTTTGTATGAAACAACTACTTATTTCTTATCTATTCGTTCAAACTTTAAGAGTTTTTTCTAGAAGTCTTCTAGTTTTTTTATAGAAACTTGTTTTAAAATTATCAATCACTCGACTTCTACTCTCTTATCTAACAACCATCAATTTTTTTTGTCAAAGAGACTTTAAAATTGATGACAGACAATGACCAATCAAAAAGGCAAAAGAAACAAATTTAAAAAAGTAGCGAAAATAATGTTGATTGATTTATTAACCGCCAGTCCATTGATATACATAATTCTTCATAACCTTCTTTACATGTTTAATCAAGTGACTAGATCATAACAATATAGACTTAAGATTTAACAAAACTAATATCTGTAATCTTTTCTAACAAATGTGAAAAATCAACTATTCACAAAACGAATAGATTTAAGGCCAAAAATAACACTAGCTAATACGTTCCTTTTAACGAAAATTAAGTTTTAATATCTTCTAACTGTAAGAAAACTAAATTCTTTAATCTGCGTAGATTATAAAGAATACGAAAGAATTTTTTTTTAATATTTTAGGGTAAGATGAGGAATTCTGTAAGATGACGAAAATTTAATTTTTAACTTTTCAATATATAGTATATTAATTTCAATACTAGAAAATTAACAATTACATTTTAATACTCGGTTTATTACATACAAGTCTCTCTGCAAATGATTAAATCAGATATTTTTAGGAACAGAGTAGAGACAAAAAAAAGTGTGCTGTTTATCTTCTCTTTTTGATTTCACTGCGAAATTTTTTGACTTCGCGGAGTAAAGAATCGTGCAGAAGGGTTGGTTTTGTTTTAATGTTTATAGAAAAATATTAAAATAAAGCTCATAATCTGAAAACAATAAGAGATTTAGGCTGTTACCGATAACATTTGGTAGAGATAAATTGGTTCAAAACAACAACAAAAATTAGGCTTCACCAAATAAGGCGACGAATTTCAATGCTTGTAAACTAACAACCTCCACTTTTCTTTTAATTCACTATATTTAGTTGCTATAAATAGCTTTATATTTTTATTTGTTGCATAAACGTTGAAAGAAGTCTCTTTAAATGTCCGGTTTTCTAGCTTTTATTTGGCCGAGGATAAAAACTGAAGCTTAAATTTTGCATTTTAGCCCATCAACACCTACAGATGTTCCTGAAGACGAACAGCTTTTTTTTCTTAGCACCAGATTTTGTCAGATTTACCTCAATGTCTGTTATGGGTCAGCTTGACCTTTTTCAGCCATTTCTAAGGATCTTATTTCGTCAACAAGTTAATCTCCATAGCCTGTCATTTCCACAATTGTTAATTCACAGTCATCAACTTTATACGATAAAGCCTATTTAGCTGCCAACAGTTTCTGACAGCTGTTCTTTATTTCGCACGGCTCTATTGCGGAGTATTTAGAAAAACATACTTTAGGATGGCGCACATTGTTAGTGTGATATATATGTTGTAATTTAAGAGCTTAGTGAAAAAACGTGCTATGTGACATTTTTGAAAAAAAATCAGATTTTAGTATCAATGAACAATGATATTCCTTTAAAGATAACAAGTCTTCCTTTTTTTGGAATAAACTTAATTTAAGTATATTTTTATCCGTTTTCAAGTACAGTTTTTAAAGGATCTAAAACTAAAAACCTTAAGTTCGCTATCCTGTTTTCATCTTTTTTTTCCCATTAGCACATTCTTCCACTAAGCTCTTTAATTATCATATAAAGTTTATTAACAAATACATAAAGATCGTTCATCTGAGCCTAGAAAACGACTACATCTAGACGACGAAGGAAATATATTTTTTTCTTGGGATTTTTTTAATGTATTCTTTTTCTTTTTAAGTTGTTCTCTTCGTCATCTTACTGACTACGTAAGATAAGTTGGCTTAAACTGCACCTTATTTTTGATTCAATATATTTCATAATTTGAGGTGGAATTTAAGCATTTGTGAAATATTTTTAATTTTGCATTATGGTTCAATTTGTAGGAATAAGGAACATTTTAGATGCTTTTTATTTAATCTTAGAGAAGTGTCTAAAGGTCACGTTCGCCATCCTACCCATCTTCTATACTAATAATCAGATTTTTTTTTAATATCAAGTGGCTTAATGTGACTTTGTCTAGATGTTGTAGTTGTTTTTTCTCTTATATTAGAGATGTAAGCTTGAATTTCAAGTTTTTCTTGTTTTACGATTCCTACAATAATTAACATCGTACTATCAGCTACATAATGAACTATTAGACTGTTTGCAGTCTATCCCGGTAGGAAGACTCTCAAAGAATAAAATATTCGTAATTTTAAACCACCATCATATAGCAAGACAAACTGACAGAGCATTGAATCTTTCTTTTATTCTAAAATTTAAAATCGTTTTGATTCGAAATAGGGGGTGTATGAATCTTGAATTCGGTAACAGTGCAATTTTTCCATAAAAAGTTTATTATTTAAAATTTTAATTCCGAAAGACTTCAAACATCAATGAAAAAAAAACTTCATAGCATAAGAAATCCCTTTTTCTTTATCCATGAAATGGGTGTACCTTAATAACACCAATTGGATTGATAACAAAACTTTTAATTGTATCTTTAACTTATATAACCATCCTCCAATAACTCTAAAAAGTTTTTTTCAATAAGATTTCCATACAAACTTCAGCTAAACATTAACATCAAGAGAACAAACCCTATTGTTGCTCCCGAGAAATGTATCGAAGTTTGCTCAACAACTAAGTGTTCGTGTCGTGGGGAAGTTACGCTTTCTGATTCCTAAGCTTCTGCCTTTGGATGATCGATAAGCCTCCCTTATCATTTAATAGAGAGCTTTCATTACATTCTTCCTGGGCTTAGAATCCGATCCCGTCGATTATCTTCTAACTAAAGGAATCTTCTTGTTTGTTGTTTCGACACAAGGACATTAGTCCATCGGAAACACTTCATACTCGCGATCGCGTCCAAACTCGAGATTAACGAGCGGGGCTCGTGATGGATCATGAGTTGCGTGTTTGTGTTTATTTTTTATGTAGATGAGGGTTGGAGAGTGGCGAAATTGGAGCGAATAAATTTGGTGCCGAAAAAAATCTGGATACTTCACGCAGACCCAATGGGAATAAACCAGATGAAAGTATATATTTTTTTGGACTGGATAACGTCAAAATGACGTGTAGCGATGACACTACAGGATATTATTTAGTTGTTAAAGTAAAGTTATATACGTCATGTAAATAACGATGTCAAAACGATTCATCAAAAATGTTAGTGTTTTCTTTCTTCTAATATATATTTGTCGTATTTCGGTGTTTAAACGGTGTAATTTTTTTTAATATGAACTTATAATTTATGCAAAAATTAAAGATTTTTTGTTTGGGTTCTAGTATCTTCGCAAAGCTAAACGAAGGATATTGGCTACTGGCCTTATAATTTTAAAACATGATTAAGCGACGAGGACGACATATGAGCTGGCACCCAACGCATTCTTATAGTGACATAGTGCGCGACGTCAGGACTTAGTACCAGGACAGATTAAATAAGCACAAGTCCTGTATACACGACGCTATTTGTTGGTTGAATTTTTTTTGTGTCCTTTAATTGGATGGCTAAGACGGCCAGAACCCCGAAGGGTATCCTCCGTGGCTTAGGTTAGGTTTTACGTTTTCCGGCAGTCTATTTCTAGCCTCACTGGAGCTTTGAAACAGCCAAATTACGCCTCGAAATTAAGAACCCTGGTCAAGTGACAAAGTCGGCACCTGAGTCCCTTATGTTATAATGCCTCAACCCAAAAAGTCCAGTTGGCACCTTCGGTGACGCCCCTTATTAAAGACGATATTTGGTAATCCCGATATATACGAAAACTAATTTTAATTTCTCTAAAGACGTTTATCAAAGCAATTTAAGAAAGTTTCCCCTCATGTAAACACTTACGCATTTTATTCTTACAAACTTCACCATGATTTACATTCAAGGTGTAAAAATATTAAAATTAAAAAAAAACGAATAGATTGGGTATTTTTTGTCGGTAAAATAACTTTTCTCTCTCAATATTTTCTGGAACTTATTAAGAGTCCTTTATATGTTCTTATAAACTAATAAAATGTAATCGTTAGAGGAAAGACAGTTTAAAGAAGTTTTAATACAAACGTATATGTCAAATATGTCAACTTTTATGTGAAATACAAGAAAAGTTGTCCTATAGAGATGCAAGATTTTAGCAGAAATCACAAAGAATGAACTGTCACAAAGTTTAAACAAATCCCACTTTCAACGGCATTTATGGAAACATTATTTTTAGCGTTATTATTAAATAGAAAACTAAAAAGCGTATGCTGTCAATTTTAAAAGGAAAAAGAATTTATGTAAATATTTTAGGACTAGTAAATATAAAATTAAACGAGCTAGTCCTATTGGACATATTACAGCCCATTTATGTACGTAAATATTAGGTACAAAACTTTCTGTAAAAAAAATGATAGTAATTCGGTTTCAATTACTAAAAATGAGTAATGGAAATCTATAAACTAATTCTGTATGTTAATATTTGTGTCAAATACATATTTTTACAGTATTTCATTTATTTTTATTTTACAGCAATTTTTTACAAATGTTTTGGTTAGTTCACGTTTTCCCAGTTTATGTTATAAACTAAATGCAATTCACTTTTAAAGTAAATAGCATTTTAGAAGAATGTTTTTCTCAACCCATTGAAGTAGTATATTTCGCCAAAATATTTATCTATTGACACGTACATTTTTCAAAAATGTAAACTAGAATATTGTGTTGACCCAAAATAGTTATTTTCCTTGCTTTATTTACGTAGAAATGTATTGAGGCTCATGAAATTTTTATTAAGTGTAAAATTTTAAAATTCTACAGAATGTAAACACACTGCACGCACTAAAGTTGATTTTGTAACGCGTTCTCCTTTTGGCATGTGCGTAATAAAATAATACCAAACCAGGCACTAACCTTTTCGAAAGAATTTCGTGAATGGGCAATAAAAATAACTGTTGTTTAATGGCACTCGAAATAACTGCTCCTTTCCCCGTATTTCATGTATTTGAAACTTATAAAATGCGCTTAACGGTTTTGAAATAGGATCGTGTTTGAGAATTATGGAACTTAAAAAATAATTTCGGTTTCCTTTATTTAAGAAAATAATCGTTTTTCGGTAAATTAGGTCTACATAATATTTATTTTCTCGACTTTTATAATGGAAAAGTTATTTTAAATGTACAAAATCTTGAATTTTACAATAATGTTTTCTACTTTGTATATTCTGTTACACATAATTTTTTTGAAGATTTAAAGTATTTTGAAGGAACTTTAAAAGTTAAACTCTCTGTTCTAAAAAACAATTTTAAATTTAGATAATCGATTATATTTATAAATGTAATAATTATATATATATATACAAAAAATGAATATTATGTAAAAAAAAATTTTTTAGTTTAGATTTTTTTAACTTAAGATCAATCTTTTAAAACACTTATGAGAATATATAAAAATATCTGAAGATTTGTCCCTAATTCTTAAAATATTAATATTTAAAGTAACTTTTTAACTCACTACAGCTTAGGTACTCACTATCAAACATTTCGTACTTGGTTTCATCAAAAAATGGTTCCTAGTAGGTGCAACGGCTGTGTGGTGAAAAGTTTGACTATATTTTTGCTGTTAGGTTGAACCAACTTTTCAGATTTCGTAAACTAAAACCTAAAAAATGTTCACCCGAATTCCAAAAATATGGTGAAACATTTCATAACACACAGCCGCTACAGCAGCTAGAAACCATTTTTTTTAACCTAGCACGAAATTTTTAACAATGCTCAATCTAAGAGTTATAAAGCTAAAGGAAGGTCTGACAGATAAGTCAACTGTTAGATACTAACAAAATTTCCAATTAGGATAGTTTTACCATAATGGTTAATTTTTTACCATGATTCCATGACGTAAAGACAAAATTAAAAACATTTGGACTACTGATTCAATGTATACTAAATTGTTTAAACTATGTAGAAATTAATAACTGAAAACCAAACTTAAAAATTATTTGGATTATATGACATAATTTTATTTTTTAAATATTGTGGTGGAGTAGTCGGCTTAATGGTGGAATGTAATAGTTGGATTTGAATAAGAATTTTAAGTTTGCGTTGCGATAAAAATTCAATAACATCAAATTAATAATCGAATTTTCACAGTATCTCAGGACCACTTCACTGCAATCTTCTACTACCATCTTTTATAAAATTTTTGATCTTGAATACCATATTTTCTGTTAAAAATATACAGCGAGATTCAAAAGTGAAATTTTTTTTTTAATGAATAACTTAGTTCCCGATGGCAAAGAAAAGGCAATAAATTTCATTGAGTTTGAAAAATGCGTTTGCTCATGTTGAATAAACTTTTTATACAGACATTCACTAGCTAAGTGCAAAACTGGAAAGACAGTCAGGCATGAACAAAGCTGAGTCAAACAACCTAATCAGTTTCCCCCTTTCATTTAGAGGATCTAATACGACAGAACTACAAACAGCTAATACCTCTCTTTACACACACGAAATTGGAAGCAATTTCTTCTACACACTGATGTTCAAAAGTAAATTAAATTAATTAAAAACGTAAATTAGATTCGATCTCACTAATCAAGAAATTAAAAGGATATTTTAAAAATTGGTAAATATTTTTGACTGATTATTTAAGAGGTTCAGAATTGTTCAAATGTCTTATTATACATAGCTATTAGACAAATACATCACAAATATTTGTTGGCAACAAAAAGCATCAGGAGTCAAGACCCTTCCATCCTTATGCCCTTTATAACGTCTTACAGGAAACGCTATCGAAATAAAAGTTGTGCACGCCATTTAAAATATCTTATTAGGAGATAATCAAATATAAGTAAAACCCTTTTTGGATACTGACACTTATTAAAGAATGATACAAGACCTTCGGAAATACTAGAACAGCCTACTTTCCTGTAATTGGTAATTTAATTGTTTCCGTTTGTCTATTCCTAGCCTCCTTTAGGAGCTTTTAACACAGCCAATTACGCCTAAATTTAGAACCCTGATCAAGAAACGAGGTCGACACTTCAACGGGGAACCCAATAGAACTTCGAGCGACATCGTACGCTAACGCAGTTGGGACTTTCGACTTCACAAATTTAACGAGCGCGTATATCGCAGTGTACTAGGGCACCACAGTGATTTTTAGAGGGATGGATTTTCCCCCTAGCACGAATACTTCAATAGTAGTTCAAGGATAGGGACATAACCAAGAACCTTCTCGGTAGAGGCTCGTCGATTACCGACCTCGGCCAATTGGGGCCACTTTCCTGTTACTTTAATATTCAACGAAATTCTTATAGTACCTATACACAGGCAGAAGGAAAAAAAGTGTAAAATATAGGTATCTGATGCCGTACCTTTCTAACCAAAAGAAATTAATCGAACGGTTAGAACAGAATTTGGAAGGAGAGGGAGACGACATACCTAAATCTTCACGTTGTCAATACCTACTTCCCTTTTTTTTTATTCTTTCAAATTAAAAAAAGGAAAAGCTAAAAATGAGGAAGAAAAATTCTGAAATTGAAGTAACAACTGAGCTTAAGCTATGACTGATAACAATTTTTTATCCAAATTTTTGACTTGTCCGTACCATACATTAATAAGTATTAATCCGAAGACAAGTGTTTTACATACATGTATGGCTTAGATTGCGAGTTTTCGTATTGTGAGTTTTCAATTGTGTTACCTACGACTCAGTTAAGGTAATCAACGTAGTTTCAAAAGGGTCTTAACATTTGATTCAATGCAAATATATATTTTATTGACACAAATAAAAAAACCAAAAACATACAGAATAATTCTAAGCCTTTACAAAATAGCTAAAATGAGTTTTAGTTGTAAAAAGAAACAACATGCAAATAATACGTTACTTTTCTGCATTATTTTGTGTTTCGATAAAAAGCAAATTTATAAACTTTCTAAGCATATTCCACATAATTTTAGGTTTTGGATAAAATTAAACTATTAGATGGTACGTCATTTTTACGTACATAAATAAACAAAAAATAAAGTCACATAAACAATAATATTCCTGTCTTTTAAAATCAGAGGAAATAAAACATTAACTATTTTTTTCACATAATAATAAATAGCATCATGCATTCAACTCTGTAAAAACATTATTAAGCTTTGACTGTTACTAAATTTCTATGCATTTATAACCAAAGAATCACCTAACCTGGTACGTAGACATTCAAGTAGAGGCAGTCTTCGCTCTCGTTCCTCAAGAAAGGTATCAGCTTCTTCAGGTACTCGAGTCGCCCCATTGGCATGTGCCGCAAGGACTCAGTCTCGTTCTTGATGTCCGGGTATCGCTGAGGACACACTGGTCCATAGCGGTCAGCTATTCGGACCCCACGCCACTGACCAGGATTGACTGGAGGCATGAACCGCAAGTGGCCTATGGGTGGTGCAGCGTATGGTATGCCGAGGAATACCTCGACGGCACCAACGTTGCGGTTGGGGAGCTTCACAGAGAGGCCTCTTATGGTGCCATACTTCGTGCCAATTGTCCTGGTCATCACGCGGCGAATGCCTTGACTGTCCACGCTAGTCATGGTCAGCAGGACGACTGAGATATAATACAGAGCGAACAGCATCTTGAATTGGTTAGGAATGGTCACTGTTCTTGATGCATGTTTGTTGGTGAAGAATTGTCTGTCGAAAAAGTTGCCGGGAAAGTTCTGTTTACAAAGAATGTTGAAGTTGTGCTGGTTGACAAAAGTTGTGGAGTTGTTTTTGAAATATTATTCGGTAAGAGAAAGTTTTGTAATTCAGATTTTAAAAGTTTTGAAAAATGTTGCAATTACTAACTACATTATGAAAGTTTTGCAAAAGTCACAACTTGTCATCATACTTCAGCTGCTGTTGAAAATTTCAGTGTACGTGTCAATCAGTAGGAAAGTTTCAAAAGAAGTTTTGTCCCTTGTTACGCTAGTTGATAATGTTCAGAGTTTAGTTCACAACACGGAATAAAAAAAATAATCTTCAACACAAGTTTCCATCAATGACAAGAACAAAATCCATTTCTAAATAAATATTAATAACTAACTTACAAAATAAATTTAATTAAATAAATTATGTACATTCCTAAAATACATCACATAAAAGCGAAGAAAAAATCAACTAAATCCTACCCAGCGCAAGAAATGCGACGAACTCAAAAACTAACTCAAACCGTCCAGCGACGGTCCATCCCGATCAACAGTTTGTGCCACCAGAGCGAGTGTGCTTCTGCCATCCTGAGACGCGGGAAGAGCACTCCTGGATAGTGCAGAACCGGATAGTGTCGAGCCGGACTGTAGAGTGCCGGAGACACATGTCTCGGGATGCTTGCGAAAGATGGAGTGGTGCGCATGCGCTCTCATCGGGGAATGATCGACTCTCGCCCACAGGGAGAGACCTATTATCGATCTAGACCATTGGGCTCCAAACCAAAACCCAGAAACTAAGAATTCCACAAAACTTATCAACTCACCCAACTGTAAGACGCGCGAATTAGAATTATTGAGTTTTACACCGAATTGGTCTCAGGAACACAGAGCGAGCAGTAGAACGTAGAGGATTGTTAGAGCGCTTAACTAAGTTTTTTTTTCCGTCGATGAAACTTTTGCTTAGTTATGGGACGCGTGCGTGTTGGGGGAAGAAAATTTTATGAAGTTTTAGAACTTGGGAATATTGAGATTATTTTATATAATTTTGTATATTGTGTATTTAGAATGTTAGATACAATAGATCCCACAGAAAACATAAACTTTTAAAATGTAAGACACGCTAATTCGAATTGGGAAATTTCTTACTAAATAGTTAAGCGCAAAAACTTCGCAAAGTTTGTTTGAAACTCAATGTATATTGTTGGTAATAAAATTTTTCAAAAAAATATGTGTAACGCATATAAAAAAATATTTAATGGTCTCATATTAAAATATAGCGGAACCCTTATAAAAACTTGACACTCTTCTGTTAGAATGGTATTTTATTTACTGTCTTAGGGATTTATGGAAGCAACTTAACGAACTGTTTCTTGGCCTTTTGATTTTTACCTATTATAATTTTTTTAATTTTAATATAACTAGTATGTTTCTATATTATTAACTTTTATATGAATAATATTTCTTATGATTTTTTCTTTTCTCCAAAATTCTTACAGCTTTAAGAATTTTTGATATGCAAAGTCTTATAGAGAAGTGTCTCTGGAGTGTTGGTAGTAACAGATGAAGAGTTATAGCGTCCCATGGATCAACATGATTTAAACTGACTGAGATAGCATTAGATGGAAACCAGCTGTTGTGCTGATGAAAATGTGCCTAATCAGAATGCCAAATTTCACGGGAATATTATTAAAGAGGGAATAGGTATAGCCTAAGCAAAAATAGTTCAAAAATTTTCGACAGATGACGTAGTAAGCATCATAATTTATAATATTCGAGATGACAGATGACAAGTACTCGTAAAAACATTGGCTAAAGTGCAAATTAAAAGTAAAACTAGCTGTACTAAAATTTAAAAGCTGATTCGATTGAATGTTTGTGGCTGCAGAACAATTAAAAACCGACTTTTCTCATCCTATGTGATATTGTCATGTCATTGCATCTGGATTTACTTAACTAACAGTTTTAAAATGTGCTGTCATACACACTGATACAGTTGGTTTGTCGTGTAACTAATACTTTAGTCATTGTTTTACGCTTTATTTGTAGTCAAACCCTGTAAACTATGATGCTTACAACTTCATCATGCAACAAAATTAAAATATTTTTTTCTTATGCACATTTAGTTGCAACTTTAATTATGACAACCCTATTGCATGGAAGTTAAGAGGTTTTTGAGTATTGGTCTATCTGTCTAAAATTATTTTATAGTCCAAGAGCCTAGGGCCCCCAAACCTAAGTTAATCCGATACATTTCATTAGTGAGAGAATAAGTTCGGTTTTCATTTACTTTTTGTCGCAATGCAATAAAAAGTAATGATTATTCTCGAGATGCTGTAAAAGAGGTATTATTGTCGTAATAGGCAAAAGAGTGATCATTGACGAGAAGTAGTTAGTAGATTTTCGTTGTGTAATAAAATAATAACCAAATTGAATAACCAGGGCTTGCGACTTTAACCCAACATATTCTATAATTTTTCCTACTGAACATATCTACAAAAGCCCAAATAATAAACAATAAAAAAGATTAATCTTTCAATTGCAAAAGCAATTGCATCCCATTGAAACTTTATTGAACTGAACTATCAAATTTACGAGCATATTTTTAAATAATACAACTGTATTTTGGGAAGAGCAATGGATAAATAAGGGAAAGAGAATTTTTAAACTAAGATGCACGGAATGACGCAATTAAAAATAATGGAATCCTTGTCTAAATATCAAGTAACTATTTAAAAAGTGACTCACAGTTTGAAGTGTAGATAAGGGGCTTATATGACTGGGATGAGACATCCCAGTCATAAGCCCCATTGAAAATGGTCATTGAAAACAGCAATTAACGCAACCCGACACTTTTAGTCCCGACACTTTTTTTATGCATATCAGCTAGAGTGGACCGACGATGGCCAATTTACAGGCATCGGGTGTAAAAAGTAGGTAAATTATAAGTTAACTTAAGTCATTTTCTCAAGGCTGATTTTTACGTAAAAGTTACGTTAAAAGTTAATAATCAATCTGCCAGACACTTTCAGCCGGACGGAACTTTTGACAGACTCTTTAAAGGTCCATGTAAAGTTCAGACTTTGACCTACGCATCTGGTGGCGCGATATGGCGCTATGTATTTTCTAACTAAACAAAAATTTAATTAAATTGAAGTGACAATATTTCTACGATTTTTAATTGTTTTGAAAGGACGGTAATTGTTAGTTACTTTTATGGTGACAGAAATAAAGCTGAGTCGATAAGCAATAAAAACGAAGAAAGATTAACATTTCGATTTAAATAAATTTTTGTTTTGTTTGAAAACACGTAGTGACATATCGCGCCACCAGATGAATGGGACAAAGTCTGAAATTTAAAGAACCTTTAAAGAGTCTAGCAAAAGTTTCGGCCGGCGGAAAGTGTCTGACAGATTGATTATTAACTTTTAGCAATATTTTCTAAAACATACGTAAAAATCAGCCTTGGGAAAATGACTTAAGTTAACTTATAATTTACTTACTTTTTGCATTCTATACCTGTAAATTGGACGTCGGTCCACTGTAGCGGGTATGCATACACTAAAAGTATATGAAAACCAAACCTAATCCGATACATTTTATTCGTAAGAAAATAACTTAGGTTCGGGGGCCCTGGGCTCTAGCTTTTTAATGTCACATGACTGCGATTTAAAATTTCGACGTCCGTCGCCTTTAACCCTTGTGTAGCTATAATGCGACGATAATTCAAACTAAACGCACCGGGAATCACTTTACAGATAAACCTAGAAAATCTACGGACTTGAACTACGGACTACATTTGGTACACGAGTTCCTAGTACTTGTTGACTCATACGGTTTTCGAAAAAATCGCGCAAACGCAAATTGTTGCTTCAATTAAACTTCTTGGTTTTATAGGGGTTTCTATAAAACAAAGAGATAAAGACTTCAAATTTTATACACGCGTTTCCAATAATTATAAGAAGTCATGATGAGGTTTTTGAGAAAATGGCGTTAAAGAGGTCAATTTTTACTATGACTATATCTGGATTGTCGGTCACGTGTATGGCATATGCAAGGCAAAAACGTGTAAGCTTCACTTGTTTACAATATTCGATTATTCTACAGATTATTTCTATAAAACATTTAATATTTACACTAAAATTTATTTTTAAAACAAATTTGATTCAATTTTTTTTTGCATTTGACCTTTAACCTAATCCCTATGGTCAATTGGTACATTAAAGACTATATTTTTGGTTGATATAATGATCACAACGCGTTATTCCTTGATAAACCATTTTTAATGAATTATTATTAAAAAATCATTATTTAAAAAAACGTGAGAAAATATAATATAGAGAAGGAAAAAAAATCGCCTACAACAAAAACTCCATACACCAAACTCTCAAGAAAACTAGACCTGCATAGCTGCTGTGATTGGGCAGTAACAGCTTTGTCCAGTTCTACTTATCGCCGCTCGCTTTATAATGTATCGCATTTTTACAATGATCATTCATTATATCATTCATTATTTTTTAGGCGAAAAATCTCCTAAAATGATTTTTTGTTTTGCAGTTTGCGGGTATATAATTATAAGTTAGTTCTGGCCGAACTACACACATTAGTATAGGTGAAAATAAAACATTTATAACTAAATTTAAATATTAGAAATGCATTGAAAAACATGGCCGTCTACAGTTTTATGTTCTAGGGGTAAATGCAGAAATACTCATCTTGCCTTGACTTGCAGCACTGAGGCTGGCCCATATGTCCACACAGGCCAACAGCCCATAACCAAGTTAATTTAAACTCCAATCAAAGTATTGATTCGTCCCGACGCCTGCCAAAAGTCACGTGTCAGAAAAAAATTGCTACCCACCCAACACACCATCCAAGCAAAAAGTAATCTCATAACTGGTCCAACAATCGAACTGAAAAGACTGGAGTAATTGGAAGGACGCGTCTTTCCACAGATTTCACTTTCTCAGAGCAACTCAAAACAGTGGGAAAAAAGAACGCAAAAAAACATGGTTTTATCTACAGATCGTGACGAGTCTTCTAAAAGGGGATAAAACTAGGGAACTTAGAACAGGGTAGATCTATATCTTTCCTTCACAGTAAGAGAAAAGAGAGACTGAAAAGTAATTTAACCAATTTTTTTTTCTGAGTGCGAATGCCTTGGCAGCTGAATAGTAATGAAAGACTCTCTTGACTCAATCAGGATTTGAAAATGTACTTTTCGAAATCGTTTGTCTTGTTTCTGGTGAGTTAATATTGCTTGTACATTTGGAACGAGATGAACTACTTCATAAACCGCTGGACAACCATATAATTTTGCTGCAATTATTGTGTAGAAAAACTTTTTTAGCACAGATATTTTACTTTTATGAATACATTATTCTGCATAATGGCTATACGCATGGAAATAAATAAAATAATACCAATTGAAAATAAAATTATTGTCACCTAACTCTATTGCTCCATTGTCCAACAACTCGCAAGGAACTCGATAAAAATGACACGCAATCCATTATTCGATTTTTTTATGATAGGTACACAAAGAATTAAAACATTTGATGTCTCCATAAGTACTCTAAGTTATGGCTTGAATTGCTGCTGTTAAATTACAAAACATTTCATTTCCATTTTTCTTCGTTATATATTTACCATTTGAAGGCAGGCACAAAAGTTCTGGTCAAAATAAATGTTTTCTAGTCTTTTTCGGATATTCTTTGTACATTTTACGTTTTTGTGTGTAATACATTTCTAAGTTTGAAATGTCGTTGTAATCGTTATGTTTAATTTTAAGTGCAATGTTAGAACTTTCTTGTAAATTGCGTTTTACGAAATTACAATAGCGTATCGAAAGGAATACGAGTTTACATTTGAACTTGTTTGAAATGACTTTTTGAAAGGATTTTTTTATCATCCGGTCGATAAAAAATATTTTTAATGATATCTTATACATTTTAATACATACTAAGTTTTTTTCTGTTTTCGAAAATTTTCGACAGCCGAATTTTAATTTAAAAAAAGCACTTTTCCAAACCCCATAGCTCTTTCAGCCTTATTTTCATGTTTAATCCTAAAACAAGACCCTTCTTACTTTTCCTTAAGTCATTTTTCTTTTAGGTCCTCATATATACAACTAATTAGAACAATGGTGTTTACAAGAAACTGTGGTATGTAACTCAATAAGTTATAATTATCCATATTGAATTTTAATTAACCGCAACATATGTGTTTCAAAAAAATTTATGATTTTCTTTTATTTTCATTTCTTCATTACCATTAAGCCAGAACAAAATTTAAGCTACCTGTTAATTAATTTAAAGAAAATTTTAGAAGACTACATACTAAATACTGAACTTTTCTGTGCATTCTTTGATCACCCCCTTTCTTTTTAAATAACAAGCTATACACAAAGAAATTTCAAACTTCTGTAGTTAAAGTTTAAAACAAAAGGCAAGTCTCGACGTATAAGAAAAACACTAACTTTTAAACATTATTTTTGAAAGTTTCCTCGCTGCCACAAAAATAGTCGTTCGCTGCCTCAGGTCGAAAACTTTCTTAAGTAGTCACCATCAGCGCTTTTCACTTTCATTCCGTAAACGATCAGTCACTTTAAGTTTGAAAAGTTTGTATGGCCAACCAGCACTTTAATTGGTTTAAAAAGCTTATCCCCTAAAACCGTGTCTGTTGTTTTAAATAAAAGTCGATTCATAAATCGAATCTCAACACTTCATTATTGATCTTTCCCAAGTAATTGAAGTCAAAAGTTATCCAAGTCTGCAATAGATAAATTATAAGTTTTACTACAGTTGATAATTAAAAATGTCACACCTTGTACTGATTTACTAATACAGTAGCTCACCACTAAGTATAGTAGTAATAGGAACTCCTTGTTCGAAACGGAATTTTTTATAACTTTTGGGGCATGATTTATTAAGGGGACGCGGTACTTAAAAAATTAAATCCTATATATTTATCGCTAGCATTCAAATTAAACTATTTTTACAAATAAGTAACATCAATAAACATATACGAAAAAATAATAGAGATTGAAACATGTTTTTTTTTAATTAAAAAAATTAAAATTTTTAACGTTTTTTCAAAATGCTACTCCTCCTACAATTTAAAGAATCTTGTAATGGATTTTTTTTTCAAAATGCTACTCCTCCAACAATTTAAAGAATCTTTGAATGGATTTTTTTTCAAAATGTTCCCACAACATCTATTAATAAAAGTTGGTATGGATATATTGAGCTATCAATTAAACAAGAACAGTTATGTAGCTTTATGTATAAAAATGGCCAAAAAAACTTTTGTTAATAGAATATGTCTCAACACAGGAAAAAGTTTTGGAAGCTCTACATGAATTTACCTAAAAGCCTTAGGGTTTTAACCATTCACAAGCAGAAAAAATAAAAATTAAAAAATCAACATGAAATTTCTAAAACCATTTTACCAAAACACTATATCATTTTCAATAAACCTCTACCAATATAAAGTATTACTTTTTTTTGCAATATCCTTAGCTCACAGCATTTGAGCATGTTTAATTATTTTCAGGGCAGCCCTAAATTTTGGGTACCGCGTCCCCTTAAATGTCATATCTAGCAAAAAAATTCATTAGTTAGTCGCATGAAAGAAATTTACAGAATACTTGAAAAACTCGGGACCTTCCGACCAATAAATTCTGAACTTGAATAAAACCCAAAAAAATTATTTCCGTTTTAATTTTGGAGTTTTAATGTTTTCAAGATTAATCTGTAAATGTTAGTTTACATGGGTCGACAAAGAATAAGAAAATTTATAAAAATTAAATCTTTTGTTTTTAGTGTACTAAATCCATGTACAACAATAGCTTATCACCGGCTATTTTTTTATATAATTGATTCAATATTTCGAAATATTTTAATTCAAACCAGGGCTGTATTGACCGGTACCAGTGGGAGAAAACAGGGTACGATGTTTTATTTTTTATTTATGATAAAAGTTCTATTAATTTTTTAGTGCCTCTATGATTGTCAAGCATCGGTATAAGGACAATTCATAAAATGCGGAAAATCCAATATATATCAGTAGTTTTCCTTTCCGTTAATTTTAATCTTATCATTCGTCTTAAGCAATCTACATCTTACCATCTTCATTTTTGATCTAGCCGTTGCTTTCAAAATTCAATAAATGAAACATAAGTTTTTTAAGTACAATAGACCAGTGGTGGGAGAGAGAGAAAAACATTAAAAAGGTTAAATAAAACAAGCATTACTCCTTACGTACCGTCAGTGGGGTTAACTTTGGTCCACATTCATAGTTTTTTTTTTACAAAAAAAGAAAAATTTAACTACAAAAACTACTTAAACACTTAAAAATCATTATGAATTCAAAGTATTGTACTTTTAGGAATAATTTCAGAACATTTTTGTTAAATTTTATAAATTAATAATAAATTGGTGCTAGTTTAAAAAAATTAGAACACGGTTAGGATCCGGGCGAGTAACTTTGGTCCAAGCATGAAATACATAAGAAACATACTTTTTAACATCCTCAAAGGCTGTGTTACCGAATTAAATAGTAATATTAAAATGTTTAAACGTCAAAATAACAAAGTTATAAGATACATAGTTATTAAAAATGGTATATAACTTAACATTTACATTGCAGTGCATCGTAGAATGACATAACACTATGAATACCAGTATTGATTGTCGCTTAAAAGAAAAGTAAACTTTAATTTTAATAAGGGAAAGTAACTCATTTTTAGAAGCAAGATTTAATAACAAATATCGTTATAAAAAAGCAAACGATTTTATTACAAAAGGAAAAATAATATATTCGTAATTAGGAATTTGAAAATGTTTACATTTCAACATTTGCGATTCTGAATGTTGTACGTTTTTTTGCATTTTATCTTTTTAATGTTTAAAATCGTTTAATTTTTTAAAAAAATCATCTCAAAAATGAGTAATCATAAAAGTAAGACTTCTTCAAAAATAGTTAAACAGAATACACTTTTACATACATTTTTTACTTTACATTACAAGTTTTCCAATCGTTCCAAATATGTTCCATAAAGAAATTCTTACATCTTGGACCAAAATTATCCGCATTAATCGGTAAAAGTTTCGCAGTGACCAATATTTAAATACTAGCAAATTTATACCCGTTCTTCGCACGGATTAAAAAAATATCAAATCGTTCCAAATATGTTTACCATATGAACTGTTATAGGATCATAAACTTATGTTATTGTTCCCGCTCGTTATAAAGTTTAAAATCCCGTTTCATTGCCTTAAAATTCCAAAATGAAAAATAAGCTATAAAATGCACTCATAAATGTCATCACAATTCCCTCATAAATACATAAAACCTTTTAGCTCATTTGGCGCGTTTTGGGAAATAATTTGGCGAGAAAATAGATATAGCTACAAACACACCCATTATACAGCTCTAACACAATGACCTTCGAACAACCGACCAGCTTATAAATTATTTATAAAAGAAATTGCCTATTTGGCGAATTTTAGTTAATAAGTTGGCGAGATTGGCAACGTATTTGGCGAAAAAATAAAGACATAAAACAATAATAGCTCTAGTGTGAGGGCCTTTATAAACCATCATAGTTCAGTAATAGCTTAACTGTACATTTATTGCTTAAATATGCATACATGCAGTCAACAGAAAAATCAATGAAAAAATCATCAAATAAACCCACAATAAAATCCGGGAATGAAGACTGGCGGAATTACGTCACTGGAAACATGTCAATTATTTTTCAAATAATGAATTTAGTTTCTGAAAGTAATGGCAAAAGAATAAAATAAACATTTTGAATTTTAAATGTTTTCGTTAAAAGTTTTATTTAATTTTTTCAGCCGATGGCATCAGGAAAGAGAAAAAATGATCGGATATGAGCGAAAGTGGTGTATTTTTTTCAGAAAATTCGAATTTTCTCTAAAAATTGAACAAATATGAAAAAACTAAGCCTCAGGTGCACACGTTAATATTAAAGAGAATCTATCTTAAAAATTTCGAATTTCTGAGGGCAGTATAAGTAGGTCTTTTACGATCCGATGACAAACAGACACACAGACAGACTCTTTCTTTTATTATTATAGATAGCATAAAAAGTATTCAACTTAGATTAAAACAAATGGTGCACTGGAAACATGTCAATTATTTTTCAAATAATGAATTTAGTTATCCCACATAAATAAAAGAATTGTATAGAGTGTTTTATTTAGCTATTTTCAATATTAATTTAGGTGTTCCAGACAAAAGTTGGAAGAAATAGATTTTTGTCATTAAATGCCCGTAAAAATACAAACGTCATTTGTAGTATTGCCAAAATTGGAATGAATTTTTTTTACATGAAATGAAAGGCAATGTTCCACCTTTCCAAAAATGTTAAACAATTTAAGATGGGATCATTTTATGAAGAGAAATTAAGAAACAAATCTTTTTCCGACGCGTGGACCAAGGTTACCCTCCATGGCCAAGGTTACCCTCCATGGCCAAAGATACCCGCTTTGACGGTACGTCATAAATTAACCAAAATTTGATGCGGTAACTTCAAGTTAAACGCAGATTCATGTATTCGTCTTAAATGTTTAAAAGCTCTAAAAAATAAAGAAAAATGTGTCTTATTTTATTGCACAGTTTATGTCCCTAAAAAAATATTTGAATTTTTAATGTGAAAAAAAAATAATTATATCAGAATTGGTTTCTTTTAAAAATTCGATGTGACAAATTGCTCCCCTTGAACACGACCAGGATGCTAGTAGTTGTAAGAAGGCGAATTATTTTCTTAATTTTATTAGGTAGATTAAAATGAAATATTTGAAAAAACAAATAGGGGGGTTTGTTACAGAATCTGTCATTTAAACCGCTTCCACACAACATTTGTGCTCAACAGGAAACAAACTATTTATATACCACAGAAAGAAATTCACCAAACAGGGCCTTTAGCTAGTTGTAATTCAAACTTTTAGACGCCAAAATTAACTATTTTCATTAATCTTCTTTCTCAGAATTAATGATTAAACTTGATCGTTTGCAAAATTTGTTTGAAGTTCGAAGAATAAAGATGTAATTTTTTTAATAAATATCTTTGAGTCGCCACACTTTCCCATTTACATTTCTTTTGAAAATTTAGTTATTACTTATCGTTTGTTAAATTAATTTACAGTTCAAAAAATATATAATTAGTAAAATTGATGCTTTAAAAATAAGTGAAACTTTGCACATTTTTTTATGCTAAGTTAGAATTCTCTATGCATCTTTCTTCATACATATATAATGAACCATCAAAAAAACTCTATTGTGATATTACAACAATCCAAACAGAATTAGATCACATAAATAAATATTATTTCAAAAGTTTAATTTTTATTTTAAATTAAATTTCTCGTACGTTTAACGAAATGGCAACAGTAACAGTGAAAATATTGAATGAAAATAGAATTTGCATGTTATTTCAATGTAGATTAAATTTTTCGTTATTTAAACTTTAAATAAACTTCTAATTTAAATTTTTAATGACACTTGAGTGTGATTTTTTGCTTCAAATCGAAGTGTCCCACTTGTTTGTGAGACTTAAGGTTCATCCTGTGAAAGTGGGTGATTTACGGACTGAACGATTATAATACCTTCCAATTTTTACGTTATAAACGTAGTGTGAAAGCTAAAACTGATTAGTTTAACTTTTAATGAAAAAAATTGAAACGCAATAATTATGAGTTAAAAAAAACTTGTATAATTTAAAAGCATATTTCTTTTTTATGACCTTCATTGTGTTATAAAATATGAAAAATGTCTTAATTGTGAAACTTTAGGCACATTTAACTTACATTTTTAAAAAGTTAGTGCCAGCAACATGAATTCTACTTTATGTCCTGAACCAATATATTTTAATAATCCTCTTTGTCCGTAATTGAAACAACTTCCGATTTTGCTGGAATAAAGGTGAGAAAATAATTATATATAATTATATGAAACCTTCAAGTGGTCAAAATCTACCAAATAAAATCTACCTTGATCTTTTAAGTGTTCCCTAGTGACATTCCAACTACGCAAATAGGTTTAACAATTGAATATTAGGACCAACTAACTGATTTTGCTTTCTCGCCTGAATGTAAATTAGATCGTTTTCTTATTTTCCATTGTAATATAAGTGTGAATTACGATGAATTAAGAACATTGCTAAATTGTTTCACTAAATATATTCCTGTCATTGTTCTTTCTAAATTATAAATATCTGAATGAAAATTCAATAATAATATTTAGATGGATACAGGGCGTTTAATTGCTGTAGAAATGAAAATAAATCTGGCAGTGTTTTAGTTTATATGAAAGAAATTTATGATTTTGTAAGTAAATTAACATGGTCAATCGTCAATGTTCTGTACTGAGGTATTAGTATTACACAGTAAAAGGTCAAAACTTTTTATTAGCCTTATTTAAATCTTATATGCATATACAAAAGATTATTTTAGCCAAGAACTTATTATTGAACTTATCGTTTGAAAATTTTGCGTTAAATGGAGACATAAATATTTCTATTTCAGAAAATAGTAAATTAATCAGTGATTACTTAAATATCCTATTAGAAAATGTATTCTTACTGATGTTGAATATTAAGGAAATAGTAACAGACATATGGGAAACATGTATTGATTATATTTTAGTCGAGACAAATCCCGATATGCTGGTTGCAACTGCTAGTTTATGTATGAGTTATCTGATCATTATATATACTATCCTATGTAATGTCACAATACCTAATAATAAACTTTCGCCTGTATACAATAAACAAGCTGCACAACGAATTGATAATGAAAGACTAGAGTAACAAGTTGCCTAGTTAGAAACGCCAAATATAACTGAAAATATCGACTTTAATATAGTTTAATGCAAACAAAAATTGTACTTTCACTATAAATTGCAACTGATTTGATAGACTCAAACAAAAATGTAGCAAAAACTATATGAATAATTCTATTTTAAAACTCTTAGATTATAAAAAAAAAGTTAAACATGAAAATAAAAAGTACCCTTGTGACAGGAATTTTTAGTTGAAATATAAAAGTAATGTTTCAGAAGTACATAAAATTAAAAATGTAAATAAAATATCGTGATAATGAGTTTATTGGTTTTGATAGAGATCAAAGAAAACAGTTTGAATTTACTGCTTTTAACAATGATAATATTAACAAATATTTTACCTAAAGTTAATAATGAAAACATTGTAAACTATTTCAATAATTTTTTTAATTATATGTGCAAATGGTAATATAAATAATAAGCTCATCAACGCTACTGATTTTAATATAATCTATACAGAATATAACTTTTCTTTATGATGTCTCAGAAATTGAGGTACTAAATCTGATTAATGCTTTAAATTAAAATCTGTTGGATACGACAAAACTTCTGTAAAACAAATTTTTAAATACTTTTTAAGCATTAACCCGAAACATATGTAAATGTAATAAATATGTCTTCTAAAGAGAGTGTTTCCCGAAAACTTACAATTAGCTACAGTAACGCCTATCAATAAAGCGGGGAAAATTATTTGATTGGGAAATTATATGCGTTTTTTGTTACTAATTTTCTCAAAAGATATTGAAACTGCAATGAAATAGATTAGAAATTGACTTCATTTACAGAATTATAAAATCAAATTATGGTGTTTATATAAAGAGACTCGGGGCTGTGTGAGGATGCATTTTTAGGTTTACTAGCACAATATACTGAGGATGCACTTGTAAGGTTTACTAGCACAATATACTGAGGATGCACTTGTAAGGTTTACTAGCACAATATACTGAGGATGCACTTGTTTACTAGCACAATATACTGAGGATGCACTTGTAAGGTTTACTAGTACAATATATAAATTCCTAAATAATAATTTAAAAAGAGTTTCTACTTTAATTAATATTTCAAAAGCTTTCGAATAAGTAAACCACAAGACATTTCTTCGCAAGTTATACACAGCAGGTGTTTGAGGAAAACAGTATGAATAGTTTAAAACTTATCTAACTAATAGAAAACAATTTTTAAAGTTAAATAATATGAATAGTAATTGTTTAGTTCTTAAGAAAGGTACATCTCAAGGTAAAATTTTAGGTCCTTTGTTATTTTTGACAAATTTGTGTATTCTAGTACTGTTCGGAATATTGATAACACCTGTAGATAACCAAACTTTTAAACGGAAATCACACGTAAAAGTAAATTATGAGTTACGTTTTTGTGTTATGAAATTTATTACTTTAAAAACTAGCCTGAGTAAAACATTTTATTTTGTAATTATATTTTGCGTTTATAAATCAATGACACAATACGTCATATTCAAAGGGGTGGTAACTATTTAAATAATATCAAACCTTTAACGAATACTCACTCCAGATTGATTCGAAAGTTACTGTGAACTATAAAATTTAGAAAACCCAATTTAACATATGACAACTATATGTATATAATGCACTTCTATCTTTATATAAAAACAAAAAATGCTGCGCTCTCAAAACCCCTGTAAAAAAACAGGAAGAAATACATCGATTTACAATGTATCAAATGTGGATAAAAATTCTACAAAAGCTTTCTGTATGTAGCACCTAAAATTTTTACTCTCTGCGCCTGCCAAATAAAAAATTTTGATAGTTTAAGTCAAACTTATTTTTATTAGACAGTAAGTTTTTGTTTAATAGTGTACTTTTATTATTGATTATTGTAAAACCAAAAGAGATGTTTTTTTTTGTATTTTGCCGTTCGTTAACATATTTGTTATAAATAATTTTCTTTTAATTTTCGTTAATTTTGTTTGGATAATTGTATGTGTTGTCTGGGCGGACTCTAGAGCCCCTTGGCAGCCAATATATTTAAACTGAATAACGTTTTTTTTTATTATTATTTTTTAAGGAGAAGTAAAACTTAATTTTTACTGGATTTTCATCAAAGGTCCCTCATTATATTTATTAATACAAAGAATATATTTAAACAAAAACTGTTAACCAAAAAATAGCATTACGAATGGCGTTTCACAAGTTAAACCAGTATGAGGGTCTACATAAGAACAAAAAACTGGGCTGGGGAGCCCAGTCAATAAAGCGCTTGCTTTACATGCGAAAGGTCGCAGGTTCGAGTCAGGGCATTGCCAAAATAACTGTCGACCTATAAATGGTATGTGTAGCAAGAAGTCCGACAAATAATGCACGTTTTAGAGGGAGTGCCCGTTAAATATGTTCCAAAGTCCCGACGCCGCGTATGATGTCGCCCTCAAAAGTAGCGTTGATTGCCTATTCAGGTATCGGCTTACTTGACTGTGGTTCTAAATTATGACCCCCGTCGTCTATCGCCCTAGTGTAGCTCTAGTAAGACGGTATTTCAATCTAACTCTAACCCTCGATATAAGAGGTTGGATGTTATATGGATACATTTATTCTTTAAAAAAAGAAACAAGGTAGTTTTATAATTTTAAATGTAAAATTTATTACACAATTAAGATATAACAAATTGTATACATTTGCATACTTCCCCTCCCCCCTTTTTTATACAAATTCAGATTAATGTGACTATATTGAATTTATTTGAATTACTTCATATTTTCTTATCTTCTTCATCTTTCAAAATACATGTTTTATTTTCTATTTTTTCTTCCTAAATTCGGTATTTCCTCTAATATTGAATTTTAAAAAATTATAAACTAAATGTTCTAGACTTGTTAGAATAATTATTAGATTTTGATGTGATATAAATAAACAGGTTTTCTGCTAAAACAATAACTAATTGAGTCTTAAAACTTATAAATTGTTTTATTTTTAAAAAGAAGTATGCAATAGTTAATAGCTTTAATATCACAACAATGAATGTTCTTAGTGCATTTCAATTTTTCTTAAAATATTTTATGTTTAGTAAGTACAATTTCATTCAAACCAAATATTGATTAAGAATTCTCACATATAATCTGAAAATCAAACTCGCCATTTAAAAGTTCGTAACAGTGTCGGCAAAAATTTTAATAACTTTATTAAATAACATTTTTTGCAATTAAATTCACGAGTAATAACATTTAGAATGGTTAAGAATTCCTCTACGACGGTTAGGTTGGGAAAAAAGGGATTTTCGTTCTCCCAAGAGAAAACTTAAATAACTCTCTCTAACTTTCACTTGCTTTTTGTAGAACTTTTTGCTCTAGAAACTTGAATGATGCATGCAATTTGTAGCATAAATTTAAAATCTTTCAAATAACGCGCTTTAGATTATTATATAACAAGTTTCAATGGCGTGATTTCCCCTTTTAAATATGACGTATCAATGACGTCATAGCAGAGGGATTACAACCCCTTAGTGTGCCAGCTATTTCTTGCTAACTTTTATGCATAGAACGACGTGCCAAAAAATTCTTAATTATGTACAAAAAAGTACATTGTTGACTAATCCCACAGACAAAAAGAAAAAATAGATGAAAACTTAAGTTTTGAAAGATTTTTGCTGATTCCTGAAAATTATTTAGTGCTGCCATCTGTATTCTGTGAGATGACTTAACTTTTCTCCCTCAAAAAATTATTTTGTATGTATTCATTAAAAAAATTTTAGGTGTGGCAATGGATAGCCTTCAATGAAAATAATAATTGTTAAAAATCTTGCTTTTAAGTTAAGCATAATTTTAACAGGAAGTCCTAAAAAAACTAAAACTGCCACTTTTACAATTACTTAAATACTTACCGGAAACAAATAATTTATTACAGTAACTGTCACCTATAACTGCTTCTACACAAAACTTATACACATTTGAAAAATATCGCCACACACAACATCAAATTGTAGTTTAAAATTTTAAAAGCCAAAATCAACTATTTTCATTAATTTTCTTTCACAAATTAAATTAATATTTATCGTCTGCTCAATTATTTTTCAGTTCGAAAAATAATTATGTAAAATTCAAATAAAATTGAATCAAATCCCAGAATCCGTTACACGCTCACTTTTAGAAAATGTTAAAAGCACTTTAAATTACGAGAGCTTTTTTTTTTCTTGAATAAGTATTAACATAAAAAATCTGTAAAAACCTGTTACTTTCCTAAAATGTATAATAACAAAACACTAAACTACTCCAAACTGCAATTAAAAAAATAAAAAATGGAAATTAAAACTAATAAACTATTTTATGCAAAAATCTAATGCCTTTCCGCTTTCTTAGTAAACAATTCATGAACAATAAATATTCACAATATGCTACATTTTAGAACGTTATGGGGTTGTTTCACGGAGGATCTGGCAATAGCTCTGCGGTTTTGTTTTCATGTCTCTCGAATTACTGTTGTTTTGGTATTCGGGAGTGAGTTTTCGAAGAGAATATTTTAGTTGTTAATTTTAAAATTCCAACTTCTTTCAATGCAAGTTTTCCTTGATAATGATTCAAACAACCAACAACACAGCAAGAAATTGTAATTTTAAAAAAATAACAACTAAAATAACTTATTCTTAGAAAACTCAATTTCGAATATCAACAAAAGTAATTCGAGGGACATGAAAACAAAACCGCAGAGCTATTGCCAGATCCTCAATGAAACAACCCATTCCAAACTGATTTGACCAAAATAAATTTTGCTTCAAATATTTTTTAATTAAGTTTCTCATGCCGTTGTTGGTAGTGGCAACAGTGATTTAATGTGACTTAAAATTAAATTTCAATGCTTATTTAATGAGTAATTCGCCGACAGTCAGTAGATAGATGTTCGTTCTGAAGCACAGACAGGTGGACAAAAAGTATGAAATACCTGTATCTGAGGTCATAGGTACATTTCTAACAAAAAAGAATTTTTAAGATCTGATGAATGAAACCGATTTTGGAAGGGAGATACTTACAGACATCTCGTCAGCATGTCAAAACCTAAAATATTTCATTTTTTAATTTTTTCAGATCAAAAAGAAAAGTAGGCAAAATTGAAGCTAAATTAGTAAGCAACGAATTTCTAAATTGGTAAACAACGAAACTATAGGAACCTTTAGACTTGTTTCATTTGTTAATTGGTTCAATTAACGTGGAACTAGAGGTACACGGCAGCCATTAACGATTGTCATTTGTTGGGAGAAATTAAATCTAAATGTATTTGAGCGTTATATTTGGTCGGTTCGGTTTATTTTGGATGCTGTAAGCTATAATTTACAATTAAAAAGTCAAAAATATCATTTCTAGCGTCTATCTTAATCAGAATATGTCAAAAACTTTTTTCAAAGAACGGATTTAATAGAAGTTAAACAAGCTAAATTTTGTACAGAATTTGATTTTTTTCTGATGATTTTCCCCATTACTTATATACCAATCTCATAATTACTGGTATCTGAATTAAAGACTTGGGAGGGTAACAGATTTAACGTGCACCTGTTCCATATAGACTGCATTATTTATTGGAGGATTTTTTTATTGCCCAGTATTTGTTTAGAGGATGGCTAAGCCGAAAACAGAACCCGTGAAGGTATTTTCAATGGCAAGTTGCCTTAAGAGCGAATGAGCCCGAATGGCCGCCGGTCTTCAAACCAAAGTGCCTCCATGCTAATCCAAAAGGAAAAAAAATATTTTTTAAGCCACATTTCTATGACTGTATTAAATATTTTTTACAAACAGTTTTTGATATGATAAATGTAGCTGACTTACAGGTCTCTATAATCCCACTTTTGAAATAGGATTTCGAATATTTTTTTTAATTTTCAATAAATAATTTTACAACAAAATATTCGAACCTATTTTAAAAATTGGGATTATAGATACCTGCAAGTCACCTACATTTTTTTATATGAAAAAACCATTTGTAAAAAAATATTCAATGGGATTATGAAAATATTTCAATAAGCAGGTTTGAAAATTTATAAAAAATGTAATAATTACATTCAACATGAAGCACCAAGATCATTTATAAATTTAAGTTGCCCGCACTATTTTTCCTAGCTGATTGTCTTAAATTAAATAAGTGATGAAAATATGAAAAGCATGGTAAAATAAAATTCACTCTGAAACAATTTTATTAAATTAATTGACCCTAAATTCTTCATGCTTGCATTTTTAGACGTTTAAAAATTGATTTAACTATTTTTAACAAGAAAATATTTTGAAAAAATTATTGTTATTTATTCAAAAGTTATGATTCCAATTTTTTTCCCTTAGTTTTTAGTTTAAAAATTAAGATTTTTTCCCCTATTGTTTACCATTTCATTCTGGGTGCATAATGAATCTATTTCACAAATTTTAGATTTTTAGAATAAAAAATAAAAAGTTGGGACTGAAAGGGTTAACAAAAGTACACAAAGTGTTCCCCTAATTGTTTTGAGCAGTGTATATGTATTAAATGAGAAGTAATTGTACAAACCATGTAGGTTACATTTTTTTAATGAGTTAGTGAGATTTCTTTGAACTCTAACAAGGCACGATTAAAATAATTTATCTCGTTCTAAAAATGGTTCCTTTTGTCACTAGTTGCATAAATATGTTGACTGGTTGCAGTTTGACCACTGTCGGATGCTTTTCACGTCGAGAAAAAAACGCCAGAAAATACCTTTCTTGTATACTACATTAAACTCGCTTAAACCATGTTTATTTGTGTTTAAAAATTATTCTCTTGCTACAAAAAAATTAAACTTTATATTTGATATCGGCACTAAATCTCCTGCAAAAAAATGGGGGTTAGGGCCTTGAAAATTGAGTTTAATTATAGCCAACCAACCAACTAAACTACACCCGACCATGTCAATTACCTGTTCTAAATAACCCAAAGTTCTCACCAATGGTAAATTTGGAGTGGCATTAACTGTAAACCTACTTTTGGGCTACCCTGTATAAATAAATTTTATAAAATAGCTGGAGAATTTATGGTGGTGTGGGGGGGGGGGTGTCACTGTGAAATATAGCCCATGGCAACCACGCGACGACGACCCTTCTTAGATTTTTATTTTAGTATTTTACGTTTTTGGGGTCTCTTATAGGATCATAAAATATTGTTGCAAGACTGGGTATAAAAACGGGACGTCAAGTACATGTGCTGCAAAAATATACTAGTTATCAAAAATTAGATATGCAGCTTATTGTTACGGTTCCATAAAAAAATCTATTATTCATATCTTAAAACTGCGGTTCATTTTAGTGTACACTGTCGTCTTGGAGAGAGACATCAGAAAAATATTTTCGTGCTGCCATCTGTATTGTTTTAGATGTTTTAAATGTTAGCCTTCTAAAAGTGATGCATTATATAGGCCAGTATTAGGAAAAGTCCAATTTAAAAGCAGAATTTACAAGTTTCGCGCGAAATTTTTTGTATAAAAAAAGTAATAGTGCATTTCAACTACAAATCGGGTGTGAATGCAAAAAATAATAGGGAGGAGGTCAAGAAAGTTATGTACTCCCCTCCCTAAGGGATCCAGTTTTTCACAGATACTATTCGTAAACGCGGAACAGATCAACTCCAAATGATAGTGATTACACTCGCTTCATTCGGAGTGTGAATTGTGTGCTTCACACAATTACAACATGTCCCTACAGAACAGCACCTTTGACAACCTCGGACAAATTGCAGACTATTACCCAATTGTAGAAATTTGTATTGTAGAAATATACCCCATTGTAGGACTATCCACCACGATCCAGATTGGTAATTTATGACTTGCATGTCAACTTGACATGTCAATATTTGACTGATTTTTATTGACGATGCATTTTGCTAGTTTTGTTTTGTCTTTTGTCCCAATGTCCTTGTTCTGTCCATTTATTAAATGTTCTTTATTGTTCTGTCCAGTTTATAAAATGTATTTTTTATTATATGCTTACTAATTGTTTGTTTCTTTTTCAGAAGTTTTATATCCTGCTATGCAGAGCCCTTGTGGCACCCACAGTCCAGTTTGTAGCGAGGATTTTATCCAACATTATTCCCAGTCAAAGTTAACCTCTTCTTGTCTTTAAACCCCTTCAGGTTTCGATGAAGAAGTAAGAGTGCTTCGCGCCGACGCTCGTTCGATTTCAGATTTCTGTGAATTATATCCAGTTGGTTCTTAGCAAAACTGTGCAACATGCATGCGGAATGCTTAAATTCTGTAAGAGCTAAACCTCAGTTTGCCATAAATGGTTATTTATACGAAAAGAATAAAAGTAAATTGACAAGCAACGGAAACGAAATTATTTATATAAGGGTGTACCCATCAACGGAAAGACGGATGCAGAGAAAGAGTAATCCTGGCCAAATCAAATGCAATGCATTTCATCAAGAAGCCCTGTGCTGACGACGTGCACTCCCACCCATCTATGCTGAACTGTATTTCCGATCAGCGGATAAAAAATGCAATGAAGAACTGAGTCCTGAAGCATCCTACCCTCCCAATAAAGCATTTTTATGACGAAATTGTGGAGAAGGTTTTGTGCAAAGATAATATGCATGTGATGCCGACGTTTGATAACGTCTCCACCGTCCTCTACCGGAAAAGCGCGGAACTGAGACTACCTCTGCCAGTAGATGCAGAACACTTTGTTTTAACTAATCAAGAGCATATCAAGTGTCAAATAAGAATTTCCTGATTTTCAATACTGACGGAAACGGAAAATATCGTTTTGGAACTGATAAATTTTTAAAAATCTTGTGTGTGTGATACGGAAAGCTGCAAAACGATTTACATGGATGGAACTTTTTAAAATGTGTCAAAGCTGTTTCATCAACTCTACACGATACACGCTTGTTATAAGAAACATATGATACTGTTTATTTACATTCTGCTGCCCGACGAGCTAAAAAAAACGCCGCGATGAGATTGGTTGCAATCTTCAAGCCTACTACAATAATGGTAGAATACGAGTTGGCGGTGATGAACGCGGCAGAGAAGTGCTTTCCCCAGGGCCGGATTTAAAGATTTGCCGCTTGTTGTAGGCTACGACTGATTTGCCGCCCCTGTCACAATATTCTCCCCCTTCGCTTCGGGGAAAGGTAACTGGGTACTGGGTTATCTGTAAATTAGGGTGGTATGTGCTGTTTTTAAAAGATATACACACATTAGAACCATCTATGTACCTTTACACACTAAATCGAAAGCGAAATGGGCGAATTTTTTTAAACTGTTCGATTTATCTTTCAACTTCGATATCCGTGAGGAAGGGGTGTAATTGCCCTCGCAGCTACCATGTTTGCTACGAAATATTAGTAATATACGTTTACGGTTTACGCATTAATGTAAATTAATCGTTTTCTTTCTTAAAAAAAATTATTATAAAGATACCAATATTTTATGTCGAATGCCGCTTTAATTGGTCGTAAAATTTGCCGCCCCAAAAAATTCGCCGCTCTAGGCTACAGCCTACTTAGCCTATTTAGAAATCCGGCCCTGACTTTCCCGGTGTGCAAATCGAAGGTTGTTGTTTGTTCAATGTTTCTTTTTTTATTTCAACCACACTATTAAATACGAAAGTGACACAGTTTTCCAAGAAAAAGGAAATTAAACTTTTTCAAACAATAGAAAAAGGTTTGCGATGCAGTCTATCAGGTTGTGCTGGGTTCGTGCATGGCCTAATCCACACACAAGAATCTAACTAGACTGCGCACTTACGTAGGTGAATGAGGCGAAGAGTCTCCGCCCCCTTAGACGTAGTAACAAGTTTAAGCACTAGGGGCGCTACAAGTGTAGTCGTTTCTGGCTGTGGCTGCCTATTTTTAGCTCCATTTATGAGCTTTAACATAGCCGATAACGCCTCGTAATTTAAAACCCTGGTCAAGTGAAAAATATGTTACTATTTTGCCTGGTTTGGAACGTTTTTGGCGGAACGTTTCATCGGAAAAATACCATTTAATTCTAAAATTACAAAAAAATACTAGCTGCATTTTGGAATATTTTTAGTGACTTTAAAAAAAACGTGAAACGCTTTGCTAGTATTTTTATGGTATGTTTTTGTAATTTTAGAATTAAATGGTATTTTTCCGATGATGCCGTAGCGATTTCTCCTTAAAGTGGTGGCAACGCACTGGCCATTTTGCCCCCTTATTTTGGCCTCCATGCGCGTCCCGTCATTAGCATTGGAGGTCACGTGATCAGCCAATCTAATACTTTAACTGATATCTATGTCAACAAAGACATGAAAACAAAACCGCAGAGCTATTGCCAGATCCTCTGTGAAACAACCCCATTTTCTTCTCCTCCGCAATCCTTTTCAAAAGTAGCGCGCATTCAGGGCCGTAACTTTCAATCGTTTTGCAGAGGGCACCGTTAGGCGCCCAAAATGGTGTCCTCTTTAATGTTTTTACAATTATAACTTTTTAAAACAATTATTTAACAAAAATAAGTAAAAAAGTCCTTATTTTATATTTCATTTTGGGTGCCCAAGCAATGCGCCCTCTGAAAATGTCCCTCAATAATTTCTTCGCGCCAAATTTTTCAGACCAAACTCCTGACTGAAGCGGTAAGAATTTTCGACGAAGAAAGGTCGAGTGAAAAAGCCAAATTCCACCCTGATAACTTCGCGAAATAGCCCCCTCCTGGAGTTCCCAGAACTGGTGTAGGTAGAAGAAAACGTGCAGAAGGGAAGGTCCAAGTTTTTTTTGCAACCAACATTTGGGGTTGTGGAATTTATGACCTAAGATAAAGAAAAACCCTGGGTCTGCTTTGAGCAAGGATGACATTGGCCAGTAACGTATCCAAGAGGGGGGTGGGGGGGTTTGAACCGTGGAGATAGTAAAACCTTGCGCCCTCACATCACACACTTTCTAGAAGAGCGGAGACAGGGGAAGTAAAGAGCTTAATCCTTATTCCCGTTATGTTGAGGTCTGCTCGGATAGTTATGTAAAACAGATTTGTACTAAAATTGCGGGGTTTGTATCAGAGTCTATGGCTAGTAGCTTTTTGATTTTTTTTAAAACGTTGATAGTACTTTTATGATTACTTAACTATTAGATTTTTTTTGGATAGTTCGATTTCTATTCAGCGAAAAACAATTGTTAAACCCAATCTTTCTAAAAAAAATTCGATGAAGAGAAATTGAAGTTCCTAAAAAAAGGATCCTACATAGTTTATGAATTACAAAAGTACAACGTCTAAAAAAAAATTCTAAAAGCTACTATAGCCATAGACTTCGATATAACAGCTTCTGAAAAAACGCAATTTTAGTACTGTTTTATTCTACAAAACTTCTCAAAGAGATCTCAACATGGCTGCCGCGCGGGCCAGTTTGGTTATTTAAATTAAATAACCAAAATTACTTAATTTTGCAAAATAAAATTACGTACTTTTAATTACGAAAGTCTTCAAAGCGTAAGAGGTAAGTGATGATTTGTTGTATGTATTTTATATATTATTAATTATTCTCTTTATTTTTTTTATAATTTTCATTTTGTAGTGTTATTTGTAGGGGCAAATATAATGTTAGGCTTATATTTGTTAATTATCATCTATTTAAATAGCAGCTTTTGATTTCCCCAATACACGTGAATTTTTTTGTTTTTCTAACTATAAATTATTAACTTTAATTAGAAGTAAGGGGTTTAAGTGTCCTTTAATATTTTTTAAAGTTGATAGCTTAAAATCATTATACTTAAATTTTTTTTATATCTAATGAATTATTTTATTTTAATATTTAATATAATTGTTAATTTATCATAATAAATTGGCCCTTTCCGTTAATTAATTAGATTAATTTGCTTTTTCCGTTATATAATTAGAATTAATTTGCCCTTGATTTTTCATTAATCATAACTAATTTAGTTTTGCCGAAGTTAAGTCGGCAACATCGAATTTTTAAATTGTAAGTTTAAATTTGTTTTAAAAACTGAAGAAATGTTTACTTATTCAAATTTAGTTTTAAATTAAATTTAAATAAATTTACAAATAAATTTAAGATAATTAATTTAATTACATGAAATAAAATTAATAATTATTTAATTAGTTATTCAATTAATTCATAACTAATTAATGTAATTAGGAGTTATTAATTGGTATAGTATTACTAATTATTAATATAAAAAAATAATGAGGCATCAATTTAAGAGGGCGCCAAAACGTCGTCTCCCTCCCCAATAAAAAGTTGAAGTTACGACCCTGCGAGCATTAATTTATCCACGTTTGCGCATAATTAGTACAAGTTCCGCGCGCACCTTGGAGTCGCACGCAGTTTTCAACCAGTGACGTGTTCATTAGTTCGAACTTTAAGCACTGGGTCGCTGGTCACGTGACTCTCTGAAAAAAACACAATTACAATGTGTTTTACAATGTTTACAATGATAGTCTGTGGCCTAATGAGCTTTAAAGTCACCAGAAGCACCAAGTGCGTCACACTATCCGTCCGGTTGGGATTGTCGGCAAGAATCCTGTTTGGGTGCTTGCTTAGATGTCGACCTTGTTTCTTGACCAGGGTTTTACATTACGAGGCTTTATTAGCTGTGTTAAAACTCTTAAAGGAGGCTAGAAATAGACAGCCAAAACCTATAAAATTACCAAACAATCCTGCAACACCACATCGTGTTTACTTTTTCCAGTGGAAGGTAAATTTTCTTCCATAGCTATATTATGCCATTTCATTTTAGTGTGATATCAATAGCTTTTCACTTTATTGTATCCTTTATCGAGAATAAGTAAGATGTTTACCAAAACCCTTTTCCCGCCATCAGGGGTGCCAATCCCCCCCCCCCCAGAGCTAACGACGCACTCCCCCCCCCCTCATCACAGCTCACGCTACCCCCCCCCCCCCGTCCATTCATAGCCTAAAAAAATTATTGTACCCCCCCCCCCCCCCCCCCCCAGAAAAAAGGTCGCGATTCTGTATGGACTTATGGTGTACCTAACCTATACCCACATCTAAGGTGATATAGTAAGATGATAATTTAAGTAACATCGAATGGGACAACTTGGGCCAAGAAATAAAGTACTGACTTTCTTCGTGATTATTTTCTACTGATAGGCCAAAGCAGAGTTGCCGCTATTTGAAAAAGCGAAGCACATTTTTGAATAGCTTTTATAATAGGAATTACAAGCTAGATTTAATTTTCCTTTAAATAGATTTCCTTTACAGAAAATCCTATCAGGAATCCAAATAATTTCTTAAAAATGAATTTTTCTTATATTACTTTTTAAATCATTAAAAATAGCCGGAAAGGTGATGCAATCAAAAACAGCTTCCAATTTCTAACGCATTAAAATGCTTCTATTGGCATAGCTTTTTATCTAATAAGAACATTTGACAGTCTATACAAAAAAAATCAGAATTATTTTGTAATGTTTATGATAGTTTCATTAAAATAGTTATTACAAATTAAAATATTAAAATTACAGTTAAATATTAAACAAAGTTCTTACTGTTGCCCACACATTCACTGCAAGACAAGTATCTCCCTTCCCTACTGACTGTCTTAGAGTCTAATTTTGCGGGAAAATGTCTCGATTATGTATGCTAGCCCAGAAATATTATCCGAAGGTCATTGATTCATAGAAATGTTATACAAAGTTCGAAAGATTTACAATGTCTGCTGCAAATGCTATAGCAGCTTTTATGAATGTTTGTTGGAAATAATTGTCAGAGTCACAATATTGCTTTCTTCGGCGCCAGGCCTCTTAAAATAGAATATTCTCATTTTCAAGATTGTTAAAGATTTTCATTTGATTCCTATTTTATTATGTGATTTTTTAAAAAATTAGAAAATTTTCAAAAAGTTTTTGTTAGAATTTTTACTAGCATTTATTCATTCCTATTAAAATGGACACTGAGAGTCCTTGATAAGGATCCTTATGTAAAGGAAAAGGATTTAAGATAAATGAATTTTAAAGATGAATATGAAAATTCTGATCCAAATGTTTTGGATAATAGTTTGTATGATTAGTAAAATTATGTTTGACAACTGTTACACAAATTGGTTTGAATATTTAAAAAAATTCAATAAATAATTTTACAATAAAACATTCAAACCATTTTCAAAAAGTGTATTTCTTTAGCCCGTAAAATAGTTAGATTTATCATTTTGTAAAGGTAAGGAGGTAAAGTTAAGGAGCCAGCGTTACAAACTTTAAGTCTGAGATATTAGTATATAAATTCAATATTTTGACGATGAGTTTTTTATCTTATCAATTTTTTTGTCACTTATTTTTTTCAAATTGATCACTATTCTCACTTTTTTACCTTTAACAAAACACAAGTCAAACAAAAAACTTTTTTCAATCTGGTTTGATGCTCAGAATAGTTGGAAACTAAATTTGAAAAAATGGGGTTGTAGAAGTATAACAGCCACTCCAGAGAAAGGCAACAACAACTTACAATTTTAAATTTTGATGCTCTACTTATTTTTTTTAAATTTAAGATTTGTGCGATAGTTTATTTATTATTTAGTAATTAGGACATTCGGCAGACACAAGTCATAACGTCGCAGACCAACCATTATCTTTCAAAATTCAAAGGAACAAAATACCTAAAGATTGATTTCTCTCCTAAACTAGAAAAAAAGACCCTACTGCAACGTGGTTTGATTGACGGATCCGTCCTGAACTGTAAAAATAACAGACATTACTGTGGTTTCGCCACAAAATAATAAAAAATTATGAGAGGTTGAAGTTTGGTTTACAGATCCATCCCCCCCTCCCCCCCAAAAAAACTATAAAAATAGGGAGACACTACCACTGCACTTTTCCAGAAAGCTAACAAATATTAAGAGACCTTAATGTTTGGTTGAACGCTTCGTCCTGAACTAAAACTATATTGTAAAAATAGGGAGACATTACTGTTGTTGGGAACAGTGAATTCAATATTACAGTTCCAAAATTTAATCATGGATGCTACAGTTTCATTAACAATGTCTAAAGCTTGGTAATAGAAAATAGAATGTTATAAAAAATTATAAAAATTATTTAAAATCTAAATTTCCAGTTAGTAATTAGTTTCATTATTTAATTTCATTCAAAAAATTTGACGAATAATTAGTAGCCCTATTTATACGTGTCAAGTTTGGTTGGTGAGACCTGTGTAAGATCCAAGAATAATCCTCATACACCCTTTGTAGGTAATAACGCTAAGTGATTACTGGGTTTCAGCGTACCCGGGTAGAGAAGTGAGTAACCGAATTCAACCGCGGGTATGTTTAGTGATCCATAGCAAAAACCAATACCCGCCATTACTATTTTTGTTGTAGTGAACTTGCCCTGTGTGTGGATTATTTAGTAAATGGCTTAATTAAAAATGTTTAGAAACAACAGATAGTTTGATTTTTTTCAAATATTAAAATAAGTAGTTTTCAACTACTTTTTTTTTAATATTTGAGTTATTAATTGTATTATTGTTTGTTGATCAAAATCTCATAAAAAAAAATAATAAGATAATATAAATATTCTAAATAATATATGGCAGCTCTATTGCTTTAGTATTGATGTTCTAGATACCTAAATTATTTATTATTAGATTATAGTTATTTATTATTTGGTTACTCAATTTGAAATTAAATTAAAAAAAGTTTTGCGGCTGGGTGAAAATGACCTAGGTAAGATTCCGGATGTGTAAACGCAGTCATTAATTTATATTTTATTCAAGTAATTTATTAACTGTGAAACTGTTAATACATCTTAAACCTTGTTGTTCTTGTAAAGTATAAATATTACAGCCTATATTCATCATGGCTGCTTTTTCAGGATCCAAAATCTAAATTAGTAATTAGTTTTATATTTATTTAATTATCATTCAAAATATTTGATGACTAATTATTGATTTATATTTTATTTAAGAAATTAATTAACTGTGAAACTGATACATCTGGCAACATGATTGTTCTTGCAAAGTACACGTCACTTGACTGTGGTTCTAAAATACGACGCCCGTCGCCAAAACTTATTGTAAAGAAGTTTAATATAATACTTTTAGAATTAAATCCTCTTAAACCAATTTAGAGATTAATAGTTTATAAATGAATATAATTAATTCAAATCCCTTTTTGACATTGGAAATAAATTTCGATTAAGCACATGTTTTGCACAATATAGGTGTTTCAATTAAATTCCTAAATGTAAAATGTAATAAAGTCCAGAAAAAAATTTCCTGTTTGTTTCCTTTTTCACTAAAATGAAAAATCCAACAACGGAAGAAACAAGCCAAAAGAAGAAAAAATCATGGGTTTTTATTCCTACAAAATGATGATTCGTATAACACCATCACGACATCAACTGTAGGGGATTTGAAGGGGGAAATATTCAACAAGATAGGCTGCTGGATCCCATTCTTGATGATGACATCATAGGAAACATGATCCATGGACCCTGCGGAAACCTGAACCCTAAGTCACTGTGCATGAAGGATGGCAAGTGCACTTAGAAATTTCCAAGAAAACTCCTAGAAGAGACCCAGATGGCCGAAGACCGATATCCCCAGTACCGAAGAAAAAGCCTAGAAACTGGAGGTTTCAGCGCCAGGCTGAAGGTGAGTGTTCAGGACTGGACCAGCTACAATATGCTGGTGAACTGATGCTTTACTTTGTTGTTAATCCTTCGGTTTTGTATGGAGAATTTATTGATATAATGTTCATTCCTTGATACATCTTGCTGATGATACCCGTAAGTTTGGGAAGTTGAATTGTATGAGCACTTTCCTGTTCGAAAATTTTTTAGGACAGCTCAAGCGACGAACTCTAAAAAAGCCTCTTCAACAATTGTGCAAGAGGATTGGAGAGAGTGGTCAATTACTATCTGGATATGTTAATAATCATATAACTAAGTACCAACATCTCTCCTATGCCTTCTATTAATGAGGATGCCCTCTGTCTAGGAATTGAAGTAGCATAGTATCAGAAAGTTAAAAGGCAAGGCTTCATCAGCAAAACCCAGTCTGGGGATAATTGTATGCTGTTCAAGGATGGGTCTATTGTCCTTGCTGACAATTTTATTCTTAGAAAGGGCTCCTTATTTTTTGTAGGTGAGGTTTTTAAAAAAGGAACCTTTCTATGCTTCTACATGCGAATCTTCAGCTTGGAATATTTGGATTTTCTAATTTGTCAAAGGTTGATGTATGGTATATAAAAGATTTTCGCTGCAAGGGATTTGTTTTGCCATACAGAAATCATTGGGTATTTTTCGCCCTTTTGCATTGCGTTAGCAACTTTTACTAAATTTTTGCTTCCAAAAGTTGTATACAAATTAAACTAAATAGCAAGGTTTGATGGTAACCATGGTGTTTTTACCACTTGTTTTAACCTCTTCGTTCCAGAGGTTCAGATACATGGACCTTTGTACAACCCTTCACAACATCATTTTAAAAATTTCTTTATTCTAACTTTTCCATTAACTAGAAATACAGATACCAAAGCATCTGATTTATTACTTGTATCAAACAAATGATGAGCAAGAAGATCAACAAGCTTTCAAAAGTCTTGCAAAGTTTTTCCCAAAGGTAAATTTGTGAAACATTTTGCGGGAAAACAAATGCCAGAATGAACTTTGTTTATTCATAACACAACAAAAATGTGTTTTTATACCGCTTCAACCCTCAAATTCTACTAAATTGAAGAGCCTCTCATAAAATGTTAAACATTAACTTTTCAAAATTCCTATTTATGGTTTAGGAAAATTGAAAGTCAGCCTTAGAATATTTGCAACAAATCTGTTATGATTATTCTAGGTTCTAATCATACATTTAGAAAAATTTGGAAAGCAAAAAGCATATTTAAATGCATTCTTTTCTACCTTCCAGGCAAAAAGAAAGAAAATTGGAAATACCAAGTATGGAGACGGGTATGGTTCCGATGAGGAACACAAGCAGGCCTACCTTAGGGTTACCCACTAAATTTTCAAAACAATCAGGTATTTATTTGCTTAGTAATATTGATTAATAACTTTGTATTAGCAGATTTTATACCAATTATAGGCTTGTATGATTATTTTCAGCTTTTTTGATAATTAGTTCTGTTGCCCTCTAGGATGTGAATTAATCATAGCAACCCTTTAAGTTACAGAAAAGTTAATTCTATTTGTAAAAAGACCCATGTGAATATCTTCGTAGTGAAGCCAGTCTTGTAATATCAGCCTTAAAGAAAATAATGTGGCTGATACAATAGTTATTTAGTCTTTCATTTACATTTAAATATTTAAAGTTTTTTCTTTTTAGCTGCTGGAATGGGAAACTCTTCAGGAGGGGGACCAGTCGGTACAATGTAAATATGTAAATGTTGCTACTTCCTTTGCATTCCAAATTAAAAACTATAAAAATAATACATAACTCTTTTTCACAAGCGGTAACAGAGATGACAATTCCAAACAAAAACATTTAGATTAAATGGCAATTATTCAAGGAAAATGAAGACAATACTAATTCATACGATTTTTTTTTGTTGCCCATATAACTCATAAAGAGATGTCTTTTTGTTTTAAGCCAAACTAATGACAAATACTCCTCTCTATAAAGTTTTTTAAACTAAAGTATAATAGTAAATTAGGTGAAAATTTTATCTGGGACAAACACATTTCAAATTTAAAAATATGCTTGTACAAATTAGTTAATTGAAGGCCATTTTTAATTTAGCAAATATTCATTTAAAAAGAAAATCATAGTTGAAAACATTTAGTATTTAATTCAACCTACTTTACCGGAGCTTAACTTTTAAATATGTAAGCCAGGACACTGCAGTGAGGTGAGGTTATACAGGGTTTAGTTAATATTTGACCTCTTAAATAATGTTATTAGAAAATTTTAAATGATATGAGTACATTCCCTTAGCTGTAAATAATCATAATAAAAAAATGTAGATAAATAAACCTATTTTCTAAAAATGGTGCCTGGACAGCAATCTGCCCTTTTCTGAAGAATGTAACCATATGCAACTTCTCTAATTTTAAACTTTAACTAAACATTATATATATCCTTATAAATAGGGAATAATTTCACATTTCCTTAGTATGAACTTATGATGTGTCTTATTCCAGGAAATACTGGTGTTGCCTTGTCCCCATTATGCCAATTCTGAGTGCCAATGCTGTTTAGCAATGCTTCTGAAGATCTTCAAATCAAACAAGGTATGTATTGACTTGCCGACTCTCTAGATTTAACCCGACAATACTGGATTTTTAACTCTTTTCTATATTTCCGTGTCACATGTACCAATTCTTGGATTTTCGAAGGGAGGAACCTTTAAACTTTATCTTGGCGCCTGGAATCTGGAAAATAGTTATTGCGTACTGGAATTAGTTAAATACTCTCTAATAACACAAAGATTTCTTTCTCTCTTGGGAACCTTGCCACAGTGTACCAGGCTGAAATTGTCGCTATTCTAGCCTGTGCACACAACTGTCTTGACAGGAATGTTAGGGACCAAAAAATTAGGATCTTTTCAGGCAGTTATGCAGCATTGCTTGCACTGTCCAAACAATGTTTCTCTTCTAGCATTGTATGGGAATGTCACCTGTCCCTCTTAAGTTTGGCTCGCCTTAATAAAGTGTCCTTATTTTGGGTACCTGGGCACAGAGGGATTGAAGGAAATGAAACGGCTGATATTTTGGGAAAAGCGGGATCTAAGACCGCTTTCATAGGGCCTGAGCCCATGCTAGGTCTTCCACATAATTCTGTTAGAAAGACCATAAGACGGCTGTTCCAGGCCTATAATTTTACAAATTGGCAAATGGCAGCCGATCAAAGGCATTCTAGGGAGCTTAATCAGAGTGCTCCATGGCGGAGAGCCAAGGAGTTACTTAGCCTTAGCAGGAAAGAGATTCGTGCAGCTATTGGTTTATTAACAGGTCACTGTGCTCTCAATGGACATCTGAGTATAATGGGTGTGAAAGATGACCCTCTCTGTAGGGCTTGTCAACAGGTTGAGGAAAGTTCGTTTCACGTTCTCTGCGAATGTGACAACTACTCTGCACAAAGATTTGAGTATCTTGGGTACCATTGTATCGATGTCTGGGAGGTTGATAACTTACCAATCAGGGATATTCTGAAGTTCATTTCAGCAATCGGCCTGCTTCAAGGTTAAACGATGGGGTTAGTACAATAGACCAGTGGTCGCGGTGCTTGGCCGTGACGGGCCGCCCCACTCAAGTCATAAGTCATAAATACAGAGAGTTGACAGCTTAATTGGTAGAATTAACGTCGTACTAAAGCCATAGTTGGAAGTTCGAACAACTGTTTGTAGAATATGCAGGGCTAGTTTTTACAGTTTTTTTTTTTACTTTGCTTAAAAACAGACTTAAAAAGCCTGTTGTCTTAACTATTTAAATGCCAACGACTTTTTAATCCAATGTCTCTTGGTATGGAGCTCTGGCTAAAAAAAACTCACATTTCCACCCCTCTACATGGCAATTTGTGGCGACAACTCTCCTACTGTCGCTGAATGCATCAACCTCCCACAGCAGGATCTTTGACACTGGGCCATTTAGCAGCGAACATTACAAAGTGTGATCGCTGTCAATCAATGATAAATCTGTGGGATGGCCGCTCCTAGTCTTAAAGTACTTAGAATCCTTTCTTTGAAAGTTGGCGATAAAGAAGGGTCATTGTGTTCTGTTCATATCTCCCCTCACCCCTAAAACCTTTCTTTTTTGTTAATGTTGCCAATTAATATTCAGATAAAAACATTACTCTCTTTTAAATTAATACTATGTTCACAATTGGAAATATCAGTGAAATCTACAGAGTGGTAACTGAAAAAGAAAAATGGGGATTTAGAATAAAATTTCCTTTCTAGAAATATTAGGGAGAATTTGGCTATTTTGAGAAAATTCTGCAACAGGGGATTTTTTCATTTTAATTACTCAAACTATTGGATTTTTTAATTGCAATTTTAAAAACAAATGTCTGAAATTTAAATAATTTACAACTATTTAAATTTTGTCATGATTTTATAATGTGTTTAAGCTGATTTATTTGCATTTAAAATGATCTTTAATTTTTATTTGATGAATTTTGCTTTATAACTGTTATAAATATTCATAAAATCAGAAAAATTTGGAAAACATTTCATGGAAATAGGCTAAATATTGAGTAATTATAGAATCAAAATATATATTTATATAAATTTTTTATAAAATTCTATATTTATATAAAATTTCTCACAACCCTGAATCATCAATACTGAATGTTTAGCCCACTTAATTTACATATTTTATTACAAATGATTAATCTGCAAATATTCATAACGATAATATATTAAACTATCCATTTAAAAAAATAATTATTCTATCTTGATAATTTTCTGCCATGAAAAAGGATAATACAAAGTGCCCAAGATAAAAGAGGACCGGTATGACTCCTTGAGTGTTCAATTTGAGTATAACGTACCGTGATACATGCTACTTTTATCTTGGCCCCTCTGTATTTTAGTTACTAGCGACAAATTTCTGTTAATCCAAAGTAAGTTACAACAACGTTCGAAAGTGTTTTAAAATTTGTTTTTAAATAAGCAGGTTTAAAAAAACACTTATAATATTTTGAATATATATTAACTGTTATTATGATTGGAAGAAGGTAAACAAACCGATTTACTAAACCATCTGACCATCAAATGAACTTTAACCATCCAGACCCCAGCTCGTCAGAATTGCCCCTCCTTGCAAAAAAAGAAAAAGCAATAAGTATCTAAGTATCTAGTTCGTATCACCGGCAGGCATAGGCCGTGCAGGCATATGTCCCGGTTAGGTGGTCAACCTCACAAGGAACCCCAATGTTTATTTCCCAAGCATGCTTGGTCCTCATTTTATCGATCCACTTAAGGAATGAAAGGATGAGTCACCTCGCTTGATCCGGGACTAGATCCACAGACCTGTGGCATGGCAATGCGAAGCACTACCACTAAGTCACTTGGCCTCAATTATTAGTTATCATTTGCTAAATTTGTATTTCGAAGAATATGTTGTATTACTCCTACTTTAAGAAGTAAAACATTTTATACTACCACAACACTAAAACTATCTAGCACCTTCAAAACATACTAAACAAAATAAATTTAAATGCCATTTAAATAACAAAAGACGATGAAAAATCCTAGCCAAAAGGAATAATTTTGGTATGACGTTGTTATTCATTAATAACTGCTTTAATGTAAATGAAAAATTATGCCTGCTTTTTAAAATAGAACGCCTTGTGCCTATTTCTAAACAAGTATTACAAACTATCAAAGAAACTCATTGTGGCTTATATTATTAAGCGATTCCAAACTGATTCGTTATCACAAAAACAATTTAAAAAGAAACAAACCTTTAAGATTTTATTTAATCTAAAGTTTCTCATGCAATTGTTGCAATAGTGATTTAATTCCTTTTGAAAATGGCAATCTTAGGTGTTTTTTAAAATAAGTACTAAATTTTGCAGTTATTTTGGTTTTCTTTTAAGAATTGAAGCATTTTAGATTTGAATTCTTTTTCTGAGCTTTTCAATGACTTTGGATGCGATGAATTGTTTGATGCATTACACTTGTCTGTTGCATTTGCAGTTTGGAATATGAAAGTGGGTGAGCAAAATCCAAGTTCCAAAATCTGAAAAAAGATTAAACCGAAAATAGGGTGAAACATTTCACCACATATTCATGCTTTCAAGCTAACAAATTCAAAAGTTACCATTATATAAAGAAAAAATATTTGCAATGTTTTTAAATAAAATATATAGCATTTTTTATATTTAAAAAAAATTAATCATTAAATATGTTCAAACTCCTAATTAATACTTATTAATTAAAAAATATAAGTGATTTTTAAAATCAATTTTGTATCTTGTTTCATTAAAAACTTGAGTAAGGATAGCTGATTAGAAAATTCTTATAAATAAATCAATTGAAAAATTGGCAAATAAACTAATATGTATATAACACAATAAAGGACAATGTCAAATTTAAATTCAGTTAAGAATTAAAAGAAGGAACTTACTTTTTGCTTTGGAAAACCTGACAAGTTTCATGCCAAAAAATGTACCCTGTTGGTACCCTTATCTTTGTACGAGTGAATCCTTTGGTTTATTGTAAAGGTATTGCTAGTGTTTTGCGACCCCCTATTCCCAGCGAAAGGAGGGGGGGCATCATAGTCTCTGCCGGAACGGTATCTAGAGGCTTCGTCCGGTTTGGGCCAGAACGGTAATTGAAAGGTTAATGCAGGTTCTGTTTTTTTTAGGGAAAAGTATTTTGTCAAGTGCATAATGTGTTGCAAGGAAAATTAAACTGTCCTGTCGCTGTAGCATAGCGATTTGTTTTGGAACTTTCCAGTAAAAGATTTTAATGTTCTGCTTCAGAATTACTTGTGTGAATGTGTTCTTTTGTGGTTCTAGTTACTTATATTTTGCCTTGTTTTGTTAATGTTTGTTTCTGGTTGTGATTGGTGAGGTTTCCTTGAAGGATTGTACGAAGAGAGTTTTGGGAAAGGTGTCAAAGTGAAATTGGAAAGGGTCACTGGGCACGAAGCTGCCATTTTCCCAGCTGTGAAATATACTTCGACTCATTCCATATAATGTTTATTTAATGTGTGTTTCATACTCACATAGGCATGTTAACTCCATTGCTTAATTCAGTTTAAACCGAAGCCAGACAACTCGGTTTGGCTTAAACCCGATTACAGTTTTATGTCCTTAATTCATGGGAAGGGTAAAGAATTTCTTGTTTTCCAGTCTTTTCGTATTTTGAAACGTGATCCAGTTTGACGGAACCTGAAATTGTTTGACCTATTTTAGTAACTTTAAAATATTTTTCTGTAAGTTTTTTTGAATTTATAGGGTTTTTGTTGAAGTGCAGGAAAATATTCTTTTTTTTAACTGAAATGTACACTTTCTGCAATTCATTGTCTTTCTTCACCACTTTAGCTATAAAGCCAATGGTGAAAACAAAACCCAGGGACAAAGTTAAGGAACAAGGGAAAGTAATTAAATTCCTGCAATATCTCGTGTCATAAAGATTTTTTGAAATATTTTTAGCAATAAATGTTGCTGTATACTTGTATAAGGACCACACATGCTAAATAAGGAGAGAAAAAATGAAAAAAGAAATATTCATTTTAAAGTTATTTATGGTAGAATGGTGTCTTCCCTGTGAACAGAATTCCCATCCATAGAACACAGATGTTCGGAACTTAACAATAGTACAGTGATGGGGTGGAAAAGGGGTTGTATATGTGATGTTAGTGTATCTTTTGTTGTTCCTAAAGGAATTGCATGTAAATTGTAGGAAGGATTTTCACTACATGGTCCCTCAAGAGGTGACCAGGTTTTATGCTGTGTTTAGAAAGGGAACCCAACTCTGAAGTAGGCGTGTCGGAAGGGGACACTACAATGGGAGGAAGCTTTGGAATATTCATGCAAAATGCGGCCATCTTTGGTCACTGAAATGCACTAGCATTTTTGTATTTATCAAAATAAAATAAGTTCAATTTTTAAGTTTAAGTTATTATTTAATCTATTAAGAAAGACTTTGTGAACGAACTTAACACCTTCATTTCCGTACAAAAATGATGTTTAGTTTAAGTTTAAGATCCTTGTTTCGCGTAACTTAATTTGTTCTATACTTAATTTATTCTATATAAATGATTCAGGACAATAGTCTTCATTCGTTTTATACATTTTGTTTAGTTTGATAAACTTAATTTGTTGTATATTAATTATTCAGGACAATGGTCTTCATTTGTCTTATACATTTTGTTTAGGTTGATAAACTTAAACAGAAAGCTCATTTTCGTGTGGCAAATTCTAAATCATGGGAAATTAAAACTTAGAATAAATCAAGAAATTTCAAAATAAAAAGTAAAAAAGATGATTGATAAGCTTTGTTTCAAGTTTTAGAGCAAGCAATTTTACATAACTATTCTTCGAACTGCAAACACACTTAGCAAATGATAAAGAATATTAATTGAATTCGAGAGAAAATTAATGAAAATAGTCAAGTTTGCTTTTAAAAGTTTAAATTATAGCTAAATGTTGGGTCCCTATATTGTTACATTGTTTAAATAGATGCATTTCATTACGAAGACAATTTATTTAAATGGCAAATTTAAAGCAACAACATGAGGACACTTTTAATATGTACAGGCATTAAATAAATTCAATAATTTTACAACAATAAAGATATTATTAGAAATTGTTAAAAATTATTGGTTGTTGTGGCTTTGAGTTTTAATACACAGTGATGGTGAATTCAACTAAAGAAAAACCTATATATCAACCAATTGATTACTATGTTAAGAGAAGTTTTAATTTTCTTATTACTTTCATTTAAATTTCAGATATTCTGCACTGTTGAAAATTTAAAATTGCTATGTAGTGGAAAAAAATTATTTATGGATGGAACATTTAAAATAGTTCCAAAAGTATTTAAACAACTTTATACTATCCATGGACGGTACCTTGGACACACAAGTATTTCCCTTGGTGTTTTATTTATTTGGAAACAAAAAGCAAACCACCTATGAAAGAATGCTGTCTGCAGTAAAAGAAGCCCGAAAAAGAGGATTGAATTTTGAAGTGCAAGATGTCGTTATTGACTTTGAGATGGCAGCTATCAATGCTGTTCAAAGAGAATTTTTAGCATCAAATGTCAAAGGATGTTTTTTTCACTATATTCAATGCATTTGGAGAAAGGTGAGTTAAACTAAACTCTTTTTTAATCCTTTTATATATTTTTCACTTATTGTGTGAAGGATCACTTCAAATTAACTATTGCGATATTATTTTAAAATGATTTACTTTAATTTCAGAGAGAAAATCTGACTTTGTAAATACAGTCAAACCCCGCTGTAGTGAACCCTCTACGGAACCAACGATTGGTTCACTATATCCGATGGTTCACTATAACCAATTTTTCTGTAATAAAGTTTTATACGATATAAAGCTTTTATAAGAATAATAATGGTTTTGCATATCTTGAATTAATTGAATAAATAATTGAATTAAAATTAATAATTTAATAAGTTAAAAAAATATTAATTTTTGAAATTTTCCCAAAATAATTATTTAAAAATAATGCAAATACATTCGGTTAAATAGTAAGTAATATTTAAATTTTCACGAAACACGTCTGCATTGTAGAAAAGAAATTGGCATTTTTAGGCTTTTCTCTTTACAGAACAGGTCCAGTTAGAGTACAATATAAGATGGGAAGGTCAGTTTGAAATATGACACATTGTTAAAGATTGCTATCTCGCTGCCACTTACCACTTATAGTACATCTTAAAATATGGAGAACTGAAAAAAAATATTAAGGAAAGGAAATTTAAGTTCACTATAAGCGACTTCCTATTTTCTAAATAGTTCACTATATCCATATAAAATAACATTAGTTAAATAGGAGTTCAGAAGGGACCACTAAAAAGGTTCATTATAAGCGAGGGTTCACTATATCCCAGGTTCACTATAGCGGGGTTCAACTGTATTTTTAATGTAAAAACTGTTTATTTATGAACATCTAGAAGATATTTTAAGTATTTATTATTTAACTATTCTTTAAAAAATAATTGATTGAGACTAACGTAGCCTCAAAAATACCAAAGTTTAAATCGTAAAGAAAATTAATTTTAAAAATCTGTAACTGAAATATCAACGGCTTAATGTTTTGTCGATGATATAAAAGATGATCTTCCTTGTTATACGTTCTTTGAGTACCAATTATGTTTGTCATTGCATCATAAATTGAAAACCTTGGATTCAATTATCGACTAAAATGCAGCCGCACTAGAGCTTCACATTGGTTATTTAGTAATACATTAAAGATTCAAGAAGTTTGTAACTTAAAAAATAGTACATACCAGCAAAATAATTGAGATAAAGAAATAAATTTTTTTCAAACGTAATTGTAATATTTTTTTTAGGTCCAAGAACTTGGATTGGTAAAAGAATACAAAGACTGCGAAGTAACAAGGAATTGGATCCGTCGGCTAGCGGCACTGCCTTTAGTGCCGTTAGAAGACCTAGAAGAGGTCTTTTCTGAAATTCAAGAAGAGGCTCCTGAAGAAGAAGCCATCAATGTGAGAGCAATCGAAGAAATGTATTCATACATGCTCGATGCTTGGCTAAGCGAGGATGCCACTTTTAAGAGGTAAGTTAACTATTTTTTGTATTAATGAAGGATATAGCAGTAACGGTAATTTTAAGTTCAATTAAAAACAGATTTTTGACTTCTCTTAATGAGGGCTTCTTCCATGTGGGCAAGTCATGAATGGAACAGTCCCATATTCTTGACTTAAACTTGCAGCTAGCGAAAAAATATCTGCTAAAATTGCAAGCAAACCAATGAATAAACCTGAAGATAGTGATGTAAATCTGCAGTTTTTGCGCAGAAATAGGAAAATCGACAAGTTTCGAATCGAATAGTATTCAATCGAATAGTATAACTGTGCGCACTAGCTCATTTTTTACCTTTGATAGAAGTTTTGAACTTTTTGAATGCAAAATTGGAACTCTAAAGTAAATTCACTTATTAGTATAGATATTCCAAAGTGTCTTGTGTTTTACTAAATGCAATGCAGTGCAAAAAATATATGATTAAACTTACTTTAAACTATTTTTATTTTGTCCCATTCGTTACCCAGCTTTTCCCATTCATGACACTATGAGTAATAAATTTGACAGATTATAGATTTTTTTTTTAATGTTTACATATGTGAAATTAATTATATTTTTTCTATAAGCTAACATTTCAATATGTTTCTTTATTCGTTATTAAAATAAAATTTATTGCATTTTAAAAGTGTAAAAAAATGTAGAACTCAAAATGTCTCAATCATGCCACCTCTCTCCTACTGTTTTAATTGGTACACAAATGGCTTTCATAGTTGAAATACGCTTTATAAACTATTTGTTAATACAAAGTTTTATAAAATACTTATCGAATGATTTTTTTAATGATAATAATGATAGAATGATTTTTTTAATCGATAATTTAAAAAATATATATAAGCTTATTAGGAGTTTTTGTTAGCCAATATTTATTAATGTCTATTGACAAGTGTGTGCAAATGTAATTATTATGCATTACTAGTATAAATGTATGCGTATTTATGCATTTTTTTCCAGCTCAATTGGGAACCATTTCACAAATTCGACGGAGCGAACAACCAACGTAGTAGAAGGCTGGCACTCAAAGATCAACAAACGAGGTCAAATAATGCACCTTAATATCTACAAGTTTGTAGATTTGTTAAAACTTGAGCAAGAAGAAAATGAGAACACGTTGAAACAATTGAAATCGGGACACCTTGCTAAAACACAAAAATTAAAGTACAAAAAACTTGCTAACCTAAAATTACAACTTCTAAATACAAGAGGGATCTTATGGATTATGTTGACGCGGTTAAATACCAAATACATTTTGGTGACTAACTTGTCCCAATTTCTATGATTCATCGTGACCTTATTTTGTCCTTGTTCAAGTTTGATATTTCATTTTCTCTTTTCCCCGACTTAAAGGCGAATGAGCCCGATCTTCCTCAGGTCTCCAAAACAAAGTGCCATGTCTTAATCCAATGGAGAAAAACAAATTCTAAGGGTTAACCTTCCTAAGTCCCATTTCTCAGGCTGTATTGAATATTTTTATATGATAAATGTAGCTGACTTACAGTTCTCTATAATATCTTATTACTTATTTTCTAATTCTTACTTTTCTAAAAGCGATTGTATGTATTTAAAAAAGGGAAATTTTATGTACCTTTATTTTGTTATTAAATTTTTTTTTTGAAGAATGTGTTAAAAATATTTGTGTTAATAAATCTTTGAATACAAAGTTGATTCTTTTTTTCTTAAAGTGAAACGTGGAGTAAATGCCATAATATTTTAAGTTTAAGTATTTCGTATGATTTTTGTTTGTGCAAAAAATTATTAAATTAAAATGGTAATTTTTGAAAACAAAAATTAAATTCCTATATACAATTAAAACATGAATTGAAAGTAATTGTAAGTTTTAGGAACATCAAAATTTATTTCAATTCTAGGTATATTACTTGAGGAACTGATTAAGGGTCTTGTTGGGTAAGGTAATAGTTCGCCCTATACAATCCCAATGGACGACCAGAAATGGATATTTATAAAATATAAATAAAACGATTTTTAGTTACAGTTTTCAACAGATATTACAAGAAAAATGTATTTATACAAGATGTTTTGCAAAAATTCTAAATTTTCATTTTTTAAGCCTTTTAAAAATCTTACTACTCACAGTTTAAAGAATTTTTAAACTTTTTTCTTTGAACACATGTTTATCAAAAACTGTGGAAGGATTTTAATCTAGCCAACAAAGCAAAGTAACGGTTTATGTGCAAAGGTAAATTTTGACTTTTAAAAACTATTTTTTAACTTTTATATTTAAAAAAAAACATCTTATTACGTCTACACTTTCATGAAACTCACATTTGTCAATGTGAGAAAAAAATACTTTGGGGTTCCAGCTTAAATATTTACAAAAGCCTTGGGGATTTATGTAAAACCCGAACTGAAAAATTGAAAGTGAGATAATTAAGATAAAGTTTCAATTTTTTTAATAGTGCCCACTGGGAGGCAAATTATAAAATTAAAGAACTTTGCATCAAGGTTTGAAAACAAAATTTTCAAAAAAAAATGACATTTTTGATGATTTCGAGGTACTGTGTCTCTAGCGTTTTATAAGGATACATTATGATAATCAGAGCTTCAAAAGTTGTCAAATAAAGAAATTTGGAACAAAAACTATACGTATTTACAGGAGAGACCAAACATGGCCACCCGAGACTCTCAGGATTGAGGAGAACCCCCTCCCCTTTCATTCCTCCCTTGCTGAAACTGACAGGTCAGTGATTAATAGTTCACACACAGGCCTTTCAAGACAGAGAATCTTTTAACATAGTGACTGGGCGACACTAATGTCGCCCAGTGAAAGAAAAATGTCGCCTAGTAATATGAAAATCAAATCACTGGGCGACAATGAAAGAAACCGTATTTTCTCAAAAATCCCATCCGTTATATCATAAATTGTATTTTAAAAAAAGCATTTAAAATAAAAAAAAAATGGGCAAGTAGTAGCCAGTTGTTTATCAGATATTGCTCATTCATTACAACCCTGTGAGTGACTAAGCACAAAAACTGTTCAGCAACCAAGATGGTCCCCCCCCCCCCCCCTACAAAAGTTTTCCCCCTACCCTTTCAGCCCGGACATGCCCCCTGATAGAGGAGAATTTATTGCGTTATAAGATAAGGCTTTACTCGCTGTAGCAACAAGAAGCTGGGGGAGGCTTTCTATGACGGGTACTTAAGGAAGGTGGATAAAAGACAGGCAATTATCCCGTGTCGATTCTCAGTATTTTTTTCTGTATCACACATTGATGTCTTCGCTTTTTCCAGTCAGTTTAACTTATCTGAGACTGAAAGTGGGAGTCTATTTAGTATTTGTAGTAAAACAAGCTTCGTATTTCCATCGCCGTTTTTGCCTTGCTTTTTTAATTGGCTTGGTACAAAAGCAAATGGGATTTTCTCGGAAGGGGATCGTAGTTACAATCTTTGGTAAAAGTTTCTGTGTGATCTGAGAAAACATCGTAAAAGTCACTCGAATAGCTTTGGGAACTTGGGGCCAACTGATGAGGGTGGGTGGTCAGTAGATCTTAGATGTTGTCATTGTACAACATTGGCTTCTAAAGTAAACACACAAAATTTTGCTCTGATCTTATTCTCACTTAAATTTAGCCTTTCGTCTTATGTTGGATATTTTTGTTTTGAGGTACGTTTTTATGCTGTTTATGTATTATTTTATTTATGTATTTTTTTTTCTAATTTTGGTGTTTAAAAGTGGCATAAACGTTTAAGAATTAAGAAGGGGGAGATATGTGAATTTTTTTTAATTTTTTACTTCAAATTATCGATAAAATTACATATGATTTTAAGTAACAATTATAATGCATTAATAAAGCTTGCAGAAGAATTTAGTTTTTAATATTTTAATGTTTTTTTATTTGCTAGGACCTGTGTAGTTTCTACAAAAATATTTATTAGTGTTTCACGACGCTAACTTATTCATCCAAACCTATTTCATCCAAATATTTTAATTCGTTAAAAAATTAAACCCAACATTTTATTTAAGATATTATTCCACAAATAATTTATTGCCATATGAATTCGTTTTATTCCTTTATATAATTTAAAATATTCATAGTCAATTGTAATCTGTAAAATAAATATAGGGACGATATGTGTACCTAGAGTCGGATTGTTTCAAATGCCCATAAATCTACGACTGAGCTGATTTAGAGTTTGTAAACACAGGTATCATAAGACCAATTAGTTCCTATTGGAACTATTTTATATGCTTAAAAAACAAATATGGGGAAATAAGACTTTAATTCTTTTTTCTTTATTTCTTTGTTTTATGTTTATTTTTAAGAAAATATATGTAATAGAAGTATTATTCAAGATTATGCAGAGGATATTGTAAAATAGATAGTTACGCAATAAATATTTAGTTAATACATTTCCTCATTTATACAAACTATTTATTTCTTTACTTATTGGTATTTTAAACAATGCTTTGAGTTATAGTTGACGCTTATGCAATTTCTATTTTTTTCTATTTTACCAAATTAGTTGATTACAAATTATAAAAGATTTTTTTCGCAATCAGTGAAATTTTCAAGTTGCATTCGGGGATTATCTTGAAATGACGACCCCTCCCCCCCCCCCCCCCCCCCCCGAAAAAAAAACTTTAAAACTTTTTACATTCAATGTCGCCCAGTGAAAAATTCTTAAAAGATTCACTGTTTCAAGAGGTAACGAAATAGAGCCCTCCATCCCTGTGTGAGCTACATCCCCACACAGTAGGGATGTAGGGCTCTAGTAACGAAAGGGCTTACGGTTGAGGGAATGTGTATGTGCTACATTGTACACGTCGCTAAGGGATGTCTCACCTTTTCATATTGCAATTTACCTGAACCCCCTACCCCAACGTGATTTATTATACCATATAGAGATTCTGCCCATGAAGATTCGGACCACGGGGCATGGGGTAGGTTAGGGAGGGTTAATTGCCCACATGCATGCTGAAGACAGGTGTGGCAGTCGAAAGAAATAATGTTTTAATGAAAATTGTATTTGTTTTTTTTTCTATGTAAATATCTTAATAAATTTATGTTAAGGTCTATTTGAGCTATTATTTCTTTGTGGGAACATTACGTTAATTGGTGGTATTACTATTGGTTTTAATGATATAACAGTCAGGATTTTTGTCTTGTTTCTGCTTAAATATCTGCTAAAGCCATAAGTGACCCACATATATAATCATTGAATTACATACTCTAAGGTAGTACTTAGAAAAATATAAAACACTATGGTTGACCCTTGGCTTTGGTAATTAAAGGGTCTCAAAGTTCATAATTTTTAAAAGAGGTTAAACTACAATGTCAATTACTCCATAAGCTATGACTCAATATCTTGGAGACACAGTTGTAAATGTACTTCAAATGTTGTAGTTTTAGACTCGGATAACAAAACCATGGAGATTAATCAACTTTTTTAATTACAATGCATTTTATATCTCCAATTTATACCTGTATGCATTTTATGTAGTGCATTGGAGATAATGTGCTACTCCCCTTTATTTAATTTGCTTCTGCTTGTTTAAAAACTTAACATTTTACCTGGATTGCAACTAAAAAAAATTTGTGAAAGAAAGATTAAAAAAGTTTCGAAAATAACGATTAGTTAAAATCTCGAAAAATAGTAGTTTTGCAAATCATTCACAGATGGCGCTACCATTTTTTCATCGGACACACTTTCAGTTAATTGGGTTTTCCTTGAAGTTACACACGTTTTCTGTGAGTGGCGCTAGTGTTTGTGGAAAACTCCATTGTAAATACGAATCATAGAGTTAGGATACGCAATGTACGGTTGGTCATTTGATCAATGATAGACACGGCTCTTTATTCAGATATGGACAGCTGTCAAAAGTTGGGAAACACTGCCTAATAAACAAGAAAAACTACACAATATATTTTAAGTAGAAATTCAAGCTTTTTTATTGCAAAAAAAAAAATGTCGTCCTTCAGATGATCCGCCCTGGACTGAGTCAGCCACCCCTAATGAGAGGCCTGATCCTGTTAACTAATTTTTAGCCTTTTTTTAATTCGAAAGAATTTTTTTTAAATAAAAAAAGTAGGTATTGATATGCTGACGATGTCCGTCTGTCCGTACTCCTTCCAAAATCGGTTCTATACGTCGGATCTTAAAATTTCTTTTTTTTAATAAAGGTATGACTTCAGAGGACCCAACTTTCATACTTTTGTACGTCCGGACGGACGTCTGTCTGTCGGAGAATTTCCCATTGAATTAGCATTGCAATTACTTTTCAGTGATTAAAATCGCTGTTGCCATATCAACAATAGCATGAGAAACTATTTATTTAATATTACTAAATGAAGGAAAATTTATTTTGTTATAAATTAGTTTGAATTGACGTCATAAAATGTAACAATATACACTACTCACAACAATAGGGTACTTGACTAAAAAAAAATTATTGGCTTAAAATATTCTTTTGCCAAAAATTATTAGACCCGTATTTTTTTCTCTTTTTTCAAATACCCCATAAAAAGGGGGAAAAATGAATTTTAAAATTAGGACGAAAAATCACTCCCGAAAACGCTTTGTGGCTGACAGCCACAAAGCGTTTTCGGGAGTGATTTTTCGTGGTATCTATGATGTCACTAGTAACTATAAACAAACTTTGAAACACCTTTTTGGAATCTACTTTAAGCAAATTTGAACTATCCGCTTCTGTAAAAACCTCCACCCATTATCTATATAATTCTTATTTTAATAGTAAGTTAGATTAAAACCAGTTTAATTACAAACGAATGAAATAAAGGGTTTGCTAAGCGAAGTTAAGAAACTGACAGGGGATGTTAGTGTAATAAGTTTATTACCTAGATATGGGGTCCAGGATCAAAAGTTTTGGGAGTGGAACAGAGTGCAGGTATTGAATAGCATATTGAAAAAACTTTGCGGGGAAGAAAATGTGACATATATTGACCTATGGTCACCATGCAGGACCGATTGGATTTCCAGAGATGGTTTACATCTTAGCAGAATTGGGAACCTGGTTGTGAGTAGACTGGTCATAGATAGTTTGATTGCAAAAAATTAATTTCGGGGGTCTACCAGGAACAGAAAAAATTTTCTACGTTGGGAAATCATGTAGTGAAGTTCAACAACAAAATTATAAAAAGGTCTGCAGATGATGAGAGAAAGACAATTGAACACTTAAAATTTTTGTACTGCAACGCTAGAAGCGTCAGAAATAAATTAGATGAATTAAAGGGTATAGTAACAAGTGAGGAAATTCACGTCATTGGGATTACAGAAAGTTGGACCAGTGATGATGATCTTTCGACTTTCTTGGACATAAATGGTTTTATTTTATTTCGAAGAGACAGAATTGGTAAGAAAGGAGGAGGAGTTTTGATTTATATTAGGGAAAATATTACTTGTTCAGAATTAGTTTTGGGGAATAATTTGCAGGGTATTGAAGCACTATGGGTTAAGCTAACGAATAACAAAAATTTCAGTCTTACTATTGGTAATGTCTATAGACCTCCAAACTGCACAGAAGATCATAATAATACTATGTTTAGCGCTATTCATGAGGCTTGTCAGGGGAAGAGTGACATTGTGTTGATGGGGGATTTTAATTTTCCTGGTATTGATTGGAAGAATAATTTGGCTTGTGACGTTAAAGGGTCAAATTTTTTGGAGTGCACACAGGATTGTTTTTTACATCAAATTGTACAGGATAACACTAGAAATAATGCCTTGTTGGATTTGATTTTTTGTAGTAATGACAATTTGGTGGATAGTTTGACAGTAGGGGAGCATCTGGGTGACAGCGATCATAATATCATTAGATTTAATTTTGCTTTTCATTCAGCAGAGATAGACAATTTTAGGATTGTACCTAATTTTAGGAATGCCAATTTTCATAAGATTCGGGTAGATTTGGCTAACATTTTTGGAAAAGGTTTAACATCGAATAATACAGAACAGCAATGGGATGAATTTAAGGAAAAACTAAATATTATTATTAATAGACATATCTCTTTCAGACGAAAACGCGATACAATTAAATTTTCACCTTTGTGGTTTACTAAAGATATTAAGAAGGCCTTAAAATTGAAGCAGAAATCCTATAGGTTGTTTAAAAGTTCAGGCAGTGATACTGATAGAGAGACTTATGTTATAGCCAGAAAAAAGTTTAAATATATGAAAAGGCAACAAAAATTGAGTTTGGAAGAGAGATTGGCAAGGGGAATTAATGATAATCCTAAAGACTTCTTTGCATATGCTAGGGGAAAAAACATTTCAAATGTTAATTTGGGTCCATTTGAGGACAAGTTTGGTAATTTTATCTCTGATGAGGTGGGTATGGCAAATATTCTTAATGATTTTTTCTGTGATGTTTTTAACAAGGATTTTAATTGTGAAGGTATTCAGCTGGTTAAACAAATAAGTAATTTTCACGAATGCACCTTCAATAGGGAAAATGTTATTAAATATCTTAGAGGAATTAAACCTCATAAAGCTCCGGGGCCTGATAATATCTATCCAAGGATACTTGTGGAATGTGCGGAAGAGTTGGCTGACGTTGTTTTGACAATTTTCATTTCAACATATGATTCGGGATGTGTACCTTTTGATTGGAAGCTAGCAAATATTACCCCTCTTTTTAAAGCTGGATCAAGGGGGGATCCTAGCAACTACAGACCGGAGGACCAGGATCCTAGCAACTGTTAGCTTAACTTCTGTCTTATGTAAAATTTTTGAAACTTTTATTAAACATCATCTCATGGCATTCCTTGAGGGGGGGAAACATCTTTCAGATCTACAATTTGGTTTTCGAAAAGGAAAATCTTGTAACACAAATCTTTTAAAATTTTACAACAGGGTTACCGAGTGTTTGGATAGGAAAGATAGTGTGGATTTAATTTATATAGACTTTCAAAAGGCATTCGATAAGGTCCCTCATGAGGCACTCATGATTAAATTAGAGAGGATTGGAATTGGTGGGAAAATTTTGATTTGGATAAAAAATTGGTTGACAAATAGGAGGCAACGAGTTCAAATTAAGGGTAGATATTCTGAATGGGCTGACGTGGGAAGCGGTGTCCCTCAGGGCTCTGTGCTAGGGCCAATTTTGTTCATTGTTTTTATTGATGACATTAGCTGGAGAATAAATAACCATATTAGTATCTTTGCAGATGATTTAAAAATTATGGGTAATGTGAATTCTGAGGAACAAAGGGATGAGCTACAGAGGGATTTGGATAAATTATCAGATTGGGCTGATAATTGGGGGATGTCTTTTAATATTGGGAAATGTCATGCTTTACACATGGGAAAGAATAATAGGACTTTGATTATTTTTAAAAGGTGCAGAAATTCAGGTTAGTAATTCAGTTAAGGATTTGGGGATTTTGGTTTGTGATGATTTTAAAATGGGGTACCAGTGTTCAGTTGCTAGTAAAAAGGCAAATAAATTATTGGGTTATATAAAAAATAGTATTTCTTCAAGGTCTAGTAACGTTATCCTGCCACTGTACAAAGCGCTGGTAAGGCCTCACTTGGAATATGCCGTACAGTTTTGGTCTCCATATCTGCGGAAAGACATAGATGTGATTGAAAGGGTGCAGCATAGGGCCACTAAAATGGTTGATGGTTTTTGGAATTTGAGCTATGAAGATCGATTGAAGAAGTTAAATATGTACACGTTGGAGGAGAGAAGGGTTAGAGGGGATTTGATTCAGCTTTTTAAATTTATTAGGTCATTGGATGCTGACCTGCTTGTTTTTTATTCTGATAACCGGACTAGAGGTCATAGTTTAAAACTGAGAAAAGCACGTTTTAATAGGGATTTGAGGGAACATTATTTTTGTGATGGATAAGTGGAATGGTCTGCCAGAGGATGTTGTGAGTTCTGACAGTGTTGATATTTTTAAAAAGAAGCTGGACAGACACTGGGATATAGTCGGGGGACTGTAAACAGGACCAATCTTGTTGGGCTTCGTGCTGTTATTGGTCCTTTATTTTTGTATTTGTATTTGTATTTAAACAAAAAAACATCACACCGGTTTGTTTATACATACTAGTGACGTCAGCCAAATCGACGTGTTTGTGATCACGTGACGTACCGATGAAAAAAAAGCCATTTGAAAATGATTTTTATTAATTATTTAAAGATTTATTTTGCAAAAAAAATATACGTTTGTTATATTTGGGTTCAAACTATAATTTAATTAATATTGGAAGGTATTTTAGCGATACTGTCAAGTACTCTTTTAGGGGAGCGCATGGTTTAAACCCTTTCACCCCCAATGATTCCATTTGGAATCATCAGCTTGCAATTTTTTTTCTGACTAAGTTACTTATGTATCGTTAGTTGGAAGAATGATCTCTTTTGAAGAATTAAATAATGTTTGTTTTAATCAAAGGGAAAATATGAGTAAAATAAAATTCACTCAATCAATTTTAGCAAAGAAAGTGGCCCAAAGTACATGTAACTTTTTTAAAAACCCTATATTATATATGCATGGTTTTATTCTTTGATTAATTATGGTATTATTTGGGTGGTGAATACAGATCCAGTTTACAACCAATTATTTCACTACAAATAAATGTTTAAACTCTTAAACTACCAATCAGTTAACGCAACGGTCCGAGCTTTCGAGAGCTTAATTTACTCCCTGTACGCTACAATGCTTTTTTTTCGAACTGGCCTGCATCTTTATCGCAATAAAGCACTTTGAAAAATTAACGAAAATTTTTATAATACCAGATCAAAGCCAGATCAAAATTTTCGAATTGCAACGTTTTCTAAAACTATATTTACTAAACATTTTTTCTGGCCCCTAAATTATATAATGAACTGCCTATTCACACCTAACAAATACAAATACTTATTATGCCTTTAAAAAACAACTTTTTGAAAAAAAAATTATAAATATCGACGACTTGGATCTCTATTTTTCACTTTAACTTGAAGTATGTTAATTATATCTGCATGTATGAAGAAATATTTAGAGGTTGCTATATTTTAATAACTCTTTGATAAATACTAAAATGGAACTTCCCGAGTTTGGTATAGTTTGAATTATCGTCGCACTAGAGCTACACGAGGGCTATTGGCGACGGGCGTCATAATTTAGAACCACAGTCAAGTGACTAGCCGACATCTGAATAGGCACCCAACGCAACCGTTAAGTGCGACATCGTACGCAGCATCGGGACTTTGAAGCATATTTAACGTGCACTCCCTCTACACGGGGTATTATTGGTCGGACATTTTTGGCTGCACGGGCCGTTTATAGGTCGGCAGTTATTTTGGCGATGCCCGGACTCGAACCTGGGACCTTACGCATGCAAGGCGAACGCTTAACCGACTGGGCTCTCCAGCCCATTTTATAATAATAATAAATTTTTCATGCATGGTATTTTTTTTATTATTATGTTTAAAAATTGATTTTAACTATTTTTAACAAATAAAGTTTCGAAAAAAGTATTGTTATAATTTATTCAAAAAAAGTTATAATTCCAGATTTTTTTCCCTTAAATTTTAGTTTCGAAAAATTTAGATTTTGTTGAAAATTGTTTTTTACCATTTCATTCTGGCTGCATAATGAATCTATTTCACAAATTTTACTTCTTGTTAATGTTACAATGTTCTGGAATCATATTTGTACTCTAATTGAAACAAATTTATTTTTTATTCTTATGAACTAGCAAGATTTCCTAGAGGTTTTTATAGTGATTCGTTGAAAAAATGGTTCAAAAGTCACTTATATTTAGGTCTTCTGATAATAAATATTCACCTTATTTCCCACCAATTTAATGCAATAATATTCACATACAGTACTTTTTTTTAAAGAAACCTTTCAGTCTCAATGATGCCATTTGGCATCATCACTTTAGAATTTTTTTTCGATTGTCTATAGCCATTATGATATTCGATTCTTC